>CAWUFW010002046.1:1273735-1873735 GCA_963921515.1 Calotriton arnoldi
TAACTCGTAGCATCTCTTCTGTAACTCGTAGCGCTTGCTCTATAACTCGCAGCATCCCTTCTATAACTTGCAGCACCTGCACTATAACTCATTGCATCTCTTCTGTAACTTGCAGCACCTGCTCTGTAACTTGCAGCACCTGCACTATAAATTGTAGCGTCTCTTCTGTAACTCGCAGCACCTGCTCTATAGCTCGCAGCATCACTTCTGTAACTTGCAGCAGCTGCTCTATAACTCACAGCATCTTTTCTGTAACTTGCAGCACCTGCTCTATAACTCGCAGCATCCCTTCTGTAACTTGCAGCACTTGCTCTATAACTTGCAGCATCTCTTCTGTAACTTGCAGCACCTGCACTATAAATCGTAGCGTCTCTTCTGTAACTCGCAGCACCTGCTCTATAGCTCGCAGCATCACTTCTGTAACTTGCAGCACCTGCTCTATAACTCGCAGCATCTCTTCTGTAACTTGCAGCACTTGCTCTATAACTCGCAGCATCTCTTCTGTAACTTGCAGCACCTGCTCTATAACTCGCAGCATCTCTTCTGTAACTTGCAGCGCCTGCTCTATAACTCGCAGCATCCCTTCTGTAACTTGCAGCACCTGCTCTATAACTCGTAGCCTGCCTTCTGTAACTTGCAGCACCTGCTCTATAACTCGCAGCATCTCTTCTGTAACTTGCAGCGCCTGCTCTATAACTCGCAGCATCCCTTCTGTAACGTGCAGCACCTGCTCTATAACTCGTAGCATCCCTTCTGTAACTTGCAGCACCTGCTCTATAACTCGGAACATCTCTTCTGTAACTTGCAGCACCTGCTCTATAACTCGCAGCATCTCTTCTGTAACTTGCAGCACCTGCTCTATAACTCACAACATCTCTTCTGTAACTCGCAGCACTTGATCTATAACTCGCAGCATCCCTTCTGTAACTTCGCAGCACCTGCTCTATAACTCACAACCTCTCTTCTGTAACTTGCAGCACTTGATCTATAACTCGCAGCATCCCTTCTGTAACTCGCAGCACTTGCTCTATAACTCGCAGCATCTCTTCTGTAACTTGCAGCACCTGCTCTATAACTCGCAGCATCTCTTCTGTAACTTGCAGCACCTGCTCTATAACTTGTAGCATCTCTTCTGTAACTTGCAGCACCTGCTCTATAACTTGCAGCATCTCTTCTGTAACTTGCAGCACTTGCTCTATAACTCGCAGCATCCCATCTGTAACTTGCAGCACCTGCTCTATAACTAGCAGCATCCCTTCTGTAACTTGCAGCACCTGCTCTATAACTCGTTGCCTGCCTTCTGTAACTTGCAGCACATGCTCTATAACTCGCAGCATCTCTTCTGTAACTTGCAGCACTTGCTCTATAACTCGCAGTATCCCTTCTGTAACTTGCAGCACCTGCTCTATAACTCGTAGCATCCCTTCTGTAACTGTCAGCACCTGCACTATAACTCATAGCATCCCTTCTGTAACTTGCAGCACCTGCTCTATAAGTTCGCAGCATCTCTTCTGTAACTTGCAGCACTTGCTCTATAACTCGCAGCATCTCTTCTGTAACTTGCAGCACCTGCTCTATAACTCGTAGCATCCCTTCTGTAACTTGCAGCACCTGCTCTATAACTCGGAACATCTCTTCTGTAACTTGCAGCACCTGCTCTATAACTCGCAGCATCTCTTCTGTAACTTGCAGCACCTGCTCTATAACTCACAACATCTCTTCTGTAACTCGCAGCACTTGATCTATAACTCGCAGCATCCCTTCTGTAACTCGCAGCACTTGCTCTATAACTCGCAGCATCTCTTCTGTAACTTGCAGCACCTGCTCTATAACTCGCAGCATCTCTTCTGTAACTTGCAGCACCTGCTCTATAACTCGCAGCATCACTTCTGTAACTTGCAGCACTTGCTCTATAACTCGCAGCATCCCTTCTGTAACTTGCAGCACCTGCTCTATAACTCGTAGCATCTCCTCTGTAACTTGCAGCATCTGCACAATAACTCGTAGCATCTCTTCTGTAACTCGTAGGACCTGCTCTATACCTCGCAACATCTCTTCTGTAACTTGCAGCACCTGCTCTATAATTCGCAGCATCTGTTCTGTAACTTGCAGCATCTGCACAATAACTCGTAGCATCTCTTCTGTAACTTCCAGCGCCTGCTCTATAATTCGCAGTATCTCTTCTGTAACTTGCAGCACTTGCACTATAACTCGCAGCATCTCTTCTGTAACTTGCAGCACCCGCTCTATAACTCGAAGCATCTCTTCTGTAACTTGCAGCACCTGCTCTATAACTCGCAGCATCTCTTCTGTAACTTCCAGCGCCCGCTCTATAACTCGCAGCATCCCTTCTGTAACTTGGAGCACCCGCTCTATAACTCGCAGCATCCCTTCTGTAACTTGCAGCGCCTGATCTATAACTCGCAGCATGCCTTCTGTAACTTGCAGCACCTGCTCTATAACTCGCAGCATCTCATCTGTAACTTGCAGCACCTGCTCTATAACTTGTAGCATCTCTTCTGTAACTCGTAGCGCTTGCTCTATAACTCGCAGCATCCCTTCTGTAACTTGCAGCACCTGCTCTATAACTCGCAGCATCTCTTCTGTAACTCGCAGCACTTGATCTATAACTCGCAGCATCCCTTCTGTAACTCGTAGCACTTGCTCTATAACTCGCAGCATCTCTTCTGTAACTTGCAGCACCTGCTCTATAACTCGCAGCATCTCTTCTGTAACTCGTAGCACTTGCTCTATAACTCGCAGCATCCCTTCTGTAACTTGCAGCACCCGCTCTATAACTCGCAGCATCCCTTCTGTAACTTGCAGCACCTGCTCTATAACTCGTAGCATCTCCTCTGTAACTTGCAGCATCTGCACAATAACTCGTAGCATCTCTTCTGTAACTCGTAGGACCTGCTCTATACCTCGCAACAGCTCTTCTGTAACTTGCAGCACCTGCTCTATAATTCACAGCATCTGTTCTGTAACTTGCAGCACCTGCTCTATAACTCGTAGCATCTCTTCTGTAACTTGCAGCACCCGCTCTATAACTCGCAGCATCTCTTCTGTAACTTGCAGCACCTGCTCTATAACTCGTAGCATCTCTTCTGTAACTTGCAGCATCTGCACTATAACTCGTAGCATCTCTTCGGTAACTCGTAGCACCTGCTCTATACCTCGCAGCATCTCTTCTGTAACTTGCAGCACCTGCTCTATAATTCGCAGTATCTCTTCTGTAACTTGCAGCACTTGCACTATAACTCGCAGCATCTCTTCTGTAACTTGCTGCACCCGCTCTATAACTCGAAGCATCTCTTCTGTAACGTGCAGCACCTGCTCTATAACTCGCAGCATCTCTTCTGTAACTTGCAGCGCCCGCTCTATAACTCGCAGCATCCCTACTGTAACTTGGAGCACCTGCTCTATAACTCACAGCATCCCTTCTGTAACTTGCAGCGCCTGATCTATAACTCGCAGAATCCCTTCTGTAACTTGCAGCACCTGCTCTATAACTCGCAGCATCTCTTCTGTAACTTGCAGCACCTGCTCTATAACTTGTAGCATCTCTTCTGTAACTCGTAGCGCTTGCTCTATAACTCGCAGCATCCCTTCTGTAACTTGCAGCACCTGCTCTATAACTCTCAGCATCCCTTCTGTAACTTGCAGCACCTGCTCTATAACTCGTAGCATCTCTTCAGTAACTTGCAGCACTTGCTGTATAACTCGCAGCATCCCTTCTGTAACTTGCAGCACCTGCTCTATAACTCGTAGCATCCCTTCTGTAACTTGCAGCACCTGCTCTATAACTCATAGCATCCCTTCTGTAACTTGCAGCACCTGCTCTATAAGTCGCAGCATCTCTTCTGTAACTTGCAGCACTTGCTCTATAACTTGCAGCATCCCTTCTGTAACTTGCAACACCTGCTCTATAACTCACAGCATCCCTTCTGTAACTTGCAGCACCCGCTCTATAACTCGCAGCATCCATTCTGTAACTTGCAGCACCTGCTCTATAACTCATAGCATCTCTTCTGTAACTTGCAGCACCTGCACTATAACTCATAGCATCTCTTCTGTAACTTGCAGCACCTGCTCTGTAACTTGCAGCACCTGCACTATAAATCGTAGCGTCTCTTCTGTAACTTGCAGCACCTGCTCTATAGCTCGCAGCATCACTTCTGTAACTTGCAGCACCTGCTCTATAACTCACAGCATCATTTCTGTAACTTGCAGCACCTGCTCTATAGCTCGCAGCATCCCTTATGTAACTTGCAGCACCTGCTCTATAACTCGCAGCATCTCTTCTGTAACTTGCAGCACTTGCACTATAACTCGCAGCATCTCTTCTGTAACTTGCAGCACCTGCTCTATAGCTCGTAGCATCCCTTCTGTAACTTTCAGCACCTGCTCTATAACTCACAGCATCATTTCCGTAACTTGCAGCACCTGCTCTATAACTCGCAGCATCTCTTCTGTAACTTGCAGCACTTGCACTATAACTCACAGCATCCCTTCTGTAACTTGCAGCACCTGCTCTATAACTCGTAGCATCTCTTCTGTAACTCGTAGCACTTGCTCTATAACTCGCAGCATCCCTTCTGTAACTTGCAGCACCCGCTCTATAACTCGCAGCATCCCTTCTGTAACTTGCAGCACCTGCTCTATAACTCGTAGCATCTCTTCTGTAACTTGCAGCATCTGCACAATAACTCGTAGCATCTCTTCTGTAACTCGTAGGACCTGCTCTATAACTCGCAAGATCTCTTCTGTAACTTGCAGCACCTGCTCTATAATTCGCAGCATCTGTTCTGTAACTTGCAGCACCTGCTCTATAACTCGTAGCATCTCTTCTGTAACTTGCAGCACCCGCTCTATAACTCGCAGCATCTCTTCTGTAACTTGCAGCACCTGCTCTATAACTCGTAGCATCTCTTCTGTAACTTGCAGCATCTGCACTATAACTCGTAGCATCTCTTCTGTAACTCGTAGCACCTGCTCTATACCTCGCAGCATCTCTTCTGTAACTTGCAGCACCTGCTCTATAACTCGCAGCAGATCTTCTGTAACTTGCAGCGCCCGCTCTATAACTCGCAGCATCCCTTCTGTAACTTGGAGCACCTGCTCTATAACTCGCAGCATCCCTTCTGTAACTTGCAGCACCTGATTAATAACTCGCAGCATCCCTTCTGTAACTTGCAGCACCTGCTCTATAACTCGTAGCATCTCTTCTGTAACTCGCAGCACCTGCTCTATACCTCGCAGCATCTCTTCTGTAACTTGCAGCGCCTGCTCTATAACTCGCAGCATCCCTTCTGTAACTTGCAGCACCTGCTCTATAACTCGTAGCATCTCTTCTGTAACTCGTAGCGCTTGCTCTATAACTCGCAGCATCCCTTCTGTAACTTGCAGCGCCTGATCTATAACTCTCAACATCCCTTCTGTAACTTGGAGCACCTGCTCTATAACTCGTAGCATCCCTTCTGTAACTTGCAGCACCTGCTCTATAACTCATAGCATCCCTTCTGTAACTTGCAGCACCTGCTCTATAAGTCGCAGCATCCCTTCTGTAACTTGCAGCACCTGCTCTATAAGTCGCAGCATCCCTTCTGTAACTTGCAGCACCTGCTCTATAACTCGTAGCATCTCTTCTGTAACTTGCAGCACTTGCTCTATAACTCGCAGCATCCCTTCTGTAACTTGCAGCACCTGCTCTATAACTCGTAGCATCCCTTCTGTAACTTGCAGCACCTGCTCTATAACTCATAGCATCCCTTCTGTAACTTGCAGCACCTGCTCTATAAGTCGCAGCATCTCTTCTGTAACTTGCAGCACCTGCTCTATAACTCGCAGCAGATCTTCTGTAACTTGCAGCGCCCGCTCTATAACTCGCAGCATCCCTTCTGTAACTTGGAGTACCTGCTCTATAACTCGCAGCATCCCTTCTGTAACTTGCAGCACCTGATTAATAACTCGCAGCATCCCTTCTGTAACTTGCAGCACCTGCTCTATAACTCGTAGCATCTCTTCTGTAACTCGCAGCACCTGCTCTATACCTCGCAGCATCTCTTCTGTAACTTGCAGCGCCTGCTCTATAACTCGCAGCATCCCTTCTGTAACTTGCAGCACCTGCTCTATAACTCGTAGCATCTCTTCTGTAACTCGTAGCGCTTGCTCTATAACTCGCAGCATCCCTTCTATAACTTGCAGCACCTGCACTATAACTCATTGCATCTCTTCTGTAACTTGCAGCACCTGCTCTGTAACTTGCAGCACCTGCACTATAAATTGTAGCGTCTCTTCTGTAACTCGCAGCACCTGCTCTATAGCTCGCAGCATCACTTCTGTAACTTGCAGCAGCTGCTCTATAACTCACAGCATCTTTTCTGTAACTTGCAGCACCTGCTCTATAACTCGCAGCATCCCTTCTGTAACTTGCAGCACTTGCTCTATAACTTGCAGCATCTCTTCTGTAACTTGCAGCACCTGCACTATAAATCGTAGCGTCTCTTCTGTAACTCGCAGCACCTGCTCTATAGCTCGCAGCATCACTTCTGTAACTTGCAGCACCTGCTCTATAACTCGCAGCATCTCTTCTGTAACTTGCAGCACTTGCTCTATAACTCGCAGCATCTCTTCTGTAACTTGCAGCACCTGCTCTATAACTCGCAGCATCTCTTCTGTAACTTGCAGCGCCTGCTCTATAACTCGCAGCATCCCTTCTGTAACTTGCAGCACCTGCTCTATAACTCGTAGCCTGCCTTCTGTAACTTGCAGCACCTGCTCTATAACTCGCAGCATCTCTTCTGTAACTTGCAGCGCCTGCTCTATAACTCGCAGCATCCCTTCTGTAACGTGCAGCACCTGCTCTATAACTCGTAGCATCCCTTCTGTAACTTGCAGCACCTGCTCTATAACTCGGAACATCTCTTCTGTAACTTGCAGCACCTGCTCTATAACTCGCAGCATCTCTTCTGTAACTTGCAGCACCTGCTCTATAACTCACAACATCTCTTCTGTAACTCGCAGCACTTGATCTATAACTCGCAGCATCCCTTCTGTAACTCGCAGCACCTGCTCTATAACTCACAACCTCTCTTCTGTAACTTGCAGCACTTGATCTATAACTCGCAGCATCCCTTCTGTAACTCGCAGCACTTGCTCTATAACTCGCAGCATCTCTTCTGTAACTTGCAGCACCTGCTCTATAACTCGCAGCATCTCTTCTGTAACTTGCAGCACCTGCTCTATAACTTGTAGCATCTCTTCTGTAACTTGCAGCACCTGCTCTATAACTTGCAGCATCTCTTCTGTAACTTGCAGCACTTGCTCTATAACTCGCAGCATCCCATCTGTAACTTGCAGCACCTGCTCTATAACTAGCAGCATCCCTTCTGTAACTTGCAGCACCTGCTCTATAACTCGCAGCATCTCTTCTGTAACTTGCAGCACCTGCTCTATAACTCGCAGCACCACTTCTGTAACTTGCAGCACTTGTTCTATAACTCGCAGCATCCCTTCTGTAACTTGCAGCACCCGCTCTATAACTCGCAGCATCCCTTCTGTAACTTGCAGCACCTGCTCTATAACTCATAGCATCTCTTCTATAACTTGCAGCACCTGCACTATAACTCATTGCATCTCTTCTGTAACTTGCAGCACCTGCTCTGTAACTTGCAGCACCTGCACTATAAATTGTAGCGTCTCTTCTGTAACTCGCAGCACCTGCTCTATAGCTCGCAGCATCTTTTCTGTAACTTGCAGCACCTGCTCTATAACTCGCAGCATCCCTTCTGTAACTTGCAGCACTTGCTCTATAACTTGCAGCATCTCTTCTGTAACTTGCAGCACCTGCACTATAAATCGTAGCGTCTCTTCTGTAACTCGCAGCACCTGCTCTATAGCTCGCAGCATCACTTCTGTAACTTGCAGCACCTGCTCTATAACTCGCAGCATCTCTTCTGTAACTTGCAGCACTTGCTCTATAACTCGCAGCATCTCTTCTGTAACTTGCAGCACCTGCTCTATAACTCGCAGCATCTCTTCTGTAACTTGCAGCGCCTTCTCTATAACTCGCAGCATCCCTTCTGTAACTTGCAGCACCTGCTCTATAACTCGCAGCATCTCTTCTGTAACTTGCAGCACTTGCTCTATAACTCGCAGCATCTCTTCTGTAACTTGCAGCACCTGCTCTATAACTCGCAGCATCTCTTCTGTAACTTGCAGCGCCTTCTCTATAACTCGCAGCATCCCTTCTGTAACTTGCAGCACTTGCTCTATAACTTGCAGCATCTCTTCTGTAACTTGCAGCACCTGCACTATAAATCGTAGCGTCTCTTCTGTAACTCGCAGCACCTGCTCTATAGCTCGCAGCATCACTTCTGTAACTTGCAGCACCTGCTCTATAACTCGCAGCATCTCTTCTGTAACTTGCAGCACTTGCTCTATAACTCGCAGCATCTCTTCTGTAACTTGCAGCACCTGCTCTATAACTCACAGCATCTTTTCTGTAACTTGCAGCACCTGCTCTATAACTCGCAGCATCCCTTCTGTAACTTGCAGCACTTGCTCTATAACTTGCAGCATCTCTTCTGTAACTTGCAGCACCTGCACTATAAATCGTAGCGTCTCTTCTGTAACTCGCAGCACCTGCTCTATAGCTCGCAGCATCACTTCTGTAACTTGCAGCACCTGCTCTATAACTCGCAGCATCTCTTCTGTAACTTGCAGCACTTGCTCTATAACTCGCAGCATCTCTTCTGTAACTTGCAGCACCTGCTCT
Source organism: Calotriton arnoldi (assembly GCA_963921515.1). NCBI lineage: Eukaryota > Metazoa > Chordata > Amphibia > Caudata > Salamandridae > Calotriton > Calotriton arnoldi. The sequence continues at coordinate 1,282,515 of CAWUFW010002046.1, forward strand.
ATAACTCGCAGCATCTCTTCTGTAACTTGCAGCGCCTTCTCTATAACTCGCAGCATCCCTTCTGTAACTTGCAGCACCTGCTCTATAACTCGTAGCCTGCCTTCTGTAACTTGCAGCACATGCTCTATAACTCGCAGCATCTCTTCTGTAACTTGCAGCACTTGCTCTATAACTCGCAGTATCCCTTCTGTAACTTGCAGCACCTGCTCTATAACTCGTAGCATCCCTTCTGTAACTGTCAGCACCTGCACTATAACTCATAGCATCCCTTCTGTAACTTGCAGCACCTGCTCTATAAGTCGCAGCATCTCTTCTGTAACTTGCAGCACTTGCTCTATAACTCGCAGCATCCCTTCTGTAACTTGCAGCACCTGCTCTATAACTCGTAGCATCCCTTCTGTAACTTGCAGCACCTGCTCTATAACTCGGAACATCTCTTCTGTAACTTGCAGCACCTGCTCTATAACTCGCAGCATCTCTTCTGTAACTTGCAGCACCTGCTCTATAACTCACAACATCTCTTCTGTAACTCGCAGCACTTGATCTATAACTCGCAGCATCCCTTCTGTAACTCGCAGCACTTGCTCTATAACTCGCAGCATCTCTTCTGTAACTTGCAGCACCTGCTCTATAACTCGCAGCATCTCTTCTGTAACTTGCAGCACCTGCTCTATAACTCGCAGCATCACTTCTGTAACTTGCAGCACTTGCTCTATAACTCGCAGCATCCCTTCTGTAACTTGCAGCACCTGCTCTATAGCTCGCAGCCTCCCTTCTGTAACTTGCAGCACCTGCTCTATAGCTCGCAGCCTCCCTTCTGTAACTTGCAGCACCTGCTCTATAACTCACAGCATCATTTCTGTAACTTGCAGCACCTGCTCTATAACTCGCAGCATCTCTTCTGTAACTTGCAGCACTAGCACTATAACTCGCAGCATCCCTTCTGTAACTTGCAGCACCCGCTCTATAACTCGCAGCATCCCTTCTGTAACTTGCAGCACCTGCTCTATAACTCGTAGCATCTCCTCTGTAACTTGCAGCATCTGCACAATAACTCGTAGCATCTCTTCTGTAACTCGTAGGACCTGCTCTATACCTCGCAACATCTCTTCTGTAACTTGCAGCACCTGCTCTATAATTCGCAGCATCTGTTCTGTAACTTGCAGCATCTGCACAATAACTCGTAGCATCTCTTCTGTAACTCGTAGCACCTGCTCTATACCTCGCAGCATCTCTTCTGTAACTTGCAGCACCTGCTCTATAATTCGCAGTATCTCTTCTGTAACTTGCAGCACTTGCACTATAACTCGCAGCATCTCTTCTGTAACTTGCAGCACCCGCTCTATAACTCGAAGCATCTCTTCTGTAACTTGCAGCACCTGCTCTATAACTCGCAGCATCTCTTCTGTAACTTCCAGCGCCCGCTCTATAACTCGCAGCATCCCTTCTGTAACTTGGAGCACCCGCTCTATAACTCGCAGCATCCCTTCTGTAACTTGCAGCGCCTGATCTATAACTCGCAGCATGCCTTCTGTAACTTGCAGCACCTGCTCTATAACTCGCAGCATCTAATCTGTAACTTGCAGCACCTGCTCTATAACTTGTAGCATCTCTTCTGTAACTCGTAGCGCTTGCTCTATAACTCGCAGCATCCCTTCTGTAACTTGCAGGACCTGCTCTATAACTCGTAGCATCTCTTCTGTAACTTGCAGCACTTGCTCTATAACTCGCAGCATCCCTTCTGTAACTTGCAGCACCTGCTCTATAACTCATAGCATCCCTTCTGTAACTTGCAGCACCTGCTCTATAACTCATAGCATCCCTTCTGTAACTTGCAGCACCTGCTCTATAAGTCGCAACATCTCTTCTGTAACTTGCAGCACTTGCTCTATAACTTGCAGCATCCCTTCTGTAACTTGCAGCACCTGCTCTATAACTCGCAGCATCCCATCTGTAACTTGCAGCTCCCGCTCTATAACTCGCAGCATCCCTTCTGTAACTTGCAGCACCTGCTCTATAACTCATAGCATCTCTTCTGTAACTTGCAGCACCTGCACTATAACTCATAGCATCTCTTCTGTAACTTGCAGCACCTGCTCTGTAACTTGCAGCACCTGCTCTGTAACTTGCAGCACCTGCACTATAAATCGTAGCGTCTCTTCTGTAACTCGCAGCACCTGCTCTATAACTCACAGCATCATTTCTGTAACTTGAAGCACCTGTTCTATAGCTTGCAGCATCCCTTCGGTAACTTGCAGCACCTGCTCTATAACTCGCAGCATATCTTCTGTAACTTGCAGCACTTGCACTATAACTCGCAGCATCTCTTCTGTAACTTGCAGCACCTGCTCTATAGCTCACAGCATCCCTTCTGTAACTTGGAGCACCTGCTCTATAACTCACAGCATAATTTCTGTAACTTGCAGCACCTACTCTATAACTCGCAGCATCTCTTCTGTAACTTGCAGCACTTGCACTATAACTCACAGCATCCCTTCTGTAACTTGCAGCACCTGCTCTATAACTCGTAGCATCTCTTCTGTAACTCGTAGCAATTGCTCTATAACTTGCAGCATCCCTTCTATAACTTGCAGCACCCGCTCTATAACTTGCAGCATCCCTTCTGTAACTTGCAGCACCCTCTCTATAACTCGCAGCATCTCTTCTGTAACTTGCAGCACCTGCTCTATAACTCGCAGCATCTCTTCTGTAACTTGCAGCACCTGCTCTATACCTCGCAGCATCTCTCCTGTAACTTGCAGCGCCTGCTCTATAACTCGCAGCATCCCTTCTGTAACTTGCAGCACCTGCTCTATAACTCGTAGCCTGCCTTCTGTAACTTGCAGCACATGCTCTATAACTCGCAGCATCTCTTCTGTAACTTGCAGCACTTGCTCTATAACTCGCAGCATTCCTTCTGTAACTTGCAGCACCTGCTCTATAACTCGTAGCATCCCTTCTGTAACTGTCAGCACCTGCACTATAACTCATAGCATCCCTTCTGTAACTTGCAGCACCTGCTCTATAAGTCGCAGCATCTCTTCTGTAACTTGCAGCACTTGCTCTATAACTCACAGCATCCCTTCTGTAACTTGCAGCACCTGCTCTATAACTCGTAGCATCCCTTCTGTAACTTGCAGCACCTGCTCTATGACGCGGAACATCTCTTCTGTAACTTGCAGCACCTGCTCTATAACTCGCAGCATCTCTTCTGTAACTTGCAGCACCTGCTCTATAACTCGCAGCATCTCTTCTGTAACTTGCAGCACCTGCTCTATAACTCGCAGCATCACTTCTGTAACTTGCAGCACTTGCTCTATAACTCGCAGCATCCCTTCTGTAACTTGCAGCACCTGCTCTATAGCTCGCAGCCTCCCTTCTGTAACTTGCAGCACCTGCTCTATAGCTCGCAGCCTCCCTTCTGTAACTTGCAGCACCTGCTCTATAACTCACAGCATCATTTCTGTAACTTGCAGCACCTGCTCTATAACTCGCAGCATCTCTTCTGTAACTTGCAGCACTAGCACTATAACTCGCAGCATCCCTTCTGTAACTTGCAGCACCCGCTCTATAACTCGCAGCATCCCTTCTGTAACTTGCAGCACCTGCTCTATAACTCGTAGCATCTCCTCTGTAACTTGCAGCATCTGCACAATAACTCGTAGCATCTCTTCTGTAACTCGTAGGACCTGCTCTATACCTCGCAACATCTCTTCTGTAACTTGCAGCACCTGCTCTATAATTCGCAGCATCTGTTCTGTAACTTGCAGCATCTGCACAATAACTCGTAGCATCTCTTCTGTAACTCGTAGCACCTGCTCTATACCTCGCAGCATCTCTTCTGTAACTTGCAGCACCTGCTCTATAATTCGCAGTATCTCTTCTGTAACTTGCAGCACTTGCACTATAACTCGCAGCATCTCTTCTGTAACTTGCAGCACCCGCTCTATAACTCGAAGCATCTCTTCTGTAACTTGCAGCACCTGCTCTATAACTCGCAGCATCTCTTCTGTAACTTCCAGCGCCCGCTCTATAACTCGCAGCATCCCTTCTGTAACTTGGAGCACCCGCTCTATAACTCGCAGCATCCCTTCTGTAACTTGCAGCGCCTGATCTATAACTCGCAGCATGCCTTCTGTAACTTGCAGCACCTGCTCTATAACTCGCAGCATCTAATCTGTAACTTGCAGCACCTGCTCTATAACTTGTAGCATCTCTTCTGTAACTCGTAGCGCTTGCTCTATAACTCGCAGCATCCCTTCTGTAACTTGCAGGACCTGCTCTATAACTCGTAGCATCTCTTCTGTAACTTGCAGCACTTGCTCTATAACTCGCAGCATCCCTTCTGTAACTTGCAGCACCTGCTCTATAACTCATAGCATCCCTTCTGTAACTTGCAGCACCTGCTCTATAACTCATAGCATCCCTTCTGTAACTTGCAGCACCTGCTCTATAAGTCGCAACATCTCTTCTGTAACTTGCAGCACTTGCTCTATAACTTGCAGCATCCCTTCTGTAACTTGCAGCACCTGCTCTATAACTCGCAGCATCCCATCTGTAACTTGCAGCTCCCGCTCTATAACTCGCAGCATCCCTTCTGTAACTTGCAGCACCTGCTCTATAACTCATAGCATCTCTTCTGTAACTTGCAGCACCTGCACTATAACTCATAGCATCTCTTCTGTAACTTGCAGCACCTGCTCTGTAACTTGCAGCACCTGCTCTGTAACTTGCAGCACCTGCACTATAAATCGTAGCGTCTCTTCTGTAACTCGCAGCACCTGCTCTATAACTCACAGCATCATTTCTGTAACTTGAAGCACCTGTTCTATAGCTTGCAGCATCCCTTCGGTAACTTGCAGCACCTGCTCTATAACTCGCAGCATCTCTTCTGTAACTTGCAGCACTTGCACTATAACTCGCAGCATCTCTTCTGTAACTTGCAGCACCTGCTCTATAGCTCACAGCATCCCTTCTGTAACTTGGAGCACCTGCTCTATAACTCACAGCATAATTTCTGTAACTTGCAGCACCTACTCTATAACTCGCAGCATCTCTTCTGTAACTTGCAGCACTTGCACTATAACTCACAGCATCCCTTCTGTAACTTGCAGCACCTGCTCTATAACTCGTAGCATCTCTTCTGTAACTCGTAGCAATTGCTCTATAACTTGCAGCATCCCTTCTATAACTTGCAGCACCCGCTCTATAACTTGCAGCATCCCTTCTGTAACTTGCAGCACCTGCTCTATAACTCACAGCATCATTTCCGTAACTTGCAGCACCTGCTCTATAACTCGCAGCATCTCTTCTGTAACTTGCAGCACTTGCACTATAACTCACAGCATCCCTTCTGTAACTTGCAGCACCTGCTCTATAACTCGTAGCATCTCTTCTGTAACTCGTAGCACTTGCTCTATAACTCGCAGCATCCCTTCTGTAACTTGCAGCACCCGCTCTATAACTCGCAGCATCCCTTCTGTAACTTGCAGCACCTGCTCTATAACTCGTAGCATCTCTTCTGTAACTTGCAGCATCTGCACAATAACTCGTAGCATCTCTTCTGTAACTCATAGGACCTGCTCTATAACTCGCAAGATCTCTTCTGTAACTTGCAGCACCTGCTCTATAATTCGCAGCATCTGTTCTGTAACTTGCAGCACCTGCTCTATAACTCGTAGCATCTCTTCTGTAACTTGCAGCACCCGCTCTATAACTCGCAGCATCTCTTCTGTAACTTGCAGCACCTGCTCTATAACTCGTAGCATCTCTTCTGTAACTTGCAGCATCTGCACTATAACTCGTAGCATCTCTTCTGTAACTCGTAGCACCTGCTCTATACCTCGCAGCAACTCTTCTGTAACTTGCAGCACCTGCTCTATAACTCGCAGCAGATCTTCTGTAACTTGCAGCGCCCGCTCTATAACTCGCAGCATCCCTTCTGTAACTTGGAGCACCTGCTCTATAACTCGCAGCATCCCTTCTGTAACTTGCAGCACCTGATTAATAACTCGCAGCATCCCTTCTGTAACTTGCAGCACCTGCTCTATAACTCGTAGCATCTCTTCTGTAACTTGCAGCACCTGCTCTATAACTCGCAGCATCTCTTCTGTAACTCGCAGCACCTGCTCTATACCTCGCAGCATCTCTTCTGTAACTTGCAGCGCCTGCTCTATAACTCGCAGCATCCCTTCTGTAACTTGCAGCACCTGCTCTATAACTCATAGCATCTCTTCTGTAACTCGTAGCGCTTGCTCTATAACTCGCAGCATCCCTTCTGTAACTTGCAGCACCTGCTCTATAACTCATAGCATCTCTTCTGTAACTCGTAGCGCTTGCTCTATAACTCGCAGCATCTCTTCTGTAACTCGCAGCACCTGCTCTATACCTCGCAGCATCTCTTCTGTAACTTGCAGCACTTGCTCTATAACTCGCAGCATCGCTTCTGTAACTTGCAGCACCTGCTCTATAACTCGTAGCATCCCTTCTGTAACTTGCAGCACCTGCTCTATAACTCGTAACATCTCTTCTGTAACTTGCAGCACCTGCTCTATAAGTCGTAGCATCTCTTCTGTAACTTGCAGCACTTGCTCTATAACTCGCAGCATCCCTTCTGTAACTTGCAGCACCTGCTCTATAACTCGTAGCATCCCTTCTGTAACTTGCAGCACCTGCTCTATAACTCATAGCATCCCTTCTGTAACTTGCAGCACCTGCTCTACAAGTCGCAGCATCTCTTCTGTAACTTGCAGCACTTGCTCTATAACTCGCAGCATCGCTTCTGTAACTTGCAGCACCTGCTCTATAACTCGTAGCATCCCTTCTGTAACTTGCAGCACCTGCTCTATAACTCGTAACATCTCTTCTGTAAATTGCAGCACCTGCTCTATAACTCGCAGCATCTCTTCTGTAACTTGCAGCACCTGCTCTATAACTCGCAGCATCTCTTCTGTAACTCGCAGTACTTGATCTATAACTCGCAGCATCACTTCTGTAACTTGCAGCACTTGCTCTATAACTCGCATCCCTTCTGTAACTTGCAGCACCCGCTCTATAACTCGCAGCATCCCTTCTGTAACTTGCAGCACTTGCTCTATAACTCATAGCATCTCTTCTGTAACTTGCAGCACTTGCTCTATAACTCATAGCACCTGCTCTGTAACTTGCAGCACCTGCTCTGTAACTTGCAGCACCTGCTCTGTAACTTGCAGCACCTGCACTATAAATCGTAGCGTCTCTTCTGTAACTCGCAGCACCTGCTCTATAGCTCGCAGCATCACTTCTGTAACTTGCAGCACCTGCTCTATAACTCACAGCATCATTTCTGTAACTTGCAGCACCTGCTCTATAACTCGCAGCATCTCTTCTGTAACTTGCAGCACTTGCACTATAACTCGCACCATCTCTTCTGTAACTTGCAGCACCTGCTCTATAGCTCGCAGCATCCCTTCTGTAACTTGCAGCACCTGCTCTATAACTCGCAGCATCTCTTCTGTAACTTGCAGCACTTGCACTATAACTCACAGCATCCCTGCTGTAACTTGCAGCACCTGCTCTATAACTCGTAGCATCTCTTCTGTAACTCGTAGCACTTGCTCTATAACTCGCAGCATCCCTTCTGTAACTTGCAGCACCCGCTCTATAACTCGCAGCATCCCTTCTGTAACTTGCAGCACCTGCTCTATAACTCGTAGCATCTCTTCTGTAACTTGCAGCATCTGCACAATAACTCGTAGCATCTCTTCTGTAACTCGTAGGACCTGCTCTATACCTCGCAACATCTCTTCTGTAACTTGCAGCACCTGCTCTATAATTCACAGCATCTGTTCTGTAACTTGCGGCACCTGCTCTATAACTCGTAGCATCTCTTCTGTAACTTGCAGCACCCGCTCTATAACTCGCAGCATCTCTTCTGTAACTTGCAGCACCTGCTCTATAACTCGTAGCATCTCTTCTGTAACTTGCAGCACCTGCTATATAATTCGCAGCATCTCTTCTGTAACTTGCGGCACTTGCACTATAACTCGCAGCATCTCTTCTGTAACTTGCAGCACCCGCTCTATAACTCGCAGCATCTCTTCTGTAACTTGCAGCACCTGCTCTATAACTCTCAGCATCCCTTCTGTAACTTGCAGCACCTGCTCTATAACTCGTAGCATCTCTTCAGTAACTTGCAGCACTTGCTCTATAACTCGCAGCATCCCTTCTGTAACTTGCAGCACCTGCTCTATTACTCGTAGCATCCCTTCTGTAACTTGCAGCACCTGCTCTATAACTCATAGCATCCCTTCTGTAACTTGCAGCACCTGCTCTATAAGTCGCAGCATCTCTTCTGTAACTTGCAGCACTTGCTCTATAACTTGCAGCATCCCTTCTGTAACTTGCAGCACCTGCTCTATAACTCACAGCATCCCTTCTGTAACTTGCAGCACCCGCTCTATAACTCGCAGCATCCATTCTGTAACTTGCAGCACCTGCTCTATAACTCATAGCATCTCTTCTGTAACTTGCAGCACCTGCACTATAACTCATAGCATCTCTTCTGTAACTTGCAGCACCTGCTCTGTAACTTGCAGCACCTGCTCTGTAACTTGCAGCACCTGCACTATAAATCGTAGCGTCTCTTCTGTAACTTGCAGCACCTGCTCTATAGCTCGCAGCATCACTTCTGTAACTTGCAGCACCTGCTCTATAACTCACAGCATCATTTCTGTAACTTGCAGCACCTGCTCTATAGCTCGCAGCATCCCTTATGTAACTTGCAGCACCTGCTCTATAACTCGCAGCCTCTCTTCTGTAACTTGCAGCACTTGCACTATAACTCGCAGCATCTCTTCTGTAACTTGCAGCACCTGCTCTATAGCTCGCAGCATCCCTTCTGTAACTTTCAGCACCTGCTCTATAACTCACAGCATCATTTCCGTAACTTGCAGCACCTGCTCTATAACTCGCAGCATCTCTTCTGTAACTTGCAGCACTTGCACTATAACTCACAGCATCCCTTCTGTAACTTGCAGCACCTGCTCTATAACTCGTAGCATCTCTTCTGTAACTCGTAGCACTTGCTCTATAACTCGCAGCATCCCTTCTGTAACTTGCAGCACCCGCTCTATAACTCGCAGCATCCCTTCTGTAACTTGCAGCACCTGCTCTATAACTCGTAGCATCTCTTCTGTAACTTGCAGCATCTGCACAATAACTCGTAGCATCTCTTCTGTAACTCATAGGACCTGCTCTATAACTCGCAAGATCTCTTCTGTAACTTGCAGCACCTGCTCTATAATTCGCAGCATCTGTTCTGTAACTTGCAGCACCTGCTCTATAACTCGTAGCATCTCTTCTGTAACTTGCAGCATCTGCACTATAACTCGTAGCATCTCTTCTGTAACTCGTAGCACCTGCTCTATACCTCGCAGCATCTCTTCTGTAACTTGCAGCACCTGCTCTATAACTCGCAGCAGATCTTCTGTAACTTGCAGCGCCCGCTCTATAACTCGCAGCATCCCTTCTGTAACTTGGAGCACCTGCTCTATAACTCGCAGCATCCCTTCTGTAACTTGCAGCACCTGATTAATAACTCGCAGCATCCCTTCTGTAACTTGCAGCACCTGCTCTATAACTCGTAGCATCTCTTCTGTAACTTGCAGCACCTGCTCTATAACTCGCAGCATCTCTTCTGTAACTCGCAGCACCTGCTCTATACCTCGCAGCATCTCTTCTGTAACTTGCAGCGCCTGCTCTATAACTCGCAGCACCCCTTCTGTAACTTGCAGCACCTGCTCTATAACTCGTAGCATCTCTTCTGTAACTCGTAGCGCTTGCTCTATAACTCGCAGCATCCCTTCTGTAACTTGCATCGCCTGATCTATAACTCTCAACATCCCTTCTGTAACTTGCAGCACCTGCTCTATAACTCGTAGCATCTCTTCTGTAACTTGCAGCACTTGCTCTATAACTCGCAGCATCCCTTCTGTAACTTGCAGCACCTGCTCTATAACTCGTAGCATCCCTTCTGTAACTTGCAGCACCTGCTCTATAACTCATAGCATCCCTTCTGTAACTTGCAGCACCTGCTCTATAAGTCGCAGCATCTCTTCTGTAACTTGCAGCACTTGCTCTATAACTCGCAGCATCGCTTCTGTAACTTGCAGCACCTGCTCTATAACTCATAGCATCCCTTCTGTAACTTGCAGCACCTGCTCTATAACTCGTAACATCTCTTCTGTAAATTGCAGCACCTGCTCTATAACTCGCAGCATCTCTTCTGTAACTTGCAGCACCTGCTCTATAACTCGCAGCATCTCTTCTGTAACTCGCAGTACTTGATCTATAACTCGCAGCATCACTTCTGTAACTTGCAGCACTTGCTCTATAACTCGCATCCCTTCTGTAACTTGCAGCACCCGCTCTATAACTCGCAGCATCCCTTCTGTAACTTGCAGCACTTGCTCTATAACTCATAGCATCTCTTCTGTAACTTGCAGCACCTGCACTATAACTCATAGCATCTCTTCTGTAACTTGCAGCACCTGCTCTGTAACTTGCAGCACCTGCTCTGTAACTTGCAGCACCTGCACTATAAATCGTAGCGTCTCTTCTGTAACTCGCAGCACCTGCTCTATAGCTCGCAGCATCACTTCTGTAACTTGCAGCACCTGCTCTATAACTCACAGCATCATTTCTGTAACTTGCAGCACCTGCTCTATAACTCGCAGCATCTCTTCTGTAACTTGCAGCACTTGCACTATAACTCGCACCATCTCTTCTGTAACTTGCAGCACCTGCTCTATAGCTCGCAGCATCCCTTCTGTAACTTGCAGCACCTGCTCTATAACTCGCAGCATCTCTTCTGTAACTTGCAGCACTTGCACTATAACTCACAGCATCCCTGCTGTAACTTGCAGCACCTGCTCTATAACTCGTAGCATCTCTTCTGTATCTCGTAGCACTTGCTCTATAACTCGCAGCATCCCTTCTGTAACTTGCAGCACCCGCTCTATAACTCGCAGCATCCCTTCTGTAACTTGCAGCACCTGCTCTATAACTCGTAGCATCTCTTCTGTAACTTGCAGCATCTGCACAATAACTCGTAGCATCTCTTCTGTAACTCGTAGGACCTGCTCTATACCTCGCAACATCTCTTCTGTAACTTGCAGCACCTGCTCTATAATTCACAGCATCTGTTCTGTAACTTGCGGCACCTGCTCTATAACTCGTAGCATCTCTTCTGTAACTTGCAGCACCCGCTCTATAACTCGCAGCATCTCTTCTGTAACTTGCAGCACCTGCTCTATAACTCGTAGCATCTCTTCTGTAACTTGCAGCACCTGCTATATAATTCGCAGCATCTCTTCTGTAACTTGCAGCACTTGCACTATAACTCGCAGCATCTCTTCTGTAACTTGCAGCACCCGCTCTATAACTCGCAGCATCTCTTCTGTAACTTGCAGCACCTGCTCTATAACTCGCAGCATCTCTTCTGTAACTTGCAGCGCCCGCTCTATAACTCACAGCATCCCTTCTGTAACTTGGGAGCACCTGCTCTATAACTCGCAGCATCCCTTCTGTAACTTGCAGCACCTGCTCTATAACTCACAGCATCTCTTCTGTAACTTGCAGCACTTGCTCTATAACTCGCAACATCCCATCTGTAACTTGCAGCGCCTGATCTATAACTCGCAGCATCCCTTCTCTAACTTGCAGCACCTGCTCTATAACTCGTAGCATCTCTTCTGTAACTTGCAGCACCTGCTCTATAACTCGCAGCATCTCTTCTGTAACTTGCAGCACTTGCTCTATAACTCGCAGCATCTCTTCTGTAACTTGCAGCGCCTGATCTATAACTCGCAGCATCCCTTCTGTAACTTGCAGCACCTGCTCTATAACTCGTAGCATCTCTTCTGTAACTTGCAGCACCTGCTCTATAACTTGCAGCATCTCTTCTGTAACTTGCAGCACTTGCTCTATAACTCGCAGCATCCCATCTGTAACTTGCAGCACCTGCTCTATAACTAGCAGCATCCCTTCTGTAACTTGCAGCACCTGCTCTATAACTCGCAGCATCTCTTCTGTAACTTGCCGCACCTGCTCTATAACTCGCAGCACCACTTCTGTAACTTGCAGCACTTGTTCTATAACTCGCAGCATCCCTTCTGTAACTTGCAGCACCCGCTCTATAACTCGCAGCATCCATTCTGTAACTTGCAGCACCTGCTCTATAACTCATAGCATCTCTTCTATAACTTGCAGCACCTGCACTATAACTCATTGCATCTCTTCTGTAACTTGCAGCACCTGCTCTGTAACTTGCAGCACCTGCACTATAAATTGTAGCGTCTCTTCTGTAACTCGCAGAACCTGCTCTATAGCTCGCAGCATCACTTCTGTAACTTGCAGCAGCTGCTCTATAACTCACAGCATCTTTTCTGTAACTTGCAGCACCTGCTCTATAACTCGCAGCATCCCTTCTGTAACTTTCAGCACTTGCTCTATAACTTGCAGCATCTCTTCTGTAACTTGCAGCACCTGCACTATAAATCGTAGCGTCTCTTCTGTAACTCGCAGCACCTGCTCTATAGCTCGCAGCATCACTTCTGTAACTTGCAGCACCTGCTCTATAACTCGCAGCATCTCTTCTGTAACTTGCAGCACTTGCTCTATAACTCGCAGCATCTCTTCTGTAACTTGCAGCACCTGCTCTATAACTCGCAGCATCTCTTCTGTAACTTGCAGCGCCTGCTCTATAACTCGCAGCATCCCTTCTGTAACTTGCAGCACCTGCTCTATAACTCGTAGCCTGCCTTCTGTAACTTGCAGCACATGCTCTATAACTCGCAGCATCTCTTCTGTAACTTGCAGCACTTGCTCTATAACTCGCAGTATCCCTTCTGTAACTTGCAGCACCTGCTCTATAACTCGTAGCATCCCTTCTGTAACTGTCAGCACCTGCACTATAACTCATAGCATCCCTTCTGTAACTTGCAGCACCTGCTCTATAAGTCGCAGCATCTCTTCTGTAACTTGCAGCACCTGCTCTATAACTCACAACATCTCTTCTGTAACTCGCAGCACTTGATCTATAACTCGCAGCATCCCTTCTGTAACTCGCAGCACTTGCTCTATAACTCGCAGCATCTCTTCTGTAACTTGCAGCACCTGCTCTATAACTCGCAGCATCTCTTCTGTAACTTGCAGCACCTGCTCTATAACTCGTAGCATCTCTTCTGTAACTTGCAGCACCCGCTCTATAACTCGCAGCATCTCTTCTGTAACTTGCAGCACCTGCTCTATAACTCGTAGCATCTCTTCTGTAACTTGCAGCATCTGCACTATAACTCGTAGCATCTCTTCTGTAACTCGTAGCACCTGCTCTATACCTCGCAGCATCTCTTCTGTAACTTGCAGCACCTGCTCTATAACTCGCAGCAGATCTTCTGTAACTTGCAGCGCCCGCTCTATAACTCGCAGCATCCCTTCTGTAACTTGGAGCACCTGCTCTATAACTCGCAGCATCCCTTCTGTAACTTGCAGCACCTGATTAATAACTCGCAGCATCCCTTCTGTAACTTGCAGCACCTGCTCTATAACTCGTAGCATCTCTTCTGTAACTCGCAGCACCTGCTCTATACCTCGCAGCATCTCTTCTGTAACTTGCAGCGCCTGCTCTATAACTCGCAGCATCCCTTCTGTAACTTGCAGCACCTGCTCTATAACTCGTAGCATCTCTTCTGTAACTCGTAGCGCTTGCTCTATAACTCGCAGCATCCCTTCTGTAACTTGCAGCGCCTGATCTATAACTCTCAACATCCCTTCTGTAACTTGGAGCACCTGCTCTATAACTCGTAGCATCCCTTCTGTAACTTGCAGCACCTGCTCTATAAGTCGCAGCATCCCTTCTGTAACTTGCAGCACCTGCTCTATAAGTCGCAGCATCCCTTCTGTAACTTGCAGCACCTGCTCTATAACTCGTAGCATCTCTTCTGTAACTTGCAGCACTTGCTCTATAACTCGCAGCATCCCTTCTGTAACTTGCAGCACCTGCTCTATAACTCGTAGCATCCCTTCTGTAACTTGCAGCACCTGCTCTATAACTCATAGCATCCCTTCTGTAACTTGCAGCACCTGCTCTATAAGTCGCAGCATCTCTTCTGTAACTTGCAGCACCTGCTCTATAACTCGCAGCAGATCTTCTGTAACTTGCAGCGCCCGCTCTATAACTCGCAGCATCCCTTCTGTAACTTGGAGTACCTGCTCTATAACTCGCAGCATCCCTTCTGTAACTTGCAGCACCTGATTAATAACTCGCAGCATCCCTTCTGTAACTTGCAGCACCTGCTCTATAACTCGTAGCATCTCTTCTGTAACTCGCAGCACCTGCTCTATACCTCGCAGCATCTCTTCTGTAACTTGCAGCGCCTGCTCTATAACTCGCAGCATCCCTTCTGTAACTTGCAGCACCTGCTCTATAACTCGTAGCATCTCTTCTGTAACTCGTAGCGCTTGCTCTATAACTCGCAGCATCCCTTCTATAACTTGCAGCACCTGCACTATAACTCATTGCATCTCTTCTGTAACTTGCAGCACCTGCTCTGTAACTTGCAGCACCTGCACTATAAATTGTAGCGTCTCTTCTGTAACTCGCAGCACCTGCTCTATAGCTCGCAGCATCACTTCTGTAACTTGCAGCAGCTGCTCTATAACTCACAGCATCTTTTCTGTAACTTGCAGCACCTGCTCTATAACTCGCAGCATCCCTTCTGTAACTTGCAGCACTTGCTCTATAACTTGCAGCATCTCTTCTGTAACTTGCAGCACCTGCACTATAAATCGTAGCGTCTCTTCTGTAACTCGCAGCACCTGCTCTATAGCTCGCAGCATCACTTCTGTAACTTGCAGCACCTGCTCTATAACTCGCAGCATCTCTTCTGTAACTTGCAGCACTTGCTCTATAACTCGCAGCATCTCTTCTGTAACTTGCAGCACCTGCTCTATAACTCGCAGCATCTCTTCTGTAACTTGCAGCGCCTGCTCTATAACTCGCAGCATCCCTTCTGTAACTTGCAGCACCTGCTCTATAACTCGTAGCCTGCCTTCTGTAACTTGCAGCACCTGCTCTATAACTCGCAGCATCTCTTCTGTAACTTGCAGCGCCTGCTCTATAACTCGCAGCATCCCTTCTGTAACGTGCAGCACCTGCTCTATAACTCGTAGCATCCCTTCTGTAACTGTCAGCACCTGCACTATAACTCATAGCATCCCTTCTGTAACTTGCAGCACCTGCTCTATAAGTCGCAGCATCTCTTCTGTAACTTGCAGCACTTGCTCTATAACTCGCAGCATCCCTTCTGTAACTTGCAGCACCTGCTCTATAACTCGTAGCATCCCTTCTGTAACTTGCAGCACCTGCTCTATAACTCGGAACATCTCTTCTGTAACTTGCAGCACCTGCTCTATAACTCGCAGCATCTCTTCTGTAACTTGCAGCACCTGCTCTATAACTCACAACATCTCTTCTGTAACTCGCAGCACTTGATCTATAACTCGCAGCATCCCTTCTGTAACTCGCAGCACCTGCTCTATAACTCACAACCTCTCTTCTGTAACTTGCAGCACTTGATCTATAACTCGCAGCATCCCTTCTGTAACTCGCAGCACTTGCTCTATAACTCGCAGCATCTCTTCTGTAACTTGCAGCACCTGCTCTATAACTCGCAGCATCTCTTCTGTAACTTGCAGCACCTGCTCTATAACTTGTAGCATCTCTTCTGTAACTTGCAGCACCTGCTCTATAACTTGCAGCATCTCTTCTGTAACTTGCAGCACTTGCTCTATAACTCGCAGCATCCCATCTGTAACTTGCAGCACCTGCTCTATAACTAGCAGCATCCCTTCTGTAACTTGCAGCACCTGCTCTATAACTCGCAGCATCTCTTCTGTAACTTGCAGCACCTGCTCTATAACTCGCAGCACCACTTCTGTAACTTGCAGCACTTGATCTATAACTCGCAGCATCCCTTCTGTAACTTGCAGCACCCGCTCTATAACTCGCAGCATCCCTTCTGTAACTTGCAGCACCTGCTCTATAACTCATAGCATCTCTTCTATAACTTGCAGCACCTGCACTATAACTCATTGCATCTCTTCTGTAACTTGCAGCACCTGCTCTGTAACTTGCAGCACCTGCACTATAAATTGTAGCGTCTCTTCTGTAACTCGCAGCACCTGCTCTATAGCTCGCAGCATCTTTTCTGTAACTTGCAGCACCTGCTCTATAACTCGCAGCATCCCTTCTGTAACTTGCAGCACTTGCTCTATAACTTGCAGCATCTCTTCTGTAACTTGCAGCACCTGCACTATAAATCGTAGCGTCTCTTCTGTAACTCGCAGCACCTGCTCTATAGCTCGCAGCATCACTTCTGTAACTTGCAGCACCTGCTCTATAACTCGCAGCATCTCTTCTGTAACTTGCAGCACTTGCTCTATAACTCGCAGCATCTCTTCTGTAACTTGCAGCACCTGCTCTATAACTCGCAGCATCTCTTCTGTAACTTGCAGCGCCTTCTCTATAACTCGCAGCATCCCTTCTGTAACTTGCAGCACCTGCTCTATAACTCGCAGCATCTCTTCTGTAACTTGCAGCACTTGCTCTATAACTCGCAGCATCTCTTCTGTAACTTGCAGCACCTGCTCTATAACTCGCAGCATCTCTTCTGTAACTTGCAGCGCCTTCTCTATAACTCGCAGCATCCCTTCTGTAACTTGCAGCACTTGCTCTATAACTTGCAGCATCTCTTCTGTAACTTGCAGCACCTGCACTATAAATCGTAGCGTCTCTTCTGTAACTCGCAGCACCTGCTCTATAGCTCGCAGCATCACTTCTGTAACTTGCAGCACCTGCTCTATAACTCGCAGCATCTCTTCTGTAACTTGCAGCACTTGCTCTATAACTCGCAGCATCTCTTCTGTAACTTGCAGCACCTGCTCTATAACTCACAGCATCTTTTCTGTAACTTGCAGCACCTGCTCTATAACTCGCAGCATCCCTTCTGTAACTTGCAGCACTTGCTCTATAACTTGCAGCATCTCTTCTGTAACTTGCAGCACCTGCACTATAAATCGTAGCGTCTCTTCTGTAACTCGCAGCACCTGCTCTATAGCTCGCAGCATCACTTCTGTAACTTGCAGCACCTGCTCTATAACTCGCAGCATCTCTTCTGTAACTTGCAGCACTTGCTCTATAACTCGCAGCATCTCTTCTGTAACTTGCAGCACCTGCTCTATAACTCGCAGCATCTCTTCTGTAACTTGCAGCGCCTTCTCTATAACTCGCAGCATCCCTTCTGTAACTTGCAGCACCTGCTCTATAACTCGTAGCCTGCCTTCTGTAACTTGCAGCACATGCTCTATAACTCGCAGCATCTCTTCTGTAACTTGCAGCACTTGCTCTATAACTCGCAGTATCCCTTCTGTAACTTGCAGCACCTGCTCTATAACTCGTAGCATCCCTTCTGTAACTGTCAGCACCTGCACTATAACTCATAGCATCCCTTCTGTAACTTGCAGCACCTGCTCTATAAGTCGCAGCATCTCTTCTGTAACTTGCAGCACTTGCTCTATAACTCGCAGCATCCCTTCTGTAACTTGCAGCACCTGCTCTATAACTCGTAGCATCCCTTCTGTAACTTGCAGCACCTGCTCTATAACTCGGAACATCTCTTCTGTAACTTGCAGCACCTGCTCTATAACTCGCAGCATCTCTTCTGTAACTTGCAGCACCTGCTCTATAACTCACAACATCTCTTCTGTAACTCGCAGCACTTGATCTATAACTCGCAGCATCCCTTCTGTAACTCGCAGCACTTGCTCTATAACTCGCAGCATCTCTTCTGTAACTTGCAGCACCTGCTCTATAACTCGCAGCATCTCTTCTGTAACTTGCAGCACCTGCTCTATAACTCGCAGCATCACTTCTGTAACTTGCAGCACTTGCTCTATAACTCGCAGCATCCCTTCTGTAACTTGCAGCACCTGCTCTATAGCTCGCAGCCTCCCTTCTGTAACTTGCAGCACCTGCTCTATAGCTCGCAGCCTCCCTTCTGTAACTTGCAGCACCTGCTCTATAACTCACAGCATCATTTCTGTAACTTGCAGCACCTGCTCTATAACTCGCAGCATCTCTTCTGTAACTTGCAGCACTAGCACTATAACTCGCAGCATCCCTTCTGTAACTTGCAGCACCCGCTCTATAACTCGCAGCATCCCTTCTGTAACTTGCAGCACCTGCTCTATAACTCGTAGCATCTCCTCTGTAACTTGCAGCATCTGCACAATAACTCGTAGCATCTCTTCTGTAACTCGTAGGACCTGCTCTATACCTCGCAACATCTCTTCTGTAACTTGCAGCACCTGCTCTATAATTCGCAGCATCTGTTCTGTAACTTGCAGCATCTGCACAATAACTCGTAGCATCTCTTCTGTAACTCGTAGCACCTGCTCTATACCTCGCAGCATCTCTTCTGTAACTTGCAGCACCTGCTCTATAATTCGCAGTATCTCTTCTGTAACTTCCAGCACTTGCACTATAACTCACAGCATCTCTTCTGTAACTTGCAGCACCCGCTCTATAACTCGAAGCATCTCTTCTGTAACTTGCAGCACCTGCTCTATAACTCGCAGCATCTCTTCTGTAACTTCCAGCGCCCGCTCTATAACTCGCAGCATCCCTTCTGTAACTTGGAGCACCCGCTCTATAACTCGCAGCATCCCTTCTGTAACTTGCAGCGCCTGATCTATAACTCGCAGCATGCCTTCTGTAACTTGCAGCACCTGCTCTATAACTCGCAGCATCTCTTCTGTAACTTCCAGCGCCCGCTCTATAACTCGCAGCATCCCTTCTGTAACTTGGAGCACCCGCTCTATAACTCGCAGCATCCCTTCTGTAACTTGCAGCGCCTGATCTATAACTCGCAGCATGCCTTCTGTAACTTGCAGCACTTGCTCTATAACTCGCAACATCCCATCTGTAACTTGCAGCGCCTGATCTATAACTCGCAGCATCCCTTCTCTAACTTGCAGCACCTGCTCTATAACTCGTAGCATCTCTTCTGTAACTTGCAGCACCTGCTCTATAACTCGCAGCATCTCTTCTGTAACTTGCAGCACTTGCTCTATAACTCGCAGCATCTCTTCTGTAACTTGCAGCGCCTGATCTATAACTCGCAGCATCCCTTCTGTAACTTGCAGCACCTGCTCTATAACTCGTAGCATCTCTTCTGTAACTTGCAGCACCTGCTCTATAACTTGCAGCATCTCTTCTGTAACTTGCAGCACTTGCTCTATAACTCGCAGCATCCCATCTGTAACTTGCAGCACCTGCTCTATAACTCAGCAGCATCCCTTCTGTAACTTGCAGCACCTGCTCTATAACTCGCAGCATCTCTTCTGTAACTTGCCGCACCTGCTCTATAACTCGCAGCACCACTTCTGTAACTTGCAGCACTTGTTCTATAACTCGCAGCATCCCTTCTGTAACTTGCAGCACCCGCTCTATAACTCGCAGCATCCATTCTGTAACTTGCAGCACCTGCTCTATAACTCATAGCATCTCTTCTATAACTTGCAGCACCTGCACTATAACTCATTGCATCTCTTCTGTAACTTGCAGCACCTGCTCTGTAACTTGCAGCACCTGCACTATAAATTGTAGCGTCTCTTCTGTAACTCGCAGAACCTGCTCTATAGCTCGCAGCATCACTTCTGTAACTTGCAGCAGCTGCTCTATAACTCACAGCATCTTTTCTGTAACTTGCAGCACCTGCTCTATAACTCGCAGCATCCCTTCTGTAACTTTCAGCACTTGCTCTATAACTTGCAGCATCTCTTCTGTAACTTGCAGCACCTGCACTATAAATCGTAGCGTCTCTTCTGTAACTCGCAGCACCTGCTCTATAGCTCGCAGCATCACTTCTGTAACTTGCAGCACCTGCTCTATAACTCGCAGCATCTCTTCTGTAACTTGCAGCACTTGCTCTATAACTCGCAGCATCTCTTCTGTAACTTGCAGCACCTGCTCTATAACTCGCAGCATCTCTTCTGTAACTTGCAGCGCCTGCTCTATAACTCGCAGCATCCCTTCTGTAACTTGCAGCACCTGCTCTATAACTCGTAGCCTGCCTTCTGTAACTTGCAGCACATGCTCTATAACTCGCAGCATCTCTTCTGTAACTTGCAGCACTTGCTCTATAACTCACAGTATCCCTTCTGTAACTTGCAGCACCTGCTCTATAACTCGTAGCATCCCTTCTGTAACTGTCAGCACCTGCACTATAACTCATAGCATCCCTTCTGTAACTTGCAGCACCTGCTCTATAAGTCGCAGCATCTCTTCTGTAACTTGCAGCACCTGCTCTATAACTCACAGCATCTCTTCTGTAACTCGCAGCACTTGATCTATAACTCGCAGCATCCCTTCTGTAACTCGCAGCACCTGCTCTATAACTCGCAAGCATCTCTTCTGTAACTTGCAGCACCTGCTCTATAACTCGCAGCATCTCTTCTGTAACTTGCAGCACCTGCTCTATAACTCGTAGCATCTCTTCTGTAACTTGCAGCACCCGCTCTATAACTCGCAGCATCTCTTCTGTAACTTGCAGCACCTGCTCTATAACTCGTAGCATCTCTTCTGTAACTTGCAGCATCTGCACTATAACTCGTAGCATCTCTTCTGTAACTCGTAGCACCTGCTCTATACCTCGCAGCATCTCTTCTGTAACTTGCAGCACCTGCTCTATAACTCGCAGCAGATCTTCTGTAACTTGCAGCGCCCGCTCTATAACTCGCAGCATCCCTTCTGTAACTTGGAGCACCTGCTCTATAACTCGCAGCATCCCTTCTGTAACTTGCAGCACCTGATTAATAACTCGCAGCATCCCTTCTGTAACTTGCAGCACCTGCTCTATAACTCGTAGCATCTCTTCTGTAACTCGCAGCACCTGCTCTATACCTCGCAGCATCTCTTCTGTAACTTGCAGCGCCTGCTCTATAACTCGCAGCATCCCTTCTGTAACTTGCAGCACCTGCTCTATAACTCGTAGCATCTCTTCTGTAACTCGTAGCGCTTGCTCTATAACTCGCAGCATCCCTTCTGTAACTTGCAGCGCCTGATCTATAACTCTCAACATCCCTTCTGTAACTTGGAGCACCTGCTCTATAACTCGTAGCATCCCTTCTGTAACTTGCAGCACCTGCTCTATAAGTCGCAGCATCCCTTCTGTAACTTGCAGCACCTGCTCTATAAGTCGCAGCATCCCTTCTGTAACTTGCAGCACCTGCTCTATAACTCGTAGCATCTCTTCTGTAACTTGCAGCACTTGCTCTATAACTCGCAGCATCCCTTCTGTAACTTGCAGCACCTGCTCTATAACTCGTAGCATCCCTTCTGTAACTTGCAGCACCTGCTCTATAACTCATAGCATCCCTTCTGTAACTTGCAGCACCTGCTCTATAAGTCGCAGCATCTCTTCTGTAACTTGCAGCACCTGCTCTATAACTCGCAGCAGATCTTCTGTAACTTGCAGCGCCCGCTCTATAACTCGCAGCATCCCTTCTGTAACTTGGAGTACCTGCTCTATAACTCGCAGCATCCCTTCTGTAACTTGCAGCACCTGATTAATAACTCGCAGCATCCCTTCTGTAACTTGCAGCACCTGCTCTATAACTCGTAGCATCTCTTCTGTAACTCGCAGCACCTGCTCTATACCTCGCAGCATCTCTTCTGTAACTTGCAGCGCCTGCTCTATAACTCGCAGCATCCCTTCTGTAACTTGCAGCACCTGCTCTATAACTCGTAGCATCTCTTCTGTAACTCGTAGCGCTTGCTCTATAACTCGCAGCATCCCTTCTATAACTTGCAGCACCTGCACTATAACTCATTGCATCTCTTCTGTAACTTGCAGCACCTGCTCTGTAACTTGCAGCACCTGCACTATAAATTGTAGCGTCTCTTCTGTAACTCGCAGCACCTGCTCTATAGCTCGCAGCATCACTTCTGTAACTTGCAGCAGCTGCTCTATAACTCACAGCATCTTTTCTGTAACTTGCAGCACCTGCTCTATAACTCGCAGCATCCCTTCTGTAACTTGCAGCACTTGCTCTATAACTTGCAGCATCTCTTCTGTAACTTGCAGCACCTGCACTATAAATCGTAGCGTCTCTTCTGTAACTCGCAGCACCTGCTCTATAGCTCGCAGCATCACTTCTGTAACTTGCAGCACCTGCTCTATAACTCGCAGCATCTCTTCTGTAACTTGCAGCACTTGCTCTATAACTCGCAGCATCTCTTCTGTAACTTGCAGCACCTGCTCTATAACTCGCAGCATCTCTTCTGTAACTTGCAGCGCCTGCTCTATAACTCGCAGCATCCCTTCTGTAACTTGCAGCACCTGCTCTATAACTCGTAGCCTGCCTTCTGTAACTTGCAGCACCTGCTCTATAACTCGCAGCATCTCTTCTGTAACTTGCAGCGCCTGCTCTATAACTCGCAGCATCCCTTCTGTAACGTGCAGCACCTGCTCTATAACTCGTAGCATCCCTTCTGTAACTGTCAGCACCTGCACTATAACTCATAGCATCCCTTCTGTAACTTGCAGCACCTGCTCTATAAGTCGCAGCATCTCTTCTGTAACTTGCAGCACTTGCTCTATAACTCGCAGCATCCCTTCTGTAACTTGCAGCACCTGCTCTATAACTCGTAGCATCCCTTCTGTAACTTGCAGCACCTGCTCTATAACTCGGAACATCTCTTCTGTAACTTGCAGCACCTGCTCTATAACTCGCAGCATCTCTTCTGTAACTTGCAGCACCTGCTCTATAACTCACAACATCTCTTCTGTAACTCGCAGCACTTGATCTATAACTCGCAGCATCCCTTCTGTAACTCGCAGCACCTGCTCTATAACTCACAACCTCTCTTCTGTAACTTGCAGCACTTGATCTATAACTCGCAGCATCCCTTCTGTAACTCGCAGCACTTGCTCTATAACTCGCAGCATCTCTTCTGTAACTTGCAGCACCTGCTCTATAACTCGCAGCATCTCTTCTGTAACTTGCAGCACCTGCTCTATAACTTGTAGCATCTCTTCTGTAACTTGCAGCACCTGCTCTATAACTTGCAGCATCTCTTCTGTAACTTGCAGCACTTGCTCTATAACTCGCAGCATCCCATCTGTAACTTGCAGCACCTGCTCTATAACTAGCAGCATCCCTTCTGTAACTTGCAGCACCTGCTCTATAACTCGCAGCATCTCTTCTGTAACTTGCAGCACCTGCTCTATAACTCGCAGCACCACTTCTGTAACTTGCAGCACTTGATCTATAACTCGCAGCATCCCTTCTGTAACTTGCAGCACCCGCTCTATAACTCGCAGCATCCCTTCTGTAACTTGCAGCACCTGCTCTATAACTCATAGCATCTCTTCTATAACTTGCAGCACCTGCACTATAACTCATTGCATCTCTTCTGTAACTTGCAGCACCTGCTCTGTAACTTGCAGCACCTGCACTATAAATTGTAGCGTCTCTTCTGTAACTCGCAGCACCTGCTCTATAGCTCGCAGCATCTTTTCTGTAACTTGCAGCACCTGCTCTATAACTCGCAGCATCCCTTCTGTAACTTGCAGCACTTGCTCTATAACTTGCAGCATCTCTTCTGTAACTTGCAGCACCTGCACTATAAATCGTAGCGTCTCTTCTGTAACTCGCAGCACCTGCTCTATAGCTCGCAGCATCACTTCTGTAACTTGCAGCACCTGCTCTATAACTCGCAGCATCTCTTCTGTAACTTGCAGCACTTGCTCTATAACTCGCAGCATCTCTTCTGTAACTTGCAGCACCTGCTCTATAACTCGCAGCATCTCTTCTGTAACTTGCAGCGCCTTCTCTATAACTCGCAGCATCCCTTCTGTAACTTGCAGCACCTGCTCTATAACTCGCAGCATCTCTTCTGTAACTTGCAGCACTTGCTCTATAACTCGCAGCATCTCTTCTGTAACTTGCAGCACCTGCTCTATAACTCGCAGCATCTCTTCTGTAACTTGCAGCGCCTTCTCTATAACTCGCAGCATCCCTTCTGTAACTTGCAGCACTTGCTCTATAACTTGCAGCATCTCTTCTGTAACTTGCAGCACCTGCACTATAAATCGTAGCGTCTCTTCTGTAACTCGCAGCACCTGCTCTATAGCTCGCAGCATCACTTCTGTAACTTGCAGCACCTGCTCTATAACTCGCAGCATCTCTTCTGTAACTTGCAGCACTTGCTCTATAACTCGCAGCATCTCTTCTGTAACTTGCAGCACCTGCTCTATAACTCACAGCATCTTTTCTGTAACTTGCAGCACCTGCTCTATAACTCGCAGCATCCCTTCTGTAACTTGCAGCACTTGCTCTATAACTTGCAGCATCTCTTCTGTAACTTGCAGCACCTGCACTATAAATCGTAGCGTCTCTTCTGTAACTCGCAGCACCTGCTCTATAGCTCGCAGCATCACTTCTGTAACTTGCAGCACCTGCTCTATAACTCGCAGCATCTCTTCTGTAACTTGCAGCACTTGCTCTATAACTCGCAGCATCTCTTCTGTAACTTGCAGCACCTGCTCTATAACTCGCAGCATCTCTTCTGTAACTTGCAGCGCCTTCTCTATAACTCGCAGCATCCCTTCTGTAACTTGCAGCACCTGCTCTATAACTCGTAGCCTGCCTTCTGTAACTTGCAGCACATGCTCTATAACTCGCAGCATCTCTTCTGTAACTTGCAGCACTTGCTCTATAACTCGCAGTATCCCTTCTGTAACTTGCAGCACCTGCTCTATAACTCGTAGCATCCCTTCTGTAACTGTCAGCACCTGCACTATAACTCATAGCATCCCTTCTGTAACTTGCAGCACCTGCTCTATAAGTCGCAGCATCTCTTCTGTAACTTGCAGCACTTGCTCTATAACTCGCAGCATCCCTTCTGTAACTTGCAGCACCTGCTCTATAACTCGTAGCATCCCTTCTGTAACTTGCAGCACCTGCTCTATAACTCGGAACATCTCTTCTGTAACTTGCAGCACCTGCTCTATAACTCGCAGCATCTCTTCTGTAACTTGCAGCACCTGCTCTATAACTCACAACATCTCTTCTGTAACTCGCAGCACTTGATCTATAACTCGCAGCATCCCTTCTGTAACTCGCAGCACTTGCTCTATAACTCGCAGCATCTCTTCTGTAACTTGCAGCACCTGCTCTATAACTCGCAGCATCTCTTCTGTAACTTGCAGCACCTGCTCTATAACTCGCAGCATCACTTCTGTAACTTGCAGCACTTGCTCTATAACTCGCAGCATCCCTTCTGTAACTTGCAGCACCTGCTCTATAGCTCGCAGCCTCCCTTCTGTAACTTGCAGCACCTGCTCTATAGCTCGCAGCCTCCCTTCTGTAACTTGCAGCACCTGCTCTATAACTCACAGCATCATTTCTGTAACTTGCAGCACCTGCTCTATAACTCGCAGCATCTCTTCTGTAACTTGCAGCACTAGCACTATAACTCGCAGCATCCCTTCTGTAACTTGCAGCACCCGCTCTATAACTCGCAGCATCCCTTCTGTAACTTGCAGCACCTGCTCTATAACTCGTAGCATCTCCTCTGTAACTTGCAGCATCTGCACAATAACTCGTAGCATCTCTTCTGTAACTCGTAGGACCTGCTCTATACCTCGCAACATCTCTTCTGTAACTTGCAGCACCTGCTCTATAATTCGCAGCATCTGTTCTGTAACTTGCAGCATCTGCACAATAACTCGTAGCATCTCTTCTGTAACTCGTAGCACCTGCTCTATACCTCGCAGCATCTCTTCTGTAACTTGCAGCACCTGCTCTATAATTCGCAGTATCTCTTCTGTAACTTCCAGCACTTGCACTATAACTCACAGCATCTCTTCTGTAACTTGCAGCACCCGCTCTATAACTCGAAGCATCTCTTCTGTAACTTGCAGCACCTGCTCTATAACTCGCAGCATCTCTTCTGTAACTTCCAGCGCCCGCTCTATAACTCGCAGCATCCCTTCTGTAACTTGGAGCACCCGCTCTATAACTCGCAGCATCCCTTCTGTAACTTGCAGCGCCTGATCTATAACTCGCAGCATGCCTTCTGTAACTTGCAGCACCTGCTCTATAACTCGCAGCATCTAATCTGTAACTTGCAGCACCTGCTCTATAACTTGTAGCATCTCTTCTGTAACTCGTAGCGCTTGCTCTATAACTCGCAGCATCCCTTCTGTAACTTGCAGGACCTGCTCTATAACTCGTAGCATCTCTTCTGTAACTTGCAGCACTTGCTCTATAACTCGCAGCATCCCTTCTGTAACTTGCAGCACCTGCTCTATAACTCATAGCATCCCTTCTGTAACTTGCAGCACCTGCTCTATAACTCATAGCATCCCTTCTGTAACTTGCAGCACCTGCTCTATAAGTCGCAACATCTCTTCTGTAACTTGCAGCACTTGCTCTATAACTTGCAGCATCCCTTCTGTAACTTGCAGCACCTGCTCTATAACTCGCAGCATCCCATCTGTAACTTGCAGCTCCCGCTCTATAACTCGCAGCATCCCTTCTGTAACTTGCAGCACCTGCTCTATAACTCATAGCATCTCTTCTGTAACTTGCAGCACCTGCACTATAACTCATAGCATCTCTTCTGTAACTTGCAGCACCTGCTCTGTAACTTGCAGCACCTGCTCTGTAACTTGCAGCACCTGCACTATAAATCGTAGCGTCTCTTCTGTAACTCGCAGCACCTGCTCTATAACTCACAGCATCATTTCTGTAACTTGAAGCACCTGTTCTATAGCTTGCAGCATCCCTTCGGTAACTTGCAGCACCTGCTCTATAACTCGCAGCATCTCTTCTGTAACTTGCAGCACTTGCACTATAACTCGCAGCATCTCTTCTGTAACTTGCAGCACCTGCTCTATAGCTCACAGCATCCCTTCTGTAACTTGGAGCACCTGCTCTATAACTCACAGCATAATTTCTGTAACTT
Organism: Calotriton arnoldi; assembly: GCA_963921515.1. Taxonomy (NCBI): domain Eukaryota; kingdom Metazoa; phylum Chordata; class Amphibia; order Caudata; family Salamandridae; genus Calotriton; species Calotriton arnoldi. Next base: position 1,309,588 of record CAWUFW010002046.1, read on the forward strand.
GCAGCACCTACTCTATAACTCGCAGCATCTCTTCTGTAACTTGCAGCACTTGCACTATAACTCACAGCATCCCTTCTGTAACTTGCAGCACCTGCTCTATAACTCGTAGCATCTCTTCTGTAACTCGTAGCAATTGCTCTATAACTTGCAGCATCCCTTCTATAACTTGCAGCACCCGCTCTATAACTTGCAGCATCCCTTCTGTAACTTGCAGCACCCTCTCTATAACTCGCAGCATCTCTTCTGTAACTTGCAGCACCTGCTCTATAACTCGCAGCATCTCTTCTGTAACTTGCAGCACCTGCTCTATACCTCGCAGCATCTCTCCTGTAACTTGCAGCGCCTGCTCTATAACTCGCAGCATCCCTTCTGTAACTTGCAGCACCTGCTCTATAACTCGTAGCCTGCCTTCTGTAACTTGCAGCACATGCTCTATAACTCGCAGCATCTCTTCTGTAACTTGCAGCACTTGCTCTATAACTCGCAGCATTCCTTCTGTAACTTGCAGCACCTGCTCTATAACTCGTAGCATCCCTTCTGTAACTGTCAGCACCTGCACTATAACTCATAGCATCCCTTCTGTAACTTGCAGCACCTGCTCTATAAGTCGCAGCATCTCTTCTGTAACTTGCAGCACTTGCTCTATAACTCACAGCATCCCTTCTGTAACTTGCAGCACCTGCTCTATAACTCGTAGCATCCCTTCTGTAACTTGCAGCACCTGCTCTATGACGCGGAACATCTCTTCTGTAACTTGCAGCACCTGCTCTATAACTCGCAGCATCTCTTCTGTAACTTGCAGCACCTGCTCTATAACTCGCAGCATCTCTTCTGTAACTTGCAGCACCTGCTCTATAACTCGCAGCATCACTTCTGTAACTTGCAGCACTTGCTCTATAACTCGCAGCATCCCTTCTGTAACTTGCAGCACCTGCTCTATAGCTCGCAGCCTCCCTTCTGTAACTTGCAGCACCTGCTCTATAGCTCGCAGCCTCCCTTCTGTAACTTGCAGCACCTGCTCTATAACTCACAGCATCATTTCTGTAACTTGCAGCACCTGCTCTATAACTCGCAGCATCTCTTCTGTAACTTGCAGCACTAGCACTATAACTCGCAGCATCCCTTCTGTAACTTGCAGCACCCGCTCTATAACTCGCAGCATCCCTTCTGTAACTTGCAGCACCTGCTCTATAACTCGTAGCATCTCCTCTGTAACTTGCAGCATCTGCACAATAACTCGTAGCATCTCTTCTGTAACTCGTAGGACCTGCTCTATACCTCGCAACATCTCTTCTGTAACTTGCAGCACCTGCTCTATAATTCGCAGCATCTGTTCTGTAACTTGCAGCATCTGCACAATAACTCGTAGCATCTCTTCTGTAACTCGTAGCACCTGCTCTATACCTCGCAGCATCTCTTCTGTAACTTGCAGCACCTGCTCTATAATTCGCAGTATCTCTTCTGTAACTTGCAGCACTTGCACTATAACTCGCAGCATCTCTTCTGTAACTTGCAGCACCCGCTCTATAACTCGAAGCATCTCTTCTGTAACTTGCAGCACCTGCTCTATAACTCGCAGCATCTCTTCTGTAACTTCCAGCGCCCGCTCTATAACTCGCAGCATCCCTTCTGTAACTTGGAGCACCCGCTCTATAACTCGCAGCATCCCTTCTGTAACTTGCAGCGCCTGATCTATAACTCGCAGCATGCCTTCTGTAACTTGCAGCACCTGCTCTATAACTCGCAGCATCTAATCTGTAACTTGCAGCACCTGCTCTATAACTTGTAGCATCTCTTCTGTAACTCGTAGCGCTTGCTCTATAACTCGCAGCATCCCTTCTGTAACTTGCAGGACCTGCTCTATAACTCGTAGCATCTCTTCTGTAACTTGCAGCACTTGCTCTATAACTCGCAGCATCCCTTCTGTAACTTGCAGCACCTGCTCTATAACTCATAGCATCCCTTCTGTAACTTGCAGCACCTGCTCTATAACTCATAGCATCCCTTCTGTAACTTGCAGCACCTGCTCTATAAGTCGCAACATCTCTTCTGTAACTTGCAGCACTTGCTCTATAACTTGCAGCATCCCTTCTGTAACTTGCAGCACCTGCTCTATAACTCGCAGCATCCCATCTGTAACTTGCAGCTCCCGCTCTATAACTCGCAGCATCCCTTCTGTAACTTGCAGCACCTGCTCTATAACTCATAGCATCTCTTCTGTAACTTGCAGCACCTGCACTATAACTCATAGCATCTCTTCTGTAACTTGCAGCACCTGCTCTGTAACTTGCAGCACCTGCTCTGTAACTTGCAGCACCTGCACTATAAATCGTAGCGTCTCTTCTGTAACTCGCAGCACCTGCTCTATAACTCACAGCATCATTTCTGTAACTTGAAGCACCTGTTCTATAGCTTGCAGCATCCCTTCGGTAACTTGCAGCACCTGCTCTATAACTCGCAGCATCTCTTCTGTAACTTGCAGCACTTGCACTATAACTCGCAGCATCTCTTCTGTAACTTGCAGCACCTGCTCTATAGCTCACAGCATCCCTTCTGTAACTTGGAGCACCTGCTCTATAACTCACAGCATAATTTCTGTAACTTGCAGCACCTACTCTATAACTCGCAGCATCTCTTCTGTAACTTGCAGCACTTGCACTATAACTCACAGCATCCCTTCTGTAACTTGCAGCACCTGCTCTATAACTCGTAGCATCTCTTCTGTAACTCGTAGCAATTGCTCTATAACTTGCAGCATCCCTTCTATAACTTGCAGCACCCGCTCTATAACTTGCAGCATCCCTTCTGTAACTTGCAGCACCTGCTCTATAACTCACAGCATCATTTCCGTAACTTGCAGCACCTGCTCTATAACTCGCAGCATCTCTTCTGTAACTTGCAGCACTTGCACTATAACTCACAGCATCCCTTCTGTAACTTGCAGCACCTGCTCTATAACTCGTAGCATCTCTTCTGTAACTCGTAGCACTTGCTCTATAACTCGCAGCATCCCTTCTGTAACTTGCAGCACCCGCTCTATAACTCGCAGCATCCCTTCTGTAACTTGCAGCACCTGCTCTATAACTCGTAGCATCTCTTCTGTAACTTGCAGCATCTGCACAATAACTCGTAGCATCTCTTCTGTAACTCATAGGACCTGCTCTATAACTCGCAAGATCTCTTCTGTAACTTGCAGCACCTGCTCTATAATTCGCAGCATCTGTTCTGTAACTTGCAGCACCTGCTCTATAACTCGTAGCATCTCTTCTGTAACTTGCAGCACCCGCTCTATAACTCGCAGCATCTCTTCTGTAACTTGCAGCACCTGCTCTATAACTCGTAGCATCTCTTCTGTAACTTGCAGCATCTGCACTATAACTCGTAGCATCTCTTCTGTAACTCGTAGCACCTGCTCTATACCTCGCAGCAACTCTTCTGTAACTTGCAGCACCTGCTCTATAACTCGCAGCAGATCTTCTGTAACTTGCAGCGCCCGCTCTATAACTCGCAGCATCCCTTCTGTAACTTGGAGCACCTGCTCTATAACTCGCAGCATCCCTTCTGTAACTTGCAGCACCTGATTAATAACTCGCAGCATCCCTTCTGTAACTTGCAGCACCTGCTCTATAACTCGTAGCATCTCTTCTGTAACTTGCAGCACCTGCTCTATAACTCGCAGCATCTCTTCTGTAACTCGCAGCACCTGCTCTATACCTCGCAGCATCTCTTCTGTAACTTGCAGCACCTGCTCTATAACTCGCAGCATCCCTTCTGTAACTTGCAGCACCTGCTCTATAACTCATAGCATCTCTTCTGTAACTCGTAGCGCTTGCTCTATAACTCGCAGCATCCCTTCTGTAACTTGCAGCACCTGCTCTATAACTCATAGCATCTCTTCTGTAACTCGTAGCGCTTGCTCTATAACTCGCAGCATCTCTTCTGTAACTCGCAGCACCTGCTCTATACCTCGTAGCATCTCTTCTGTAACTTGCAGCACTTGCTCTATAACTCGCAGCATCGCTTCTGTAACTTGCAGCACCTGCTCTATAACTCGTAGCATCCCTTCTGTAACTTGCAGCACCTGCTCTATAACTCGTAACATCTCTTCTGTAACTTGCAGCACCTGCTCTATAAGTCGTAGCATCTCTTCTGTAACTTGCAGCACTTGCTCTATAACTCGCAGCATCCCTTCTGTAACTTGCAGCACCTGCTCTATAACTCGTAGCATCCCTTCTGTAACTTGCAGCACCTGCTCTATAACTCATAGCATCCCTTCTGTAACTTGCAGCACCTGCTCTACAAGTCGCAGCATCTCTTCTGTAACTTGCAGCACTTGCTCTATAACTCGCAGCATCGCTTCTGTAACTTGCAGCACCTGCTCTATAACTCGTAGCATCCCTTCTGTAACTTGCAGCACCTGCTCTATAACTCGTAACATCTCTTCTGTAAATTGCAGCACCTGCTCTATAACTCGCAGCATCTCTTCTGTAACTTGCAGCACCTGCTCTATAACTCGCAGCATCTCTTCTGTAACTCGCAGTACTTGATCTATAACTCGCAGCATCACTTCTGTAACTTGCAGCACTTGCTCTATAACTCGCATCCCTTCTGTAACTTGCAGCACCCGCTCTATAACTCGCAGCATCCCTTCTGTAACTTGCAGCACTTGCTCTATAACTCATAGCATCTCTTCTGTAACTTGCAGCACTTGCTCTATAACTCATAGCACCTGCTCTGTAACTTGCAGCACCTGCTCTGTAACTTGCAGCACCTGCTCTGTAACTTGCAGCACCTGCACTATAAATCGTAGCGTCTCTTCTGTAACTCGCAGCACCTGCTCTATAGCTCGCAGCATCACTTCTGTAACTTGCAGCACCTGCTCTATAACTCACAGCATCATTTCTGTAACTTGCAGCACCTGCTCTATAACTCGCAGCATCTCTTCTGTAACTTGCAGCACTTGCACTATAACTCGCACCATCTCTTCTGTAACTTGCAGCACCTGCTCTATAGCTCGCAGCATCCCTTCTGTAACTTGCAGCACCTGCTCTATAACTCGCAGCATCTCTTCTGTAACTTGCAGCACTTGCACTATAACTCACAGCATCCCTGCTGTAACTTGCAGCACCTGCTCTATAACTCGTAGCATCTCTTCTGTAACTCGTAGCACTTGCTCTATAACTCGCAGCATCCCTTCTGTAACTTGCAGCACCCGCTCTATAACTCGCAGCATCCCTTCTGTAACTTGCAGCACCTGCTCTATAACTCGTAGCATCTCTTCTGTAACTTGCAGCATCTGCACAATAACTCGTAGCATCTCTTCTGTAACTCGTAGGACCTGCTCTATACCTCGCAACATCTCTTCTGTAACTTGCAGCACCTGCTCTATAATTCACAGCATCTGTTCTGTAACTTGCGGCACCTGCTCTATAACTCGTAGCATCTCTTCTGTAACTTGCAGCACCCGCTCTATAACTCGCAGCATCTCTTCTGTAACTTGCAGCACCTGCTCTATAACTCGTAGCATCTCTTCTGTAACTTGCAGCACCTGCTATATAATTCGCAGCATCTCTTCTGTAACTTGCGGCACTTGCACTATAACTCGCAGCATCTCTTCTGTAACTTGCAGCACCCGCTCTATAACTCGCAGCATCTCTTCTGTAACTTGCAGCACCTGCTCTATAACTCTCAGCATCCCTTCTGTAACTTGCAGCACCTGCTCTATAACTCGTAGCATCTCTTCAGTAACTTGCAGCACTTGCTCTATAACTCGCAGCATCCCTTCTGTAACTTGCAGCACCTGCTCTATTACTCGTAGCATCCCTTCTGTAACTTGCAGCACCTGCTCTATAACTCATAGCATCCCTTCTGTAACTTGCAGCACCTGCTCTATAAGTCGCAGCATCTCTTCTGTAACTTGCAGCACTTGCTCTATAACTTGCAGCATCCCTTCTGTAACTTGCAGCACCTGCTCTATAACTCACAGCATCCCTTCTGTAACTTGCAGCACCCGCTCTATAACTCGCAGCATCCATTCTGTAACTTGCAGCACCTGCTCTATAACTCATAGCATCTCTTCTGTAACTTGCAGCACCTGCACTATAACTCATAGCATCTCTTCTGTAACTTGCAGCACCTGCTCTGTAACTTGCAGCACCTGCTCTGTAACTTGCAGCACCTGCACTATAAATCGTAGCGTCTCTTCTGTAACTTGCAGCACCTGCTCTATAGCTCGCAGCATCACTTCTGTAACTTGCAGCACCTGCTCTATAACTCACAGCATCATTTCTGTAACTTGCAGCACCTGCTCTATAGCTCGCAGCATCCCTTATGTAACTTGCAGCACTTGCTCTATAACTCGCAGCCTCTCTTCTGTAACTTGCAGCACTTGCACTATAACTCGCAGCATCTCTTCTGTAACTTGCAGCACCTGCTCTATAGCTCGCAGCATCCCTTCTGTAACTTTCAGCACCTGCTCTATAACTCACAGCATCATTTCCGTAACTTGCAGCACCTGCTCTATAACTCGCAGCATCTCTTCTGTAACTTGCAGCACTTGCACTATAACTCACAGCATCCCTTCTGTAACTTGCAGCACCTGCTCTATAACTCGTAGCATCTCTTCTGTAACTCGTAGCACTTGCTCTATAACTCGCAGCATCCCTTCTGTAACTTGCAGCACCCGCTCTATAACTCGCAGCATCCCTTCTGTAACTTGCAGCACCTGCTCTATAACTCGTAGCATCTCTTCTGTAACTTGCAGCATCTGCACAATAACTCGTAGCATCTCTTCTGTAACTCATAGGACCTGCTCTATAACTCGCAAGATCTCTTCTGTAACTTGCAGCACCTGCTCTATAATTCGCAGCATCTGTTCTGTAACTTGCAGCACCTGCTCTATAACTCGTAGCATCTCTTCTGTAACTTGCAGCATCTGCACTATAACTCGTAGCATCTCTTCTGTAACTCGTAGCACCTGCTCTATACCTCGCAGCATCTCTTCTGTAACTTGCAGCACCTGCTCTATAACTCGCAGCAGATCTTCTGTAACTTGCAGCGCCCGCTCTATAACTCGCAGCATCCCTTCTGTAACTTGGAGCACCTGCTCTATAACTCGCAGCATCCCTTCTGTAACTTGCAGCACCTGATTAATAACTCGCAGCATCCCTTCTGTAACTTGCAGCACCTGCTCTATAACTCGTAGCATCTCTTCTGTAACTTGCAGCACCTGCTCTATAACTCGCAGCATCTCTTCTGTAACTCGCAGCACCTGCTCTATACCTCGCAGCATCTCTTCTGTAACTTGCAGCGCCTGCTCTATAACTCGCAGCACCCCTTCTGTAACTTGCAGCACCTGCTCTATAACTCGTAGCATCTCTTCTGTAACTCGTAGCGCTTGCTCTATAACTCGCAGCATCCCTTCTGTAACTTGCATCGCCTGATCTATAACTCTCAACATCCCTTCTGTAACTTGCAGCACCTGCTCTATAACTCGTAGCATCTCTTCTGTAACTTGCAGCACTTGCTCTATAACTCGCAGCATCCCTTCTGTAACTTGCAGCACCTGCTCTATAACTCGTAGCATCCCTTCTGTAACTTGCAGCACCTGCTCTATAACTCATAGCATCCCTTCTGTAACTTGCAGCACCTGCACTATAAGTCGCAGCATCTCTTCTGTAACTTGCAGCACTTGCTCTATAACTCGCAGCATCGCTTCTGTAACTTGCAGCACCTGCTCTATAACTCATAGCATCCCTTCTGTAACTTGCAGCACCTGCTCTATAACTCGTAACATCTCTTCTGTAAATTGCAGCACCTGCTCTATAACTCGCAGCATCTCTTCTGTAACTTGCAGCACCTGCTCTATAACTCGCAGCATCTCTTCTGTAACTCGCAGTACTTGATCTATAACTCGCAGCATCACTTCTGTAACTTGCAGCACTTGCTCTATAACTCGCATCCCTTCTGTAACTTGCAGCACCCGCTCTATAACTCGCAGCATCCCTTCTGTAACTTGCAGCACTTGCTCTATAACTCATAGCATCTCTTCTGTAACTTGCAGCACCTGCACTATAACTCATAGCATCTCTTCTGTAACTTGCAGCACCTGCTCTGTAACTTGCAGCACCTGCTCTGTAACTTGCAGCACCTGCACTATAAATCGTAGCGTCTCTTCTGTAACTCGCAGCACCTGCTCTATAGCTCGCAGCATCACTTCTGTAACTTGCAGCACCTGCTCTATAACTCACAGCATCATTTCTGTAACTTGCAGCACCTGCTCTATAACTCGCAGCATCTCTTCTGTAACTTGCAGCACTTGCACTATAACTCGCACCATCTCTTCTGTAACTTGCAGCACCTGCTCTATAGCTCGCAGCATCCCTTCTGTAACTTGCAGCACCTGCTCTATAACTCGCAGCATCTCTTCTGTAACTTGCAGCACTTGCACTATAACTCACAGCATCCCTGCTGTAACTTGCAGCACCTGCTCTATAACTCGTAGCATCTCTTCTGTATCTCGTAGCACTTGCTCTATAACTCGCAGCATCCCTTCTGTAACTTGCAGCACCCGCTCTATAACTCGCAGCATCCCTTCTGTAACTTGCAGCACCTGCTCTATAACTCGTAGCATCTCTTCTGTAACTTGCAGCATCTGCACAATAACTCGTAGCATCTCTTCTGTAACTCGTAGGACCTGCTCTATACCTCGCAACATCTCTTCTGTAACTTGCAGCACCTGCTCTATAATTCACAGCATCTGTTCTGTAACTTGCGGCACCTGCTCTATAACTCGTAGCATCTCTTCTGTAACTTGCAGCACCCGCTCTATAACTCGCAGCATCTCTTCTGTAACTTGCAGCACCTGCTCTATAACTCGTAGCATCTCTTCTGTAACTTGCAGCACCTGCTATATAATTCGCAGCATCTCTTCTGTAACTTGCAGCACTTGCACTATAACTCGCAGCATCTCTTCTGTAACTTGCAGCACCCGCTCTATAACTCGCAGCATCTCTTCTGTAACTTGCAGCACCTGCTCTATAACTCGCAGCATCTCTTCTGTAACTTGCAGCGCCCGCTCTATAACTCACAGCATCCCTTCTGTAACTTGGGAGCACCTGCTCTATAACTCGCAGCATCCCTTCTGTAACTTGCAGCACCTGCTCTATAACTCACAGCATCTCTTCTGTAACTTGCAGCACTTGCTCTATAACTCGCAACATCCCATCTGTAACTTGCAGCGCCTGATCTATAACTCGCAGCATCCCTTCTCTAACTTGCAGCACCTGCTCTATAACTCGTAGCATCTCTTCTGTAACTTGCAGCACCTGCTCTATAACTCGCAGCATCTCTTCTGTAACTTGCAGCACTTGCTCTATAACTCGCAGCATCTCTTCTGTAACTTGCAGCGCCTGATCTATAACTCGCAGCATCCCTTCTGTAACTTGCAGCACCTGCTCTATAACTCGTAGCATCTCTTCTGTAACTTGCAGCACCTGCTCTATAACTTGCAGCATCTCTTCTGTAACTTGCAGCACTTGCTCTATAACTCGCAGCATCCCATCTGTAACTTGCAGCACCTGCTCTATAACTAGCAGCATCCCTTCTGTAACTTGCAGCACCTGCTCTATAACTCGCAGCATCTCTTCTGTAACTTGCCGCACCTGCTCTATAACTCGCAGCACCACTTCTGTAACTTGCAGCACTTGTTCTATAACTCGCAGCATCCCTTCTGTAACTTGCAGCACCCGCTCTATAACTCGCAGCATCCATTCTGTAACTTGCAGCACCTGCTCTATAACTCATAGCATCTCTTCTATAACTTGCAGCACCTGCACTATAACTCATTGCATCTCTTCTGTAACTTGCAGCACCTGCTCTGTAACTTGCAGCACCTGCACTATAAATTGTAGCGTCTCTTCTGTAACTCGCAGAACCTGCTCTATAGCTCGCAGCATCACTTCTGTAACTTGCAGCAGCTGCTCTATAACTCACAGCATCTTTTCTGTAACTTGCAGCACCTGCTCTATAACTCGCAGCATCCCTTCTGTAACTTTCAGCACTTGCTCTATAACTTGCAGCATCTCTTCTGTAACTTGCAGCACCTGCACTATAAATCGTAGCGTCTCTTCTGTAACTCGCAGCACCTGCTCTATAGCTCGCAGCATCACTTCTGTAACTTGCAGCACCTGCTCTATAACTCGCAGCATCTCTTCTGTAACTTGCAGCACTTGCTCTATAACTCGCAGCATCTCTTCTGTAACTTGCAGCACCTGCTCTATAACTCGCAGCATCTCTTCTGTAACTTGCAGCGCCTGCTCTATAACTCGCAGCATCCCTTCTGTAACTTGCAGCACCTGCTCTATAACTCGTAGCCTGCCTTCTGTAACTTGCAGCACATGCTCTATAACTCGCAGCATCTCTTCTGTAACTTGCAGCACTTGCTCTATAACTCGCAGTATCCCTTCTGTAACTTGCAGCACCTGCTCTATAACTCGTAGCATCCCTTCTGTAACTGTCAGCACCTGCACTATAACTCATAGCATCCCTTCTGTAACTTGCAGCACCTGCTCTATAAGTCGCAGCATCTCTTCTGTAACTTGCAGCACCTGCTCTATAACTCACAACATCTCTTCTGTAACTCGCAGCACTTGATCTATAACTCGCAGCATCCCTTCTGTAACTCGCAGCACTTGCTCTATAACTCGCAGCATCTCTTCTGTAACTTGCAGCACCTGCTCTATAACTCGCAGCATCTCTTCTGTAACTTGCAGCACCTGCTCTATAACTCGTAGCATCTCTTCTGTAACTTGCAGCACCTGCTCTATAACTTGCAGCATCTCTTCTGTAACTTGCAGCACTTGCTCTATAACTCGCAGCATCCCATCTGTAACTTGCAGCACCTGCTCTATAACTAGCAGCATCCCTTCTGTAACTTGCAGCACCTGCTCTATAACTCACAGCATCTCTTCTGTAACTTGCAGCACCTGCTCTATAACTCGCAGCATCCCTTCTGTAACTTGCAGCACCTGCTCTATAACTCGTAGCCTGCCTTCTGTAACTTGCAGCACATGCTCTATAACTCGCAGCATCTCTTCTGTAACTTGCAGCACTTGCTCTATAACTCGCAGTATCCCTTCTGTAACTTGCAGCACCTGCTCTATAACTCGTAGCATCCCTTCTGTAACTGTCAGCACCTACACTATAACTCATAGCATCCCTTCTGTAACTTGCAGCACCTGCTCTATAAGTCGCAGCATCTCTTCTGTAACTTGCAGCACTTGCTCTATAACTCGCAGCATCCCTTCTGTAACTTGCAGCACCTGCTCTATAACTCGTAGCATCCCTTCTGTAACTTGCAGCACCTGCTCTATAACTCGGAACATCTCTTCTGTAACTTGCAGCACCTGCTCTATAACTCGCAGCATCTCTTCTGTAACTTGCAGCACCTGCTCTATAACTCACAACATCTCTTCTGTAACTCACAGCACTTGATCTATAACTCGCAGCATCCCTTCTGTAACTCGCAGCACTTGCTCTATAACTCGCAGCATCTCTTCTGTAACTTGCAGCACCTGCTCTATAACTCACAACATCTCTTCTGTAACTCGCAGCACTTGATCTATAACTCGCAGCATCCCTTCTGTAACTCGCAGCACTTGCTCTATAACTCGCAGCATCTCTTCTGTAACTTGCAGCACCTGCTCTATAACTCGCAGCATCTCTTCTGTAACTTGCAGCACCTGCTCTATAACTCGTAGCATCTCTTCTGTAACTTGCAGCACCTGCTCTATAACTTGCAGCATCTCTTCTGTAACTTGCAGCACTTGCTCTATAACTAGCAGCATCCCTTCTGTAACTTGCAGCACCTGCTCTATAACTCGCAGCATCTCTTCTGTAACTTGCAGCACCTGCTCTATAACTCGCAGCATCCCTTCTGTAACTTGCAGCACCTGCTCTATAACTCGTAGCCTGCCTTCTGTAACTTGCAGCACATGCTCTATAACTCGCAGCATCTCTTCTGTAACTTGCAGCACTTGCTCTATAACTCGCAGTATCCCTTCTGTAACTTGCAGCACCTGCTCTATAACTCGTAGCATCCCTTCTGTAACTTGCAGCACCTGCTCTATAACTCGGAACATCTCTTCTGTAACTTGCAGCACCTGCTCTATAACTCGCAGCATCTCTTCTGTAACTTGCAGCACCTGCTCTATAACTCACAACATCTCTTCTGTAACTCACAGCACTTGATCTATAACTCGCAGCATCCCTTCTGTAACTCGCAGCACCTGCTCTATAACTCACAACCTCTCTTCTGTAACTCGCAGCACTTGATCTATAACTCGCAGCATCCCTTCTGTAACTCGCAGCACTTGCTCTATAACTCGCAGCATCTCTTCTGTAACTTGCAGCACCTGCTCTATAACTCACAACATCTCTTCTGTAACTCGCAGCACTTGATCTATAACTCGCAGCATCCCTTCTGTAACTCGCAGCACTTGCTCTATAACTCGCAGCATCTCTTCTGTAACTTGCAGGACCTGCTCTATAACTCGCAGCATCTCTTCTGTAACTTGCAGCACCTGCTCTATAACTCGTAGCATCTCTTCTGTAACTTGCAGCACCTGCTCTATAACTTGCAGCATCTCTTCTGTAACTTGCAGCACTTGCTCTATAACTAGCAGCATCCCTTCTGTAACTTGCAGCACCTGCTCTATAACTCGCAGCATCTCTTCTGTAACTTGCAGCACCTGCTCTATAACTCGCAGCATCCCTTCTGTAACTTGCAGCACCTGCTCTATAACTCGTAGCCTGCCTTCTGTAACTTGCAGCACATGCTCTATAACTCGCAGCATCTCTTCTGTAACTTGCAGCACTTGCTCTATAACTCGCAGTATCCCTTCTGTAACTTGCAGCACCTGCTCTATAAATCATAGCATCCCTTCTGTAACAGTCAGCACCTGCACTATAACTCATAGCATCCCTTCTGTAACTTGCAGCACCTGCTCTATAAGTCGCAGCATCTCTTCTGTAACTTGCAGCACTTGCTCTATAACTCGCAGCATCCCTTCTGTAACTTGCAGCACCTGCTCTATAACTCGTAGCATCCCTTCTGTAACTTGCAGCACCTGCTCTATAACTCGGAACATCTCTTCTGTAACTTGCAGCACCTGCTCTATAACTCGCAGCATCTCTTCTGTAACTTGCAGCACCTGCTCTATAGCTCACAACATCTCTTCTGTAACTCGCAGCACTTGATCTATAACTCGCAGCATCCCTTCTGTAACTCGCAGCACCTGCTCTATAACTCACAACCTCTCTTCTGTAACTCGCAGCACTTGATCTATAACTCGCAGCATCCCTTCTGTAACTCGCAGCACTTGCTCTATAACTCGCAGCATCTCTTCTGTAACTTGCAGCACCTGCTCTATAACTCGCAGCATCTCTTCTGTAACTTGCAGCACCTGCTCTATAACTCTTAGCATCTCTTCTGTAACTTGCAGCACCTGCTCTATAACTTGCAGCATCTCTTCTGTAACTTGCAGCACTTGCTCTATAACTCGCAGCATCCCATCTGTAACTTGCAGCTCCTGCTCTATAACTAGCAGCATCCCTTCTGTAACTTGCAGCACCTGCTCTATAACTCGCAGCACCACTTCTGTAACTTGCAGCACTTGTTCTATAACTCGCAGCATCCCTTCTGTAACTTGCAGCACCCACTCTATAACTCGCAGCATCCCTTCTGTAACTTGCAGCACCTGCTCTATAACTCATAGCATCTCTTCTATAACTTGCAGCACCTGCACTATAACTCATTGCATCTCTTCTGTAACTTGCAGCACCTGCTCTGTAACTTGCAGCACCTGCACTATAAATTGTAGCGTCTCTTCTGTAACTCGCAGCACCTGCTCTATAGCTCGCAGCATCACTTCTGTAACTTGCAGCAGCTGCTCTATAACTCACAGCATCTTTTCTGTAACTTGCAGCACCTGCTCTATAACTCGCAGCATCCCTTCTGTAACTTTCAGCACTTGCTCTATAACTTGCAGCATCTCTTCTGTAACTTGCAGCACCTGCACTATAAATCGTAGCGTCTCTTCTGTAACTCGCAGCACCTGCTCTATAGCTCGCAGCATCACTTCTGTAACTTGCAGCACCTGCTCTATAACTCGCAGCATCTCTTCTGTAACTTGCAGCACTTGCTCTATAACTCGCAGCAGCTCTTCTGTAACTTGCAGCACCTGCTCTATAACTCGCAGCATCTCTTCTGTAACTTGCAGCGCCTGCTCTATAACTCGCAGCATCCCTTCTGTAACTTGCAGCACCTGCTCTATAACTCGTAGCCTGCCTTCTGTAACTTGCAGCACATGCTCTATAACTCGCAGCATCTCTTCTGTAACTTGCAGCACTTGCTCTATAACTCGCAGTATCCCTTCTGTAACTTGCAGCACCTGCTCTATAACTCGTAGCATCCCTTCTGTAACTGTCAGCACCTGCACTATAACTCATAGCATCCCTTCTGTAACTTGCAGCACCTGCTCTATAAGTCGCAGCATCTCTTCTGTAACTTGCAGCACTTGCTCTATAACTCGCAGCATCTCTTCTGTAACTTGCAGCACCTGCTCTATAACTCGTAGCATCCCTTCTGTAACTTGCAGCACCTGCTCTATAACTCGGAACATCTCTTCTGTAACTTGCAGCACCTGCTCTATAACTCGCAGCATCTCTTCTGTAACTTGCAGCACCTGCTCTATAACTCACAACATCTCTTCTGTAACTCGCAGCACTTGATCTATAACTCGCAGCATCCCTTCTGTAACTCGCAGCACTTGCTCTATAACTCGCAGCATCTCTTCTGTAACTTGCAGCACCTGCTCTATAACTCGCAGCATCTCTTCTGTAACTTGCAGCACCTGCTCTATAACTCGCAGCATCACTTCTGTAACTTGCAGCACTTGCTCTATAACTCGCAGCATCCCTTCTGTAACTTGCAGCACCTGCTCTATAACTCGTAGCATCTCCTCTGTAACTTGCAGCATCTGCACAATAACTCGTAGCATCTCTTCTGTAACTCGTAGGACCTGCTCTATACCTCGCAACATCTCTTCTGTAACTTGCAGCACCTGCTCTATAATTCGCAGCATCTGTTCTGTAACTTGCAGCATCTGCACAATAACTCGTAGCATCTCTTCTGTAACTTCCAGCGCCTGCTCTATAATTCGCAGTATCTCTTCTGTAACTTGCAGCACTTGCACTATAACTCGCAGCATCTCTTCTGTAACTTGCAGCACCCGCTCTATAACTCGAAGCATCTCTTCTGTAACTTGCAGCACCTGCTCTATAACTCGCAGCATCTCTTCTGTAACTTCCAGCGCCCGCTCTATAACTCGCAGCATCCCTTCTGTAACTTGGAGCACCCGCTCTATAACTCGCAGCATCCCTTCTGTAACTTGCAGCGCCTGATCTATAACTCGCAGCATGCCTTCTGTAACTTGCAGCACCTGCTCTATAACTCGCAGCATCTCATCTGTAACTTGCAGCACCTGCTCTATAACTTGTAGCATCTCTTCTGTAACTCGTAGCGCTTGCTCTATAACTCGCAGCATCCCTTCTGTAACTTGCAGCACCTGCTCTATAACTCGCAGCATCTCTTCTGTAACTCGCAGCACTTGATCTATAACTCGCAGCATCCCTTCTGTAACTCGTAGCACTTGCTCTATAACTCGCAGCATCTCTTCTGTAACTTGCAGCACCTGCTCTATAACTCGCAGCATCTCTTCTGTAACTTGCAGCACCTGCTCTATAACTCACAGCATCATTTCTGTAACTTGCAGCACCTGCTCTATAACTCGTACCATCTCTTCTGTAACTCGTAGCACTTGCTCTATAACTCGCAGCATCCCTTCTGTAACTTGCAGCACCCGCTCTATAACTCGCAGCATCCCTTCTGTAACTTGCAGCACCTGCTCTATAACTCGTAGCATCTCCTCTGTAACTTGCAGCATCTGCACAATAACTCGTAGCATCTCTTCTGTAACTCGTAGGACCTGCTCTATACCTCGCAACAGCTCTTCTGTAACTTGCAGCACCTGCTCTATAATTCACAGCATCTGTTCTGTAACTTGCAGCACCTGCTCTATAACTCGTAGCATCTCTTCTGTAACTTGCAGCACCCGCTCTATAACTCGCAGCATCTCTTCTGTAACTTGCAGCACCTGCTCTATAACTCGTAGCATCTCTTCTGTAACTTGCAGCATCTGCACTATAACTCGTAGCATCTCTTCGGTAACTCGTAGCACCTGCTCTATACCTCGCAGCATCTCTTCTGTAACTTGCAGCACCTGCTCTATAATTCGCAGTATCTCTTCTGTAACTTGCAGCACTTGCACTATAACTCGCAGCATCTCTTCTGTAACTTGCTGCACCCGCTCTATAACTCGAAGCATCTCTTCTGTAACGTGCAGCACCTGCTCTATAACTCGCAGCATCTCTTCTGTAACTTGCAGCGCCCGCTCTATAACTCGCAGCATCCCTACTGTAACTTGGAGCACCTGCTCTATAACTCACAGCATCCCTTCTGTAACTTGCAGCGCCTGATCTATAACTCGCAGAATCCCTTCTGTAACTTGCAGCACCTGCTCTATAACTCGCAGCATCTCTTCTGTAACTTGCAGCACCTGCTCTATAACTTGTAGCATCTCTTCTGTAACTCGTAGCGCTTGCTCTATAACTCGCAGCATCCCTTCTGTAACTTGCAGCACCTGCTCTATAACTCTCAGCATCCCTTCTGTAACTTGCAGCACCTGCTCTATAACTCGTAGCATCTCTTCAGTAACTTGCAGCACTTGCTGTATAACTCGCAGCATCCCTTCTGTAACTTGCAGCACCTGCTCTATAACTCGTAGCATCCCTTCTGTAACTTGCAGCACCTGCTCTATAACTCATAGCATCCCTTCTGTAACTTGCAGCACCTGCTCTATAAGTCGCAGCATCTCTTCTGTAACTTGCAGCACTTGCTCTATAACTTGCAGCATCCCTTCTGTAACTTGCAACACC
Organism: Calotriton arnoldi; assembly: GCA_963921515.1. Classification (NCBI taxonomy): domain Eukaryota; kingdom Metazoa; phylum Chordata; class Amphibia; order Caudata; family Salamandridae; genus Calotriton; species Calotriton arnoldi. The sequence continues at coordinate 1,326,643 of CAWUFW010002046.1, forward strand.
TGCTCTATAACTCACAGCATCCCTTCTGTAACTTGCAGCACCCGCTCTATAACTCGCAGCATCCATTCTGTAACTTGCAGCACCTGCTCTATAACTCATAGCATCTCTTCTGTAACTTGCAGCACCTGCACTATAACTCATAGCATCTCTTCTGTAACTTGCAGCACCTGCTCTGTAACTTGCAGCACCTGCACTATAAATCGTAGCGTCTCTTCTGTAACTTGCAGCACCTGCTCTATAGCTCGCAGCATCACTTCTGTAACTTGCAGCACCTGCTCTATAACTCACAGCATCATTTCTGTAACTTGCAGCACCTGCTCTATAGCTCGCAGCATCCCTTATGTAACTTGCAGCACCTGCTCTATAACTCGCAGCATCTCTTCTGTAACTTGCAGCACTTGCACTATAACTCGCAGCATCTCTTCTGTAACTTGCAGCACCTGCTCTATAGCTCGTAGCATCCCTTCTGTAACTTTCAGCACCTGCTCTATAACTCACAGCATCATTTCCGTAACTTGCAGCACCTGCTCTATAACTCGCAGCATCTCTTCTGTAACTTGCAGCACCTGCTCTATAACTCGTAGCATCTCTTCTGTAACTCGTAGCACTTGCTCTATAACTCGCAGCATCCCTTCTGTAACTTGCAGCACCCGCTCTATAACTCGCAGCATCCCTTCTGTAACTTGCAGCACCTGCTCTATAACTCGTAGCATCTCTTCTGTAACTTGCAGCATCTGCACAATAACTCGTAGCATCTCTTCTGTAACTCGTAGGACCTGCTCTATAACTCGCAAGATCTCTTCTGTAACTTGCAGCACCTGCTCTATAATTCGCAGCATCTGTTCTGTAACTTGCAGCACCTGCTCTATAACTCGTAGCATCTCTTCTGTAACTTGCAGCACCCGCTCTATAACTCACAGCATCCCTTCTGTAACTTGCAGCACCTGCTCTATAACTCGTAGCATCTCTTCTGTAACTCGTAGCACTTGCTCTATAACTCGCAGCATCCCTTCTGTAACTTGCAGCACCCGCTCTATAACTCGCAGCATCCCTTCTGTAACTTGCAGCACCTGCTCTATAACTCGTAGCATCTCTTCTGTAACTTGCAGCATCTGCACAATAACTCGTAGCATCTCTTCTGTAACTCGTAGGACCTGCTCTATAACTCGCAAGATCTCTTCTGTAACTTGCAGCACCTGCTCTATAATTCGCAGCATCTGTTCTGTAACTTGCAGCACCTGCTCTATAACTCGTAGCATCTCTTCTGTAACTTGCAGCACCCGCTCTATAACTCGCAGCATCTCTTCTGTAACTTGCAGCACCTGCTCTATAACTCGTAGCATCTCTTCTGTAACTTGCAGCATCTGCACTATAACTCGTAGCATCTCTTCTGTAACTCGTAGCACCTGCTCTATACCTCGCAGCATCTCTTCTGTAACTTGCAGCACCTGCTCTATAACTCGCAGCAGATCTTCTGTAACTTGCAGCGCCCGCTCTATAACTCGCAGCATCCCTTCTGTAACTTGGAGCACCTGCTCTATAACTCGCAGCATCCCTTCTGTAACTTGCAGCACCTGATTAATAACTCGCAGCATCCCTTCTGTAACTTGCAGCACCTGCTCTATAACTCGTAGCATCTCTTCTGTAACTCGCAGCACCTGCTCTATACCTCGCAGCATCTCTTCTGTAACTTGCAGCGCCTGCTCTATAACTCGCAGCATCCCTTCTGGAACTTGCAGCACCTGCTCTATAACTCGTAGCATCTCTTCTGTAACTCGTAGCGCTTGCTCTATAACTCGCAGCATCCCTTCTGTAACTTGCAGCGCCTGATCTATAACTCTCAACATCCCTTCTGTAACTTGGAGCACCTGCTCTATAACTCGTAGCATCCCTTCTGTAACTTGCAGCACCTGCTCTATAACTCATAGCATCCCTTCTGTAACTTGCAGCACCTGCTCTATAAGTCGCAGCATCCCTTCTGTAACTTGCAGCACCTGCTCTATAAGTCGCAGCATCCCTTCTGTAACTTGCAGCACCTGCTCTATAACTCGTAGCATCTCTTCTGTAACTTGCAGCACTTGCTCTATAACTCGCAGCATCCCTTCTGTAACTTGCAGCACCTGCTCTATAACTCGTAGCATCCCTTCTGTAACTTGCAGCACCTGCTCTATAACTCATAGCATCCCTTCTGTAACTTGCAGCACCTGCTCTATAAGTCGCAGCATCTCTTCTGTAACTTGCAGCACCTGCTCTATAACTCGCAGCAGATCTTCTGTAACTTGCAGCGCCCGCTCTATAACTCGCAGCATCCCTTCTGTAACTTGGAGTACCTGCTCTATAACTCGCAGCATCCCTTCTGTAACTTGCAGCACCTGATTAATAACTCGCAGCATCCCTTCTGTAACTTGCAGCACCTGCTCTATAACTCGTAGCATCTCTTCTGTAACTCGCAGCACCTGCTCTATACCTCGCAGCATCTCTTCTGTAACTTGCAGCGCCTGCTCTATAACTCGCAGCATCCCTTCTGTAACTTGCAGCACCTGCTCTATAACTCGTAGCATCTCTTCTGTAACTCGTAGCGCTTGCTCTATAACTCGCAGCATCCCTTCTATAACTTGCAGCACCTGCACTATAACTCATTGCATCTCTTCTGTAACTTGCAGCACCTGCTCTGTAACTTGCAGCACCTGCACTATAAATTGTAGCGTCTCTTCTGTAACTCGCAGCACCTGCTCTATAGCTCGCAGCATCACTTCTGTAACTTGCAGCAGCTGCTCTATAACTCACAGCATCTTTTCTGTAACTTGCAGCACCTGCTCTATAACTCGCAGCATCCCTTCTGTAACTTGCAGCACTTGCTCTATAACTTGCAGCATATCTTCTGTAACTTGCAGCACCTGCACTATAAATCGTAGCGTCTCTTCTGTAACTCGCAGCACCTGCTCTATAGCTCGCAGCATCACTTCTGTAACTTGCAGCACCTGCTCTATAACTCGCAGCATCTCTTCTGTAACTTGCAGCACTTGCTCTATAACTCGCAGCATCTCTTCTGTAACTTGCAGCACCTGCTCTATAACTCGCAGCATCTCTTCTGTAACTTGCAGCGCCTGCTCTATAACTCGCAGCATCCCTTCTGTAACTTGCAGCACCTGCTCTATAACTCGTAGCCTGCCTTCTGTAACTTGCAGCACCTGCTCTATAACTCGCAGCATCTCTTCTGTAACTTGCAGCGCCTGCTCTATAACTCGCAGCATCCCTTCTGTAACTTGCAGCACCTGCTCTATAACTCGGAACATCTCTTCTGTAACTTGCAGCACCTGCTCTATAACTCGCAGCATCTCTTCTGTAACTTGCAGCACCTGCTCTATAACTCACAACATCTCTTCTGTAACTCGCAGCACTTGATCTATAACTCGCAGCATCCCTTCTGTAACTCGCAGCACCTGCTCTATAACTCACAACCTCTCTTCTGTAACTTGCAGCACTTGATCTATAACTCGCAGCATCCCTTCTGTAACTCGCAGCACTTGCTCTATAACTCGCAGCATCTCTTCTGTAACTTGCAGCACCTGCTCTATAACTCGCAGCATCTCTTCTGTAACTTGCAGCACCTGCTCTATAACTTGTAGCATCTCTTCTGTAACTTGCAGCACCTGCTCTATAACTTGCAGCATCTCTTCTGTAACTTGCAGCACTTGCTCTATAACTCGCAGCATCCCATCTGTAACTTGCAGCACCTGCTCTATAACTAGCAGCATCCCTTCTGTAACTTGCAGCACCTGCTCTATAACTCGCAGCATCTCTTCTGTAACTTGCAGCACCTGCTCTATAACTCGCAGCACCACTTCTGTAACTTGCAGCACTTGTTCTATAACTCGCAGCATCCCTTCTGTAACTTGCAGCACCCGCTCTATAACTCGCAGCATCCCTTCTGTAACTTGCAGCACCTGCTCTATAACTCATAGCATCTCTTCTATAACTTGCAGCACCTGCACTATAACTCATTGCATCTCTTCTGTAACTTGCAGCACCTGCTCTGTAACTTGCAGCACCTGCACTATAAATTGTAGCGTCTCTTCTGTAACTCGCAGCACCTGCTCTATAGCTCGCAGCATCTTTTCTGTAACTTGCAGCACCTGCTCTATAACTCGCAGCATCCCTTCTGTAACTTGCAGCACTTGCTCTATAACTTGCAGCATCTCTTCTGTAACTTGCAGCACCTGCACTATAAATCGTAGCGTCTCTTCTGTAACTCGCAGCACCTGCTCTATAGACTCGCAGCATCACTTCTGTAACTTGCAGCACCTGCTCTATAACTCGCAGCATCTCTTCTGTAACTTGCAGCACTTGCTCTATAACTCGCAGCATCTCTTCTGTAACTTGCAGCACCTGCTCTATAACTCGCAGCATCTCTTCTGTAACTTGCAGCGCCTTCTCTATAGCTCGCAGCATCCCTTCTGTAACTTGCAGCACCTGCTCTATAACTCGCAGCATCTCTTCTGTAACTTGCAGCACTTGCTCTATAACTCGCAGCATCTCTTCTGTAACTTGCAGCACCTGCTCTATAACTCGCAGCATCTCTTCTGTAACTTGCAGCGCCTTCTCTATAACTCGCAGCATCCCTTCTGTAACTTGCAGCACTTGCTCTATAACTTGCAGCATCTCTTCTGTAACTTGCAGCACCTGCACTATAAATCGTAGCGTCTCTTCTGTAACTCGCAGCACCTGCTCTATAGCTCGCAGCATCACTTCTGTAACTTGCAGCACCTGCTCTATAACTCGCAGCATCTCTTCTGTAACTTGCAGCACTTGCTCTATAACTCGCAGCATCTCTTCTGTAACTTGCAGCACCTGCTCTATAACTCACAGCATCTTTTCTGTAACTTGCAGCACCTGCTCTATAACTCGCAGCATCCCTTCTGTAACTTGCAGCACTTGCTCTATAACTTGCAGCATCTCTTCTGTAACTTGCAGCACCTGCACTATAAATCGTAGCGTCTCTTCTGTAACTCGCAGCACCTGCTCTATAGCTCGCAGCATCACTTCTGTAACTTGCAGCACCTGCTCTATAACTCGCAGCATCTCTTCTGTAACTTGCAGCACTTGCTCTATAACTCGCAGCATCTCTTCTGTAACTTGCAGCACCTGCTCTATAACTCGCAGCATCTCTTCTGTAACTTGCAGCGCCTTCTCTATAACTCGCAGCATCCCTTCTGTAACTTGCAGCACCTGCTCTATAACTCGTAGCCTGCCTTCTGTAACTTGCAGCACATGCTCTATAACTCGCAGCATCTCTTCTGTAACTTGCAGCACTTGCTCTATAACTCGCAGTATCCCTTCTGTAACTTGCAGCACCTGCTCTATAACTCGTAGCATCCCTTCTGTAACTGTCAGCACCTGCACTATAACTCATAGCATCCCTTCTGTAACTTGCAGCACCTGCTCTATAAGTCGCAGCATCTCTTCTGTAACTTGCAGCACTTGCTCTATAACTCGCAGCATCCCTTCTGTAACTTGCAGCACCTGCTCTATAACTCGTAGCATCCCTTCTGTAACTTGCAGCACCTGCTCTATAACTCGGAACATCTCTTCTGTAACTTGCAGCACCTGCTCTATAACTCGCAGCATCTCTTCTGTAACTTGCAGCACCTGCTCTATAACTCACAACATCTCTTCTGTAACTCGCAGCACTTGATCTATAACTCGCAGCATCCCTTCTGTAACTCGCAGCACTTGCTCTATAACTCGCAGCATCTCTTCTGTAACTTGCAGCACCTGCTCTATAACTCGCAGCATCTCTTCTGTAACTTGCAGCACCTGCTCTATAACTCGCAGCATCACTTCTGTAACTTGCAGCACTTGCTCTATAACTCGCAGCATCCCTTCTGTAACTTGCAGCACCTGCTCTATAGCTCGCAGCCTCCCTTCTGTAACTTGCAGCACCTGCTCTATAGCTCGCAGCCTCCCTTCTGTAACTTGCAGCACCTGCTCTATAACTCACAGCATCATTTCTGTAACTTGCAGCACCTGCTCTATAACTCGCAGCATCTCTTCTGTAACTTGCAGCACTAGCACTATAACTCGCAGCATCCCTTCTGTAACTTGCAGCACCTGCTCTATAACTCGCAGCATCTCTTCTGTAACTTGCAGCACTAGCACTATAACTCGCAGCATCCCTTCTGTAACTTGCAGCACCCGCTCTATAACTCGCAGCATCTCTTCTGTAACTTGCAGCACCTGCTCTATAATTCGCAGCATCTGTTCTGTAACTTGCAGCATCTGCACAATAACTCGTAGCATCTCTTCTGTAACTCGTAGCACCTGCTCTATACCTCGCAGCATCTCTTCTGTAACTTGCAGCACCTGCTCTATAATTCGCAGTATCTCTTCTGTAACTTGCAGCACTTGCACTATAACTCGCAGCATCTCTTCTGTAACTTGCAGCACCCGCTCTATAACTCGAAGCATCTCTTCTGTAACTTGCAGCACCTGCTCTATAACTCGCAGCATCTCTTCTGTAACTTCCAGCGCCCGCTCTATAACTCGCAGCATCCCTTCTGTAACTTGGAGCACCCGCTCTATAACTCGCAGCATCCCTTCTGTAACTTGCAGCGCCTGATCTATAACTCGCAGCATGCCTTCTGTAACTTGCAGCACCTGCTCTATAACTCGCAGCATCTAATCTGTAACTTGCAGCACCTGCTCTATAACTTGTAGCATCTCTTCTGTAACTCGTAGCGCTTGCTCTATAACTCGCAGCATCCCTTCTGTAACTTGCAGGACCTGCTCTATAACTCGTAGCATCTCTTCTGTAACTTGCAGCACTTGCTCTATAACTCGCAGCATCCCTTCTGTAACTTGCAGCACCTGCTCTATAACTCATAGCATCCCTTCTGTAACTTGCAGCACCTGCTCTATAACTCATAGCATCCCTTCTGTAACTTGCAGCACCTGCTCTATAAGTCGCAACATCTCTTCTGTAACTTGCAGCACTTGCTCTATAACTTGCAGCATCCCTTCTGTAACTTGCAGCACCTGCTCTATAACTCGCAGCATCCCATCTGTAACTTGCAGCTCCCGCTCTATAACTCGCAGCATCCCTTCTGTAACTTGCAGCACCTGCTCTATAACTCATAGCATCTCTTCTGTAACTTGCAGCACCTGCACTATAACTCATAGCATCTCTTCTGTAACTTGCAGCACCTGCTCTGTAACTTGCAGCACCTGCTCTGTAACTTGCAGCACCTGCACTATAAATCGTAGCGTCTCTTCTGTAACTCGCAGCACCTGCTCTATAACTCACAGCATCATTTCTGTAACTTGAAGCACCTGTTCTATAGCTTGCAGCATCCCTTCGGTAACTTGCAGCACCTGCTCTATAACTCGCAGCATCTCTTCTGTAACTTGCAGCACTTGCACTATAACTCGCAGCATCTCTTCTGTAACTTGCAGCACCTGCTCTATAGCTCACAGCATCCCTTCTGTAACTTGGAGCACCTGCTCTATAACTCACAGCATAATTTCTGTAACTTGCAGCACCTACTCTATAACTCGCAGCATCTCTTCTGTAACTTGCAGCACTTGCACTATAACTCACAGCATCCCTTCTGTAACTTGCAGCACCTGCTCTATAACTCGTAGCATCTCTTCTGTAACTCGTAGCAATTGCTCTATAACTTGCAGCATCCCTTCTATAACTTGCAGCACCCGCTCTATAACTTGCAGCATCCCTTCTGTAACTTGCAGCACCCTCTCTATAACTCGCAGCATCTCTTCTGTAACTTGCAGCACCTGCTCTATAACTCGCAGCATCTCTTCTGTAACTTGCAGCACCTGCTCTATACCTCGCAGCATCTCTCCTGTAACTTGCAGCGCCTGCTCTATAACTCGCAGCATCCCTTCTGTAACTTGCAGCACCTGCTCTATAACTCGTAGCCTGCCTTCTGTAACTTGCAGCACATGCTCTATAACTCGCAGCATCTCTTCTGTAACTTGCAGCACTTGCTCTATAACTCGCAGCATTCCTTCTGTAACTTGCAGCACCTGCTCTATAACTCGTAGCATCCCTTCTGTAACTGTCAGCACCTGCACTATAACTCATAGCATCCCTTCTGTAACTTGCAGCACCTGCTCTATAAGTCGCAGCATCTCTTCTGTAACTTGCAGCACTTGCTCTATAACTCACAGCATCCCTTCTGTAACTTGCAGCACCTGCTCTATAACTCGTAGCATCCCTTCTGTAACTTGCAGCACCTGCTCTATGACGCGGAACATCTCTTCTGTAACTTGCAGCACCTGCTCTATAACTCGCAGCATCTCTTCTGTAACTTGCAGCACCTGCTCTATAACTCGCAGCATCTCTTCTGTAACTTGCAGCACCTGCTCTATAACTCGCAGCATCACTTCTGTAACTTGCAGCACTTGCTCTATAACTCGCAGCATCCCTTCTGTAACTTGCAGCACCTGCTCTATAGCTCGCAGCCTCCCTTCTGTAACTTGCAGCACCTGCTCTATAGCTCGCAGCCTCCCTTCTGTAACTTGCAGCACCTGCTCTATAACTCACAGCATCATTTCTGTAACTTGCAGCACCTGCTCTATAACTCGCAGCATCTCTTCTGTAACTTGCAGCACTAGCACTATAACTCGCAGCATCCCTTCTGTAACTTGCAGCACCCGCTCTATAACTCGCAGCATCCCTTCTGTAACTTGCAGCACCTGCTCTATAACTCGTAGCATCTCCTCTGTAACTTGCAGCATCTGCACAATAACTCGTAGCATCTCTTCTGTAACTCGTAGGACCTGCTCTATACCTCGCAACATCTCTTCTGTAACTTGCAGCACCTGCTCTATAATTCGCAGCATCTGTTCTGTAACTTGCAGCATCTGCACAATAACTCGTAGCATCTCTTCTGTAACTCGTAGCACCTGCTCTATACCTCGCAGCATCTCTTCTGTAACTTGCAGCACCTGCTCTATAATTCGCAGTATCTCTTCTGTAACTTGCAGCACTTGCACTATAACTCGCAGCATCTCTTCTGTAACTTGCAGCACCCGCTCTATAACTCGAAGCATCTCTTCTGTAACTTGCAGCACCTGCTCTATAACTCGCAGCATCTCTTCTGTAACTTCCAGCGCCCGCTCTATAACTCGCAGCATCCCTTCTGTAACTTGGAGCACCCGCTCTATAACTCGCAGCATCCCTTCTGTAACTTGCAGCGCCTGATCTATAACTCGCAGCATGCCTTCTGTAACTTGCAGCACCTGCTCTATAACTCGCAGCATCTAATCTGTAACTTGCAGCACCTGCTCTATAACTTGTAGCATCTCTTCTGTAACTCGTAGCGCTTGCTCTATAACTCGGAGCATCCCTTCTGTAACTTGCAGGACCTGCTCTATAACTCGTAGCATCTCTTCTGTAACTTGCAGCACTTGCTCTATAACTCGCAGCATCCCTTCTGTAACTTGCAGCACCTGCTCTATAACTCATAGCATCCCTTCTGTAACTTGCAGCACCTGCTCTATAACTCATAGCATCCCTTCTGTAACTTGCAGCACCTGCTCTATAAGTCGCAACATCTCTTCTGTAACTTGCAGCACTTGCTCTATAACTTGCAGCATCCCTTCTGTAACTTGCAGCACCTGCTCTATAACTCGCAGCATCCCATCTGTAACTTGCAGCTCCCGCTCTATAACTCGCAGCATCCCTTCTGTAACTTGCAGCACCTGCTCTATAACTCATAGCATCTCTTCTGTAACTTGCAGCACCTGCACTATAACTCATAGCATCTCTTCTGTAACTTGCAGCACCTGCTCTGTAACTTGCAGCACCTGCTCTGTAACTTGCAGCACCTGCACTATAAATCGTAGCGTCTCTTCTGTAACTCGCAGCACCTGCTCTATAACTCACAGCATCATTTCTGTAACTTGAAGCACCTGTTCTATAGCTTGCAGCATCCCTTCGGTAACTTGCAGCACCTGCTCTATAACTCGCAGCATCTCTTCTGTAACTTGCAGCACTTGCACTATAACTCGCAGCATCTCTTCTGTAACTTGCAGCACCTGCTCTATAGCTCACAGCATCCCTTCTGTAACTTGGAGCACCTGCTCTATAACTCACAGCATAATTTCTGTAACTTGCAGCACCTGCTCTATAACTCGCAGCATCTCTTCTGTAACTTGCAGCACTTGCACTATAACTCACAGCATCCCTTCTGTAACTTGCAGCACCTGCTCTATAACTCGTAGCATCTCTTCTGTAACTCGTAGCAATTGCTCTATAACTTGCAGCATCCTTCTATAACTTGCAGCACCTGCTCTATAACTTGCAGCATCCCTTCTGTAACTTGCAGCACCCTGCTCTATAACTCGCAGCATCTCTTCTGTAACTTGCAGCACCTGCTCTATAACTCGCAGCATCTCTTCTGTAACTTGCAGCACCTGCTCTATACCTCGCAGCATCTCTTCTGTAACTTGCAGCGCCTGCTCTATAACTCGCAGCATCCCTTCTGTAACTTGCAGCACCTGCTCTATAACTCGTAGCCTGCCTTCTGTAACTTGCAGCACATGCTCTATAACTCGCAGCATCTCTTCTGTAACTTGCAGCACTTGCTCTATAACTCGCAGCATCCCTTCTGTAACTTGCAGCACCTGCTCTATAACTCGTAGCATCCCTTCTGTAACTGTCAGCACCTGCACTATAACTCATAGCATCCCTTCTGTAACTTGCAGCACCTGCTCTATAAGTCGCAGCATCTCTTCTGTAACTTGCAGCACTTGCTCTATAACTCACAGCATCCCTTCTGTAACTTGCAGCACCTGCTCTATAACTCGTAGCATCCCTTCTGTAACTTGCAGCACCTGCTCTATAACTCGGAACATCTCTTCTGTAACTTGCAGCACCTGCTCTATAACTCGCAGCATCTCTTCTGTAACTTGCAGCACCTGCTCTATAACTCGCAGCATCTCTTCTGTAACTCGCAGCACTTGATCTATAACTCGCAGCATCCCTTCTGTAACTCGTAGCACTTGCTCTATAACTCGCAGCATCTCTTCTGTAACTTGCAGCACCTGCTCTATAACTCGCAGCATCTCTTCTGTAACTTGCAGCACCTGCTCTATAACTCGCAGCATCACTTCTGTAACTTGCAGCACTTGCTCTATAACTCGCAGCATCCCTTCTGTAACTTGCAGCACCTGCTCTATAGCTCGCAGCATCCCTTCTGTAACTTGCAGCACCTGCGCTATAACTCACAGCATCATTTCTGTAACTTGCAGCACCTGCTCTATAACTCGTACCATCTCTTCTGTAACTCGTAGCACTTGCTCTATAACTCGCAGCATCCCTTCTGTAACTTGCAGCACCCGCTCTATAACTCGCAGCATCCCTTCTGTAACTTGCAGCACCTTCTCTATAACTCGTAGCATCTCCTCTGTAACTTGCAGCATCTGCACAATAACTCGTAGCATCTCTTCTGTAACTCGTAGGACCTGCTCTATACCTCGCAACAGCTCTTCTGTAACTTGCAGCACCTGCTCTATAATTCGCAGCATCTGTTCTGTAACTTGCAGCACCTGCTCTATAACTCGTAGCATCTCTTCTGTAACTTGCAGCACCTGCTCTATAACTCGCAGCATCTCTTCTGTAACTTGCAGCATCTGCACTATAACTCGTAGCATCTCTTCGGTAACTCGTAGCACCTGCTCTATACCTCGCAGCATCTCTTCTGTAACTTGCAGCACCTGCTCTATAATTCGCAGTATCTCTTCTGTAACTTGCAGCACTTGCACTATAACTCGCAGCATCTCTTCTGTAACTTGCTGCACCCGCTCTATAACTCGAAGCATCTCTTCTGTAACTTGCAGCACCTGCTCTATAACTCGCAGCATCTCTTCTGTAACTTGCAGCGCCCGCACTATAACTCGCAGCATCCCTTCTGTAACTTGGAGCACCTGCTCTATAACTCACAGCGTCCCTTCTGTAACTTGCAGCGCCTGATCTATAACTCGCAGAATCCCTTCTGTAACTTGCAGCACCTGCTCTATAACTCGCAGCATCTCTTCTGTAACTTGCAGCACCTGCTCTATAACTTGTAGCATCTCTTCTGTAACTCGTAGCGCTTGCTCTATAACTCGCAGCATCCCTTCTGTAACTTGCAGCGCCTGATCTATAACTCTCAGCATCCCTTCTGTAACTCGCAGCACCTGCTCTATAGCTCGCAGCATCACTTCTGTAACTTGCAGCACCTGCTCTATAACTCACAGCATCATTTCTGTAACTTGCAGCACCTGCTCTATAACTCGCAGCATCTCTTCTGTAACTTGCAGCACTTGCACTATAACTCGCAGCATCTCTTCTGTAACTTGCAGCACCTGCTCTATAACTCTCAGCATCCCTTCTGTAACTTGCAGCACCTGCTCTATAACTCGTAGCATCCCTTCTGTAACTTGCAGCACCTGCTCTATAACTCATAGCATCCCTTCTGTAACTTGCAGCACCTGCTCTATAAGTCGCAGCATCTCTTCTGTAACTTGCAGCACCTGCTCTATAACTCGCAGCAGATCTTCTGTAACTTGCAGCGCCCGCTCTATAACTCGCAGCATCCCTTCTGTAACTTGGAGTACCTGCTCTATAACTCGCAGCATCCCTTCTGTAACTTGCAGCACCTGATTAATAACTCGCAGCATCCCTTCTGTAACTTGCAGCACCTGCTCTATAACTCGTAGCATCTCTTCTGTAACTCGCAGCACCTGCTCTATACCTCGCAGCATCTCTTCTGTAACTTGCAGCGCCTGCTCTATAACTCGCAGCATCCCTTCTGTAACTTGCAGCACCTGCTCTATAACTCGTAGCATCTCTTCTGTAACTCGTAGCGCTTGCTCTATAACTCGCAGCATCCCTTCTATAACTTGCAGCACCTGCACTATAACTCATTGCATCTCTTCTGTAACTTGCAGCACCTGCTCTGTAACTTGCAGCACCTGCACTATAAATTGTAGCGTCTCTTCTGTAACTTGCAGCACCTGCTCTATAGCTCGCAGCATCACTTCTGTAACTTGCAGCAGCTGCTCTATAACTCACAGCATCTTTTCTGTAACTTGCAGCACCTGCTCTATAACTCGCAGCATCCCTTCTGTAACTTGCAGCACTTGCTCTATAACTTGCAGCATATCTTCTGTAACTTGCAGCACCTGCACTATAAATCGTAGCGTCTCTTCTGTAACTCGCAGCACCTGCTCTATAGCTCGCAGCATCACTTCTGTAACTTGCAGCACCTGCTCTATAACTCGCAGCATCTCTTCTGTAACTTGCAGCACTTGCTCTATAACTCGCAGCATCTCTTCTGTAACTTGCAGCACCTGCTCTATAACTCGCAGCATCTCTTCTGTAACTTGCAGCGCCTGCTCTATAACTCGCAGCATCCCTTCTGTAACTTGCAGCACCTGCTCTATAACTCGTAGCCTGCCTTCTGTAACTTGCAGCACCTGCTCTATAACTCGCAGCATCTCTTCTGTAACTTGCAGCACCTGCTCTATAACTCGCAGCATCCCTTCTGTAACTTGCAGCACCTGCTCTATAACTCGCAGCATCTCTTCTGTAACTTGCAGCACCTGCTCTATAACTCACAGCATCATTTCTGTAACTTGCAGCACCTGCTCTATAACTCGTACCATCTCTTCTGTAACTCGTAGCACTTGCTCTATAACTCGCAGCATCCCTTCTGTAACTTGCAGCACCCGCTCTATAACTCGCAGCATCCCTTCTGTAACTTGCAGCACCTGCTCTATAACTCGTAGCATCTCCTCTGTAACTTGCAGCATCTGCACAATAACTCGTAGCATCTCTTCTGTAACTCGTAGGACCTGCTCTATACCTCGCAACAGCTCTTCTGTAACTTGCAGCACCTGCTCTATAATTCACAGCATCTGTTCTGTAACTTGCAGCACCTGCTCTATAACTCGTAGCATCTCTTCTGTAACTTGCAGCACCCGCTCTATAACTCGCAGCATCTCTTCTGTAACTTGCAGCACCTGCTCTATAACTCGTAGCATCTCTTCTGTAACTTGCAGCATCTGCACTATAACTCGTAGCATCTCTTCGGTAACTCGTAGCACCTGCTCTATACCTCGCAGCATCTCTTCTGTAACTTGCAGCACCTGCTCTATAATTCGCAGTATCTCTTCTGTAACTTGCAGCACTTGCACTATAACTCGCAGCATCTCTTCTGTAACTTGCTGCACCCGCTCTATAACTCGAAGCATCTCTTCTGTAACGTGCAGCACCTGCTCTATAACTCGCAGCATCTCTTCTGTAACTTGCAGCGCCTGCTCTATAACTCGCAGCATCCCTACTGTAACTTGGAGCACCTGCTCTATAACTCACAGCATCCCTTCTGTAACTTGCAGCGCCTGATCTATAACTCGCAGAATCCCTTCTGTAACTTGCAGCACCTGCTCTATAACTCGCAGCATCTCTTCTGTAACTTGCAGCACCTGCTCTATAACTTGTAGCATCTCTTCTGTAACTCGTAGCGCTTGCTCTATAACTCGCAGCATCCCTTCTGTAACTTGCAGCACCTGCTCTATAACTCTCAGCATCCCTTCTGTAACTTGCAGCACCTGCTCTATAACTCGTAGCATCTCTTCAGTAACTTGCAGCACTTGCTGTATAACTCGCAGCATCCCTTCTGTAACTTGCAGCACCTGCTCTATAACTCGTAGCATCCCTTCTGTAACTTGCAGCACCTGCTCTATAACTCATAGCATCCCTTCTGTAACTTGCAGCACCTGCTCTATAAGTCGCAGCATCTCTTCTGTAACTTGCAGCACTTGCTCTATAACTTGCAGCATCCCTTCTGTAACTTGCAACACCTGCTCTATAACTCACAGCATCCCTTCTGTAACTTGCAGCACCCGCTCTATAACTCGCAGCATCCATTCTGTAACTTGCAGCACCTGCTCTATAACTCATAGCATCTCTTCTGTAACTTGCAGCACCTGCACTATAACTCATAGCATCTCTTCTGTAACTTGCAGCACCTGCTCTGTAACTTGCAGCACCTGCACTATAAATCGTAGCGTCTCTTCTGTAACTTGCAGCACCTGCTCTATAGCTCGCAGCATCACTTCTGTAACTTGCAGCACCTGCTCTATAACTCACAGCATCATTTCTGTAACTTGCAGCACCTGCTCTATAGCTCGCAGCATCCCTTATGTAACTTGCAGCACCTGCTCTATAACTCGCAGCATCTCTTCTGTAACTTGCAGCACTTGCACTATAACTCGCAGCATCTCTTCTGTAACTTGCAGCACCTGCTCTATAGCTCGTAGCATCCCTTCTGTAACTTTCAGCACCTGCTCTATAACTCACAGCATCATTTCCGTAACTTGCAGCACCTGCTCTATAACTCGCAGCATCTCTTCTGTAACTTGCAGCACCTGCTCTATAACTCGTAGCATCTCTTCTGTAACTCGTAGCACTTGCTCTATAACTCGCAGCATCCCTTCTGTAACTTGCAGCACCCGCTCTATAACTCGCAGCATCCCTTCTGTAACTTGCAGCACCTGCTCTATAACTCGTAGCATCTCTTCTGTAACTTGCAGCATCTGCACAATAACTCGTAGCATCTCTTCTGTAACTCGTAGGACCTGCTCTATAACTCGCAAGATCTCTTCTGTAACTTGCAGCACCTGCTCTATAATTCGCAGCATCTGTTCTGTAACTTGCAGCACCTGCTCTATAACTCGTAGCATCTCTTCTGTAACTTGCAGCACCCGCTCTATAACTCACAGCATCCCTTCTGTAACTTGCAGCACCTGCTCTATAACTCGTAGCATCTCTTCTGTAACTCGTAGCACTTGCTCTATAACTCGCAGCATCCCTTCTGTAACTTGCAGCACCCGCTCTATAACTCGCAGCATCCCTTCTGTAACTTGCAGCACCTGCTCTATAACTCGTAGCATCTCTTCTGTAACTTGCAGCATCTGCACAATAACTCGTAGCATCTCTTCTGTAACTCGTAGGACCTGCTCTATAACTCGCAAGATCTCTTCTGTAACTTGCAGCACCTGCTCTATAATTCGCAGCATCTGTTCTGTAACTTGCAGCACCTGCTCTATAACTCGTAGCATCTCTTCTGTAACTTGCAGCACCCGCTCTATAACTCGCAGCATCTCTTCTGTAACTTGCAGCACCTGCTCTATAACTCGTAGCATCTCTTCTGTAACTTGCAGCATCTGCACTATAACTCGTAGCATCTCTTCTGTAACTCGTAGCACCTGCTCTATACCTCGCAGCATCTCTTCTGTAACTTGCAGCACCTGCTCTATAACTCGCAGCAGATCTTCTGTAACTTGCAGCGCCCGCTCTATAACTCGCAGCATCCCTTCTGTAACTTGGAGCACCTGCTCTATAACTCGCAGCATCCCTTCTGTAACTTGCAGCACCTGATTAATAACTCGCAGCATCCCTTCTGTAACTTGCAGCACCTGCTCTATAACTCGTAGCATCTCTTCTGTAACTCGCAGCACCTGCTCTATACCTCGCAGCATCTCTTCTGTAACTTGCAGCGCCTGCTCTATAACTCGCAGCATCCCTTCTGGAACTTGCAGCACCTGCTCTATAACTCGTAGCATCTCTTCTGTAACTCGTAGCGCTTGCTCTATAACTCGCAGCATCCCTTCTGTAACTTGCAGCGCCTGATCTATAACTCTCAACATCCCTTCTGTAACTTGGAGCACCTGCTCTATAACTCGTAGCATCCCTTCTGTAACTTGCAGCACCTGCTCTATAACTCATAGCATCCCTTCTGTAACTTGCAGCACCTGCTCTATAAGTCGCAGCATCCCTTCTGTAACTTGCAGCACCTGCTCTATAAGTCGCAGCATCCCTTCTGTAACTTGCAGCACCTGCTCTATAACTCGTAGCATCTCTTCTGTAACTTGCAGCACTTGCTCTATAACTCGCAGCATCCCTTCTGTAACTTGCAGCACCTGCTCTATAACTCGTAGCATCCCTTCTGTAACTTGCAGCACCTGCTCTATAACTCATAGCATCCCTTCTGTAACTTGCAGCACCTGCTCTATAAGTCGCAGCATCTCTTCTGTAACTTGCAGCACCTGCTCTATAACTCGCAGCAGATCTTCTGTAACTTGCAGCGCCCGCTCTATAACTCGCAGCATCCCTTCTGTAACTTGGAGTACCTGCTCTATAACTCGCAGCATCCCTTCTGTAACTTGCAGCACCTGATTAATAACTCGCAGCATCCCTTCTGTAACTTGCAGCACCTGCTCTATAACTCGTAGCATCTCTTCTGTAACTCGCAGCACCTGCTCTATACCTCGCAGCATCTCTTCTGTAACTTGCAGCGCCTGCTCTATAACTCGCAGCATCCCTTCTGTAACTTGCAGCACCTGCTCTATAACTCGTAGCATCTCTTCTGTAACTCGTAGCGCTTGCTCTATAACTCGCAGCATCCCTTCTATAACTTGCAGCACCTGCACTATAACTCATTGCATCTCTTCTGTAACTTGCAGCACCTGCTCTGTAACTTGCAGCACCTGCACTATAAATTGTAGCGTCTCTTCTGTAACTCGCAGCACCTGCTCTATAGCTCGCAGCATCACTTCTGTAACTTGCAGCAGCTGCTCTATAACTCACAGCATCTTTTCTGTAACTTGCAGCACCTGCTCTATAACTCGCAGCATCCCTTCTGTAACTTGCAGCACTTGCTCTATAACTTGCAGCATCTCTTCTGTAACTTGCAGCACCTGCACTATAAATCGTAGCGTCTCTTCTGTAACTCGCAGCACCTGCTCTATAGCTCGCAGCATCACTTCTGTAACTTGCAGCACCTGCTCTATAACTCGCAGCATCTCTTCTGTAACTTGCAGCACTTGCTCTATAACTCGCAGCATCTCTTCTGTAACTTGCAGCACCTGCTCTATAACTCGCAGCATCTCTTCTGTAACTTGCAGCGCCTGCTCTATAACTCGCAGCATCCCTTCTGTAACTTGCAGCACCTGCTCTATAACTCGTAGCCTGCCTTCTGTAACTTGCAGCACCTGCTCTATAACTCGCAGCATCTCTTCTGTAACTTGCAGCGCCTGCTCTATAACTCGCAGCATCCCTTCTGTAACTTGCAGCACCTGCTCTATAACTCGGAACATCTCTTCTGTAACTTGCAGCACCTGCTCTATAACTCGCAGCATCTCTTCTGTAACTTGCAGCACCTGCTCTATAACTCACAACATCTCTTCTGTAACTCGCAGCACTTGATCTATAACTCGCAGCATCCCTTCTGTAACTCGCAGCACCTGCTCTATAACTCACAACCTCTCTTCTGTAACTTGCAGCACTTGATCTATAACTCGCAGCATCCCTTCTGTAACTCGCAGCACTTGCTCTATAACTCGCAGCATCTCTTCTGTAACTTGCAGCACCTGCTCTATAACTCGCAGCATCTCTTCTGTAACTTGCAGCACCTGCTCTATAACTTGTAGCATCTCTTCTGTAACTTGCAGCACCTGCTCTATAACTTGCAGCATCTCTTCTGTAACTTGCAGCACTTGCTCTATAACTCGCAGCATCCCATCTGTAACTTGCAGCACCTGCTCTATAACTAGCAGCATCCCTTCTGTAACTTGCAGCACCTGCTCTATAACTCGCAGCATCTCTTCTGTAACTTGCAGCACCTGCTCTATAACTCGCAGCACCACTTCTGTAACTTGCAGCACTTGTTCTATAACTCGCAGCATCCCTTCTGTAACTTGCAGCACCCGCTCTATAACTCGCAGCATCCCTTCTGTAACTTGCAGCACCTGCTCTATAACTCATAGCATCTCTTCTATAACTTGCAGCACCTGCACTATAACTCATTGCATCTCTTCTGTAACTTGCAGCACCTGCTCTGTAACTTGCAGCACCTGCACTATAAATTGTAGCGTCTCTTCTGTAACTCGCAGCACCTGCTCTATAGCTCGCAGCATCTTTTCTGTAACTTGCAGCACCTGCTCTATAACTCGCAGCATCCCTTCTGTAACTTGCAGCACTTGCTCTATAACTTGCAGCATCTCTTCTGTAACTTGCAGCACCTGCACTATAAATCGTAGCGTCTCTTCTGTAACTCGCAGCACCTGCTCTATAGCTCGCAGCATCACTTCTGTAACTTGCAGCACCTGCTCTATAACTCGCAGCATCTCTTCTGTAACTTGCAGCACTTGCTCTATAACTCGCAGCATCTCTTCTGTAACTTGCAGCACCTGCTCTATAACTCGCAGCATCTCTTCTGTAACTTGCAGCGCCTTCTCTATAGCTCGCAGCATCCCTTCTGTAACTTGCAGCACCTGCTCTATAACTCGCAGCATCTCTTCTGTAACTTGCAGCACTTGCTCTATAACTCGCAGCATCTCTTCTGTAACTTGCAGCACCTGCTCTATAACTCGCAGCATCTCTTCTGTAACTTGCAGCGCCTTCTCTATAACTCGCAGCATCCCTTCTGTAACTTGCAGCACTTGCTCTATAACTTGCAGCATCTCTTCTGTAACTTGCAGCACCTGCACTATAAATCGTAGCGTCTCTTCTGTAACTCGCAGCACCTGCTCTATAGCTCGCAGCATCACTTCTGTAACTTGCAGCACCTGCTCTATAACTCGCAGCATCTCTTCTGTAACTTGCAGCACTTGCTCTATAACTCGCAGCATCTCTTCTGTAACTTGCAGCACCTGCTCTATAACTCACAGCATCTTTTCTGTAACTTGCAGCACCTGCTCTATAACTCGCAGCATCCCTTCTGTAACTTGCAGCACTTGCTCTATAACTTGCAGCATCTCTTCTGTAACTTGCAGCACCTGCACTATAAATCGTAGCGTCTCTTCTGTAACTCGCAGCACCTGCTCTATAGCTCGCAGCATCACTTCTGTAACTTGCAGCACCTGCTCTATAACTCGCAGCATCTCTTCTGTAACTTGCAGCACTTGCTCTATAACTCGCAGCATCTCTTCTGTAACTTGCAGCACCTGCTCTATAACTCGCAGCATCTCTTCTGTAACTTGCAGCGCCTTCTCTATAACTCGCAGCATCCCTTCTGTAACTTGCAGCACCTGCTCTATAACTCGTAGCCTGCCTTCTGTAACTTGCAGCACATGCTCTATAACTCGCAGCATCTCTTCTGTAACTTGCAGCACTTGCTCTATAACTCGCAGTATCCCTTCTGTAACTTGCAGCACCTGCTCTATAACTCGTAGCATCCCTTCTGTAACTGTCAGCACCTGCACTATAACTCATAGCATCCCTTCTGTAACTTGCAGCACCTGCTCTATAAGTCGCAGCATCTCTTCTGTAACTTGCAGCACTTGCTCTATAACTCGCAGCATCCCTTCTGTAACTTGCAGCACCTGCTCTATAACTCGTAGCATCCCTTCTGTAACTTGCAGCACCTGCTCTATAACTCGGAACATCTCTTCTGTAACTTGCAGCACCTGCTCTATAACTCGCAGCATCTCTTCTGTAACTTGCAGCACCTGCTCTATAACTCACAACATCTCTTCTGTAACTCGCAGCACTTGATCTATAACTCGCAGCATCCCTTCTGTAACTCGCAGCACTTGCTCTATAACTCGCAGCATCTCTTCTGTAACTTGCAGCACCTGCTCTATAACTCGCAGCATCTCTTCTGTAACTTGCAGCACCTGCTCTATAACTCGCAGCATCACTTCTGTAACTTGCAGCACTTGCTCTATAACTCGCAGCATCCCTTCTGTAACTTGCAGCACCTGCTCTATAGCTCGCAGCCTCCCTTCTGTAACTTGCAGCACCTGCTCTATAGCTCGCAGCCTCCCTTCTGTAACTTGCAGCACCTGCTCTATAACTCACAGCATCATTTCTGTAACTTGCAGCACCTGCTCTATAACTCGCAGCATCTCTTCTGTAACTTGCAGCACTAGCACTATAACTCGCAGCATCCCTTCTGTAACTTGCAGCACCTGCTCTATAACTCGCAGCATCTCTTCTGTAACTTGCAGCACTAGCACTATAACTCGCAGCATCCCTTCTGTAACTTGCAGCACCCGCTCTATAACTCGCAGCATCTCTTCTGTAACTTGCAGCACCTGCTCTATAATTCGCAGCATCTGTTCTGTAACTTGCAGCATCTGCACAATAACTCGTAGCATCTCTTCTGTAACTCGTAGCACCTGCTCTATACCTCGCAGCATCTCTTCTGTAACTTGCAGCACCTGCTCTATAATTCGCAGTATCTCTTCTGTAACTTGCAGCACTTGCACTATAACTCGCAGCATCTCTTCTGTAACTTGCAGCACCCGCTCTATAACTCGAAGCATCTCTTCTGTAACTTGCAGCACCTGCTCTATAACTCGCAGCATCTCTTCTGTAACTTCCAGCGCCCGCTCTATAACTCGCAGCATCCCTTCTGTAACTTGGAGCACCCGCTCTATAACTCGCAGCATCCCTTCTGTAACTTGCAGCGCCTGATCTATAACTCGCAGCATGCCTTCTGTAACTTGCAGCACCTGCTCTATAACTCGCAGCATCTAATCTGTAACTTGCAGCACCTGCTCTATAACTTGTAGCATCTCTTCTGTAACTCGTAGCGCTTGCTCTATAACTCGCAGCATCCCTTCTGTAACTTGCAGGACCTGCTCTATAACTCGTAGCATCTCTTCTGTAACTTGCAGCACTTGCTCTATAACTCGCAGCATCCCTTCTGTAACTTGCAGCACCTGCTCTATAACTCATAGCATCCCTTCTGTAACTTGCAGCACCTGCTCTATAACTCATAGCATCCCTTCTGTAACTTGCAGCACCTGCTCTATAAGTCGCAACATCTCTTCTGTAACTTGCAGCACTTGCTCTATAACTTGCAGCATCCCTTCTGTAACTTGCAGCACCTGCTCTATAACTCGCAGCATCCCATCTGTAACTTGCAGCTCCCGCTCTATAACTCGCAGCATCCCTTCTGTAACTTGCAGCACCTGCTCTATAACTCATAGCATCTCTTCTGTAACTTGCAGCACCTGCACTATAACTCATAGCATCTCTTCTGTAACTTGCAGCACCTGCTCTGTAACTTGCAGCACCTGCTCTGTAACTTGCAGCACCTGCACTATAAATCGTAGCGTCTCTTCTGTAACTCGCAGCACCTGCTCTATAACTCACAGCATCATTTCTGTAACTTGAAGCACCTGTTCTATAGCTTGCAGCATCCCTTCGGTAACTTGCAGCACCTGCTCTATAACTCGCAGCATCTCTTCTGTAACTTGCAGCACTTGCACTATAACTCGCAGCATCTCTTCTGTAACTTGCAGCACCTGCTCTATAGCTCACAGCATCCCTTCTGTAACTTGGAGCACCTGCTCTATAACTCACAGCATAATTTCTGTAACTTGCAGCACTTACTCTATAACTCGCAGCATCTCTTCTGTAACTTGCAGCACTTGCACTATAACTCACAGCATCCCTTCTGTAACTTGCAGCACCTGCTCTATAACTCGTAGCATCTCTTCTGTAACTCGTAGCAATTGCTCTATAACTTGCAGCATCCCTTCTATAACTTGCAGCACCCGCTCTATAACTTGCAGCATCCCTTCTGTAACTTGCAGCACCCTCTCTATAACTCGCAGCATCTCTTCTGTAACTTGCAGCACCTGCTCTATAACTCGCAGCATCTCTTCTGTAACTTGCAGCACCTGCTCTATACCTCGCAGCATCTCTCCTGTAACTTGCAGCGCCTGCTCTATAACTCGCAGCATCCCTTCTGTAACTTGCAGCACCTGCTCTATAACTCGTAGCCTGCCTTCTGTAACTTGCAGCACATGCTCTATAACTCGCAGCATCTCTTCTGTAACTTGCAGCACTTGCTCTATAACTCGCAGCATTCCTTCTGTAACTTGCAGCACCTGCTCTATAACTCGTAGCATCCCTTCTGTAACTGTCAGCACCTGCACTATAACTCATAGCATCCCTTCTGTAACTTGCAGCACCTGCTCTATAAGTCGCAGCATCTCTTCTGTAACTTGCAGCACTTGCTCTATAACTCACAGCATCCCTTCTGTAACTTGCAGCACCTGCTCTATAACTCGTAGCATCCCTTCTGTAACTTGCAGCACCTGCTCTATGACGCGGAACATCTCTTCTGTAACTTGCAGCACCTGCTCTATAACTCGCAGCATCTCTTCTGTAACTTGCAGCACCTGCTCTATAACTCGCAGCATCTCTTCTGTAACTTGCAGCACCTGCTCTATAACTCGCAGCATCACTTCTGTAACTTGCAGCACTTGCTCTATAACTCGCAGCATCCCTTCTGTAACTTGCAGCACCTGCTCTATAGCTCGCAGCCTCCCTTCTGTAACTTGCAGCACCTGCTCTATAGCTCGCAGCCTCCCTTCTGTAACTTGCAGCACCTGCTCTATAACTCACAGCATCATTTCTGTAACTTGCAGCACCTGCTCTATAACTCGCAGCATCTCTTCTGTAACTTGCAGCACTAGCACTATAACTCGCAGCATCCCTTCTGTAACTTGCAGCACCCGCTCTATAACTCGCAGCATCCCTTCTGTAACTTGCAGCACCTGCTCTATAACTCGTAGCATCTCCTCTGTAACTTGCAGCATCTGCACAATAACTCGTAGCATCTCTTCTGTAACTCGTAGGACCTGCTCTATACCTCGCAACATCTCTTCTGTAACTTGCAGCACCTGCTCTATAATTCGCAGCATCTGTTCTGTAACTTGCAGCATCTGCACAATAACTCGTAGCATCTCTTCTGTAACTCGTAGCACCTGCTCTATACCTCGCAGCATCTCTTCTGTAACTTGCAGCACCTGCTCTATAATTCGCAGTATCTCTTCTGTAACTTGCAGCACTTGCACTATAACTCGCAGCATCTCTTCTGTAACTTGCAGCACCCGCTCTATAACTCGAAGCATCTCTTCTGTAACTTGCAGCACCTGCTCTATAACTCGCAGCATCTCTTCTGTAACTTCCAGCGCCCGCTCTATAACTCGCAGCATCCCTTCTGTAACTTGGAGCACCCGCTCTATAACTCGCAGCATCCCTTCTGTAACTTGCAGCGCCTGATCTATAACTCGCAGCATGCCTTCTGTAACTTGCAGCACCTGCTCTATAACTCGCAGCATCTAATCTGTAACTTGCAGCACCTGCTCTATAACTTGTAGCATCTCTTCTGTAACTCGTAGCGCTTGCTCTATAACTCGGAGCATCCCTTCTGTAACTTGCAGGACCTGCTCTATAACTCGTAGCATCTCTTCTGTAACTTGCAGCACTTGCTCTATAACTCGCAGCATCCCTTCTGTAACTTGCAGCACCTGCTCTATAACTCATAGCATCCCTTCTGTAACTTGCAGCACCTGCTCTATAACTCATAGCATCCCTTCTGTAACTTGCAGCACCTGCTCTATAAGTCGCAACATCTCTTCTGTAACTTGCAGCACTTGCTCTATAACTTGCAGCATCCCTTCTGTAACTTGCAGCACCTGCTCTATAACTCGCAGCATCCCATCTGTAACTTGCAGCTCCCGCTCTATAACTCGCAGCATCCCTTCTGTAACTTGCAGCACCTGCTCTATAACTCATAGCATCTCTTCTGTAACTTGCAGCACCTGCACTATAACTCATAGCATCTCTTCTGTAACTTGCAGCACCTGCTCTGTAACTTGCAGCACCTGCTCTGTAACTTGCAGCACCTGCACTATAAATCGTAGCGTCTCTTCTGTAACTCGCAGCACCTGCTCTATAACTCACAGCATCATTTCTGTAACTTGAAGCACCTGTTCTATAGCTTGCAGCATCCCTTCGGTAACTTGCAGCACCTGCTCTATAACTCGCAGCATCTCTTCTGTAACTTGCAGCACTTGCACTATAACTCGCAGCATCTCTTCTGTAACTTGCAGCACCTGCTCTATAGCTCACAGCATCCCTTCTGTAACTTGGAGCACCTGCTCTATAACTCACAGCATAATTTCTGTAACTTGCAGCACCTACTCTATAACTCGCAGCATCTCTTCTGTAACTTGCAGCACTTGCACTATAACTCACAGCATCCCTTCTGTAACTTGCAGCACCTGCTCTATAACTCGTAGCATCTCTTCTGTAACTCGTAGCAATTGCTCTATAACTTGCAGCATCCCTTCTATAACTTGCAGCACCCGCTCTATAACTTGCAGCATCCCTTCTGTAACTTGCAGCACCTGCTCTATAACTCGCAGCATCTCTTCTGTAACTTGCAGCACCTGCTCTATAACTCGCAGCATCTCTTCTGTAACTTGCAGCACCTGCTCTATACCTCGCAGCATCTCTCCTGTAACTTGCAGCGCCTGCTCTATAACTCGCAGCATCCCTTCTGTAACTTGCAGCACCTGCTCTATAACTCGTAGCCTGCCTTCTGTAACTTGCAGCACATGCTCTATAACTCGCAGCATCTCTTCTGTAACTTGCAGCACTTGCTCTATAACTCGCAGCATCCCTTCTGTAACTTGCAGCACCTGCTCTATAACTCGTAGCATCCCTTCTGTAACTGTCAGCACCTGCACTATAACTCATAGCATCCCTTCTGTAACTTGCAGCACCTGCTCTATAAGTCGCAGCATCTCTTCTGTAACTTGCAGCACTTGCTCTATAACTCACAGCATCCCTTCTGTAACTTGCAGCACCTGCTCTATAACTCGTAGCATCCCTTCTGTAACTTGCAGCACCTGCTCTATGACGCGGAACATCTCTTCTGTAACTTGCAGCACCTGCTCTATAACTCGCAGCATCTCTTCTGTAACTTGCAGCACCTGCTCTATAACTCGCAGCATCTCTTCTGTAACTCGCAGCACTTGATCTATAACTCGCAGCATCCCTTCTGTAACTCGTAGCACTTGCTCTATAACTCGCAGCATCTCTTCTGTAACTTGCAGCACCTGCTCTATAACTCGCAGCATCTCTTCTGTAACTTGCAGCACCTGCTCTATAACTCGCAGCATCACTTCTGTAACTTGCAGCACTTGCTCTATAACTCGCAGCATCCCTTCTGTAACTTGCAGCACCTGCTCTATAGCTTGCAGCATCCCTTCTGTAACTTGCAGCACCTGCGCTATAACTCACAGCATCATTTCTGTAACTTGCAGCACCTGCTCTATAACTCGTACCATCTCTTCTGTAACTCGTAGCACTTGCTCTATAACTCGCAGCATCCCTTCTGTAACTTGCAGCACCCGCTCTATAACTCGCAGCATCCCTTCTGTAACTTGCAGCACCTGCTCTATAACTCGTAGCATCTCCTCTGTAACTTGCAGCATCTGCACAATAACTCGTAGCATCTCTTCTGTAACTCGTAGGACCTGCTCTATACCTCGCAACAGCTCTTCTGTAACTTGCAGCACCTGCTCTATAATTCACAGCATCTGTTCTGTAACTTGCAGCACCTGCTCTATAACTGGTAGCATCTCTTCTGTAACTTGCAGCACCCGCTCTATAACTCGCAGCATCTCTTCTGTAACTTGCAGCATCTGCACTATAACTCGTAGCATCTCTTCGGTAACTCGTAGCACCTGCTCTATACCTCGCAGCATCTCTTCTGTAACTTGCAGCACCTGCTCTATAATTCGCAGTATCTCTTCTGTAACTTGCAGCACTTGCACTATAACTCGCAGCATCTCTTCTGTAACTTGCAGCACCCGCTCTATAACTCGAAGCATCTCTTCTGTAACTTGCAGCACCTGCTCTATAACTCGCAGCATCTCTTCTGTAACTTGCAGCGCCCGCTCT
The DNA here is from genome assembly GCA_963921515.1 of Calotriton arnoldi. NCBI lineage: Eukaryota > Metazoa > Chordata > Amphibia > Caudata > Salamandridae > Calotriton > Calotriton arnoldi. Next base: position 1,353,425 of record CAWUFW010002046.1, read on the forward strand.
ATAACTCGCAGCATCCCTTCTGTAACTTGGAGCACCTGCTCTATAACTCACAGCATCCCTTCTGTAACTTGCAGCGCCTGATCTATAACTCGCAGCATCCCTTCTGTAACTTGCAGCACCTGCTCTATAACTCGCAGCATCTCTTCTGTAACTTGCAGCACCTGCTCTATAACTTGTAGCATCTCTTCTGTAACTCGTAGCGCTTGCTCTATAACTCGCAGCATCCCTTCTGTAACTTGCAGCGCCTGATCTATAACTCTCAGCATCCCTTCTGTAACTTGCAGCACCTGCTCTATAGCTCGCAGCATCACTTCTGTAACTTGCAGCACCTGCTCTATAACTCACAGCATCATTTCTGTAACTTGCAGCACCTGCTCTATAACTCGCAGCATCTCTTCTGTAACTTGCAGCACTTGCTCTATAACTCGCAGCATCTCTTCTGTAACTTGCAGCACCTGCTCTATAGCTCACAGCATCCCTTCTGTAACTTGCAGCACCTGCTCTATAACTCGTAGCATCCCTTCTGTAACTTGCAGCACCTGCTCTATAACTCATAGCATCCCTTCTGTAACTTGCAGCACCTGCTCTATAAGTCGCAGCATCTCTTCTGTAACTTGCAGCACCTGCTCTATAACTCGCAGCAGATCTTCTGTAACTTGCAGCGCCCGCTCTATAACTCGCAGCATCCCTTCTGTAACTTGGAGCACCTGCTCTATAACTCGCAGCATCCCTTCTGTAACTTGCAGCACCTGATTAATAACTCGCAGCATCCCTTCTGTAACTTGCAGCACCTGCTCTATAACTCGTAGCATCTCTTCTGTAACTCGCAGCACCTGCTCTATACCTCGCAGCATCTCTTCTGTAACTTGCAGCGCCTGCTCTATAACTCGCAGCATCCCTTCTGTAACTTGCAGCACCTGCTCTATAACTCGTAGCATCTCTTCTGTAACTCGTAGCGCTTGCTCTATAACTCGCAGCATCCCTTCTATAACTTGCAGCACCTGCACTATAACTCATAGCATCTCTTCTGTAACTTGCAGCACCTGCTCTGTAACTTGCAGCACCTGCACTATAAATTGTAGCGTCTCTTCTGTAACTCGCAGCACCTGCTCTATAGCTCGCAGCATCACTTCTGTAACTTGCAGCAGCTGCTCTATAACTCACAGCATCTTTTCTGTAACTTGCAGCACCTGCTCTATAACTCGCAGCATCCCTTCTGTAACTTGCAGCACTTGCTCTATAACTTGCAGCATCTCTTCTGTAACTTGCAGCACCTGCACTATAAATCGTAGCGTCTCTTCTGTAACTCGCAGCACCTGCTCTATAGCTCGCAGCATCACTTCTGTAACTTGCAGCACCTGCTCTATAACTCGCAGCATCTCTTCTGTAACTTGCAGCACTTGCTCTATAACTCGCAGCATCTCTTCTGTAACTTGCAGCACCTGCTCTATAACTCGCAGCATCTCTTCTGTAACTTGCAGCGCCTGCTCTATAACTCGCAGCATCCCTTCTGTAACTTGCAGCACCTGCTCTATAACTCGTAGCCTGCCTTCTGTAACTTGCAGCACCTGCTCTATAACTCGCAGCATCTCTTCTGTAACTTGCAGCACCTGCTCTATAACTCGCAGCATCCCTTCTGTAACTTGCAGCACCTGCTCTATAACTCGCAGCATCTCTTCTGTAACTTGCAGCACCTGCTCTATAACTCGCAGCATCTCTTCTGTAACTTGCAGCACTTGCTCTATAACTCACAGCATCCCTTCTGTAACTTGCAGCACCTGCTCTATAACTCGTAGCATCTCTTCTGTAACTCGTAGCACTTGCTCTATAACTCGCAGCATCCCTTCTGTAACTTGCAGCACCCGCTCTATAACTCGCAGCATCCCTTCTGTAACTTGCAGCACCTGCTCTATAACTCGTAGCATCTCTTCTGTAACTTGCAGCATCTGCACAATAACTCGTAGCATCTCTTCTGTAACTCGTAGGACCTGCTCTATACCTCGCAACAGCTCTTCTGTAACTTGCAGCACCTGCTCTATAATTCACAGCATCTGTTCTGTAACTTGCAGCACCTGCTCTATAACTCGTAGCATCTCTTCTGTAACTTGCAGCACCCGCTCTATAACTCGCAGCATCTCTTCTGTAACTTGCAGCACCTGCTCTATAACTCGTAGCATCTCTTCTGTAACTTGCAGCATCTGCACTATAACTCGTAGCATCTCTTCGGTAACTTCGTAGCACCTGCTCTATACCTCGCAGCATCTCTTCTGTAACTTGCAGCACCTGCTCTATAATTCGCAGTATCTCTTCTGTAACTTGCAGCACCTGCACTATAACTCGCAGCATCTCTTCTGTAACTTGCTGCACCCGCTCTATAACTCGAAGCATCTCTTCTGTAACGTGCAGCACCTGCTCTATAACTCGCAGCATCTCTTCTGTAACTTGCAGCGCCCGCTCTATAACTCACAGCATCCCTACTGTAACTTGGAGCACCTGCTCTATAACTCACAGCATCCCTTCTGTAACTTGCAGCGCCTGATCTATAACTCGCAGAATCCCTTCTGTAACTTGCAGCACCTGCTCTATAACTCGCAGCATCTCTTCTGTAACTTGCAGCACCTGCTCTATAACTCGTAGCATCTCTTCTGTAACTCGTAGCGCTTGCTCTATAACTCGCAGCATCCCTTCTGTAACTTGCAGCACCTGCTCTATAACTCTCAGCATCCCTTCTGTAACTTGCAGCACCTGCTCTATAACTCGTAGCATCTCTTCAGTAACTTGCAGCACTTGCTCTATAACTCGCAGCATCCCTTCTGTAACTTGCAGCACCTGCTCTATAACTCGTAGCATCCCTTCTGTAACTTGCAGCACCTGCTCTATAACTCATAGCATCCCTTCTGTAACTTGCAGCACCTGCTCTATAAGTCGCAGCATCTCTTCTGTAACTTGCAGCACTTGCTCTATAACTTGCAGCATCCCTTCTGTAACTTGCAGCACCTGCTCTATAACTCACAGCATCCCTTCTGTAACTTGCAGCACCCGCTCTATAACTCGCAGCATCCATTCTGTAACTTGCAGCACCTGCTCTATAACTCATAGCATCTCTTCTGTAACTTGCAGCACCTGCACTATAACTCATAGCATCTCTTCTGTAACTTGCAGCACCTGCTCTGTAACTTGCAGCACCTGCACTATAAATCGTAGCGTCTCTTCTGTAACTTGCAGCACCTGCTCTATAGCTCGCAGCATCACTTCTGTAACTTGCAGCACCTGCTCTATAACTCACAGCATCATTTCTGTAACTTGCAGCACCTGCTCTATAGCTCGCAGCATCCCTTATGTAACTTGCAGCACCTGCTCTATAACTCGCAGCATCTCTTCTGTAACTTGCAGCACTTGCACTATAACTCGCAGCATCTCTTCTGTAACTTGCAGCACCTGCTCTATAGCTCGCAGCATCCCTTCTGTAACTTTCAGCACCTGCTCTATAACTCACAGCATCATTTCCGTAACTTGCAGCACCTGCTCTATAACTCGCAGCATCTCTTCTGTAACTTGCAGCACCTGCTCTATAACTCGTAGCATCTCTTCTGTAACTCGTAGCACTTGCTCTATAACTCGCAGCATCCCTTCTGTAACTTGCAGCACCTGCTCTATAACTCGCAGCATCCCTTCTGTAACTTGCAGCACCTGCTCTATAACTCGTAGCATCTCTTCTGTAACTTGCAGCATCTGCACAATAACTCGTAGCATCTCTTCTGTAACTCGTAGGACCTGCTCTATAACTCGCAGCATCTCTTCTGTAACTTGCAGCACCTGCTCTATAACTCGCAACAGCTCTTCTGTAACTTGCAGCACCTGCTCTATAACTCGTAGCATCTCTTCTGTAACTTGCAGCGCCTGCTCTATAACTCGCAGCATCCCTTCTGTAACTTGCAGCACCTGCTCTATAACTCGTAGCATCTCTTCTGTAACTCGCAGCACTTGCTCTATAACTCGCAGCATCCCTTCTGTAACTTGCAGCACCTGCTCTATAACTCGCAGCATCCCTTCTGTAACTTGCAGCACCTGCTCTATAACTCGTAGCATCTCTTCTGTAACTTGCAGCATCTGCACAATAACTCGTAGCATCTCTTCTGTAACTCGTAGGACCTGCTCTATAACTCGCAAGATCTCTTCTGTAACTTGCAGCACCTGCTCTATAATTCGCAGCATCTGTTCTGTAACTTGCAGCACCTGCTCTATAACTCGCAGCATCTCTTCTGTAACTTGCAGCACCCGCTCTATAACTCGCAGCATCTCTTCTGTAACTTGCAGCACCTTCTCTATAACTCGTAGCATCTCTTCTGTAACTTGCAGCATCTGCACTATAACTCGTAGCATCTCTTCTGTAACTCGTAGCACCTGCTCTATACCTCGCAGCATCTCTTCTGTAACTTGCAGCACCTGCTCTATAACTCGCAGCAGATCTTCTGTAACTTGCAGCGCCCGCTCTATAACTCGCAGCATCCCTTCTGTAACTTGGAGCACCTGCTCTATAACTCGCAGCATCCCTTCTGTAACTTGCAGCACCTGATTAATAACTCGCAGCATCCCTTCTGTAACTTGCAGCACCTGCTCTATAACTCGTAGCATCTCTTCTGTAACTCGCAGCACCTGCTCTATACCTCGCAGCATCTCTTCTGTAACTTGCAGCGCCTGCTCTATAACTCGCAGCATCCCTTCTGTAACTTGCAGCACCTGCTCTATAACTCGTAGCATCTCTTCTGTAACTCGTAGCGCTTGCTCTATAACTCGCAGCATCCCTTCTGTAACTTGCAGCGCCTGATCTATAACTCTCAACATCCCTTCTGTAACTTGGAGCACCTGCTCTATAACTCGTAGCATCCCTTCTGTAACTTGCAGCACCTGCTCTATAACTCATAGCATCCCTTCTGTAACTTGCAGCACCTGCTCTATAAGTCGCAGCATCCCTTCTGTAACTTGCAGCACCTGCTCTATAACTCGCAGCATCCCTTCTGTAACTTGCAGCACCTGCTCTATAACTCGTAGCATCTCTTCTGTAACTTGCAGCACTTGCTCTATAACTCGCAGCATCCCTTCTGTAACTTGCAGCACCTGCTCTATAACTCGTAGCATCCCTTCTGTAACTTGCAGCACCTGCTCTATAACTCGTAGCATCCCTTCTGTAACTTGCAGCACCTGCTCTATAACTCGCAGCATCTCTTCTGTAACTTGCAGCACCTGCTCTATAACTCGCAGCATCTCTTCTGTAACTTGCAGCACCTGCTCTATAACTCGCAGCATCCCTTCTGTAACTTGCAGCACCTGATCTAATAACTCGCAGCATCCCTTCTGTAACTTGCAGCACCTGCTCTATAACTCGTAGCATCTCTTCTGTAACTCGCAGCACCTGCTCTATAACTCGCAGCATCTCTTCTGTAACTTGCAGCGCCTGCTCTATAACTCGCAGCATCCCTTCTGTAACTTGCAGCACCTGCTCTATAACTCGTAGCATCTCTTCTGTAACTCGTAGCGCTTGCTCTATAACTCGCAGCATCCCTTCTATAACTTGCAGCACCTGCACTATAACTCATTGCATCTCTTCTGTAACTTGCAGCACCTGCTCTGTAACTTGCAGCACCTGCACTATAAATTGTAGCGTCTCTTCTGTAACTCGCAGCACCTGCTCTATAGCTCGCAGCATCACTTCTGTAACTTGCAGCAGCTGCTCTATAACTCACAGCATCTTTTCTGTAACTTGCAGCACCTGCTCTATAACTCGCAGCATCCCTTCTGTAACTTGCAGCACTTGCTCTATAACTTGCAGCATCTCTTCTGTAACTTGCAGCACCTGCACTATAAATCGTAGCGTCTCTTCTGTAACTCGCAGCACCTGCTCTATAGCTCGCAGCATCACTTCTGTAACTTGCAGCACCTGCTCTATAACTCGCAGCATCTCTTCTGTAACTTGCAGCACTTGCTCTATAACTCGCAGCATCTCTTCTGTAACTTGCAGCACCTGCTCTATAACTCGCAGCATCTCTTCTGTAACTTGCAGCGCCTGCTCTATAACTCGCAGCATCCCTTCTGTAACTTGCAGCACCTGCTCTATAACTCGTAGCCTGCCTTCTGTAACTTGCAGCACCTGCTCTATAACTCGCAGCATCTCTTCTGTAACTTGCAGCGCCTGCTCTATAACTCGCAGCATCCCTTCTGTAACTTGCAGCACCTGCTCTATAACTCGGAACATCTCTTCTGTAACTTGCAGCACCTGCTCTATAACTCGCAGCATCTCTTCTGTAACTTGCAGCACCTGCTCTATAACTCACAACATCTCTTCTGTAACTCGCAGCACTTGATCTATAACTCGCAGCATCCCTTCTGTAACTCGCAGCACCTGCTCTATAACTCACAACCTCTCTTCTGTAACTTGCAGCACTTGATCTATAACTCGCAGCATCCCTTCTGTAACTCGCAGCACTTGCTCTATAACTCGCAGCATCTCTTCTGTAACTTGCAGCACCTGCTCTATAACTCGCAGCATCTCTTCTGTAACTTGCAGCACCTGCTCTATAACTTGTAGCATCTCTTCTGTAACTTGCAGCACCTGCTCTATAACTTGCAGCATCTCTTCTGTAACTTGCAGCACTTGCTCTATAACTCGCAGCATCCCATCTGTAACTTGCAGCACCTGCTCTATAACTAGCAGCATCCCTTCTGTAACTTGCAGCACCTGCTCTATAACTCGCAGCATCTCTTCTGTAACTTGCAGCACCTGCTCTATAACTCGCAGCACCACTTCTGTAACTTGCAGCACTTGTTCTATAACTCGCAGCATCCCTTCTGTAACTTGCAGCACCCGCTCTATAACTCGCAGCATCCCTTCTGTAACTTGCAGCACCTGCTCTATAACTCATAGCATCTCTTCTATAACTTGCAGCACCTGCACTATAACTCATTGCATCTCTTCTGTAACTTGCAGCACCTGCTCTGTAACTTGCAGCACCTGCACTATAAATTGTAGCGTCTCTTCTGTAACTCGCAGCACCTGCTCTATAGCTCGCAGCATCTTTTCTGTAACTTGCAGCACCTGCTCTATAACTCGCAGCATCCCTTCTGTAACTTGCAGCACTTGCTCTATAACTTGCAGCATCTCTTCTGTAACTTGCAGCACCTGCACTATAAATCGTAGCGTCTCTTCTGTAACTCGCAGCACCTGCTCTATAGCTCGCAGCATCACTTCTGTAACTTGCAGCACCTGCTCTATAACTCGCAGCATCTCTTCTGTAACTTGCAGCACTTGCTCTATAACTCGCAGCATCTCTTCTGTAACTTGCAGCACCTGCTCTATAACTCGCAGCATCTCTTCTGTAACTTGCAGCGCCTTCTCTATAGCTCGCAGCATCCCTTCTGTAACTTGCAGCACCTGCTCTATAACTCGCAGCATCTCTTCTGTAACTTGCAGCACTTGCTCTATAACTCGCAGCATCTCTTCTGTAACTTGCAGCACCTGCTCTATAACTCGCAGCATCTCTTCTGTAACTTGCAGCGCCTTCTCTATAACTCGCAGCATCCCTTCTGTAACTTGCAGCACTTGCTCTATAACTTGCAGCATCTCTTCTGTAACTTGCAGCACCTGCACTATAAATCGTAGCGTCTCTTCTGTAACTCGCAGCACCTGCTCTATAGCTCGCAGCATCACTTCTGTAACTTGCAGCACCTGCTCTATAACTCGCAGCATCTCTTCTGTAACTTGCAGCACTTGCTCTATAACTCGCAGCATCTCTTCTGTAACTTGCAGCACCTGCTCTATAACTCACAGCATCTTTTCTGTAACTTGCAGCACCTGCTCTATAACTCGCAGCATCCCTTCTGTAACTTGCAGCACTTGCTCTATAACTTGCAGCATCTCTTCTGTAACTTGCAGCACCTGCACTATAAATCGTAGCGTCTCTTCTGTAACTCGCAGCACCTGCTCTATAGCTCGCAGCATCACTTCTGTAACTTGCAGCACCTGCTCTATAACTCGCAGCATCTCTTCTGTAACTTGCAGCACTTGCTCTATAACTCGCAGCATCTCTTCTGTAACTTGCAGCACCTGCTCTATAACTCGCAGCATCTCTTCTGTAACTTGCAGCGCCTTCTCTATAACTCGCAGCATCCCTTCTGTAACTTGCAGCACCTGCTCTATAACTCGTAGCCTGCCTTCTGTAACTTGCAGCACATGCTCTATAACTCGCAGCATCTCTTCTGTAACTTGCAGCACTTGCTCTATAACTCGCAGTATCCCTTCTGTAACTTGCAGCACCTGCTCTATAACTCGTAGCATCCCTTCTGTAACTGTCAGCACCTGCACTATAACTCATAGCATCCCTTCTGTAACTTGCAGCACCTGCTCTATAAGTCGCAGCATCTCTTCTGTAACTTGCAGCACTTGCTCTATAACTCGCAGCATCCCTTCTGTAACTTGCAGCACCTGCTCTATAACTCGTAGCATCCCTTCTGTAACTTGCAGCACCTGCTCTATAACTCGGAACATCTCTTCTGTAACTTGCAGCACCTGCTCTATAACTCGCAGCATCTCTTCTGTAACTTGCAGCACCTGCTCTATAACTCACAACATCTCTTCTGTAACTCGCAGCACTTGATCTATAACTCGCAGCATCCCTTCTGTAACTCGCAGCACTTGCTCTATAACTCGCAGCATCTCTTCTGTAACTTGCAGCACCTGCTCTATAACTCGCAGCATCTCTTCTGTAACTTGCAGCACCTGCTCTATAACTCGCAGCATCACTTCTGTAACTTGCAGCACTTGCTCTATAACTCGCAGCATCCCTTCTGTAACTTGCAGCACCTGCTCTATAGCTCGCAGCCTCCCTTCTGTAACTTGCAGCACCTGCTCTATAGCTCGCAGCCTCCCTTCTGTAACTTGCAGCACCTGCTCTATAACTCACAGCATCATTTCTGTAACTTGCAGCACCTGCTCTATAACTCGCAGCATCTCTTCTGTAACTTGCAGCACTTGCACTATAACTCACAGCATCCCTTCTGTAACTTGCAGCACCTGCTCTATAACTCGTAGCATCTCTTCTGTAACTTGCAGCATCTGCACTATAACTCGTAGCATCTCTTCTGTAACTCGTAGCACCTGCTCTATACCTCGCAGCATCTCTTCTGTAACTTGCAGCACCTGCTCTATAATTCGCAGCATCTGTTCTGTAACTTGCAGCATCTGCACAATAACTCGTAGCATCTCTTCTGTAACTCGTAGCACCTGCTCTATACCTCGCAGCATCTCTTCTGTAACTTGCAGCACCTGCTCTATAATTCGCAGTATCTCTTCTGTAACTTGCAGCACTTGCACTATAACTCGCAGCATCTCTTCTGTAACTTGCAGCACCCGCTCTATAACTCGAAGCATCTCTTCTGTAACTTGCAGCACCTGCTCTATAACTCGCAGCATCTCTTCTGTAACTTCCAGCGCCCGCTCTATAACTCGCAGCATCCCTTCTGTAACTTGGAGCACCCGCTCTATAACTCGCAGCATCCCTTCTGTAACTTGCAGCGCCTGATCTATAACTCGCAGCATGCCTTCTGTAACTTGCAGCACCTGCTCTATAACTCGCAGCATCTAATCTGTAACTTGCAGCACCTGCTCTATAACTTGTAGCATCTCTTCTGTAACTCGTAGCGCTTGCTCTATAACTCGCAGCATCCCTTCTGTAACTTGCAGGACCTGCTCTATAACTCGTAGCATCTCTTCTGTAACTTGCAGCACTTGCTCTATAACTCGCAGCATCCCTTCTGTAACTTGCAGCACCTGCTCTATAACTCATAGCATCCCTTCTGTAACTTGCAGCACCTGCTCTATAACTCATAGCATCCCTTCTGTAACTTGCAGCACCTGCTCTATAAGTCACAACATCTCTTCTGTAACTTGCAGCACTTGCTCTATAACTTGCAGCATCCCTTCTGTAACTTGCAGCACCTGCTCTATAACTCGCAGCATCCCATCTGTAACTTGCAGCTCCCGCTCTATAACTCGCAGCATCCCTTCTGTAACTTGCAGCACCTGCTCTATAACTCATAGCATCTCTTCTGTAACTTGCAGCACCTGCACTATAACTCATAGCATCTCTTCTGTAACTTGCAGCACCTGCTCTGTAACTTGCAGCACCTGCTCTGTAACTTGCAGCACCTGCACTATAAATCGTAGCGTCTCTTCTGTAACTCGCAGCACCTGCTCTATAACTCACAGCATCATTTCTGTAACTTGAAGCACCTGTTCTATAGCTTGCAGCATCCCTTCGGTAACTTGCAGCACCTGCTCTATAACTCGCAGCATCTCTTCTGTAACTTGCAGCACTTGCACTATAACTCGCAGCATCTCTTCTGTAACTTGCAGCACCTGCTCTATAGCTCACAGCATCCCTTCTGTAACTTGGAGCACCTGCTCTATAACTCACAGCATAATTTCTGTAACTTGCAGCACTTACTCTATAACTCGCAGCATCTCTTCTGTAACTTGCAGCACTTGCACTATAACTCACAGCATCCCTTCTGTAACTTGCAGCACCTGCTCTATAACTCGTAGCATCTCTTCTGTAACTCGTAGCAATTGCTCTATAACTTGCAGCATCCCTTCTATAACTTGCAGCACCCGCTCTATAACTTGCAGCATCCCTTCTGTAACTTGCAGCACCCTCTCTATAACTCGCAGCATCTCTTCTGTAACTTGCAGCACCTGCTCTATAACTCGCAGCATCTCTTCTGTAACTTGCAGCACCTGCTCTATACCTCGCAGCATCTCTCCTGTAACTTGCAGCGCCTGCTCTATAACTCGCAGCATCCCTTCTGTAACTTGCAGCACCTGCTCTATAACTCGTAGCCTGCCTTCTGTAACTTGCAGCACATGCTCTATAACTCGCAGCATCTCTTCTGTAACTTGCAGCACTTGCTCTATAACTCGCAGCATTCCTTCTGTAACTTGCAGCACCTGCTCTATAACTCGTAGCATCCCTTCTGTAACTGTCAGCACCTGCACTATAACTCATAGCATCCCTTCTGTAACTTGCAGCACCTGCTCTATAAGTCGCAGCATCTCTTCTGTAACTTGCAGCACTTGCTCTATAACTCACAGCATCCCTTCTGTAACTTGCAGCACCTGCTCTATAACTCGTAGCATCCCTTCTGTAACTTGAAGCACCTGCTCTATGACTCGGAACATCTCTTCTGTAACTTGCAGCACCTGCTCTATAACTCGCAGCATCTCTTCTGTAACTTGCAGCACCTGCTCTATAACTCGCAGCATCTCTTCTGTAACTTGCAGCACCTGCTCTATAACTCGCAGCATCACTTCTGTAACTTGCAGCACTTGCTCTATAACTCGCAGCATCCCTTCTGTAACTTGCAGCACCTGCTCTATAGCTCGCAGCCTCCCTTCTGTAACTTGCAGCACCTGCTCTATAGCTCGCAGCCTCCCTTCTGTAACTTGCAGCACCTGCTCTATAACTCACAGCATCATTTCTGTAACTTGCAGCACCTGCTCTATAACTCGCAGCATCTCTTCTGTAACTTGCAGCACTAGCACTATAACTCGCAGCATCCCTTCTGTAACTTGCAGCACCCGCTCTATAACTCGCAGCATCCCTTCTGTAACTTGCAGCACCTGCTCTATAACTCGTAGCATCTCCTCTGTAACTTGCAGCATCTGCACAATAACTCGTAGCATCTCTTCTGTAACTCGTAGGACCTGCTCTATACCTCGCAACATCTCTTCTGTAACTTGCAGCACCTGCTCTATAATTCGCAGCATCTGTTCTGTAACTTGCAGCATCTGCACAATAACTCGTAGCATCTCTTCTGTAACTCGTAGCACCTGCTCTATACCTCGCAGCATCTCTTCTGTAACTTGCAGCACCTGCTCTATAATTCGCAGTATCTCTTCTGTAACTTGCAGCACTTGCACTATAACTCGCAGCATCTCTTCTGTAACTTGCAGCACCCGCTCTATAACTCGAAGCATCTCTTCTGTAACTTGCAGCACCTGCTCTATAACTCGCAGCATCTCTTCTGTAACTTCCAGCGCCCGCTCTATAACTCGCAGCATCCCTTCTGTAACTTGGAGCACCCGCTCTATAACTCGCAGCATCCCTTCTGTAACTTGCAGCGCCTGATCTATAACTCGCAGCATGCCTTCTGTAACTTGCAGCACCTGCTCTATAACTCGCAGCATCTAATCTGTAACTTGCAGCACCTGCTCTATAACTTGTAGCATCTCTTCTGTAACTCGTAGCGCTTGCTCTATAACTCGGAGCATCCCTTCTGTAACTTGCAGGACCTGCTCTATAACTCGTAGCATCTCTTCTGTAACTTGCAGCACTTGCTCTATAACTCGCAGCATCCCTTCTGTAACTTGCAGCACCTGCTCTATAACTCATAGCATCCCTTCTGTAACTTGCAGCACCTGCTCTATAACTCATAGCATCCCTTCTGTAACTTGCAGCACCTGCTCTATAAGTCGCAACATCTCTTCTGTAACTTGCAGCACTTGCTCTATAACTTGCAGCATCCCTTCTGTAACTTGCAGCACCTGCTCTATAACTCGCAGCATCCCATCCGTAACTTGCAGCTCCCGCTCTATAACTCGCAGCATCCCTTCTGTAACTTGCAGCACCTGCTCTATAACTCATAGCATCTCTTCTGTAACTTGCAGCACCTGCACTATAACTCATAGCATCTCTTCTGTAACTTGCAGCACCTGCTCTGTAACTTGCAGCACCTGCTCTGTAACTTGCAGCACCTGCACTATAAATCGTAGCGTCTCTTCTGTAACTCGCAGCACCTGCTCTATAACTCACAGCATCATTTCTGTAACTTGAAGCACCTGTTCTATAGCTTGCAGCATCCCTTCGGTAACTTGCAGCACCTGCTCTATAACTCGCAGCATCTCTTCTGTAACTTGCAGCACTTGCACTATAACTCGCAGCATCTCTTCTGTAACTTGCAGCACCTGCTCTATAGCTCACAGCATCCCTTCTGTAACTTGGAGCACCTGCTCTATAACTCACAGCATAATTTCTGTAACTTGCAGCACCTACTCTATAACTCGCAGCATCTCTTCTGTAACTTGCAGCACTTGCACTATAACTCACAGCATCCCTTCTGTAACTTGCAGCACCTGCTCTATAACTCGTAGCATCTCTTCTGTAACTCGTAGCAATTGCTCTATAACTTGCAGCATCCCTTCTATAACTTGCAGCACCCGCTCTATAACTTGCAGCATCCCTTCTGTAACTTGCAGCACCCTGCTCTATAACTCGCAGCATCTCTTCTGTAACTTGCAGCACCTGCTCTATAACTCGCAGCATCTCTTCTGTAACTTGCAGCACCTGCTCTATACCTCGCAGCATCTCTTCTGTAACTTGCAGCGCCTGCTCTATAACTCGCAGCATCCCTTCTGTAACTTGCAGCACCTGCTCTATAACTCGTAGCCTGCCTTCTGTAACTTGCAGCACATGCTCTATAACTCGCAGCATCTCTTCTGTAACTTGCAGCACTTGCTCTATAACTCGCAGCATCCCTTCTGTAACTTGCAGCACCTGCTCTATAACTCGTAGCATCCCTTCTGTAACTGTCAGCACCTGCACTATAACTCATAGCATCCCTTCTGTAACTTGCAGCACCTGCTCTATAAGTCGCAGCATCTCTTCTGTAACTTGCAGCACTTGCTCTATAACTCACAGCATCCCTTCTGTAACTTGCAGCACCTGCTCTATAACTCGTAGCATCCCTTCTGTAACTTGCAGCACCTGCTCTATGACGCGGAACATCTCTTCTGTAACTTGCAGCACCTGCTCTATAACTCGCAGCATCTCTTCTGTAACTTGCAGCACCTGCTCTATAACTCGCAGCATCTCTTCTGTAACTCGCAGCACTTGATCTATAACTCGCAGCATCCCTTCTGTAACTCGTAGCACTTGCTCTATAACTCGCAGCATCTCTTCTGTAACTTGCAGCACCTGCTCTATAACTCGCAGCATCTCTTCTGTAACTTGCATCACCTGCTCTATAACTCGCAGCATCACTTCTGTAACTTGCAGCACTTGCTCTATAACTCGCAGCATCCCTTCTGTAACTTGCAGCACCTGCTCTATAGCTTGCAGCATCCCTTCTGTAACTTGCAGCACCTGCGCTATAACTCACAGCATCATTTCTGTAACTTGCAGCACCTGCTCTATAACTCGTACCATCTCTTCTGTAACTCGTAGCACTTGCTCTATAACTCGCAGCATCCCTTCTGTAACTTGCAGCACCCGCTCTATAACTCGCAGCATCCCTTCTGTAACTTGCAGCACCTGCTCTATAACTCGTAGCATCTCCTCTGTAACTTGCAGCATCTGCACAATAACTCGTAGCATCTCTTCTGTAACTCGTAGGACCTGCTCTATACCTCGCAACAGCTCTTCTGTAACTTGCAGCACCTGCTCTATAATTCACAGCATCTGTTCTGTAACTTGCAGCACCTGCTCTATAACTGGTAGCATCTCTTCTGTAACTTGCAGCACCCGCTCTATAACTCGCAGCATCTCTTCTGTAACTTGCAGCACCTGCTCTATAACTCGTAGCATCTCTTCTGTAACTCGTAGCACCTGCTCTATACCTCGCAGCATCTCTTCTGTAACTTGCAGCACCTGCTCTATAACTCGCAGCATCTCTTCTGTAACTTGCAGCACCTGCACTATAACTCGCAGCATCTCTTCTGTAACTTGCAGCACCCGCTCTATAACTCGAAGCATCTCTTCTGTAACTTGCAGCACCTGCTCTATAACTCGCAGCATCTCTTCTGTAACTTGCAGCGCCTGCTCTATAACTCGCAGCATCCCTTCTGTAACTTGGAGCACCTGCTCTATAACTCGCAGCATCCCTTCTGTAACTTGCAGCGCCTGATCTATAACTCGCAGCATCCCTTCTGTAACTTGCAGCACCTGCTCTATAACTCGCAGCATCCCTTCTGTAACTTGCAGCACCTGCTCTATAACTCGTAGCATCTCTTCTGTAACTCGTAGCGCTTGCTCTATAACTCGCAGCATCCCTTCTGTAACTTGCAGCGCCTGATCTATAACTCTCAGCATCCCTTCTGTAACTTGCAGCACCTGCTCTATAACTCGTAGCATCCCTTCTGTAACTTGCAGCACCTGCTCTATAACTCATAGCATCCCTTCTGTAACTTGCAGCACCTGCTCTATAAGTCGCAGCATCCCTTCTGTAACTTGCAGCACCTGCTCTATAACTCGTAGCATCTCTTCTGTAACTTGCAGCACTTGCTCTATAACTCGCAGCATCCCTTCTGTAACTTGCAGCACCTGCTCTATAACTCGTAGCATCCCTTCTGTAACTTGCAGCACCTGCTCTATAACTCATAGCATCCCTTCTGTAACTTGCAGCACCTGCTCTATAAGTCGCAGCATCTCTTCTGTAACTTGCAGCACCTGCTCTATAACTCGCAGCAGATCTTCTGTAACTTGCAGCGCCCGCTCTATAACTCGCAGCATCCCTTCTGTAACTTGGAGTACCTGCTCTATAACTCGCAGCATCCCTTCTGTAACTTGCAGCACCTGATTAATAACTCGCAGCATCCCTTCTGTAACTTGCAGCACCTGCTCTATAACTCGTAGCATCTCTTCTGTAACTCGCAGCACCTGCTCTATACCTCGCAGCATCTCTTCTGTAACTTGCAGCGCCTGCTCTATAACTCGCAGCATCCCTTCTGTAACTTGCAGCACCTGCTCTATAACTCGTAGCATCTCTTCTGTAACTCGTAGCGCTTGCTCTATAACTCGCAGCATCCCTTCTATAACTTGCAGCACCTGCACTATAACTCATTGCATCTCTTCTGTAACTTGCAGCACCTGCTCTGTAACTTGCAGCACCTGCACTATAAATTGTAGCGTCTCTTCTGTAACTCGCAGCACCTGCTCTATAGCTCGCAGCATCACTTCTGTAACTTGCAGCAGCTGCTCTATAACTCACAGCATCTTTTCTGTAACTTGCAGCACCTGCTCTATAACTCGCAGCATCCCTTCTGTAACTTGCAGCACTTGCTCTATAACTTGCAGCATCTCTTCTGTAACTTGCAGCACCTGCACTATAAATCGTAGCGTCTCTTCTGTAACTCGCAGCACCTGCTCTATAGCTCGCAGCATCACTTCTGTAACTTGCAGCACCTGCTCTATAACTCGCAGCATCTCTTCTGTAACTTGCAGCACTTGCTCTATAACTCGCAGCATCTCTTCTGTAACTTGCAGCACCTGCTCTATAACTCGCAGCATCTCTTCTGTAACTTGCAGCGCCTGCTCTATAACTCGCAGCATCCCTTCTGTAACTTGCAGCACCTGCTCTATAACTCGTAGCCTGCCTTCTGTAACTTGCAGCACCTGCTCTATAACTCGCAGCATCTCTTCTGTAACTTGCAGCACCTGCTCTATAACTCGTAGCATCCCTTCTGTAACTTGCAGCACCTGCTCTATAACTCGGAACATCTCTTCTGTAACTTGCAGCACCTGCTCTATAACTCGCAGCATCTCTTCTGTAACTTGCAGCACCTGCTCTATAACTCACAACATCTCTTCTGTAACTCGCAGCACTTGATCTATAACTCGCAGCATCCCTTCTGTAACTCGCAGCACCTGCTCTATAACTCACAACCTCTCTTCTGTAACTTGCAGCACTTGATCTATAACTCGCAGCATCCCTTCTGTAACTCGCAGCACTTGCTCTATAACTCGCAGCATCTCTTCTGTAACTTGCAGCACCTGCTCTATAACTCGCAGCATCTCTTCTGTAACTTGCAGCACCTGCTCTATAACTTGTAGCATCTCTTCTGTAACTTGCAGCACCTGCTCTATAACTTGCAGCATCTCTTCTGTAACTTGCAGCACTTGCTCTATAACTCGCAGCATCCCATCTGTAACTTGCAGCACCTGCTCTATAACTAGCAGCATCCCTTCTGTAACTTGCAGCACCTGCTCTATAACTCGCAGCATCTCTTCTGTAACTTGCAGCACCTGCTCTATAACTCGCAGCACCACTTCTGTAACTTGCAGCACTTGTTCTATAACTCGCAGCATCCCTTCTGTAACTTGCAGCACCCGCTCTATAACTCGCAGCATCCCTTCTGTAACTTGCAGCACCTGCTCTATAACTCATAGCATCTCTTCTATAACTTGCAGCACCTGCACTATAACTCATTGCATCTCTTCTGTAACTTGCAGCACCTGCTCTGTAACTTGCAGCACCTGCACTATAAATTGTAGCGTCTCTTCTGTAACTCGCAGCACCTGCTCTATAGCTCGCAGCATCTTTTCTGTAACTTGCAGCACCTGCTCTATAACTCGCAGCATCCCTTCTGTAACTTGCAGCACTTGCTCTATAACTTGCAGCATCTCTTCTGTAACTTGCAGCACCTGCACTATAAATCGTAGCGTCTCTTCTGTAACTCGCAGCACCTGCTCTATAGCTCGCAGCATCACTTCTGTAACTTGCAGCACCTGCTCTATAACTCGCAGCATCTCTTCTGTAACTTGCAGCACTTGCTCTATAACTCGCAGCATCTCTTCTGTAACTTGCAGCACCTGCTCTATAACTCGCAGCATCTCTTCTGTAACTTGCAGCGCCTTCTCTATAACTCGCAGCATCCCTTCTGTAACTTGCAGCACCTGCTCTATAACTCGCAGCATCTCTTCTGTAACTTGCAGCACTTGCTCTATAACTCGCAGCATCTCTTCTGTAACTTGCAGCACCTGCTCTATAACTCGCAGCATCTCTTCTGTAACTTGCAGCGCCTTCTCTATAACTCGCAGCATCCCTTCTGTAACTTGCAGCACTTGCTCTATAACTTGCAGCATCTCTTCTGTAACTTGCAGCACCTGCACTATAAATCGTAGCGTCTCTTCTGTAACTCGCAGCACCTGCTCTATAGCTCGCAGCATCACTTCTGTAACTTGCAGCACCTGCTCTATAACTCGCAGCATCTCTTCTGTAACTTGCAGCACTTGCTCTATAACTCGCAGCATCTCTTCTGTAACTTGCAGCACCTGCTCTATAACTCACAGCATCTTTTCTGTAACTTGCAGCACCTGCTCTATAACTCGCAGCATCCCTTCTGTAACTTGCAGCACTTGCTCTATAACTTGCAGCATCTCTTCTGTAACTTGCAGCACCTGCACTATAAATCGTAGCGTCTCTTCTGTAACTCGCAGCACCTGCTCTATAGCTCGCAGCATCACTTCTGTAACTTGCAGCACCTGCTCTATAACTCGCAGCATCTCTTCTGTAACTTGCAGCACTTGCTCTATAACTCGCAGCATCTCTTCTGTAACTTGCAGCACCTGCTCTATAACTCGCAGCATCTCTTCTGTAACTTGCAGCGCCTTCTCTATAACTCGCAGCATCCCTTCTGTAACTTGCAGCACCTGCTCTATAACTCGTAGCCTGCCTTCTGTAACTTGCAGCACATGCTCTATAACTCGCAGCATCTCTTCTGTAACTTGCAGCACTTGCTCTATAACTCGCAGTATCCCTTCTGTAACTTGCAGCACCTGCTCTATAACTCGTAGCATCCCTTCTGTAACTGTCAGCACCTGCACTATAACTCATAGCATCCCTTCTGTAACTTGCAGCACCTGCTCTATAAGTCGCAGCATCTCTTCTGTAACTTGCAGCACTTGCTCTATAACTCGCAGCATCCCTTCTGTAACTTGCAGCACCTGCTCTATAACTCGTAGCATCCCTTCTGTAACTTGCAGCACCTGCTCTATAACTCGGAACATCTCTTCTGTAACTTGCAGCACCTGCTCTATAACTCGCAGCATCTCTTCTGTAACTTGCAGCACCTGCTCTATAACTCACAACATCTCTTCTGTAACTCGCAGCACTTGATCTATAACTCGCAGCATCCCTTCTGTAAC
The DNA here is from genome assembly GCA_963921515.1 of Calotriton arnoldi. Lineage (NCBI taxonomy): Eukaryota > Metazoa > Chordata > Amphibia > Caudata > Salamandridae > Calotriton > Calotriton arnoldi. Next base: position 1,372,396 of record CAWUFW010002046.1, read on the forward strand.
TCGCAGCACTTGCTCTATAACTCGCAGCATCTCTTCTGTAACTTGCAGCACCTGCTCTATAACTCGCAGCATCTCTTCTGTAACTTGCAGCACCTGCTCTATAACTCGCAGCATCACTTCTGTAACTTGCAGCACTTGCTCTATAACTCGCAGCATCCCTTCTGTAACTTGCAGCACCTGCTCTATAGCTCGCAGCCTCCCTTCTGTAACTTGCAGCACCTGCTCTATAGCTCGCAGCCTCCCTTCTGTAACTTGCAGCACCTGCTCTATAACTCACAGCATCATTTCTGTAACTTGCAGCACCTGCTCTATAACTCGCAGCATCTCTTCTGTAACTTGCAGCACTAGCACTATAACTCGCAGCATCCCTTCTGTAACTTGCAGCACCCGCTCTATAACTCGCAGCATCCCTTCTGTAACTTGCAGCACCTGCTCTATAACTCGTAGCATCTCCTCTGTAACTTGCAGCATCTGCACAATAACTCGTAGCATCTCTTCTGTAACTCGTAGGACCTGCTCTATACCTCGCAACATCTCTTCTGTAACTTGCAGCACCTGCTCTATAATTCGCAGCATCTGTTCTGTAACTTGCAGCATCTGCACAATAACTCGTAGCATCTCTTCTGTAACTCGTAGCACCTGCTCTATACCTCGCAGCATCTCTTCTGTAACTTGCAGCACCTGCTCTATAATTCGCAGTATCTCTTCTGTAACTTGCAGCACTTGCACTATAACTCGCAGCATCTCTTCTGTAACTTGCAGCACCCGCTCTATAACTCGAAGCATCTCTTCTGTAACTTGCAGCACCTGCTCTATAACTCGCAGCATCTCTTCTGTAACTTCCAGCGCCCGCTCTATAACTCGCAGCATCCCTTCTGTAACTTGGAGCACCCGCTCTATAACTCGCAGCATCCCTTCTGTAACTTGCAGCGCCTGATCTATAACTCGCAGCATGCCTTCTGTAACTTGCAGCACCTGCTCTATAACTCGCAGCATCTAATCTGTAACTTGCAGCACCTGCTCTATAACTTGTAGCATCTCTTCTGTAACTCGTAGCGCTTGCTCTATAACTCGCAGCATCCCTTCTGTAACTTGCAGGACCTGCTCTATAACTCGTAGCATCTCTTCTGTAACTTGCAGCACTTGCTCTATAACTCGCAGCATCCCTTCTGTAACTTGCAGCACCTGCTCTATAACTCATAGCATCCCTTCTGTAACTTGCAGCACCTGCTCTATAACTCATAGCATCCCTTCTGTAACTTGCAGCACCTGCTCTATAAGTCGCAACATCTCTTCTGTAACTTGCAGCACTTGCTCTATAACTTGCAGCATCCCTTCTGTAACTTGCAGCACCTGCTCTATAACTCGCAGCATCCCATCTGTAACTTGCAGCTCCCGCTCTATAACTCGCAGCATCCCTTCTGTAACTTGCAGCACCTGCTCTATAACTCATAGCATCTCTTCTGTAACTTGCAGCACCTGCACTATAACTCATAGCATCTCTTCTGTAACTTGCAGCACCTGCTCTGTAACTTGCAGCACCTGCTCTGTAACTTGCAGCACCTGCACTATAAATCGTAGCGTCTCTTCTGTAACTCGCAGCACCTGCTCTATAACTCACAGCATCATTTCTGTAACTTGAAGCACCTGTTCTATAGCTTGCAGCATCCCTTCGGTAACTTGCAGCACCTGCTCTATAACTCGCAGCATCTCTTCTGTAACTTGCAGCACTTGCACTATAACTCGCAGCATCTCTTCTGTAACTTGCAGCACCTGCTCTATAGCTCACAGCATCCCTTCTGTAACTTGGAGCACCTGCTCTATAACTCACAGCATAATTTCTGTAACTTGCAGCACCTACTCTATAACTCGCAGCATCTCTTCTGTAACTTGCAGCACTTGCACTATAACTCACAGCATCCCTTCTGTAACTTGCAGCACCTGCTCTATAACTCGTAGCATCTCTTCTGTAACTCGTAGCAATTGCTCTATAACTTGCAGCATCCCTTCTATAACTTGCAGCACCCGCTCTATAACTTGCAGCATCCCTTCTGTAACTTGCAGCACCCTCTCTATAACTCGCAGCATCTCTTCTGTAACTTGCAGCACCTGCTCTATAACTCGCAGCATCTCTTCTGTAACTTGCAGCACCTGCTCTATACCTCGCAGCATCTCTCCTGTAACTTGCAGCGCCTGCTCTATAACTCGCAGCATCCCTTCTGTAACTTGCAGCACCTGCTCTATAACTCGTAGCCTGCCTTCTGTAACTTGCAGCACATGCTCTATAACTCGCAGCATCTCTTCTGTAACTTGCAGCACTTGCTCTATAACTCGCAGCATTCCTTCTGTAACTTGCAGCACCTGCTCTATAACTCGTAGCATCCCTTCTGTAACTGTCAGCACCTGCACTATAACTCATAGCATCCCTTCTGTAACTTGCAGCACCTGCTCTATAAGTCGCAGCATCTCTTCTGTAACTTGCAGCACTTGCTCTATAACTCACAGCATCCCTTCTGTAACTTGCAGCACCTGCTCTATAACTCGTAGCATCCCTTCTGTAACTTGCAGCACCTGCTCTATGACGCGGAACATCTCTTCTGTAACTTGCAGCACCTGCTCTATAACTCGCAGCATCTCTTCTGTAACTTGCAGCACCTGCTCTATAACTCGCAGCATCTCTTCTGTAACTTGCAGCACCTGCTCTATAACTCGCAGCATCACTTCTGTAACTTGCAGCACTTGCTCTATAACTCGCAGCATCCCTTCTGTAACTTGCAGCACCTGCTCTATAGCTCGCAGCCTCCCTTCTGTAACTTGCAGCACCTGCTCTATAGCTCGCAGCCTCCCTTCTGTAACTTGCAGCACCTGCTCTATAACTCACAGCATCATTTCTGTAACTTGCAGCACCTGCTCTATAACTCGCAGCATCTCTTCTGTAACTTGCAGCACTAGCACTATAACTCGCAGCATCCCTTCTGTAACTTGCAGCACCCGCTCTATAACTCGCAGCATCCCTTCTGTAACTTGCAGCACCTGCTCTATAACTCGTAGCATCTCCTCTGTAACTTGCAGCATCTGCACAATAACTCGTAGCATCTCTTCTGTAACTCGTAGGACCTGCTCTATACCTCGCAACATCTCTTCTGTAACTTGCAGCACCTGCTCTATAATTCGCAGCATCTGTTCTGTAACTTGCAGCATCTGCACAATAACTCGTAGCATCTCTTCTGTAACTCGTAGCACCTGCTCTATACCTCGCAGCATCTCTTCTGTAACTTGCAGCACCTGCTCTATAATTCGCAGTATCTCTTCTGTAACTTGCAGCACTTGCACTATAACTCGCAGCATCTCTTCTGTAACTTGCAGCACCCGCTCTATAACTCGAAGCATCTCTTCTGTAACTTGCAGCACCTGCTCTATAACTCGCAGCATCTCTTCTGTAACTTCCAGCGCCCGCTCTATAACTCGCAGCATCCCTTCTGTAACTTGGAGCACCCGCTCTATAACTCGCAGCATCCCTTCTGTAACTTGCAGCGCCTGATCTATAACTCGCAGCATGCCTTCTGTAACTTGCAGCACCTGCTCTATAACTCGCAGCATCTAATCTGTAACTTGCAGCACCTGCTCTATAACTTGTAGCATCTCTTCTGTAACTCGTAGCGCTTGCTCTATAACTCGCAGCATCCCTTCTGTAACTTGCAGGACCTGCTCTATAACTCGTAGCATCTCTTCTGTAACTTGCAGCACTTGCTCTATAACTCGCAGCATCCCTTCTGTAACTTGCAGCACCTGCTCTATAACTCATAGCATCCCTTCTGTAACTTGCAGCACCTGCTCTATAACTCATAGCATCCCTTCTGTAACTTGCAGCACCTGCTCTATAAGTCGCAACATCTCTTCTGTAACTTGCAGCACTTGCTCTATAACTTGCAGCATCCCTTCTGTAACTTGCAGCACCTGCTCTATAACTCGCAGCATCCCATCTGTAACTTGCAGCTCCCGCTCTATAACTCGCAGCATCCCTTCTGTAACTTGCAGCACCTGCTCTATAACTCATAGCATCTCTTCTGTAACTTGCAGCACCTGCACTATAACTCATAGCATCTCTTCTGTAACTTGCAGCACCTGCTCTGTAACTTGCAGCACCTGCTCTGTAACTTGCAGCACCTGCACTATAAATCGTAGCGTCTCTTCTGTAACTCGCAGCACCTGCTCTATAACTCACAGCATCATTTCTGTAACTTGAAGCACCTGTTCTATAGCTTGCAGCATCCCTTCGGTAACTTGCAGCACCTGCTCTATAACTCGCAGCATCTCTTCTGTAACTTGCAGCACTTGCACTATAACTCGCAGCATCTCTTCTGTAACTTGCAGCACCTGCTCTATAGCTCACAGCATCCCTTCTGTAACTTGGAGCACCTGCTCTATAACTCACAGCATAATTTCTGTAACTTGCAGCACCTACTCTATAACTCGCAGCATCTCTTCTGTAACTTGCAGCACTTGCACTATAACTCACAGCATCCCTTCTGTAACTTGCAGCACCTGCTCTATAACTCGTAGCATCTCTTCTGTAACTCGTAGCAATTGCTCTATAACTTGCAGCATCCCTTCTATAACTTGCAGCACCCGCTCTATAACTTGCAGCATCCCTTCTGTAACTTGCAGCACCCTGCTCTATAACTCGCAGCATCTCTTCTGTAACTTGCAGCACCTGCTCTATAACTCGCAGCATCTCTTCTGTAACTTGCAGCACCTGCTCTATACCTCGCAGCATCTCTTCTGTAACTTGCAGCGCCTGCTCTATAACTCGCAGCATCCCTTCTGTAACTTGCAGCACCTGCTCTATAACTCGTAGCATGCCTTCTGTAACTTGCAGCACTTGCTCTATAACTCGCAGCATCTCTTCTGTAACTTGCAGCACTTGCTCTATAACTCGCAGCATCCCTTCTGTAACTTGCAGCACCTGCTCTATAACTCGTAGCATCCCTTCTGTAACTTGTCAGCACCTGCACTATAACTCATAGCATCCCTTCTGTAACTTGCAGCACCTGCTCTATAACTCGCAGCATCTCTTCTGTAACTTGCAGCACTTGCTCTATAACTCACAGCATCCCTTCTGTAACTTGCAGCACCTGCTCTATAACTCGTAGCATCCCTTCTGTAACTTGAAGCACCTGCTCTATGACTCGGAACATCTCTTCTGTAACTTGCAGCACCTGCTCTATAACTCGCAGCATCTCTTCTGTAACTTGCAGCACCTGCTCTATAACTCGCAGCATCTCTTCTGTAACTCGCAGCACTTGATCTATAACTCGCAGCATCCCTTCTGTAACTCGTAGCACTTGCTCTATAACTCGCAGCATCTCTTCTGTAACTTGCAGCACCTGCTCTATAACTCGCAGCATCTCTTCTGTAACTTGCAGCACCTGCTCTATAACTCGCAGCATCACTTCTGTAACTTGCAGCACTTGCTCTATAACTCGCAGCATCCCTTCTGTAACTTGCAGCACCTGCTCTATAGCTCGCAGCATCCCTTCTGTAACTTGCAGCACCTGCGCTATAACTCACAGCATCATTTCTGTAACTTGCAGCACCTGCTCTATAACTCGTACCATCTCTTCTGTAACTCGTAGCACTTGCTCTATAACTCGCAGCATCCCTTCTGTAACTTGCAGCACCCGCTCTATAACTCGCAGCATCCCTTCTGTAACTTGCAGCACCTGCTCTATAACTCGTAGCATCTCCTCTGTAACTTGCAGCATCTGCACAATAACTCGTAGCATCTCTTCTGTAACTCGTAGGACCTGCTCTATACCTCGCAACAGCTCTTCTGTAACTTGCAGCACCTGCTCTATAATTCACAGCATCTGTTCTGTAACTTGCAGCACCTGCTCTATAACTCGTAGCATCTCTTCTGTAACTTGCAGCACCCGCTCTATAACTCGCAGCATCTCTTCTGTAACTTGCAGCACCTGCTCTATAACTCGTAGCATCTCTTCTGTAACTTGCAGCATCTGCACTATAACTCGTAGCATCTCTTCGGTAACTCGTAGCACCTGCTCTATACCTCGCAGCATCTCTTCTGTAACTTGCAGCACCTGCTCTATAATTCGCAGCATCTCTTCTGTAACTTGCAGCACTTGCACTATAACTCGCAGCATCTCTTCTGTAACTTGCTGCACCCGCTCTATAACTCGAAGCATCTCTTCTGTAACGTGCAGCACCTGCTCTATAACTCGCAGCATCTCTTCTGTAACTTGCAGCGCCCGCTCTATAACTCGCAGCATCCCTTCTGTAACTTGGAGCACCTGCTCTATAACTCACAGCATCCCTTCTGTAACTTGCAGCGCCTGATCTATAACTCGCAGAATCCCTTCTGTAACTTGCAGCACCTGCTCTATAACTCGCAGCATCTCTTCTGTAACTTGCAGCACCTGCTCTATAACTCGTAGCATCTCTTCTGTAACTCGTAGCGCTTGCTCTATAACTCGCAGCATCCCTTCTGTAACTTGCAGCGCCTGATCTATAACTCTCAGCATCCCTTCTGTAACTTGCAGCACCTGCTCTATAACTCGTAGCATCTCTTCAGTAACTTGCAGCACTTGCTCTATAACTCGCAGCATCCCTTCTGTAACTTGCAGCACCTGCTCTATAACTCGTAGCATCCCTTCTGTAACTTGCAGCACCTGCTCTATAACTCATAGCATCCCTTCTGTAACTTGCAGCACCTGCTCTATAAGTCGCAGCATCTCTTCTGTAACTTGCAGCACTTGCTCTATAACTTGCAGCATCCCTTCTGTAACTTGCAGCACCTGCTCTATAACTCACAGCATCCCTTCTGTAACTTGCAGCACCCGCTCTATAACTCGCAGCATCCATTCTGTAACTTGCAGCACCTGCTCTATAACTCATAGCATCTCTTCTGTAACTTGCAGCACCTGCACTATAACTCATAGCATCTCTTCTGTAACTTGCAGCACCTGCTCTGTAACTTGCAGCACCTGCTCTGTAACTTGCAGCACCTGCACTATAAATCGTAGCGTCTCTTCTGTAACTTGCAGCACCTGCTCTATAACTCGCAGCATCTCTTCTGTAACTTGCAGCACCTGCTCTATAACTCGCAGCATCTCTTCTGTAACTTGCAGCACCTGCTCTATAGCTCGCAGCATCCCTTATGTAACTTGCAGCACCTGCTCTATAACTCGCAGCATCTCTTCTGTAACTTGCAGCACTTGCACTATAACTCGCAGCATCTCTTCTGTAACTTGCAGCACCTGCTCTATAGCTCGCAGCATCCCTTCTGTAACTTTCAGCACCTGCTCTATAACTCACAGCATCATTTCCGTAACTTGCAGCACCTGCTCTATAACTCGCAGCATCTCTTCTGTAACTTGCAGCACTTGCACTATAACTCACAGCATCCCTTCTGTAACTTGCAGCACCTGCTCTATAACTCGTAGCATCTCTTCTGTAACTCGTAGCACTTGCTCTATAACTCGCAGCATCCCTTCTGTAACTTGCAGCACCTGCTCTATAACTCGCAGCATCCCTTCTGTAACTTGCAGCACCTGCTCTATAACTCGTAGCATCTCTTCTGTAACTTGCAGCATCTGCACAATAACTCGTAGCATCTCTTCTGTAACTCGTAGGACCTGCTCTATAACTCGCAAGCATCTCTTCTGTAACTTGCAGCACCTGCTCTATAATTCGCAGCATCTGTTCTGTAACTTGCAGCACCTGCTCTATAACTCGTAGCATCTCTTCTGTAACTTGCAGCACCCGCTCTATAACTCGCAGCATCTCTTCTGTAACTTGCAGCACCTGCTCTATAACTCGTAGCATCTCTTCTGTAACTTGCAGCATCTGCACTATAACTCGTAGCATCTCTTCTGTAACTCGTAGCACCTGCTCTATACCTCGCAGCATCTCTTCTGTAACTTGCAGCACCTGCTCTATAACTCGCAGCAGATCTTCTGTAACTTGCAGCGCCCGCTCTATAACTCGCAGCATCCCTTCTGTAACTTGGAGCACCTGCTCTATAACTCGCAGCATCCCTTCTGTAACTTGCAGCACCTGATTAATAACTCGCAGCATCCCTTCTGTAACTTGCAGCACCTGCTCTATAACTCGTAGCATCTCTTCTGTAACTTGCAGCACCTGCTCTATACCTCGCAGCATCTCTTCTGTAACTTGCAGCACCTGCTCTATAACTCGCAGCATCCCTTCTGTAACTTGCAGCACCTGCTCTATAACTCGTAGCATCTCTTCTGTAACTCGTAGCGCTTGCTCTATAACTCGCAGCATCCCTTCTGTAACTTGCAGCACCTGATCTATAACTCACAACATCCCTTCTGTAACTTGCAGCACCTGCTCTATAACTCGTAGCATCTCTTCTGTAACTTGCAGCACTTGCTCTATAACTCGCAGCATCCCTTCTGTAACTTGCAGCACCTGCTCTATAACTCGTAGCATCCCTTCTGTAACTTGCAGCACCTGCTCTATAAGTCGCAGCATCCCTTCTGTAACTTGCAGCACCTGCTCTATAAGTCGCAGCATCCCTTCTGTAACTTGCAGCACCTGCTCTATAACTCGTAGCATCTCTTCTGTAACTTGCAGCACTTGCTCTATAACTCGCAGCATCCCTTCTGTAACTTGCAGCACCTGCTCTATAACTCATAGCATCCCTTCTGTAACTTGCAGCACCTGCTCTATAACTCATAGCATCTCTTCTGTAACTTGCAGCACCTGCTCTATAACTCGCAGCATCTCTTCTGTAACTTGCAGCACCTGCTCTATAACTCGCAGCAGATCTTCTGTAACTTGCAGCGCCCGCTCTATAACTCGCAGCATCCCTTCTGTAACTTGGAGCACCTGCTCTATAACTCGCAGCATCCCTTCTGTAACTTGCAGCACCTGATTAATAACTCGCAGCATCCCTTCTGTAACTTACAGCACCTGCTCTATAACTCGTAGCATCTCTTCTGTAACTCGCAGCACCTGCTCTATACCTCGCAGCATCTCTTCTGTAACTTGCAGCGCCTGCTCTATAACTCGCAGCATCCCTTCTGTAACTTGCAGCACCTGCTCTATAACTCATAGCATCTCTTCTGTAACTCGTAGCGCTTGCTCTATAACTCGCAGCATCCCTTCTGTAACTTGCAGCGCCTGATCTATAACTCTCAACATCCCTTCTGTAACTTGCAGCACCTGCTCTATAAGTCGTAGCATCTCTTCTGTAACTTGCAGCACTTGCTCTATAACTCGCAGCATCCCTTCTGTAACTTGCAGCACCTGCTCTATAACTCGTAGCATCCCTTCTGTAACTTGCAGCACCTGCTCTATAACTCATAGCATCCCTTCTGTAACTTGCAGCACCTGCTCTATAAGTCGCAGCATCTCTTCTGTAACTTGCAGCACTTGTTCTATAACTCGCAGCATCGCTTCTGTAACTTGCAGCACCTGCTCTATAACTCGTAGCATCCCTTCTGTAACTTGCAGCACCTGCTCTATAACTCGTAACATCTCTTCTGTAAATTGCAGCACCTGCTCTATAACTCGCAGCATCTCTTCTGTAACTTGCAGCACCTGCTCTATAACTCGCAGCATCTCTTCTGTAACTCGCAGTACTTGATCTATAACTCGCAGCATCAGTTCTGTAACTTGCAGCACTTGCTCTATAACTCGCATCCCTTCTGTAACTTGCAGCACCCGCTCTATAACTCGCAGCATCCCTTCTGTAACTTGCAGCACTTGCTCTATAACTCATAGCATCTCTTCTGTAACTTGCAGCACCTGCACTATAACTCATAGCATCTCTTCTGTAACTTGCAGCACCTGCTCTGTAACTTGCAGCACCTGCTCTGTAACTTGCAGCACCTGCACTATAAATCGTAGCGTCTCTTCTGTAACTCGCAGCACCTGCTCTATAGCTCGCAGCATCACTTCTGTAACTTGCAGCACCTGCTCTATAACTCACAGCATCATTTCTGTAACTTGCAGCACCTGCTCTATAACTCGCAGCATCTCTTCTGTAACTTGCAGCACTTGCACTATAACTCGCACCATCTCTTCTGTAACTTGCAGCACCTGCTCTATAGCTCGCAGCATCCCTTCTGTAACTTGCAGCACCTGCTCTATAACTCGCAGCATCTCTTCTGTAACTTGCAGCACTTGCACTATAACTCACAGCATCCCTGCTGTAACTTGCAGCACCTGCTCTATAACTCGTAGCATCTCTTCTGTAACTCGTAGCACTTGCTCTATAACTCGCAGCATCCCTTCTGTAACTTGCAGCACCCGCTCTATAACTCGCAGCATCCCTTCTGTAACTTGCAGCACCTGCTCTATAACTCGTAGCATCTCTTCTGTAACTTGCAGCATCTGCACAATAACTCGTAGCATCTCTTCTGTAACTCGTAGGACCTGCTCTATACCTCGCAACATCTCTTCTGTAACTTGCAGCACCTGCTCTATAATTCACAGCATCTGTTCTGTAACTTGCGGCACCTGCTCTATAACTCGTAGCATCTCTTCTGTAACTTGCAGCACCCGCTCTATAACTCGCAGCATCTCTTCTGTAACTTGCAGCATCTGCTCTATAACTCGTAGCATCTCTTCTGTAACTTGCAGCACCTGCTCTATAACTCGCAGCATCTCTTCTGTAACTTGCAGCACCTGCTATATAATTCGCAGCATCTCTTCTGTAACTTGCAGCACTTGCACTATAACTCGCAGCATCTCTTCTGTAACTTGCAGCACCCGCTCTATAACTCGCAGCATCTCTTCTGTAACTTGCAGCACCTGCTCTATAACTCGCAGCATCTCTTCTGTAACTTGCAGCGCCCGCTCTATAACTCACAGCATCCCTTCTGTAACTTGGGAGCACCTGCTCTATAACTCGCAGCATCCCTTCTGTAACTTGCAGCACCTGCTCTATAACTCACAGCATCTCTTCTGTAACTTGCAGCACTTGCTCTATAACTCGCAGCATCCCATCTGTAACTTGCAGCGCCTGATATATAACTCGCAGCATCCCTTCTCTAACTTGCAGCACCTGCTCTATAACTCGTAGCATCTCTTCTGTAACTTGCAGCACCTGCTCTATAACTCGCAGCATCTCTTCTGTAACTTGCAGCACTTGCTCTATAACTCGCAGCATCTCTTCTGTAACTTGCAGCGCCTGATCTATAACTCGCAGCATCCCTTCTGTAACTTGCAGCACCTGCTCTATAACTCGTAGCATCTCTTCTGTAACTTGCAGCACCTGCTCTATAACTTGCAGCATCTCTTCTGTAACTTGCAGCACTTGCTCTATAACTCGCAGCATCCCATCTGTAACTTGCAGCACCTGATCTATAACTCGCAGCATCCGTTCTGTAACTTGCAGCACCTGCTCTATAACTCGTAGCATCTCTTCTGTAACTTGCAGCACCTGCTCTATAACTTGCAGCATCTCTTCTGTAACTTGCAGCACTTGCTCTATAACTCGCAGCATCCCATCTGTAACTTGCAGCACCTGCTCTATAACTCGCAGCATCTCTTCTGTAACTTGCAGCACCTGCTCTATAACTCGCAGCACCACTTCTGTAACTTGCAGCACTTGTTCTATAACTCGCAGCATCCCTTCTGTAACTTGCAGCACCCGCTCTATAACTCGCAGCATCCCTTCTGTAACTTGCAGCACCTGCTCTATAACTCATAGCATCTCTTCTATAACTTTCAGCACCTGCACTATAACTCATTGCATCTCTTCTGTAACTTGCAGCACCTGCTCTGTAACTTGCAGCACCTGCACTATAAATTGTAGCGTCTCTTCTGTAACTCGCAGCACCTGCTCTATAGCTCGCAGCATCACTTCTGTAACTTGCAGCAGCTGCTCTATAACTCACAGCATCTTTTCTGTAACTTGCAGCACCTGCTCTATAACTCGCAGCATCCCTTCTGTAACTTGCAGCACTTGCTCTATAACTTGCAGCATCTCTTCTGTAACTTGCAGCACCTGCACTATAAATCGTAGCGTCTCTTCTGTAACTCGCAGCACCTGCTCTATAGCTCGCAGCATCACTTCTGTAACTTGCAGCACCTGCTCTATAACTCGCAGCATCTCTTCTGTAACTTGCAGCACTTGCTCTATAACTCGCAGCATCTCTTCTGTAACTTGCAGCACCTGCTCTATAACTCGCAGCATCTCTTCTGTAACTTGCAGCACCTGCTCTATAACTCGCAGCATCCCTTCTGTAACTCGCAGCACTTGCTCTATAACTCGCAGCATCTCTTCTGTAACTTGCAGCACCTGCTCTATAACTCGCAGCATCACTTCTGTAACTTGCAGCACTTGCTCTATAACTCGCAGCATCCCTTCTGTAACTTGCAGCACTTGCTCTATAACTCGTAGCATCTCTTCTGTAACTTGCAGCACCTGCACTATAACTCATAGCATCTCTTCTGTAACTTGCAGCACCTGCTCTGTAACTTGCAGCACCTGCTTCTGTAACTTGCAGCACCTGCACTATAAATCGTAGCGTCCTTCTGTAACTTGCAGCACCTGCTCTATAACTCGCAGCATCACTTCTGTAACTTGCAGCACCTGCTCTATAACTCACAGCATCATCTTCTGTAACTTGCAGCACCTGCTCTATAACTCGCAGCATCTCTTCTGTAACTTGCAGCACTTGCTCTATAACTCGCAGCATCTCTTCTGTAACTTGCAGCACCTGCTCTATAGCTCGCAGCATCCCTTCTGTAACTTGCAGCACCTGCTCTATAACTCGCAGCATCTCTTCTGTAACTTGCAGCACTTGCACTATAACTCACAGCATCCCTGCTGTAACTTGCAGCACCTGCTCTATAACTCGTAGCATCTCTTCTGTAACTCGTAGCACTTGCTCTATAACTCGCAGCATCCCTTCTGTAACTTGCAGCACCTGCTCTATAACTCGCAGCATCTCTTCTGTAACTTGCAGTACTTGTTCTATAACTCGCAGCATCCCTTCTGTAACTCGCAGCACCTGCTCTATAGCTCGCAGCATCTTTTCTGTAACTTGCAGCACCTGCTCTATAACTCGCAGCATCCCTTCTGTAACTTGCAGCACCTGCTCTATAACTCGCAGCATCCCTTCTGTAACTTGCAGCACCCGCTCTATAACTCGCAGCATCCCTTCTGTAACTTGCAGCACTTGCTCTATAACTCATAGCATCTCTTCTGTAACTTGCAGCACCTGCACTATAACTCATAGCATCTCTTCTGTAACTTGCAGCACCTGCTCTGTAACTTGCAGCACCTGCTCTGTAACTTGCAGCACCTGCACTATAAATCGTAGCGTCTTCTGTAACTCGCAGCACCTGCTCTATAGCTCGCAGCATCACTTCTGTAACTTGCAGCACCTGCTCTATAACTCACAGCATCATTTCTGTAACTTGCAGCACCTGCTCTATAACTCGCAGCATCTCTTCTGTAACTTGCAGCACTTGCACTATAACTCGCACCATCTCTTCTGTAACTTGCAGCACCTGCTCTATAGCTCGCACCATCCCTTCTGTAACTTGCAGCACTTACACTATAACTCACAGCATCCCTGCTGTAACTTGCAGCACCTGCTCTATAACTCGCAGCATCCCTTCTGTAACTTGCAGCACCTGCTCTGTAACTTGCAGCACCTGCTCTGTAACTTGCAGCACCTGCACTATAAATCGTAGCGTCTTCTGTAACTCGCAGCACCTGCTCTATAGCTTGCAGCATCACTTCTGTAACTTGCAGCACCTGCTCTATAACTCACAGCATCATTTCTGTAACTTGCAGCACCTGCTCTATAACTCGCAGCATCTCTTCTGTAACTTGCAGCACTTGCACTATAACTCGCACCATCTCTTCTGTAACTTGCAGCACCTGCTCTATAGCTCGCAGCATCCCTTCTGTAACTTGCAGCACCTGCTCTATAACTCGCAGCATCTCTTCTGTAACTTGCAGCACTTGCACTATAACTCACAGCATCCCTGCTGTAACTTGCAGCACCTGCTCTATAACTCGTAGCATCTCTTCTGTAACTCGTAGCACTTGCTCTATAACTCGCAGCATCCCTTCTGTAACTTGCAGCACCTGCTCTATAACTCGCAGCATCTCTTCTGTAACTTGCAGCACTTGCTCTATAACTCGCAGCATCCCTTCTGTAACTCGCAGCACTTGCTCTATAACTCGCAGCATCTCTTCTGTAACTTGCAGCACCTGCTCTATAACTCGCAGCATCACTTCTGTAACTTGCAGCACTTGCTCTATAACTCGCATCCCTTCTGTAACTTGCAGCACCCGCTCTATAACTCGCAGCATCCCTTCTGTAACTTGCAGCACTTGCTCTATAACTCATAGCATCTCTTCTGTAACTTGCAGCACCTGCACTATAACTCATAGCATCTCTTCTGTAACTTGCAGCACCTGCTCTGTAACTTGCAGCACCTGCACTATAAATCGTAGCGTCCTTCTGTAACTCGCAGCACCTGCTCTATAGCTCGCAGCATCACTTCTGTAACTTGCAGCACCTGCTCTATAACTCACAGCATCATTTCTGTAACTTGCAGCACCTGCTCTATAACTCGCAGCATCTCTTCTGTAACTTGCAGCACTTGCACTATAACTCGCACCATCTCTTCTGTAACTTGCAGCACCTGCTCTATAGCTCACAGCATCCCTTCTGTAACTTGCAGCACCTGCTCTATAACTCGCAGCATCTCTTCTGTAACTTGCAGCACTTGCACTATAACTCACAGCATCCCTGCTGTAACTTGCAGCACCTGCTCTATAACTCGTAGCATCTCTTCTGTAACTCGTAGCACTTGCTCTATAACTCGCAGCATCCCTTCTGTAACTTGCAGCACCCGCTCTATAACTCGCAGCATCCCTTCTGTAACTTGCAGCACCTGCTCTATAACTTGTAGCATCTCTTCTGTAACTTGCAGCATCTGCACAATAACTCGTAGCATCTCTTCTGTAACTCGTAGGACCTGCTCTATACCTCGCAACATCTCTTGTGTAACTTGCAGCACCTGCTCTATAATTCACAGCATCTGTTCTGTAACTTGCGGCACCTGCTCTATAACTCGTAGCATCTCTTCTGTAACTTGCAGCACCCGCTCTATAACTCGCAGCATCTCTTCTGTAACTTGCAGCACCTGCTCTATAACTCGTAGCATCTCTTCTGTAACTTGCAGCATCTTCACTATAACTCGTAGCATCTCTTCTGTAACTCGTAGCACCTGCTCTATACCTCGCAGCATCTCTTCTGTAACTTGCAGCACCTGCTCTATAATTCGCAGCATCTCTTCTGTAACTTGAAGCACTTGCACTATAACTCGCAGCATCTCTTCTGTAACTTGCAGCACCCGCTCTATAACTCGCAGCATCTCTTCTGTAACTTGCAGCACCTGCTCTATAACTTGCAGCATCTCTTCTGTAACTTGCAGCGCCCACTCTATAACTCGCAGCATCCCTTCTGTAACTTGGGAGCACCTGCTCTATAACTCGCAGCATCCCTTCTGTAACTTGCAGCGCCTGATCTATAACTCACAGCATCCCTTCTGTAACTTGCAGCACCTGCTCTATAACTCGTAGCATCTCTTCTGTAACTTGCAGCACCTGCTCTATAACTCACAGCATCTCTTCTGTAACTTGCAGCACTTGCTCTATAACTCGCAGCATCCCATCTGTAACTTGCAGCGCCTGATCTATAACTCGCAGCATCCCTTCTCTAACTTGCAGCACCTGCTCTATAACTCGTAGCATCTCTTCTGTAACTTGCAGCACCTGCTCTATAACTCGCAGCATCTCTTCTGTAACTTGCAGCACTTGCTCTATAACTCGCAGCATCTCTTCTGTAACTTGCAGCGCCTGATCTATAACTCGCAGCATCCCTTCTGTAACTTGCAGCACCTGCTCTATAACTCGTAGCATCTCTTCTGTAACTTGCAGCACCTGCTCTATAACTTGCAGCATCTCTTCTGTAACTTGCAGCACTTGCTCTATAACTCGCAGCATCCCATCTGTAACTTGCAGCACCTGCTCTATAACTAGCAGCATCCCTTCTGTAACTTGCAGCACCTGCTCTATAACTCGCAGCATCTCTTCTGTAACTTGCAGCACCTGCTCTATAACTCGCAGCACCACTTCTGTAACTTGCAGCACTTGTTCTATAACTCGCAGCATCCCTTCTGTAACTTGCAGCACCCGCTCTATAACTCGCAGCATCCCTTCTGTAACTTGCAGCACTTGCTCTATAACTCATAGCATCTCTTCTGTAACTTGCAGCACCTGCACTATAACTCATAGCATCTCTTCTGTAACTTGCAGCACCTGCTCTGTAACTTGCAGCACCTGCACTATAAATCGTAGCGTCTTCTGTAACTCGCAGCACCTGCTCTATAGCTCGCAGCATCACTTCTGTAACTTGCAGCACCTGCTCTATAACTCACAGCATCATTTCTGTAACTTGCAGCACCTGCTCTATAACTCGCAGCATCTCTTCTGTAACTTGCAGCACTTGCACTATAACTCGCACCATCTCTTCTGTAACTTGCAGCACCTGCACTATAACTCACAGCATCCCTGCTGTAACTTGCAGCACCTGCTCTATAACTCGTAGCATCTCTTCTGTAACTCGTAGCACTTGCTCTATAACTCGCAGCATCCCTTCTGTAACTTGCAGCACCCGCTCTATAACTCGCAGCATCCCTTCTGTAACTTGCAGCACCTGCTCTATAACTTGTAGCATCTCTTCTGTAACTTGCAGCATCTGCACAATAACTCGTAGCATCTCTTCTGTAACTCGTAGGACCTGCTCTATACCTCGCAACATCTCTTGTGTAACTTGCAGCACCTGCTCTATAATTCACAGCATCTGTTCTGTAACTTGCAGCACCTGCTCTATAACTCGTAGCATCTCTTCTGTAACTTGCAGCACCCGCTCTATAACTCGCAGCATCTCTTCTGTAACTTGCAGCACCTGCTCTATAACTCGTAGCATCTCTTCTGTAACTTGCAGCATCTTCACTATAACTCGTAGCATCTCTTCTGTAACTCGTAGCACCTGCTCTATACCTCGCAGCATCTCTTCTGTAACTTGCAGCACCTGCTCTATAATTCGCAGCATCTCTTCTGTAACTTGAAGCACTTGCACTATAACTCGCAGCATCTCTTCTGTAACTTGCAGCACCCGCTCTATAACTCGCAGCATCTCTTCTGTAACTTGCAGCACCTGCTCTATAACTTGCAGCATCTCTTCTGTAACTTGCAGCGCCCACTCTATAACTCGCAGCATCCCTTCTGTAACTTGGGAGCACCTGCTCTATAACTCGCAGCATCCCTTCTGTAACTTGCAGCGCCTGATCTATAACTCACAGCATCCCTTCTGTAACTTGCAGCACCTGCTCTATAACTCGTAGCATCTCTTCTGTAACTTGCAGCACCTGCTCTATAACTCACAGCATCTCTTCTGTAACTTGCAGCACTTGCTCTATAACTCGCAGCATCCCATCTGTAACTTGCAGCGCCTGATCTATAACTCGCAGCATCCCTTCTCTAACTTGCAGCACCTGCTCTATAACTCGTAGCATCTCTTCTGTAACTTGCAGCACCTGCTCTATAACTCGCAGCATCTCTTCTGTAACTTGCAGCACTTGCTCTATAACTCGCAGCATCTCTTCTGTAACTTGCAGCGCCTGATCTATAACTCGCAGCATCCCTTCTGTAACTTGCAGCACCTGCTCTATAACTCGTAGCATCTCTTCTGTAACTTGCAGCACCTGCTCTATAACTTGCAGCATCTCTTCTGTAACTTGCAGCACTTGCTCTATAACTCGCAGCATCCCATCTGTAACTTGCAGCACCTGCTCTATAACTAGCAGCATCCCTTCTGTAACTTGCAGCACCTGCTCTATAACTCGCAGCATCTCTTCTGTAACTTGCAGCACCTGCTCTATAACTCGCAGCACCACTTCTGTAACTTGCAGCACTTGTTCTATAACTCGCAGCATCCCTTCTGTAACTTGCAGCACCTGCTCTATAACTCGCAGCATCCCTTCTGTAACTTGCAGCACCTGCTCTATAACTCATAGCATCTCTTCTATAACTTGCAGCACCTGCACTATAACTCATTGCATCTCTTCTGTAACTTGCAGCACCTGCTCTGTAACTTGCAGCACCTGCACTATAAATCGTAGCGTCTCTTCTGTAACTCGCAGCACCTGCTCTATAGCTCGCAGCATCACTTCTGTAACTTGCAGCAGCTGCTCTATAACTCACAGCATCTTTTCTGTAACTTGCAGCACCTGCTCTATAACTCGCAGCATCCCTTCTGTAACTTGCATTACTTGCTCTATAACTTGCAGCATCTCTTCTGTAACTTGCAGCACCTGCACTATAAATCGTAGCGTCTCTTCTGTAACTCGCAGCACCTGCTCTATAGCTCGCAGCATCACTTCTGTAACTTGCAGCACCTGCTCTATAACTCGCAGCATCTCTTCTGTAACTTGCAGCACTTGCTCTATAACTCGCAGCATCTCTTCTGTAACTTGCAGCGCCTGATCTATAGCTCGCAGCATCCCTTCTGTAACTTGCAGCACCTGCTCTATAACTCGTAGCATCTCTTCTGTAACTTGCAGCACCTGCTCTATAACTCGTAGCATCTCTTCTGTAACTTGCAGCACCTGCACTATAAATCGTAGCGTCCCTTCTGTAACTCGCAGCACCTGCTCTATAGCTCGCAGCATCACTTCTGTAACTTGCAGCAGGTGCTCTATAACTCACAGCATCTTTTCTGTAACTTGCAGCACCTGCTCTATAACTCGCAGCATCCCTTCTGTAACTTGCAGCACTTGCTCTATAACTTGCAGCATGTCTTCTGTAACTTGCAGCACCTGCTCTGTAACTTGCAGCACCTGCACTATAAATCGTAGCGTCTCTTCTGTAACTCGCAGCACCTGCTCTATAGCTCGCAGCATCACTTCTGTAACTTGCAGCACCTGCTCTATAACTCACAGCATCTTTTCTGTAACTTGCAGCACCTGCTCTATAACTCGCAGCATCTCTTCTGTAACTTGCAGCACCTGCTCTATAACTCGCAGCATCCCTTCTGTAACTTGCAGCACCTGTTCTATAACTCACAGCATCTTTTCTGTAACTTGCAGCACCTGCTCTATAACTCGCAGCATCTCTTCTGTAACTTGCAGCACCTGCTCTATAACTCGCAGCATCTCTTCTGTAACTTGCAGCACCTGCTCTATAACTCGCTGCATCACTTCTGTAACTTGCAGCACACGTTTTAAAACTTGCAGCATCTCTCTACGGTGCCTAGTTCTAGCGTACCACTGCATTACCCACAGCACCTGCAGTACCTGCTGCGGAGTAGGGTCACCCAGCACGTGATCGGCTTTCTCCCTACACCACTGCCCCGACCGGTTCAACAATGAGCAAAATCACCCAAAGCGGTATTTTTAGGCCTCATCTTTACATAGTTCAAACAGCAAATATAAACAAAAGCACTTTATATGTGTTCAAGAGCTGTGCTTAAAGGAAACAAAGCCAGAAGTCATGTTAGAAATAAATATATATGATTTAGTTTAAAGTCCTGGCCTTAAAACAACGAATGGCCGGATTTTTCTCCTGGAAAGGTGGCAACTATCTGCAGAGCTGAGGCCTTATTTACAGAACCAGCGCCGCCACGTCAGGCGCACAGGGGGCCTGGAGGGGCAGGGAGAGGCCTGGCTGCTCTCACCGGGGAAGGGCAGAGGGGAGATGCCATGACCTGCACCAGCGGAGGGGGTCACGCGGTGGTGGCAGGGTGTGAGGGACGAGTCTGGACAGATGTGCCCCCTCCAGGGCATCCAGGCAGCCTGGGTCCAGCGGTCCAGCGGGGTGCAGCTGCCATGCACTGGCACACAGCACAACCACCTGGGGTAGAGTAGACACAAAGCAGCAACGAGCACGTGCGCCTGACCAACAGGTCACGACGCATGCGCCGTGGATCCGTTTGGGCACTGCCTACAAGACCACAGTGGTCACCACAAACTGGTGCTGCTTGGAGATTGCCCTGCTACATGGCTTCCTGTTGCTGTCTAGTGGGCATTGCCACTTCCCTGCTGCCTGGCTTCCTGTGGCTATCTTGTGGGCCTTGCCACTTCCCTGCTGCCTGGCTTCCTGTGGCTGTGAAGTGGCTAGTGGGCCTTGCCACTTCCCTGCTGCCTGGCTTCCTGTTGCTGTCTAATGGGCCTTGCCACTTCCCTGCTGCCTGGCTTCCTGTGGCTGTCTAATGGGCCTTGCCACTTCCCTGCTGCCTGGCTTCCTGTTGCTGTCTAGTGGGCCTTGCCACTTCCCTGCTGCCTGGCTTCCTGTTGCTTTCTCGTGTGCTTTCCCATTCCTGCTGCCTGGCTTCCTCGTGTGCTATCCCACTTCCCTGCTGCCTGGCTTCCTGTTGCTTTGTCGTGTGCTATCCCACTTCCCTGCTGCCTGGCTTCCTGTGGCTGTCTAATGGGCCTTGCCACTTCCCTGCTGCCTGGCTTCCTGTGGCTGTCTAATGGGCCTTGCCACTTCCCTGCTGCCTGGCTTCCTGTGGCTGTCTAATGGGCCTTGCCACTTCCCTGCTGCCTGGCTTCCTGTGGCTGTCTAATGGGCCTTGCCACTTCCCTGCTGCCTGGTTTCCTGTTGCTTTATTTTGTCTCCTGGTGGGTACCTAGCGCCTGAAACAATCTCACTAAAGTTGTGCCTGTAGTCCAGTACTGAAGCAACATCTGCACCTCCTGCTATCCCGGTGCAGGCAGTCACAGTCAGTTGTGCCAAGGCACTCCACATAGGTCTGAGCAAGTTCCTCAACTCTGACCTGTGGCACCCGTGCTGCTGAAATAATGGGAGGAACATATACTTCTGACGAAGCACTTCTGTCGCCCATACCTACAATCGTAATTCCAAATGATACAAATGTGACATTCGCTCTGAGCTTCGCCGAGAGGCCAAAGATTGGATGAGCATGTTGTCTGAGCACCTGTACCACATAGCGAGAGGCACTGGGAGAAACTCGCACTGCCTTCGAACTAAACTTTGGTGCGCTAAGTTTCGCCCCATCATGGTTTCCACAGCATCAATCCCCCGCAACACTTAGAAGCGACTCAGCTTGTGCGAGGCGCGGTACAAAACTAAAGCTACATAACAAAATACATTACTAAAACATATCTGGGAAAATGAAATACTCTTAGGACACCGGATTGGATATACCATACGACATGAAGCCAAATGAGTGAAAAGAGACAGGGACTGCATCGCTGACTTGTAATACTTTTAGAGTTCTTGCACATATAGGACAGGGATGCATCGCTGACTTGTAATACTTTTAGAGTTCTTGCACATATAGGACAGGGATGCATCGCTGACTTGTAATACTTTCAGAGTTCTTGCACATATAGGACAGGGATGCATCGCTGACTTGTATTACTTTCAGAGTTCTTGCACATATAGGACAGGGATGCATCGCTGACTTGTAATACTTTTAGAGTTCTTGCACATATAGGACAGGGATGCATCGCTGACTTGTAATACTTTCAGAGTTCTTGCACATATAGGACAGGGATGCATCGCTGACTTGTAATACTTTTAGAGTTCTTGCACATATAGGACAGGGACGCATCGCTGACTTGTAATACTTTCAGAGTTCTTGCACATATAGGACAGGGACGCATCGCTGACTTGTAATACTTTCAGAGTTCTTGCACATATAGGACAGGGACGCATCGCTGACTTGTAATACTTTCAGAGTTCTTGCACATATAGGACAGGGACGCATCGCTGACTTGTAATACTTTTAGAGTTCTTGCACATATAGGACAGGGACGCATCGCTGACTTGTAATACTTTTAGAGTTCTTGCACATATAGGACAGGGATGCATCGCTGACTTGTAATACTTTCAGAGTTCTTGCACATATAGGACAGGGACTGCATCGCTGACTTGTAATACTTTTAGAGTTCTTGCACATATAGGACAGGGACGCATCGCTGACTTGTAATACTTTCAGAGTTCTTGCACATATAGGACAGGGACGCATCGCTGACTTGTAATACTTTCAGAGTTCTTGCACATATAGGACAGGGATGCATCGCTGACTTGTAATACTTTCAGAGTTCTTGCACATATAGGACAGGGATGCATCGCTGACTTGTAATACTTTTAGAGTTCTTGCACATATAGGACAGGGATGCATCGCTGACTTGTAATACTTTCAGAGTTCTTGCACATATAGGACAGGGATGCATCGCTGACTTGTAATACTTTTAGAGTTCTTGCACATATAGGACAGGGATGCATCGCTGACTTGTAATACTTTTAGAGTTCTTGCACATATAGGACAGGGATGCATCGCTGACTTGTAATACTTTCAGAGTTCTTGCACATATAGTCGAGAAAAAGTGGTTTACTTGCAACATTAAGGGCATGTATCTAGGAGTTGGTTGGGGGCCATTACTGTTCTCAACTGGACCCACCCCACATAAACCCCTGACTTCTGCCATTACACCACTGTGGGCTGCTTGAAACCTGAGAGGCAGGTGTCATGCAAAACACGCCTGGAGGCCCAAAGGCGCTGCTAAATGTCCAATTAACATTAGCAGACCACCTAGGGCGGCAGCCTCGCGGAACTTCTTTATTCCACCCCACCCCCTGCCCCGAGCTCATCACACTGCAGGTCCTGGTGTCTCTAGAGGACGCACAGGCTCACCCCATGATCAATTCGGAGCAGGCAAAGGGCTCGCATGGCGTACTCGACCAGGCCGGCCCATTACCATTCTGTGCATGAGAGCGTGGCGGCCAGGCTGGGTGGAATACACACCTTTCTAAGGCTATGGCAGCATTGGTTTGTCTGAGGTGTTCCGGCCCACAGCTGGGCCTCAGGTACGGGCACATCGCCCTGTGCCCGACCTCCCAATCTGACCCTGCTTCCTGTGTGTCCTGCTGCGTGCCTTGTGCCTAACACCAATTCTTTCCTAGTGAGCCCCAAGATTTCCTGCTACCTGGCTTCCTCTTGCTGCCTAGCAGCGGGCCTTGCTTCTTCCCTGCTGCCTGGCTTCCTCTTGCTGCCTAGCAGCGGGCCTTGCTTCTTCCCTGCTGCCTGACTTCCTCTTGCTGCCTAGCAGCGGGCCTTGCTTCTTCCCTGCTGCCTGACTTCCTCTTGCTGCCTAGCAGCGGGCCTTGCTTCTTCCCTGCTGCCTGACTTCCTCTTGCTGCCTAGCAGCGGGCCTTGCTTCTTCCCTGCTGCCTGACTTCCTCTTGCTGCCTAGCAGCAGACCTTGCTTCTTCCCTGCTGCCTGACTTCCTCTTGCTGCCTAGCAGCAGACCTTGCTTCTTCCCTGATTCCTGACTTCCTGTAGCTGCTGAGTGAGTCCACTTCCTTCCTCCCGCCTCACTTAACATTATTGTCTATGGACCTTGCTATGTTCCTGGTACCTGCGGCCCTGTTGGTGCCTGGCTGGCTTTGCTGCCCGACTTCCTCCTGATGCTTAGTTGGTTCTGTAGCTTGACTGCTGAATATCTGCATGAGTGACAAGTTCCTTTTCCACACACTGGGTGTTGTCTTACACCCTGCTTGCTACTCCTTAGTTCTACAGGCCTCTCTTTGTGTCTGCTTCATGCCGCCTGCTCCTCAGCTCTACAGGCCTCTGTTTGTGTCTGCTTCATGCCGCCGGCTCCTCAGCTCTACAGGCCTCTGCTTGTGTCTGCTTCATGCCGCCTGCTCCTCAGCTCTACAGGCCTCTGCTTGTGTCTGCTTCATGCCGCCTGCTCCTCAGCTCTACAGGCCTCTTTTTGTGTCTGCTTCATGCCGCCTGCTCCTCAGCTCTACAGACCTCTGTGTCTGCTTCATGTCACCTGCTCCTCAGCTCTACAGGCCTCTGCTTGTGTCTGCTTCATGCCGCCTGCCCCTCAGCTCTACAGGCCTCTGCTTGTGTCTGCTTCATGCCCCCTGCTACTCAGCTCTACAGGCCTCTGCTTGTGTCTGCTTCATTCCGCCTGCTCCTCAGCTCTACAGGCCTCTGCTTGTGTCTGCTTCATGCCGCCTGCTCCTCAGCTCTACAGGCCTCTGCTTGTGTCTGCTTCATGCCGCCTGCTCCTCAGCTCTACAGGCCTCTGCTTGTGCCTGCTTCATGCCGCCTGCTCCTCAGCTCTACAGGCCTCTCTTTGTGTCTGCTTCATGTCGCCTGCTCCTCAGCTCTACAGGCCTCTGCTTGTGTCTGCTTCATGTCGCCTGCTCCTCAGCTCTACAGGCCTTTTTTTGTGTCTGCTTCATGCCGCCGGCTCCTCAGCTTTATAGGCCTCTGCTTGTGTCTGCTTTATGCTGCCTGCTCCTCAGCTCTACAGGCCTCTGTTTGTGTCTGCTTCATGCCGCCTGCTCCTCAGCTCTACAGACCTCTGTTTGTGTCTCCTTCATGTCGCCTGCTCCTCAGCTCTACAGGCCTCTGCTTGTGTCTGCTTCATGCCGCCTGCTCCTCAGCTCTACAGGCCTCTGCTTGTGTCTGCTTCATGCCGCCTGCTCCTCAGCTCTACAGGCTTCTTTTTGTGTCTGCTTCATGCCGCCTGCTCCTCAGCTCTACAGGCCTCTGCTTGTGTCTGCTTCATGCCGCCTGCTCCTCAGCTCTACAGGCCTCTTTTTGTGTCTGCTTCATGCCGCCGGCTCCTCAGCTCTACAGGCCTCTGCTTGTGTCTGCTTCATGCCGCCTGCCCCTCAGCTCTACAGGCCTCTGCTTGTGTCTCTTTCATGCTGCCTGCTCCTCAGCTCTACAGGCCTCTGCTTGTGTCTGCTTCATGCCGCCTGCTCCTCAGCTCTACAAGCCTCTGCTTGTGCCTGCTTCATGCCGCCTGCTCCTCAGCTCTACAGGCCTCTGCTTGTGTCTGCTTCATGCTGCCTGCTCCTCAGCTCTATAGGCCTCTCTTTGTGTCTGCTTCATGCTGCCTGCTTCTCAGCTCTACAGGCCTCTCTTTGTGTCTGCTTCATGTCGCCTGCTCCTCAGCTCTACAGGCCTCTGCTTGTGTCTGCTTCATGCCCCCTGCTCCTCAACTCTACAGGCCTCTGCTTGTGTCTGCTTCATGCTGCCTGCTCCTCAGCTCTACAGGCCTCTCTTTGTGTCTGCTTCATGTCGCCTGCTCCTCAGCTCCACAGGCCTCTGCTTGTGTCTGCTTCATGCCACCTGCTCCTCAGCTCTACAGCCCTCTGCTTGTGTCTGCTTCATGCCGCCTGCTCCTCAGCTCTACAGCCCTCTGCTTGTGTCTGCTTCATGCCACCTGCTCCTCAGCTCTACAGCCCTCTGCTTGTGTCTGCTTCATGCTGCCTGCTCCTCAGCTCTACAGGCCTCTCTTTGTGTCTGCTTCATGTCGCCTGCTCCTCAGCTCTACAGGCCTCTGCTTGTGTCTGCTTCATGCCGCCTGCTCCTCAGCTCTACAGGCCTCTGCTTGTGCCTGCTTCATGCCGCCTGCTCCTCAGCTCTACAGGCCCCTGCTTGTGTCTGCTTCATGCTGCCTGCTCCTCAGCTCTACAGGCCTCTTTTTGTGTCTGCTTCATGCCGCCGGCTCCTCAGCTTTACAGGCCTCTGCTTGTGTCTGCTTCATGCTGCCTGCTCCTCAGCTCTACAGGCCTCTGCTTGTGTCTGCTTCATGCCGCCTGCTCCTCAGCTCTACAGGCCTCTGCTTGTGTCTGCTTCATGCCGCCTGCTCCTCAGCTCTACAGGCCTTTTTTTGTGTCTGCTTCATGCCGCCGGCTCCTCAGCTTTATAGGCCTCTGCTTGTGTCTGCTTCATGCTGCCTGCTCCTCAGCTCTACAGGCCTCTGTTTGTGTCTGCTTCATGCCGCCTGCTCCTCAGCTCTACAGACCTCTGTTTGTGTCTCCTTCATGTCGCCTGCTCCTCAGCTCTACAGGCCTCTGCTTGTGTCTGCTTCATGCCGCCTGCTCCTCAGCTCTACAGGCCTCTGCTTGTGTCTGCTTCATGCCGCCTGCTCCTCAGCTCTACAGGCCTCTTTTTGTGTCTGCTTCATGCCGCCTGCTCCTCAGCTCTACAGGCCTCTGCTTGTGTCTGCTTCATGCCGCCTGCTCCTCAGCTCTACAGGCCTCTTTTGTGTCTGCTTCATGCCGCCGGCTCCTCAGCTCTACAGGCCTCTGCTTGTGTCTGCTTCATGCCGCCTGCCCCTCAGCTCTACAGGCCTCTGCTTGTGTCTGCTTCATGCTGCCTGCTCCTCAGCTCTACAGGCCTCTCTTTGTGTCTGCTTCATGTCGCCTGCTCCTCAGCTCCACAGGCCTCTGCTTGTGTCTGCTTCATGCCACCTGCTCCTCAGCTCTACAGCCCTCTGCTTGTGTCTGCTTCATGCCGCCTGCTCCTCAGCTCTACAGCCCTCTGCTTGTGTCTGCTTCATGCCACCTGCTCCTCAGCTCTACAGCCCTCTGCTTGTGTCTGCTTCATGCTGCCTGCTCCTCAGCTCTACAGGCCTCTCTTTGTGTCTGCTTCATGTCGCCTGCTCCTCAGCTCTACAGGCCTCTGCTTGTGTCTGCTTCATGCCGCCTGCTCCTCAGCTCTACAGGCCTCTGCTTGTGCCTGCTTCATGCCGCCTGCTCCTCAGCTCTACAGGCCCCTGCTTGTGTCTGCTTCATGCTGCCTGCTCCTCAGCTCTACAGGCCTCTGTTTGTGTCTGCTTCATGCCGCCTGGCTCCTCAGCTTTACAGGCCTCTGCTTGTGTCTGCTTCATGCTGCCTGCTCCTCAGCTCTACAGGCCTCTGCTTGTGTCTGCTTCATGCCGCCTGCTCCTCAGCTCTACAGGCCTCTGCTTGTGTCTGCTTCATGCCGCCTGCTCCTCAGCTCTACAGGCCTTTTTTGTGTCTGCTTCATGCCGCCGGCTCCTCAGCTTTATAGGCCTCTGCTTGTGTCTGCTTCATGCTGCCTGCTCCTCAGCTCTACAGGCCTCTGTTTGTGTCTGCTTCATGCCGCCTGCTCCTCAGCTCTACAGACCTCTGTTTGTGTCTCCTTCATGTCGCCTGCTCCTCAGCTCTACAGGCCTCTGCTTGTGTCTGCTTCATGCCGCCTGCTCCTCAGCTCTACAGGCCTCTGCTTGTGTCTGCTTCATGCCGCCTGCTCCTCAGCTCTACAGGCCTCTTTTTGTGTCTGCTTCATGCCGCCTGCTCCTCAGCTCTACAGGCCTCTGCTTGTGTCTGCTTCATGCCGCCTGCTCCTCAGCTCTACAGGCCTCTTTTTGTGTCTGCTTCATGCCGCCGGCTCCTCAGCTCTACAGGCCTCTGCTTGTGTCTGCTTCATGCCGCCTGCCCCTCAGCTCTACAGGCCTCTGCTTGTGTCTGCTTCATGCTGCCTGCTCCTCAGCTCTACAGGCCTCTGCTTGTGTCTGCTTCATGCCGCCTGCTCCTCAGCTCTACAAGCCTCTGCTTGTGCCTGCTTCATGCCGCCTGCTCCTCAGCTCTACAGGCCTCTGCTTGTGTCTGCTTCATGCTGCCTGCTCCTCAGCTCTAGAGGCCTCTCTTTGTGTCTGCTTCATGCTGCCTGCTTCTCAGCTCTACAGGCCTCTCTTTGTGTCTGCTTCATGTCGCCTGCTCCTCAGCTCTACAGGCCTCTGCTTGTGTCTGCTTCATGCCCCCTGCTCCTCAACTCTACAGGCCTCTGCTTGTGTCTGCTTCATGCTGCCTGCTCCTCAGCTCTACAGGCCTTTCTTTGTGTCTGCTTCATGTCGCCTGCTCCTCAGCTCAACAGGCCTCTGCTTGTGTCTGCTTCATGCCACCTGCTCCTCAGCTCTACAGCCCTCTGCTTGTGTCTGCTTCATGCCGCCTGCTCCTCAGCTCTACAGCCCTCTGCTTGTGTCTGCTTCATGCCACCTGCTCCTCAGCTCTACAGCCCTCTGCTTGTGTCTGCTTCATGCTGCCTGCTCCTCAGCTCTACAGGCCTCTCTTTGTGTCTGCTTCCATGTCGCCTGCTCCTCAGCTCTACAGGCCTCTGCTTGTGTCTGCTTCATGCCACCTGCTCCTCAGCTCTACAGCCCTCTGCTTGTGTCTGCTTCATGCTGCCTGCTCCTCAGCTCTACAGGCCTCTCTTTGTGTCTGCTTCATGTCGCCTGCTCCTCAGCTCTACAGGCCTCTGCTTGTGTCTGCTTCATGCCGCCTGCTCCTCAGCTCTACAGGCCTCTGCTTGTGCCTGCTTCATGCCGCCTGCTCCTCAGCTCTACAGGCCTCTGCTTGTGTCTGCTTCATGCCACCTGCTCCTCAGCTCTACAGCCCTCTGCTTGTGTCTGCTTCATGCCGCCTGCTCCTCAGCTCTACAGCCCTCTGCTTGTGTCTGCTTCATGCCACCTGCTCCTCAGCTCTACAGGCCTCTGCTTGTGTCTGCTTCATGCCGCCTGCTCCTCAGCTCTACAGGCCTTTTTTTGTGTCTGCTTCATGCCGCCGGCTCCTCAGCTCTATAGGCCTCTGCTTGTGTCTGCTTCATGCTGCCTGCTCCTCAGCTCTACAGGCCTCTGTTTGTGTCTGCTTCATGCCGCCTGCTCCTCAGCTCTACAGACCTCTGTTTGTGTCTCCTTCATGTCGCCTGCTCCTCAGCTCTACAGGCCTCTGCTTGTGTCTGCTTCATGCCGCCTGCTCCTCAGCTCTACAGGCCTCTGCTTGTGTCTGCTTCATGCCGCCTGCTCCTCAGCTCTACAGGCCTCTTTTGTGTCTGCTTCATGCCGCCTGCTCCTCAGCTCTACAGGCCTCTGCTTGTGTCTGCTTCATGCCGCCTGCTCCTCAGCTCTACAGGCCTCTTTTTGTGTCAGCTTCATGCCGCTGGCTCCTCAGCTCTACAGGCCT
Organism: Calotriton arnoldi; assembly: GCA_963921515.1. Classification (NCBI taxonomy): domain Eukaryota; kingdom Metazoa; phylum Chordata; class Amphibia; order Caudata; family Salamandridae; genus Calotriton; species Calotriton arnoldi. The sequence goes on from CAWUFW010002046.1 coordinate 1,401,246, forward strand.
CTGCTTGTGTCTGCTTCATGCCGCCTGCCCCTCAGCTCTACAGGCCTCTGCTTGTGTCTGCTTCATGCTGCCTGCTCCTCAGCTCTACAGGCCTCTGCTTGTGTCTGCTTCATGCCGCCTGATCCTCAGCTCTACAAGCCTCTGCTTGTGCCTGCTTCATGCCGCCTGCTCCTCAGCTCGACAGGCCTCTGCTTGTGTCTGCTTCATGCTGCCTGCTCCTCAGCTCTATAGGCCTCTCTTTGTGTCTGCTTCATGCTGCCTGCTTCTCAGCTCTACAGGCCTCTCTTTGTGTCTGCTTCATGTCGCCTGCTCCTCAGCTCTACAGGCCTCTGCTTGTGTCTGCTTCATGCCCCCTGCTCCTCAACTCTACAGGCCTCTGCTTGTGTCTGCTTCATGCTGCCTGCTCCTCAGCTCTACAGGCCTTTCTTTGTGTCTGCTTCATGTCGCCTGCTCCTCAGCTCTACAGGCCTCTGCTTGTGTCTGCTTCATGCCACCTGCTCCTCAGCTCTACAGCCCTCTGCTTGTGTCTGCTTCATGCCGCCTGCTCCTCAGCTCCTACAGCCCTCTGCTTGTGTCTGCTTCATGCCACCTGCTCCTCAGCTCTACAGCCCTCTGCTTGTGTCTGCTTCATGCTGCCTGCTCCTCAGCTCTACAGGCCTCTCTTTGTGTCTGCTTCATGTCGCCTGCTCCTCAGCTCTACAGGCCTCTGCTTGTGTCTGCTTCATGCCACCTGCTCCTCAGCTCTACAGCCCTCTGCTTGTGTCTGCTTCATGCTGCCTGCTCCTCAGCTCTACAGGCCTCTCTTTGTGTCTGCTTCATGTCGCCTGCTCCTCAGCTCTACAGGCCTCTGCTTGTGTCTGCTTCATGCCGCCTGCTCCTCAGCTCTACAGGCCTCTGCTTGTGCCTGCTTCATGCCGCCTGCTCCTCAGCTCTACAGGCCCCTGCTTGTGTCTGCTTCATGCTGCCTGCTCATCAGCTCTACAGGCCTCTTTTTGTGTCTGCTTCATGCCGCCGGCTCCTCAGCTTTACAGGCCTCTGCTTGTGTCTGCTTCATGCTGCCTGCTCCTCAGCTCTACAGGCCTCTGCTTGTGTCTGCTTCATGCCGCCTGCTCCTCAGCTCTACAGGCCTCTGCTTGTGTCTGCTTCATGCAGCCTGCTCCTCAGCTCTACAGGCCTCTTTTGTGTCTGCTTCATGCCGCCGGCTCCTCAGCTCTACAGGCCTCTGCTTGTGTCTGCTTCATGCTGCCTGCCCCTCAGCTCTACAGGCCTCTCTTTGTGTCTGCTTCATGCCGCCTGGCTCCTTAACTCTACAGGCCTCTGTTTGTGTCTGCTTCATGCCGCCTGCTCCTCAGCTCTACAGGCCTCTGTTTGTGTCTGCTTCATGTCACCTGCTCCTCAGCTCTACAGGCCTCTGCTTGTGTCTGCTTCATGCCGCTTGCTCCTCAGCTCTACAGGCCTCTGCTTGTGTCTGCTTCATGCCCCCTGCTCCTCAGCTCGACAGGCCTCTGCTTGTGTCTGCTTCATGCTGCCTGCTCCTCAGCTCTATAGGCCTCTCTTTGTGTCTGCTTCATGCTGCCTGCTTCTCAGCTCTACAGGCCTCTCTTTGTGTCTGCTTCATGTCGCCTGCTCCTCAGCTCTACAGGCCTCTGCTTGTGTCTGCTTCATGCCCCCTGCTCCTCAACTCTACAGGCCTCTGCTTGTGTCTGCTTCATGCTGCCTGCTCCTCAGCTCTACAGGCCTCTCTTTGTGTCTGCTTCATGTCGCCTGCTCCTCAGCTCTACAGGCCTCTGCTTGTGTCTGCTTCATGCCACCTGCTCCTCAGCTCTACAGCCCTCTGCTTGTGTCTGCTTCATGCCGCCTGCTCCTCAGCTCTACAGCCCTCTGCTTGTGTCTGCTTCATGCCACCTGCTCCTCAGCTCTACAGCCCTCTGCTTGTGTCTGCTTCATGCTGCCTGCTCCTCAGCTCTACAGGCCTCTCTTTGTGTCTGCTTCATGTCGCCTGCTCCTCAGCTCTACAGGCCTCTGCTTGTGTCTGCTTCATGCCACCTGCTCCTCAGCTCTACAGCCCTCTGCTTGTGTCTGCTTCATGCTGCCTGCTCCTCAGCTCTACAGGCCTCTCTTTGTGTCTGCTTCATGTCGCCTGCTCCTCAGCTCTACAGGCCTCTGCTTGTGTCTGCTTCATGCCGCCTGCTCCTCAGCTCTACAGGCCTCTGCTTGTGCCTGCTTCATGCCGCCTGCTCCTCAGCTCTACAGGCCCCTGCTTGTGTCTGCTTCCATGCTGCCTGCTCATCAGCTCTACAGGCCTCTTTTTGTGTCTGCTTCATGCCGCCTGGCTCCTCAGCTTTACAGGCCTCTGCTTGTGTCTGCTTCATGCTGCCTGCTCCTCAGCTCTACAGGCCTCTGCTTGTGTCTGCTTCATGCCGCCTGCTCCTCAGCTCTACAGGCCTCTGCTTGTGTCTGCTTCATGCAGCCTGCTCCTCAGCTCTACAGGCCTCTTTTTGTGTCTGCTTCATGCCGCCTGGCTCCTCAGCTCTACAGGCCTCTGCTTGTGTCTGCTTCATGCTGCCTGCCCCTCAGCTCTACAGGCCTCTCTTTGTGTCTGCTTCATGCCGCCGGCTCCTTAACTCTACAGGCCTCTGTTTGTGTCTGCTTCATGCCGCCTGCTCCTCAGCTCTACAGGCCTCTGTTTGTGTCTGCTTCATGTCACCTGCTCCTCAGCTCTACAGGCCTCTGCTTGTGTCTGCTTCATGCCGCTTGCTCCTCAGCTCTACAGGCCTCTGCTTGTGTCTGCTTCATGCCCCCTGCTCCTCAGTTCTACAGGCATCTGCTTGTGTCTGCTTCATGCCGCCTGCTCCTCAGCTCTACAGGCCTCTGCTTGTGCCTGCTTCATGCCGCCTGCTCCTCAGCTCTACAGGCCTCTGCTTGTGCCTGCTTCATGCCGCCTGCTCCTCAGCTCTATGGGCCTCTGCTTGTGTCTGCTTCATGCCCCCTGCTCCTCAGCTCTACAGGCATCTGCTTGTGCCTGCTTCCATGCCGCCTGCTCCTCAGCTCTACAGGCCTCTGCTTGTGCCTGCTTCATGCCGCCTGCTCCTCAGCACTACAGGCCTCTGTTTGTGTCTGCTTCATGCCGCCTGCTCCTCAGCTCTGCAGAACTCTGTTTGTGTCTGCCTCATGTCACTTGCTCCTCAGCTCTACAGACCTCTGTTTGTGACTGCTTCATGTCCCCTGCTCCTCAGCTCTACAGACCTCTGTTTGTGTCTGCTTCATGTCACCTGCTCCTCAGCTCTACAGACCTCTGTTTGTGTCTGCTTCATGTCCCCTGCTCCTCAGCTCTACAGACCCGTTTGTGTCTGCTTCGTGTCACTTTCTCCTCAGCTCTACAGACCTCTGTTTGTGTCTGCTTCATGCCGCCTGCTACTCAGCTCTACAGACCTCTGTGTCTGCTTCATGTCACCTGCTCCTCAGCTCTACAGACCTCTGTCTGTGTCTGCTTCATGCCGCCTGCTCCTCAGCTCTGCAGACCTCTGTTTGTGTCTGCCTCATGTCACTTGCTCCTCAGCTCTACAGACCTGTTTGTGACTGCTTCATGTCCCCTGCTCCTCAGCTCTACAGACCTCTGTTTGTGTCTGCTTCATGTCACCTGCTCCTCAGCTCTACAGACCTCTGTTTGTGTCTGCTTCATGTCCCCTGCTCCTCAGCTCTACAGACCCCTGTTTGTGTCTGCTTCGTGTCACTTTCTCCTCAGCTCTACAGACCTCTGTTTGTGTCTGCTTCATGTCACCTGGTCCACAGTTGTACAGACCTCTGTTTGTGTCTGCCTCATGTCACTTGCTCCTCAGCTCTACAGACCTCTGTTTGTGTCTGCTTCGTGTCACCTGCTCCTCAGCTCTACAGACCTCTGTTTGTGTCTGCTTCGTGTCACCTGCTCCTCAGCTCTACATACCTCTGTGTCTGCTTCATGTCACCTGCTCCTCAGCTCTACAGACCTCTGTGTCTGCTTCATGTCCCCTGCTCCTAAGCTCTACAGACCTCTGTTTGTGTCTGCTTCATGTCACCTGCTCCTCAGCTCTACAGACCTCTGTTGTGTCTGCCTCATGTCACTTGCTCCTCAGCTCTACAGACCTCTGTTTGTGTCTGCTTCATGCCGCCTGCTCCTCAGCACTACAGGCCTCTGTTTGTGTCTGATTCATGCCGCCTGCTCCTCAGCTCTACAGGCCTCTGCTTGTGCCTGCTTCATGCCGCCTGCTCCTCAGCTCTACAGGCCTCAGCTTGTGTCTGCTTCATGCCGCCTGCTCCTCAGGTCTACAGGCCTCAGCTTGTGTCTGCTTCATGCCGCCTGCTCCTCAGCTCTACAGACCTCTGTTTGTGTCTGTTTGTGTCTGCTTCATGCCGCCGGCTCCTCAGCTCTACAGGCCTCTGCTTGTGCCTGCTTCATGCCGCCTGCTCCTCAGCTCTACAGGCCTCTGTTTGTGTCTGCTTCATTCCGCCTGCTCCTCAGCTCTACAGACCTCTGTTTGTGTCTGCTTCATGCCGCCTGCTCCTCAGCTCTACAGGCCTCTGCTTGTGCCTGCTTCATGCCGCCTGCTCCTCAGCTCTACAGGCCCCTGCTTGTGTCTGCTTCATGCTGCCTGCTCCTCAGCTCTACAGGCCTCTCTTTGTGTCTGCTTCATGTCGCCTACTCCTCAGCTCTACAGGCCTCTGCTTGTGTCTGCTTCATGCCACCTGCTCCTCAGCTCTACAGGCCTCTGCTTGTGTCTGCTTCATGCCGCCTGCTCCTCAGCTCTACAGGCCTTTTTTTGTGTCTGCTTCATGCCGCCGGCTCCTCAGCTTTATAGGCCTCTGCTTGTGTCTGCTTCATGCTGCCTGCTCCTCAGCTCTACAGGCCTCTGTTTGTGTCTGCTTCATGCCGCCTGCTCCTCAGCTCTACAGACCTCTGTTTGTGTCTCCTTCATGTCGCCTGCTCCTCAGCTCTACAGGCATCTGCTTGTGTCTGCTTCATGCCGCCTGCTCCTCAGCTCTACAGGCCTCTTTTTGTGTCTGCTTCATGCCGCCTGCTCCTCAGCTCTACAGGCCTCTGCTTGTGTCTGCTTCATGCCGCCTGCTCCTCAGCTCTACAGGCCTCTTTTTGTGTCTGCTTCATGCCGCCTGCTCCTCAGCTCTACAGGCCTCTGCTTGTGTCTGCTTCATGCCGCCTGCCCCTCAGCTCTACAGGCCTCTGCTTGTGTCTGCTTCATGCTGCCTGCTCCTCAGCTCTACAGGCCTCTGCTTGTGTCTGCTTCATGCCGCCTGCTCCTCAGCTCTACAAGCCTCTGCTTGTGCCTGCTTCATGCCGCCTGCTCCTCAGCTCTACAGGCCTCTGCTTGTGTCTGCTTCATGCTGCCTGCTCCTCAGCTCTATAGGCCTCTCTTTGTGTCTGCTTCATGCTGCCTGCTTCTCAGCTCTACAGGCCTCTCTTTGTGTCTGCTTCATGTCGCCTGCTCCTCAGCTCTACAGGCCTCTGCTTGTGTCTGCTTCATGCCCCCTGCTCCTCAACTCTACAGGCCTCTGCTTGTGTCTGCTTCATGCTGCCTGCTCCTCAGCTCTACAGGCCTCTCTTTGTGTCTGCTTCATGTCGCCTGCTCCTCAGCTCTACAGGCCTCTGCTTGTGTCTGCTTCATGCCACCTGCTCCTCAGCTCTACAGCCCACTGCTTGTGTCTGCTTCATGCCGCCTGCTCCTCAGCTCTACAGCCCTCTGCTTGTGTCTGCTTCATGCCACCTGCTCCTCAGCTCTACAGCCCTCTGCTTGTGTCTGCTTCATGCTGCCTGCTCCTCAGCTCTATAGGCCTCTCTTTGTGTCTGCTTCATGTCACCTGCTCCTCAGCTCTACAGGCCTCTGCTTGTGTCTGCTTCATGCCACCTGCTCCTCAGCTCTACAGCCCTCTGCTTGTGTCTGCTTCATGCTGCCTGCTCCTCAGCTCTACAGGCCTCTCTTTGTGTCTGCTTCATGTCGCCTGCTCCTCAGCTCTACAGGCCTCTGCTTGTGTCTGCTTCATGCCGCCTGCTCCTCAGCTCTACAGGCCTCTGCTTGTGCCTGCTTCATGCCGCCTGCTCCTCAGCTCTACAGGCCCCTGCTTGTGTCTGCTTCCATGCTGCCTGCTCCTCAGCTCTACAGGCCTCTTTTGTGTCTGCTTCATGCTGCCGGCTCCTCAGCTTTACAGGCCTCTGCTTGTGTCTGCTTCATGCTGCCTGCTCCTCAGCTCTACAGGCCTCTGCTTGTGTCTGCTTCATGCCGCCTGCTCCTCAGCTCTACAGGCCTCTGCTTGTGTCTGCTTCATGCCGCCTGCTCCTCAGCTCTACAGGCCTCTTTTTGTGTCTGCTTCATGCCGCCGGCTCCTCAGCTCTACAGGCCTCTGCTTGTGTCTGCTTCATGCTGCCTGCCCCTCAGCTCTACAGGCCTCTCTTTGTGTCTGCTTCATGCCGCCGGCTCCTTAACTCTACAGGCCTCTGTTTGTGTCTGCTTCATGCCGCCTGCTCCTCAGCTCTACAGGCCTCTGTTTGTGTCTGCTTCATGTCGCCTGCTCCTCAGCTCTACAGGCCTCTGCTTGTGTCTGCTTCATGCCGCCTGCTCCTCAGCTCTACAGGCCTCTGCTTGTGTCTGCTTCATGCCCCCTCCTCCTCAGTTCTACAGGCATCTGCTTGTGTCTGCTTCATGCCGCCTGCTCCTCAGCTCTACAGGCCTCTGCTTGTGCCTGCTTCATGCCGCCTGCTCCTCAGCTCTACAGGCCTCTGCTTGTGCCTGCTTCATGCCGCCTGCTCCTCAGCTCTATGGGCCTCTGCTTGTGTCTGCTTCATGCCCCTGCTCCTCAGCTCTACAGGCATCTGCTTGTGCCTGCTTCATGCCGCCTGCTCCTCAGCTCTACAGGCCTCTGCTTGTGCCTGCTTCATGCCGCCTGCTCCTCAGCACTACAGGCCTCTGTTTGTGTCTGCTTCATGCCGCCAGCTCCTCAGCTCTGCAGAACTCTGTTTGTGTCTGCCTCATGTCACTTGCTCCTCAGCTCTACAGACCTGTTTGTGACTGCTTCATGTCCCCTGCTCCTCAGCTCTACAGACCTCTGTTTGTGTCTGCTTCATGTCACCTGCTCCTCAGCTCTACAGAACTCTGTTTGTGTCTGCTTCATGTCCCCTGCTCCTCAGCTCTACAGACCCGTTTGTGTCTGCTTCGTGTCACTTTCTCCTCAGCTCTACAGATCTCTGTTTGTGTCTGCCTCATGTCACCTGCTCCTCAGCTCTACAGACCTCTGTGTCTGCTTCATGTCACCTGCTCCTCAGCTCTACAGACCTCTGTCTGTGTCTGCTTCATGCCACCTGCTACTCAGCTCTACAGACCTCTGTCTGTGTCTGCTTCATGCCGCCTGCTCCTCAGCTCTGCAGACCTCTGTTTGTGTCTGCCTCATGTCACTTGCTCCTCAGCTCTACAGACCTGTTTGTGACTGCTTCATGTCCCCTGCTCCTCCGCTCTACAGACCTCTGTTTGTGTCTGCTTCATGTCACCTGCTCCTCAGCTCTACAGACCTCTGTTTGTGTCTGCTTCATGTCCCCTGCTCCTCAGCTCTACAGACCCCTGTTTGTGTCTGCTTCGTGTCACTTTCTCCTCAGCTCTACAGACCTCTGTTTGTGTCTGCTTCATGTCACCTGGTCCACAGTTCTACAGACCTCTGTTTGTGTCTGCCTCATGTCACTTGCTCCTCAGCTCTACAGACCTCTGTTTGTGTCTGCTTCGTGTCACCTGCTGCTCAGCTCTACAGACCTCTGTTTGTGTCTGCTTCGTGTCACCTGCTCCTCAGCTCTACATACCTCTGTGTCTGCTTCATGTCACTTGCTCCTCAGCTCTACAGACCTCTGTGTCTGCTTCATGTCCCCTGCTCCTCAGCTCTACAGACCTCTGTTTGTGTCTGCTTCATGTCACCTGCTCCTCAGCTCTACTGACCTCTGTTGTGTCTGCTTCATGTCACCTGCTCCTCAGCACTACAGGCCTCTGTTTGTGTCTGATTCATGCCGCCTGCTCCTCAGCTCTACAGGCCTCTGCTTGTGCCTGCTTCATGCCGCCTGCTCCTCAGCTCTACAGGCCTCATCTTGTGTCTGCTTCATGCCGCCTGCTCCTCAGCTCTACAGGCCTCTGCTTGTGTCTGCTTCATGCCACCTGCTCCTCAGCTCTACAGGCCTCTGCTTGTGCCTGCTTCATGCCGCCTGCTCCTCAGCTCTACAGGCCTCAGCTTGTGTCTGCTTCATGCCGCCTGATCCTCAGCTCTACAGACCTCTGTTTGTGTCTGCTTCATGCCGCCGGCTCCTCAGCTCTACAGGCCTCTGTTTGTGCCTGCTTCATGCCGCCTGCTCCTCAGCTCTACAGGCCTCTGTTTGTGTCTGCTTCATTCCGCCTGCTCCTCAGCTCTACAGACCTCTGTTTGTGTCTGCTTCATGTCGCCTGCTCCTCAGCTCTACAGGCCTCTGTTTGTGTCTGCTTCATGCCGCCTGCTCCTCAGCTCTACAAGCCTCTGCTTGTGTCTGCTTCAAGCCGCCTGCTCCTCAGCTCTACAGGCCTCTGTTTGTGTCTGCTTCATGCTGCCTGCTCCTCAGCTCTACAGACCTCTGTTTGTGTCTCCTTCATGTCGCCTGCTCCTCAGCTCTACAGGCCTCTGCTTGTGTCTGCTTCATGCCGCCTGCTCCTCAGCTCTACAGGCCTCTGCTTGTGTCTGCTTCATGCCGCCTGCTCCTCAGCTATACAGGCCTCTTTTTTTGTCTGCTTCATGCCGCCTGCTCCTCAGCTCTACAGGCCTCTGCTTGTGTCTGCTTCATGCCGCCTGCTCCTCAGCTCTACAGGCCTCTTTTTGTGTCTGCTTCATGCCGCCGGCTCCTCAGCTCTACAAGCCTCTGCTTGTGCCTGCTTCATGCCGCCTGCTCCTCAGCTCTACAGGCCTCTGCTTGTGTCTGCTTCATGCTGCCTGCTCCTCAGCTCTATAGGCCTCTCTTTGTGTCTGCTTCATGCTGCCTGCTTCTCAGCTCTACAGGCCTCTCTTTGTGTCTGCTTCATGTCGCCTGCTCCTCAGCTCTACAGGCCTCTGCTTGTGTCTGCTTCATGCCCCCTGCTCCTCAACTCTACAGGCCTCTGCTTGTGTCTGCTTCATGCTTCCTGCTCCTCAGCTCTACCGGCCTCTCTTTGTGTCTGCTTCATGTCGCCTGCTCCTCAGCTCTACAGGCCTCTGCTTGTGTCTGCTTCATGCCACCTGCTCCTCAGCTCTACAGCCCTCTGCTTGTGTCTGCTTCATGCCGCCTGCTCCTCAGCTCTACAGGCCTCTTTTTGTGTCTGCTTCATGCCGCCGGCTCCTCAGCTTTACAGGCCTCTGCTTGTTTCTGCTTCATGCTGCCTGCTCCTCAGCTCTACAGGCCTCTGCTTGTGTCTGCTTCATGCCGCCTGCTCCTCAGCTCTACAGGCCTCTGCTTGTGTCTGCTTCATGCCGCCTGCTCCTCAGCTCTACAGGCCTCTTTTTGTGTCTGCTTCATGCCGCCGGCTCCTCAGCTCTACAGGCCTCTGCTTGTGTCTGCTTCATGCTGCCTGCCCCTCAGCTCTACAGGCCTCTCTTTGTGTCTGCTTCATGCCGCCGGCTCCTTAACTCTACAGGCCTCTGTTTGTGTCTGCTTCATGCCGCCTGCTCCTCAGCTCTACAGGCCTCTGCTTGTGCCTGCTTCATGCCGCCTGCTCCTCAGCTCTACAGGCCTCTGCTTGTGCCTGCTTCATGCCGCCTGCTCCTCAGCTCTATGGGCCTCTGCTTGTGTCTGCTTCCATGCCCCTGCTCCTCAGCTCTACAGGCATCTGCTTGTGCCTGCTTCATGCCGCCTGCTCCTCAGCTCTACAGGCCTCTGCTTGTGCCTGCTTCATGCCGCCTGCTCCTCAGCACTACAGGCCTCTGTTTGTGTCTGCTTCATGCCGCCTGCTCCTCAGCTCTGCAGAACTCTGTTTGTGTCTGCCTCATGTCACTTGCTCCTCAGCTCTACAGACCTCTGTTTGTGACTGCTTCATGTCCCCTTCTCCTCAGCTCTACAGACCTCTGTTTGTGTCTGCTTCATGTCACCTGCTCCTCAGCTCTACAGACCTCTGTTTGTGTCTGCTTCATGTCCCCTGCTCCTCAGCTCTACAGACCCGTTTGTGTCTGCTTCGTGTCACTTTCTCCTCAGCTCTACAGACCTCTGTTTGTGTCTGCTTCATGCCGCCTGCTACTCAGCTCTACAGACCTCTGTGTCTGCTTCATGTCACCTGCTCCTCAGCTCTACAGACCTCTGTCTGTGTCTGCTTCATGCCGCCTGCTCCTCAGCTCTGCAGACCTCTGTTTGTGTCTGCCTCATGTCACTTGCTCCTCAGCTCTACAGACTTGTTTGTGACTGCTTCATGTCCCCTGCTCCTCAGCTCTACAGACCTCTGTTTGTGTCTGCTTCATGTCACCTGCTCCTCAGCTCTACAGACCTCTGTTTGTGTCTGCTTCATGTCCCCTGCTCCTCAGCTCTACAGACCCCTGTTTGTGTCTGCTTCGTGTCACTTTCTCCTCAGCTCTACAGATCTCTGTTTGTGTCTGCTTCATGTCACCTGGTCCACAGTTCTACAGACCTCTGTTTGTGTCTGCCTCATGTCACTTGCTCCTCAGCTCTACAGACCTCTGTTTGTGTCTGCTTCGTGTCACCTGCTCCTCAGCTCTACAGGCCTCTGCTTGTGTCTGCTTCATGCCCCCTCCTCCTCAGTTCTACAGGCATCTGCTTGTGTCTGCTTCATGCCGCCTGCTCCTCAGCTCTACAGGCCTCTGCTTGTGCCTGCTTCATGCCGCCTGCTCCTCAGCTCTACAGGCCTCTGCTTGTGCCTGCTTCATGCCGCCTGCTCCTCAGCTCTATGGGCCTCTGCTTGTGTCTGCTTCATGCCCCCTGCTCCTCAGCTCTACAGGCATCTGCTTGTGCCTGCTTCATGCCGCCTGCTCCTCAGCTCTACAGGCCTCTGCTTGTGCCTGCTTCATGCCGCCTGCTCCTCAGCACTACAGGCCTCTGTTTGTGTCTGCTTCATGCCGCCAGCTCCTCAGCTCTGCAGAACTCTGTTTGTGTCTGCCTCATGTCACTTGCTCCTCAGCTCTACAGACCTGTTTGTGACTGCTTCATGTCCCCTGCTCCTCAGCTCTACAGACCTCTGTTTGTGTCTGCTTCATGTCACCTGCTCCTCAGCTCTACAGAACTCTGTTTGTGTCTGCTTCATGTCCCCTGCTCCTCAGCTCTACAGACCCGTTTGTGTCTGCTTCGTGTCACTTTCTCCTCAGCTCTACAGATCTCTGTTTGTGTCTGCCTCATGTCACCTGCTCCTCAGCTCTACAGACCTCTGTGTCTGCTTCATGTCACCTGCTCCTCAGCTCTACAGACCTCTGTCTGTGTCTGCTTCATGCCACCTGCTACTCAGCTCTACAGACCTCTGTCTGTGTCTGCTTCATGCCGCCTGCTCCTCAGCTCTGCAGACCTCTGTTTGTGTCTGCCTCATGTCACTTGCTCCTCAGCTCTACAGACCTGTTTGTGACTGCTTCATGTCCCCTGCTCCTCCGCTCTACAGACCTCTGTTTGTGTCTGCTTCATGTCACCTGCTCCTCAGCTCTACAGACCTCTGTTTGTGTCTGCTTCATGTCCCCTGCTCCTCAGCTCTACAGACCCCTGTTTGTATCTGCTTCGTGTCACTTTCTCCTCAGCTCTACAGACCTCTGTTTGTGTCTGCTTCATGTCACCTGGTCCACAGTTCTACAGACCTCTGTTTGTGTCTGCCTCATGTCACTTGCTCCTCAGCTCTACAGACCTCTGTTTGTGTCTGCTTCGTGTCACCTGCTGCTCAGCTCTACAGACCTCTGTTTGTGTCTGCTTCGTGTCACCTGCTCCTCAGCTCTACATACCTCTGTGTCTGCTTCATGTCACCTGCTCCTCAGCTCTACAGACCTCTGTGTCTGCTTCATGTCCCCTGCTCCTCAGCTCTACAGACCTCTGTTTGTGTCTGCTTCATGTCACCTGCTCCTCAGCTCTACTGACCTCTGTTGTGTCTGCTTCATGTCACCTGCTCCTCAGCACTACAGGCCTCTGTTTGTGTCTGATTCATGCCGCCTGCTCCTCAGCTCTACAGGCCTCTGCTTGTGCCTGCTTCATGCCGCCTGCTCCTCAGCTCTACAGGCCTCATCTTGTGTCTGCTTCATGCCGCCTGCTCCTCAGCTCTACAGGCCTCTGCTTGTGTCTGCTTCATGCCACCTGCTCCTCAGCTCTACAGGCCTCTGCTTGTGCCTGCTTCATGCCGCCTGCTCCTCAGCTCTACAGGCCTCAGCTTGTGTCTGCTTCATGCCGCCTGATCCTCAGCTCTACAGACCTCTGTTTGTGTCTGCTTCATGCCGCCGGCTCCTCAGCTCTACAGGCCTCTGCTTGTGCCTGCTTCATGCCGCCTGCTCCTCAGCTCTACAGGCCTCTGTTTGTGTCTGCTTCATTCCGCCTGCTCCTCAGCTCTACAGACCTCTGTTTGTGTCTGCTTCATGTCGCCTGCTCCTCAGCTCTACAGGCCTCTGCTTGTGTCTGCTTCATGCCGCCTGCTCCTCAGCTCTACAAGCCTCTGCTTGTGTCTGCTTCAAGCCGCCTGCTCCTCAGCTCTACAGGCCTCTGTTTGTGTCTGCTTCATGCTGCCTGCTCCTCAGCTCTACAGACCTCTGTTTGTGTCTCCTTCATGTCGCCTGCTCCTCAGCTCTACAGGCCTCTGCTTGTGTCTGCTTCATGCCGCCTGCTCCTCAGCTCTACAGGCCTCTGCTTGTGTCTGCTTCATGCCGCCTGCTCCTCAGCTATACAGGCCTCTTTTTTTGTCTGCTTCATGCCGCCTGCTCCTCAGCTCTACAGGCCTCTGCTTGTGTCTGCTTCATGCCGCCTGCTCCTCAGCTCTACAGGCCTCTTTTTGTGTCTGCTTCATGCCGCCGGCTCCTCAGCTCTACAAGCCTCTGCTTGTGCCTGCTTCATGCCGCCTGCTCCTCAGCTCTACAGGCCTCTGCTTGTGTCTGCTTCATGCTGCCTGCTCCTCAGCTCTATAGGCCTCTCTTTGTGTCTGCTTCATGCTGCCTGCTTCTCAGCTCTACAGGCCTCTCTTTGTGTCTGCTTCATGTCGCCTGCTCCTCAGCTCTACAGGCCTCTGCTTGTGTCTGCTTCATGCCCCCTGCTCCTCAACTCTACAGGCCTCTGCTTGTGTCTGCTTCATGCTTCCTGCTCCTCAGCTCCTACCGGCCTCTCTTTGTGTCTGCTTCATGTCGCCTGCTCCTCAGCTCTACAGGCCTCTGCTTGTGTCTGCTTCATGCCACCTGCTCCTCAGCTCTACAGCCCTCTGCTTGTGTCTGCTTCATGCCGCCTGCTCCTCAGCTCTACAGGCCTCTTTTTGTGTCTGCTTCATGCCGCCGGCTCCTCAGCTTTACAGGCCTCTGCTTGTGTCTGCTTCATGCTGCCTGCTCCTCAGCTCTACAGGCCTCTGCTTGTGTCTGCTTCCATGCCGCCTGCTCCTCAGCTCTACAGGCCTCTGCTTGTGTCTGCTTCATGCCGCCTGCTCCTCAGCTCTACAGGCCTCTTTTGTGTCTGCTTCATGCCGCCGGCTCCTCAGCTCTACAGGCCTCTGCTTGTGTCTGCTTCATGCTGCCTGCCCCTCAGCTCTACAGGCCTCTCTTTGTGTCTGCTTCATGCCGCCGGCTCCTTAACTCTACAGGCCTCTGTTTGTGTCTGCTTCATGCCGCCTGCTCCTCAGCTCTACAGGCCTCTGCTTGTGCCTGCTTCATGCCGCCTGCTCCTCAGCTCTACAGGCCTCTGCTTGTGCCTGCTTCATGCCGCCTGCTCCTCAGCTCTATGGGCCTCTGCTTGTGTCTGCTTCATGCCCCTGCTCCTCAGCTCTACAGGCATCTGCTTGTGCCTGCTTCATGCCGCCTGCTCCTCAGCTCTACAGGCCTCTGCTTGTGCCTGCTTCATGCCGCCTGCTCCTCAGCACTACAGGCCTCTGTTTGTGTCTGCTTCATGCCGCCTGCTCCTCAGCTCTGCAGAACTCTGTTTGTGTCTGCCTCATGTCACTTGCTCCTCAGCTCTACAGACCTCTGTTTGTGACTGCTTCATGTCCCCTTCTCCTCAGCTCTACAGACCTCTGTTTGTGTCTGCTTCATGTCACCTGCTCCTCAGCTCTACAGACCTCTGTTTGTGTCTGCTTCATGTCCCCTGCTCCTCAGCTCTACAGACCCGTTTGTGTCTGCTTCGTGTCACTTTCTCCTCAGCTCTACAGACCTCTGTTTGTGTCTGCTTCATGCCGCCTGCTACTCAGCTCTACAGACCTCTGTGTCTGCTTCATGTCACCTGCTCCTCAGCTCTACAGACCTCTGTCTGTGTCTGCTTCATGCCGCCTGCTCCTCAGCTCTGCAGACCTCTGTTTGTGTCTGCCTCATGTCACTTGCTCCTCAGCTCTACAGACCTGTTTGTGACTGCTTCATGTCCCCTGCTCCTCAGCTCTACAGACCTCTGTTTGTGTCTGCTTCATGTCACCTGCTCCTCAGCTCTACAGACCTCTGTTTGTGTCTGCTTCATGTCCCCTGCTCCTCAGCTCTACAGACCCCTGTTTGTGTCTGCTTCGTGTCACTTTCTCCTCAGCTCTACAGACCTCTGTTTGTGTCTGCTTCATGTCACCTGGTCCACAGTTCTACAGACCTCTGTTTGTGTCTGCCTCATGTCACTTGCTCCTCAGCTCTACAGACCTCTGTTTGTGTCTGCTTCGTGTCACCTGCTCCTCAGCTCTACAGACCTCTGTTTGTGTCTGCTTCGTGTCACCTGCTCCTCAGCTCTACATACCTCTGTGTCTGCTTCATGTCACCTGCTCCTCAGCTCTACAGACCTCTGTGTCTGCTTCATGTCCCCTGCTCCTCAGCTCTACAGACCTCTGTTTGTGTCTGCTTCATGTCACCTGCTCCTCAGCTCTACAGACCTCTGTTGTGTCTGCTTCATGTCACCTGGTCCACAGTTCTACAGACCTCTGTTTGTGTCTGCCTCCATGTCACTTGCTCCTCAGCTCTACAGACCTCTGTTTGTGTCTGCTTCATGCCGCCTGCTCCTCAGCACTACAGGCCTCTGTTTGTGTCTGATTCATGCCGCCTGCTCCTCAGCTCTACAGGCCTCTGCTTGTGCCTGCTTCATGCCGCCTGCTCCTCAGCTCTACAGGCCTCAGCTTGTGTCTGCTTCATGCCGCCTGCTCCTCAGGTCTACAGGCCTCAGCTTGTGTCTGCTTCATGCCGCCTGCTCCTCAGCTCTACAGACCTCTGTTTGTGTCTGCCTCATGCCGCCGGGCCCTTAACTCTACAGGCCTCTGTTTGTGTCTGCTTCATGCCGCCTGCTCCTCAGCTCTACAGGCCTCTGTTTGTGTCTGCTTCATGCTGCCTGCCCCTCAGCTCTACAGGCCTCTGCTTGTGTCTGCTTCATGCTGCCTGCTCCTCAGCTCTACAGGCCTCTGCTTGTGTCTGCTTCATGCCGCCTGCTCCTCAGCTCTACAAGCCTCTGCTTGTGCCTGCTTCATGCCGCCTGCTCCTCAGCTCTACAGGCCTCTGCTTGTGTCTGCTTCCATGCTGCCTGCTCCTCAGCTCTATAGGCCTCTCTTTGTGTCTGCTTCATGCTGCCTGCTTCTCAGCTCTACAGGCCTCTCTTTGTGTCTGCTTCATGTCGCCTGCTCCTCAGCTCTACAGGCCTCTGCTTGTGTCTGCTTCATGCCCCCTGCTCCTCAACTCTACAGGCCTCTGCTTGTGTCTGCTTCATGCTGCCTGCTCCTCAGCTCTACAGGCCTCTGTTTGTGTCTGCTTCATGTCGCCTGCTCCTCAGCTCTACAGGCCTCTGCTTGTGTCTGCTTCATGCCACCTGCTCCTCAGCTCTACAGCCCTCTGCTTGTGTCTGCTTCATGCCGCCTGCTCCTCAGCTCTACAGGCCTCTTTTTGTGTCTGCTTCATGCCGCCGGCTCCTCAGCTTTACAGGCCTCTGCTTGTGTCTGCTTCATGCTGCCTGCTCCTCAGCTCTACAGACCTCTGCTTGTGTCTGCTTCATGCCGCCTGCTCCTCAGCTCTACAGGCCTCTGCTTGTGTCTGCTTCATGCCGCCTGCTCCTCAGCTCTACAGGCCTCTTTTTGTGTCTGCTTCATGCCGCCGGCTCCTCAGCTCTACAGGCCTCTGCTTGTGTCTGCTTCATGCTGCCTGCCCCTCAGCTCTACAGGCCTCTCTTTGTGTCTGCTTCCATGCCGCCTGGCTCCTTAACTCTACAGGCCTCTGTTTGTGTCTGCTTCATGCCGCCTGCTCCTCAGCTCTACAGGCCTCTGTTTGTGTCTGCTTCATGTCGCTTGCTCCTCAGCTCTACAGGCCTCTCTTTGTGTCTGCTTCATGCCGCCGGCTCCTTAACTCTACAGGCCTCTGTTTGTGTCTGCTTCATGTCACCTGGTCCACAGTTCTACAGACCTAAGTTTGTGTCTGCCTCATGTCACTTGCTCCTCAGCTCTACAGACCTCTGTTTGTGTCTGCTTCATGCCGCCTGCTCCTCAGCACTACAAGCCTCTGTTTGTGTCTGATTCATGCCGCCTGCTCCTCAGCTCTACAGGCCTCAGCTTGTGTCTGCTTCATGCCGCCTGCTCCTCAGGTCTACAGGCCTCAGCTTGTGTCTGCTTCATGCCGCCTGCTCCTCAGCTCTACAGACCTCTGTTTGTGTCTGTTTGTGTCTGCTTCATGCCGCCGGCTCCTCAGCTCTACAGGCCTCTGCTTGTGCCTGCTTCATGCCGCCTGCTCCTCAGCTCTACAGGCCTCTGTTTGTGTCTGCTTCATTCCGCCTGCTCCTCAGCTCTACAGACCTCTGTTTGTGTCTGCTTCATGCCGCCTGCTCCTCAGCTCTACAGGCCTCTGCTTGTGCCTGCTTCATGCCGCCTGCTCCTCAGCTCTACAGGCCCCTGCTTGTGTCTGCTTCATGCTGCCTGCTCCTCAGCTCTACAGGCCTCTCTTTGTGTCTGCTTCATGTCGCCTACTCCTCAGCTCTACAGGCCTCTGCTTGTGTCTGCTTCATGCCACCTGCTCCTCAGCTCTACAGGCCTCTGCTTGTGTCTGCTTCATGCCGCCTGCTCCTCAGCTCTACAGGCCTTTTTTGTGTCTGCTTCATGCCGCCTCGGCTCCTCAGCTTTATAGGCCTCTGCTTGTGTCTGCTTCATGCTGCCTGCTCCTCAGCTCTACAGGCCTCTGTTTGTGTCTGCTTCATGCCGCCTGCTCCTCAGCTCTACAGACCTCTGTTTGTGTCTCCTTCATGTCGCCTGCTCCTCAGCTCTACAGGCCTCTGCTTGTGTCTGCTTCATGCCGCCTGCTCCTCAGCTCTACAGGCCTCTGCTTGTGTCTGCTTCCATGCCGCCTGCTCCTCAGCTCTACAGGCCTCTTTTGTGTCTTCTTCATGCCGCCTGCTCCTCAGCTCTACAGGCCTCTGCTTGTGTCTGCTTCATGCCGCCTGCTCCTCAGCTCTCACAGGCCTCTTTTTGTGTCTGCTTCATGCCGCCTGGCTCCTCAGCTCTACAGGCCTCTGCTTGTGTCTGCTTCATGCCGCCTGCCCCTCAGCTCTACAGGCCTCTGCGTGTGTCTGCTTCATGCTGCCTGCTCCTCAGCTCTACAGGCCTCTGCTTGTGTCTGCTTCATGCCGCCTGCTCCTTAGCTCTACAAGCCTCTGCTTGTGCCTGCTTCATGCCGCCTGCTCCTCAGCTCTACAGGCCTCTGCTTGTGTCTGCTTCATGCTGCCTGCTCCTCAGCTCTATAGGCCTCTCTTGGTGTCTGCTTCATGCTGCCTGCTTCTCAGCTCTACAGGCCTCTCTTTGTGTCTGCTTCATGTCGCCTGCTCCTCAGCTCTACAGGCCTCTGCTTGTGTCTGCTTCATGCCCCCTGCTCCTCAACTCTACAGGCCTCTGCTTGTGTCTGCTTCATGCTGCCTGCTCCTCAGCTCTACAGGCCTCTCTTTGTGTCTGCTTCATGTCGCCTGCTCCTCAGCTCTACAGGCCTCTGCTTGTGTCTGCTTCATGCCACCTGCTCCTCAGCTCTACAGCCCACTGCTTGTGTCTGCTTCCATGCCGCCTGCTCCTCAGCTCTACAGCCCTCTGCTTGTGTCTGCTTCATGCCACCTGCTCCTCAGCTCTACAGCCCTCTGCTTGTGTCTGCTTCATGCTGCCTGCTCCTCAGCTCTACAGGCCTCTCTTTGTGTCTGCTTCATGTCACCTGCTCCTCAGCTCTACAGGCCTCTGCTTGTGTCTGCTTCATGCCACCTGCTCCTCAGCTCTACAGCCCTCTGCTTGTGTCTGCTTCATGCTGCCTGCTCCTCAGCTCTACAGGCCTCTCTTTGTGTCTGCTTCATGTCGCCTGCTCCTCAGCTCTACAGGCCTCTGCTTGTGTCTGCTTCATGCCGCCTGCTCCTCAGCTCTACAGGCCTCTGCTTGTGCCTGCTTCATGCCGCCTGCTCCTCAGCTCTACAGGCCCCTGCTTGTGTCTGCTTCATGCTGCCTGCTCCTCAGCTCTACAGGCCTCTTTTTGTGTCTGCTTCATGCCACCAGCTCCTCAGCTTTACAGGCCTCTGCTTGTGTCTGCTTCATGCTGCCTGCTCCTCAGCTCTACAGGCCGCTGCTTGTGTCTGCTTCATGCCGCCTGCTCCTCAGCTCTACAGGCCTCTGCTTGTGTCTGCTTCATGCTGCCTGCTCCCCAGCTCTACAGGCCTCTTTTTGTGTCTGCTTCATGCCGCCGGCTCCTCAGCTCTACAGGCCTCTGCTTGTGTCTGCTTCATGCTGCCTGCCCTTCAGCTCTACAGGCCTCTCTTTGTGTCTGCTTCATGCCGCTCGGCTCCTTAACTCTACAGGCCTCTGTTTGTGTCTGCTTCATGCCGCCTGCTCCTCAGCTCTACAGGCCTCTGTTTGTGTCTGCTTCATGTCGCCTGCTCCTCAGCTCTACAGGCCTCTGCTTGTGTCTGCTTCATGCCGCCTGCTCCTCAGCTCTACAGGCCTCTGCTTGTGTCTGCTTCATGCCCCCTCCTCCTCAGTTCTACAGGCATCTGCTTGTGTCTGCTTCATGCCGCCTGCTCCTCAGCTCTACAGACCTCTGCTTGTGCCTGCTTCATGCCGCCTGCTCCTCAGCTCTACAGGCCTCTGCTTGTGCCTGCTTCATGCCGCCTGCTCCTCAGCTCTATGGGCCTCTGCTTGTGTCTGCTTCATGCCCCCTGCTCCTCAGCTCTACAGGCATCTGCTTGTGCCTGCTTCATGCCGCCTGCTCCTCAGCTCTACAGGCCTCTGCTTGTGCCTGCTTCATGCCGCCTGCTCCTCAGCACTACAGGCCTCTGTTTGTGTCTGCTTCATGCCGCCAGCTCCTCAGCTCTGCAGAACTCTGTTTGTGTCTGCCTCATGTCACTTGCTCCTCAGCTCTACAGACCTGTTTGTGACTGCTTCATGTCCCCTGCTCCTCAGCTCTACAGACCTCTGTTTGTGTCTGCTTCATGTCACCTGCTCCTCAGCTCTACAGAACTCTGTTTGTGTCTGCTTCATGTCCCCTGCTCCTCAGCTCTACAGACCCGTTTGTGTCTGCTTCGTGTCACTTTCTCCTCAGCTCTACAGATCTCTGTTTGTGTCTGCCTCATGTCACCTGCTCCTCAGCTCTACAGACCTCTGTGTCTGCTTCATGTCACCTGCTCCTCAGCTCTACAGACCTCTGTCTGTGTCTGCTTCATGCCACCTGCTACTCAGCTCTACAGACCTCTGTGTCTGCTTCATGTCACCTGCTCCTCAGCTCTACAGACCTCTGTCTGTGTCTGCTTCATGCCGCCTGCTCCTCAGCTCTGTAGACCTCTGTTTGTGTCTGCCTCATGTCACTTGCTCCTCAGCTCTACAGACCTGTTTGTGACTGCTTCATGTCCCCTGCTCCTCAGCTCTACAGACCTCTGTTTGTGTCTGCCTCATGTCACCTGCTCCTCAGCTCTACAGACCTCTGTTTGTGTCTGCTTCATGTCCCCTGCTCCTCAGCTCTACAGACCCCTGTTTGTGTCTGCTTCGTGTCACTTTCTCCTCAGCTCTACAGACCTCTGTTTGTGTCTGCTTCATGTCACCTGGTCCACAGTTCTACAGACCTCTGTTTGTGTC
The DNA here is from genome assembly GCA_963921515.1 of Calotriton arnoldi. NCBI lineage: Eukaryota > Metazoa > Chordata > Amphibia > Caudata > Salamandridae > Calotriton > Calotriton arnoldi. The sequence continues at coordinate 1,421,453 of CAWUFW010002046.1, forward strand.
TGCCTCATGTCACTTGCTCCTCAGCTCTACAGACCTCTGTTTGTGTCTGCTTCGTGTCACCTGCTGCTCAGCTCTACAGACCTCTGTTTGTGTCTGCTTCGTGTCACCTGCTCCTCAGTTCTACATACCTCTGTGTCTGCTTCATGTCACCTGCTCCTCAGCTCTACAGACCTCTGTGTCTGCTTCATGTCCCCTGCTCCTCAGCTCTACAGACCTCTGTTTGTGTCTGCTTCATGTCACCTGCTCCTCAGCTCTACTGACCTCTGTTGTGTCTGCTTCATGTCACCTGCTCCTCAGCACTACAGGCCTCTGTTTGTGTCTGATTCATGCCGCCTGCTCCTCAGCTCTACAGGCCTCTGCTTGTGCCTGCTTCATGCCGCCTGCTCCTCAGCTCTACAGGCCTCATCTTGTGTCTGCTTCATGCCGCCTGCTCCTCAGCTCTACAGGCCTCTGCTTGTGTCTGCTTCATGCCACCTGCTCCTCAGCTCTACAGGCCTCTGCTTGTGCCTGCTTCATGCCGCCTGCTCCTCAGCTCTACAGGCCTCAGCTTGTGTCTGCTTCATGCCGCCTGATCCTCAGCTCTACAGACCTCTGTTTGTGTCTGTTTGTGTCTGCTTCATGCCGCCGGCTCCTCAGCTCTACAGGCCTCTGCTTGTGCCTGCTTCATGCCGCCTGCTCCTCAGCTCTACAGGCCTCTGTTTGTGTCTGCTTCATTCCGCCTGCTCCTCAGCTCTACAGACCTCTGTTTGTGTCTGCTTCATGTCGCCTGCTCCTCAGCTCTACAGGCCTCTGCTTGTGTCTGCTTCATGCCGCCTGCTCCTCAGCTCTAGAAGCCTCTGCTTGTGTCTGCTTCAAGCCGCCTGCTCCTCAGCTCTACAGGCCTCTGTTTGTGTCTGCTTCATGCTGCCTGCTCCTCAGCTCTACAGACCTCTGTTTGTGTCTCCTTCATGTCGCCTGCTCCTCAGCTCTACAGGCCTCTGATTGTGTCTGCTTCCATGCCGCCTGCTCCTCAGCTCTACAGGCCTCTGCTTGTGTCTGCTTCATGCCGCCTGCTCCTCAGCTATACAGGCCTCTTTTTGTCTGCTTCATGCCGCCTGCTCCTCAGCTCTACAGGCCTCTGCTTGTGTCTGCTTCATGCCGCCTGCTCCTCAGCTCTACAGGCCTCTTTTGTGTCTGCTTCATGCCGCCGGCTCCTCAGCTCTACAGGCCTCTGCTTGTGTCTGCTTCATGCTGCCTGTCCCTCAGCTCTACAGGCCTCTGCTTGTGTCTGCTTCATGCTGCCTGCTCCTCAGCTCTACAGGCCTCTGCTTGTGTCTGCTTCATGCCGCCTGCTCCTCAGCTCTACAAGCCTCTGCTTGTGCCTGCTTCATGCCGCCTGCTCCTCAGCTCTACAGTCCTCTGCTTGTGTCTGCTTCATGCTGCCTGCTCCTCAGCTCTATAGGCCTCTCTTTGTGTCTGCTTCATGCTGCCTGCTTCTCAGCTCTACAGGCCTCTCTTTGTGTCTGCTTCATGTCGCCTGCTCCTCAGCTCCACAGGCCTCTGCTTGTGTCTGCTTCATGCCCCTGCTCCTCAACTCTACAGGCCTCTGCTTGTGTCTGCTTCATGCTGCCTGCTCCTCAGCTCTACCGGCCTCTCTTTGTGTCTGCTTCATGTCGCCTGCTCCTCAGCTCTACAGGCCTCTGCTTGTGTCTGCTTCATGCCACCTGCTCCTCAGCTCTACAGCCCTCTGCTTGTGTCTGCTTCATGCCGCCTGCTCCTCAGCTCTACAGGCCTCTTTTTGTGTCTGCTTCATGCCGCCGGCTCCTCAGCTTTACAGGCCTCTGCTTGTGTCTGCTTCATGCTGCCTGCTCCTCAGCTCTACAGGCCTCTGCTTGTGTCTGCTTCATGCCGCCTGCTCCTCAGCTCTACAGGCCTCTGCTTGTGTCTGCTTCATGCCGCCTGCTCCTCAGCTCTACAGGCCTCTTTTTGTGTCTGCTTCATGCCGCCGGCTCCTCAGCTCTACAGGCCTCTGCTTGTGTCTGCTTCCATGCTGCCTGCCCCTCAGCTCTACAGGCCTCTCTTTGTGTCTGCTTCATGCCGCCGGCTCCTTAACTCTACAGGCCTCTGTTTGTGTCTGCTTCATGCCGCCTGCTCCTCAGCTCTACAGGCCTCTGCTTGTGCCTGCTTCATGCCGCCTGCTCCTCAGCTCTACAGGCCTCTGCTTGTGCCTGCTTCATGCCGCCTGCTCCTCAGCTCTATGGGCCTCTGCTTGTGTCTGCTTCATGCCCCCTGCTCCTCAGCTCTACAGGCATCTGCTTGTGCCTGCTTCATGCCGCCTGCTCCTCAGCTCTACAGGCCTCTGCTTGTGCCTGCTTCATGCCGCCTGCTCCTCAGCACTACAGGCCTCTGTTTGTGTCTGCTTCATGCCGCCTGCTCCTCAGCTCTGCAGAACTCTGTTTGTGTCTGCCTCATGTCACTTGCTCCTCAGCTCTACAGACCTCTGTTTGTGACTGCTTCATGTCCCCTGCTCCTCAGCTCTACAGACCTCTGTCTGTGTCTGCTTCATGTCACCTGCTCCTCAGCTCTACAGACCTCTGTTTGTGTCTGCTTCATGTCCCCTGCTCCTCAGCTCTACAGACCCGTTTGTGTCTGCTTCGTGTCACTTTCTCCTCAGCTCTACAGACCTCTGTTTGTGTCTGCTTCATGCCGCCTGCTACTCAGCTCTACAGACCTCTGTGTCTGCTTCATGTCACCTGCTCCTCAGCTCTACAGACCTCTGTCTGTGTCTGCTTCATGCCGCCTGCTCCTCAGCTCTGCAGACCTCTGTTTGTGTCTGCCTCATGTCACTTGCTCCTCAGCTCTACAGACCTGTTTGTGACTGCTTCATGTCCCCTGCTCCTCAGCTCTACAGACCTCTGTTTGTGTCTGCTTCATGTCACCTGCTCCTCAGCTCAACAGACCTCTGTTTGTGTCTGCTTCATGTCCCCTGCTCCTCAGCTCTACAGACCCCTGTTTGTGTCTGCTTCGTGTCACTTTCTCCTCAGCTCTACAGACCTCTGTTTGTGTCTGCTTCATGTCACCTGGTCCACAGTTCTACAGACCTCTGTTTGTGTCTGCCTCATGTCACTTGCTCCTCAGCTCTACAGACCTCTGTTTGTGTCTGCTTCGTGTCACCTGCTCCTCAGCTCTACAGACCTCTGTTTGTGTCTGCTTCGTGTCACCTGCTCCTCAGCTCTACATACCTCTGTGTCTGCTTCATGTCACCTGCTCCTCAGCTCTACAGACCTCTGTGTCTGCTTCATGTCCCCTGCTCCTCAGCTCTACAGACCTCTGTTTGTGTCTGCTTCATGTCACCTGCTCCTCAGCTCTACAGACCTCTGTTGTGTCTGCTTCATGTCACCTGGTCCACAGTTCTACAGACCTCTGTTTGTGTCTGCCTCATGTCACTTGCTCCTCAGCTCTACAGACCTCTGTTTGTGTCTGCTTCATGCCGCCTGCTCCTCAGCACTACAGGCCTCTGTTTGTGTCTGATTCATGCCGCCTGCTCCTCAGCTCTACAGGCCTCTGCTTGTGCCTGCTTCATGCCGCCTGCTCCTCAGCTCTACAGGCCTCAGCTTGTGTCTGCTTCATGCCGCCTGCTCCTCAGGTCTACAGGCCTCAGCTTGTGTCTGCTTCATGCCGCCTGCTCCTCAGCTCTACAGACCTCTGTTTGTGTCTGTTTGTGTCTGCTTCATGCCGCCGGCTCCTCAGCTCTACAGGCCTCTGCTTGTGCCTGCTTCATGCCGCCTGCTCCTCAGCTCTACAGGCCTCTGTTTGTGTCTGCTTCATTCCGCCTGCTCCTTAGCTCTACAGACCTCTGTTTGTGTCTGCTTCATGTCGCCTGCTCCTCAGCTCTACAGGCCTCTGCTTGTGTCTGCTTCATGCCGCCTGCTCCTCAGCTCTACAAGCCTCTGCTTGTGTCTGCTTCATGCCGCCTGCTCCTCAGCTCTACAGGCCTCTTTTTGTGTCTGCTTCATGCCGCCGGCTCCTCAGCTCTACAGGCCTCTGCTTGTGTCTGCTTCATGCTGCCTGCCCCTCAGCTCTACAGGCCTCTCTTTGTGTCTGCCTCATGCCGCCGGGCCCTTAACTCTACAGGCCTCTGTTTGTGTCTGTTTCATGCCGCCTGCTCCTCAGCTCTACAGGCCTCTGTTTGTGTCTGCTTCATGCTGCCTGCCCCTCAGCTCTACAGGCCTCTGCTTGTGTCTGCTTCATGCTGCCTGCTCCTCAGCTCTACAGGCCTCTGCTTGTGTCTGCTTCATGCCGCCTGCTCCTCAGCTCTACAAGCCTCTGCTTGTGCCTGCTTCATGCCGCCTGCTCCTCAGCTCTACAGGCCTCTGCTTGTGTCTGCTTCATGCTGCCTGCTCCTCAGCTCTATAGGCCTCTCTTTGTGTCTGCTTCATGCTGCCTGCTTCTCAGCTCTACAGGCCTCTCTTTGTGTCTGCTTCATGTCGCCTGCTCCTCAGCTCTACAGGCCTCTGCTTGTGTCTGCTTCATGCCCCCTGCTCCTCAACTCTACAGGCCTCTGCTTGTGTCTGCTTCATGCTGCCTGCTCCTCAGCTCTACAGGCCTCTCTTTGTGTCTGCTTCATGTCGCCTGCTCCTCAGCTCTACAGGCCTCTGCTTGTGTCTGCTTCATGCCACCTGCTCCTCAGCTCTACAGCCCTCTGCTTGTGTCTGCTTCATGCCGCCGGCTCCTCAGCTCTATAGGCCTCTCTTTGTGTCTGCTTCATGCTGCCTGCTTCTCAGCTCTACAGGCCTCTCTTTGTGTCTGCTTCATGTCGCCTGCTCCTCAGCTCTACAGGCCTCTGCTTGTGTCTGCTTCATGCCCCCTGCTCCTCAACTCTACAGGCCTCTGCTTGTATCTGCTTCATGCTGCCTGCTCCTCAGCTCTACAGGCCTCTCTTTGTGTCTGCTTCATGTCGCCTGCTCCTCAGCTCTACAGGCCTCTGCTTGTGTCTGCTTCCATGCCACCTGATCCTCAGCTCTACAGGCCTCTTTTTGTGTCTGCTTCATGCCGCCGGCTCCTCAGCTTTACAGGCCTCTGCTTGTGTCTGCTTCATGCTGCCTGCTCCTCAGCTCTACAGGCCTCTGCTTGTGTCTGCTTCATGCCGCCTGCTCCTCAGCTCTACAGGCCTCTGCTTGTGTCTGCTTCATGCCGCCTGCTCCTCAGCTCTACAGGCCTCTTTTGTGTCTGCTTCCATGCCGCCGGCTCCTCAGCTCTACAGGCCTCTGCTTGTGTCTGCTTCATGCTGCCTGCCCCTCAGCTCTACAGGCCTCTCTTTGTGTCTGCTTCATGCCGCCGGCTCCTTAACTCTACAGGCCTCTGTTTGTGTCTGCTTCATGCCGCCTGCTCCTCAGCTCTACAGGCCTCTGTTTGTGTCTGCTTCATGTCGCCTGCTCCTCAGCTCTACAGGCCTCTCTTTGTGTCTGCTTCATGCCGCCGGCTCCTTAACTCTACAGGCCTCTGTTTGTGTCTGCTTTATGCCGCCTGCTCCTCAGCTCTACAGACCTCTGTTTGTGTCTGCTTCATGTCACCTGCTCCTCAGCTCTACAGACCTCTGTTTGTGTCTGCTTCATGTCCCCTGCTCCTCAGCTCTACAGAACCGTTTGTGTCTGCTTCGTGTCACTTTCTCCTCAGCTCTACAGACCTCTGTTTGTGTCTGCTTCATGCCGCCTGCTACTCAGCTCTACAGACCTCTGTGTCTGCTTCATGTCACCTGCTCCTCAGCTCTACAGACCTCTGTCTGTGTCTGCTTCATGCCGCCTGCTCCTCAGCTCTGCAGACCTCTGTTTGTGTCTGCCTCATGTCACTTGCTCCTCAGCTCTACAGACCTGTTTGTGACTGCTTCATGTCCCCTGCTCCTCAGCTCTACAGACCTCTGTTTGTGTCTGCTTCATGTCACCTGCTCCTCAGCTCTACAGACCTCTGTTTGTGTCTGCTTCATGTCCCCTACTCCTCAGCTCTACAGACCCCTGTTTGTGTCTGCTTGGTGTCACTTTCTCCTCAGCTCTACAGACCTCTGTTTGTGTCTGCTTCATGTCACCTGGTCCACAGTTTTACAGACCTCTGTTTGTGTCTGCTTCATGCCACTTGCTCCTCAGCTCTACAGACCTCTGTTTGTGTCTGCTTCGTGTCACCTGCTCCTCAGCTCTACAGACCTCTGTTTGTGTCTGCTTCGTGTCACCTGCTCCTCAGCTCTACATACCTCTGTGTCTGCTTCATGTCACCTGCTCCTCAGCTCTACAGACCTCTGTGTCTGCTTCATGTCCCCTGCTCCTCAGCTCTACAGACCTCTGTTTGTGTCTGCTTCATGTCACCTGCTCCTCAGCTCTACAGACCTCTGTTGTGTCTGCTTCATGTCACCTGGTCCACAGTTCTACAGACCTCTGTTTGTGTCTGCCTCATGTCACTTGCTCCTCAGCTCTACAGACCTCTGTTTGTGTCTGCTTCATGCCGCCTGCTCCTCAGCACTACAGGCCTCTGTTTGTGTCTGATTCATGCCGCCTGCTCCTCAGCTCTACAGGCCTCTGCTTGTGCCTGCTTCATGCCGCCTGCTCCTCAGCTCTACAGGCCTCAGCTTGTGTCTGCTTCATGCCGCCTGCTCCTCAGGTCTACAGGCCTCAGCTTGTGTCTGCTTCCATGCCGCCTGCTCCTCAGCTCTACAGACCTCTGTTTGTGTCTGTTTGTGTCTGCTTCATGCCGCCGGCTCCTCAGCTCTACAGGCCTCTGCTTGTGCCTGCTTCATGCTGCCTGCTCCTCAGCTCTACAGGCCTCTGTTTGTGTCTGCTCCATTCCGCCTGCTCCTCAGCTCTACAGACCTCTGCTTGTGTCTGCTTCATGCTGCCTGCCCCTCAGCTCTACAGGCCTCTCTTTGTGTCTGCCTCATGCCGCCGGCTCCTTAACTCTACAGGCCTCTGTTTGTGTCTGCTTCATGCCGCCTGCTCCTCAGCTCTACAGGCCTCTGTTTGTGTCTGCTTCATGCTGCCTGCCCCTCAGCTCTACTGGCCTCTGCTTGTGTCTGCTTCATGCTGCCTGCTCCTCAGCTCTACAGGCCTCTGCTTGTGTCTGCTTCATGCCGCATGCTCCTCAGCTCTACAAGCCTCTGCTTGTGCCTGCTTCATGCCGCCTGCTCCTCAGCTCTACAGGCCTCTGCTTGTGTCTGCTTCATGCTGCCTGCTCCTCAGCTCTATAGGCCTCTCTTTGTGTCTGCTTCATGCTGCCTGCTTCTCAGCTCTACAGGCCTCTCTTTGTGTCTGCTTCATGACGCCTGCTCCTCAGCTCTACAGGCCTCTGCTTGTGTCTGCTTCATGCCGCCTGCTCCTCAGCTCTACAAGCCTCTGCTTGTGTCTGCTTCAAGCCGCCTGCTCCTCAGCTCTACAGGCCTCTGTTTGTGTCTGCTTCATGCTGCCTGCTCCTCAGCTCTACAGACCTCTGTTTGTGTCTCCTTCATGTCGCCTGCTCCTCAGCTCTACAGGCCTCTGCTTGTGTCTGCTTCATGCCGCCTGCTCCTCAGCTCTACAGGCCTCTGCTTGTGTCTGCTTCATGCCGCCTGCTCCTCAGCTATACAGGCCTCTTTTTTTGTCTGCTTCATGCCGCCTGCTCCTCAGCTCTACAGGCCTCTGCTTGTGTCTGCTTCATGCCGTCTGCTCCTCAGCTCTACAGGCCTCTTTTTGTGTCTGCTTCATGCCGCCGGCTCCTCAGCTCTACAGGCCTCTGCTTGTGTCTGCTTCATGCTGCCTGCCCCTCAGCTCTACAGGCCTCTGCTTGTGTCTGCTTCATGCTGCCTGCTCCTCAGCTCTACAGGCCTCTGCTTGTGTCTGCTTCATGCCGCCTGCTCCTCAGCTCTACAAGCCTCTGCTTGTGCCTGCTTCATGCCGCCTGCTCCTCAGCTCTACAGGCCTCTGCTTGTGTCTGCTTCATGCTGCCTGCTCCTCAGCTCTATAGGCCTCTCTTTGTGTCTGGTTCATGCTGCCTGCTTCTCAGCTCTACAGGCCTCTCTTTGTGTCTGCTTCATGTCGCCTGCTCCTCAGCTCTACAGGCCTCTGCTTGTGTCTGCTTCATGCCCCCTGCTCCTCAACTCTACAGGCCTCTGCTTGTGTCTGCTTCATGCTGCCTGCTCCTCAGCTCTACCGGCCTCTCTTTGTGTCTGCTTCATGTCGCCTGCTCCTCAGCTCTACAGGCCTCTGCTTGTGTCTGCTTCATGCCACCTGCTCCTCAGCTCTACAGCCCTCTGCTTGTGTCTGCTTCATGCCGCCTGCTCCTCAGCTCTACAGGCCTCTTTTTGTGTCTGCTTCATGCCGCCGGCTCCTCAGCTTTACAGGCCTCTGCTTGTGTCTGCTTCATGCTGCCTGCTCCTCAGCTCTACAGGCCTCTGCTTGTGTCTGCTTCATGCCGCCTGCTCCTCAGCTCTACAGGCCTCTGCTTGTGTCTGCTTCATGCCGCCTGCTCCTCAGCTCTACAGGCCTCTTTTTGTGTCTGCTTCATGCCGCCGGCTCCTCAGCTCTACAGGCCTCTGCTTGTGTCTGCTTCATGCTGCCTGCCCCTCAGCTCTACAGGCCTCTCTTTGTGTCTGCTTCATGCCGCCGGCTCCTTAACTCTACAGGCCTCTGTTTGTGTCTGCTTCATGCCGCCTGCTCCTCAGCTCTACAGGCCTCTGCTTGTGCCTGCTTCATGCCGCCTGCTCCTCAGCTCTACAGGCCTCTGCTTGTGCCTGCTTCATGCCGCCTGCTCCTCAGCTCTATGGGCCTCTGCTTGTGTCTGCTTCATGCCCCCTGCTCCTCAGCTCTACAGGCATCTGCTTGTGCCTGCTTCATGCCGCCTGCTCCTCAGCTCTACAGGCCTCTGCTTGTGCCTGCTTCATGCCGCCTGCTCCTCAGCACTACAGGCCTCTGTTTGTGTCTGCTTCATGCCGCCTGCTCCTCAGCTCTGCAGAACTCTGTTTGTGTCTGCCTCATGTCACTTGCTCCTCAGCTCTACAGACCTCTGTTTGTGACTGCTTCATGTCCCCTGCTCCTCAGCTCTACAGACCTCTGTCTGTGTCTGCTTCATGTCACCTGCTCCTCAGCTCTACAGACCTCTGTTTGTGTCTGCTTCATGTCCCCTGCTCCTCAGCTCTACAGACCCGTTTGTGTCTGCTTCGTGTCACTTTCTCCTCAGCTCTACAGACCTCTGTTTGTGTCTGCTTCATGCCGCCTGCTACTCAGCTCTACAGACCTCTGTGTCTGCTTCATGTCACCTGCTCCTCAGCTCTACAGACCTCTGTCTGTGTCTGCTTCATGCCGCCTGCTCCTCAGCTCTGCAGACCTCTGTTTGTGTCTGCCTCATGTCACTTGCTCCTCAGCTCTACAGACCTGTTTGTGACTGCTTCATGTCCCCTGCTCCTCAGCTCTACAGACCTCTGTTTGTGTCTGCTTCATGTCACCTGCTCCTCAGCTCTACAGACCTCTGTTTGTGTCTGCTTCATGTCCCCTGCTCCTCAGCTCTACAGACCCCTGTTTGTGTCTGCTTCGTGTCACTTTCTCCTCAGCTCTACAGACCTCTGTTTGTGTCTGCTTCATGTCACCTGGTCCACAGTTCTACAGACCTCTGTTTGTGTCTGCCTCATGTCACTTGCTCCTCAGCTCTACAGACCTCTGTTTGTGTCTGCTTCATGCCGCCTGCTACTCAGCTCTACAGACCTCTGTGTCTGCTTCATGTCACCTGCTCCTCAGCTCTACAGACCTCTGTCTGTGTCTGCTTCATGCCGCCTGCTCCTCAGCTCTGCAGACCTCTGTTTGTGTCTGCCTCATGTCACTTGCTCCTCAGCTCTACAGACCTGTTTGTGACTGCTTCATGTCCCCTGCTCCTCAGCTCTACAGACCTCTGTTTGTGTCTGCTTCATGTCACCTGCTCCTCAGCTCTACAGACCTCTGTTTGTGTCTGCTTCATGCCGCCTGCTCCTCAGCTCTATGGGCCTCTGCTTGTGTCTGCTTCATGCCCCCTGCTCCTCAGCTCTACAGGCATCTGCTTGTGCCTGCTTCATGCCGCCTGCTCCTCAGCTCTACAGGCCTCTGCTTGTGCCTGCTTCATGCCGCCTGCTCCTCAGCACTACAGGCCTCTGTTTGTGTCTGCTTCATGCCGCCTGCTCCTCAGCTCTGCAGAACTCTGTTTGTGTCTGCCTCATGTCACTTGCTCCTCAGCTCTACAGACCTCTGTTTGTGACTGCTTCATGTCCCCTGCTCCTCAGCTCTACAGACCTCTGTTTGTGTCTGCTTCATGTCACCTGCTCCTCAGCTCTACAGACCTCTGTTTGTGTCTGCTTCATGTCCCCTGCTCCTCAGCTCTACAGACCCGTTTGTGTCTGCTTCGTGTCACTTTCTCCTCAGCTCTACAGACCTCTGTTTGTGTCTGCTTCATGCCGCCTGCTACTCAGCTCTACAGACCTCTGTGTCTGCTTCATGTCACCTGCTCCTCAGCTCTACAGACCTCTGTCTGTGTCTGCTTCATGCCGCCTGCTCCTCAGCTCTGCAGACCTCTGTTTGTGTCTGCCTCATGTCACTTGCTCCTCAGCTCTACAGACCTGTTTGTGACTGCTTCATGTCCCCTGCTCCTCAGCTCTACAGACCTCTGTTTGTGTCTGCTTCATGTCACCTGCTCCTCAGCTCTACAGACCTCTGTTTGTGTCTGCTTCATGTCCCCTGCTCCTCAGCTCTACAGACCCCTGTTTGTGTCTGCTTCGTGTCACTTTCTCCTCAGCTCTACAGACCTCTGTTTGTGTCTGCTTCATGTCACCTGGTCCACAGTTCTACAGACCTCTGTTTGTGTCTGCCTCATGTCACTTGCTCCTCAGCTCTACAGACCTCTGTTTGTGTCTGCTTCGTGTCACCTGCTCCTCAGCTCTACAGACCTCTGTTTGTGTCTGCTTCGTGTCACCTGCTCCTCAGCTCTACATACCTCTGTGTCTGCTTCATGTCACCTGCTCCTCAGCTCTACAGACCTCTGTGTCTGCTTCATGTCCCCTGCTCCTCAGCTCTACAGACCTCTGTTTGTGTCTGCTTCATGTCACCTGCTCCTCAGCTCTACAGACCTCTGTTGTGTCTGCTTCATGTCACCTGGTCCACAGTTCTACAGACCTCTGTTTGTGTCTGCCTCATGTCACTTGCTCCTCAGCTCTACAGACCTCTGTTTGTGTCTGCTTCATGCCGCCTGCTCCTCAGCACTACAGGCCTCTGTTTGTGTCTGATTCATGCCGCCTGCTCCTCAGCTCTACAGGCCTCTGCTTGTGCCTGCTTCATGCCGCCTGCTCCTCAGCTCTACAGGCCTCAGCTTGTGTCTGCTTCATGCCGCCTGCTCCTCAGGTCTACAGGCCTCAGCTTGTGTCTGCTTCATGCCGCCTGCTCCTCAGCTCTACAGACCTCTGTTTGTGTCTGCTTCATGCCGCCGGCTCCTCAGCTCTACAGGCCTCTGCTTGTGCCTGCTTCATGCCGCCTGCTCCTCAGCTCTACAGGCCTCTGTTTGTGTCTGCTTCATTCCGCCTGCTCCTCAGCTCTACAGACCTCTGTTTGTGTCTGCTTCATGTCGCCTGCTCCTCAGCTCTACAGGCCTCTGCTTGTGTCTGCTTCATGCCGCCTGCTCCTCAGCTCTACAAGCCTCTGCTTGTGTCTGCTTCATGCCGCCTGCTCCTCAGCTCTACAGGCCTCTTTTTGTGTCTGCTTCATGCCGCCGGCTCCTCAGCTCTACAGGCCTCTGCTTGTGTCTGCTTCATGCTGCCTGCCCCTCAGCTCTACAGGCCTCTCTTTGTGTCTGCCTCATGCCGCCGGGCCCTTAACTCTACAGGCCTCTGTTTGTGTCTGCTTCATGCCGCCTGCTCCTCAGCTCTACAGGCCTCTGTTTGTGTCTGCTTCATGCTGCCTGCCCCTCAGCTCTACAGGCCTCTGCTTGTGTCTGCTTCATGCTGCCTGCTCCTCAGCTCTACAGGCCTCTGCTTGTGTCTGCTTCATGCCGCCTGCTCCTCAGCTCTACAAGCCTCTGCTTGTGCCTGCTTCATGCCGCCTGCTCCTCAGCTCTACAGGCCTCTGCTTGTGTCTGCTTCATGCTGCCTGCTCCTCAGCTCTATAGGCCTCTCTTTGTGTCTGCTTCATGCTGCCTGCTTCTCAGCTCTACAGGCCTCTCTTTGTGTCTGCTTCATGTCGCCTGCTCCTCAGCTCTACAGGCCTCTGCTTGTGTCTGCTTCATGCCGCCTGCTCCTCAGCTCTACAGGCCTCTGTTTGTGTCTGCTTCATTCCGCCTGCTCCTCAGCTCTACAGACCTCTGTTTGTGTCTGCTTCATGTCGCCTGCTCCTCAGCTCTACAGGCCTCTCTTTGTGTCTGCTTCATGTCGCCTGCTCCTCAGCTCTACAGGCCTCTGCTTGTGTCTGCTTCATGCCGCCTGCTCCTCAGCTCTACAGGCCTCTTTTTGTGTCTGCTTCATGCCGCCGGCTCCTCAGCTCTACAGGCCTCTGCTTGTGTCTGCTTCATGCTGCCTGCCCCTCAGCTCTACAGGCCTCTCTTTGTGTCTGCTTCATGCCGCCGGCTCCTTAACTCTACAGGCCTCTGTTTGTGTCTGCTTCATGCCGCCTGCTCCTCAGCTCTACAGGCCTCTGTTTGTGTCTGCTTCATGTCGCCTGCTCCTCAGCTCTACAGGCCTCTCTTTGTGTCTGCTTCATGCCGCCGGCTCCTTAACTCTACAGGCCTCTGTTTGTGTCTGCTTCATGCCGCCTGCTCCTCAGCTCTACAGACCTCTGTTTGTGTCTGCTTCATGTCACCTGCTCCTCAGCTCTACAGACCTCTGTTTGTGTCTGCTTCATGTCCCCTGCTCCTCAGCTCTACAGAACCGTTTGTGTCTGCTTCGTGTCACTTTCTCCTCAGCTCTACAGACCTCTGTTTGTGTCTGCTTCATGCCGCCTGCTACTCAGCTCTACAGACCTCTGTGTCTGCTTCATGTCACCTGCTCCTCAGCGCTACAGACCTCTGTCTGTGTCTGCTTCATGCCGCCTGCTCCTCAGCTCTGCAGACCTCTGTTTGTGTCTGCCTCATGTCACTTGCTCCTCAGCTCTACAGACCTGTTTGTGACTGCTTCATGTCCCCTGCTCCTCAGCTCTACAGACCTCTGTTTGTGTCTGCTTCATGTCACCTGCTCCTCAGCTCTACAGACCTCTGTTTGTGTCTGCTTCATGTCCCCTGCTCCTCAGCTCTACAGACCCCTGTTTGTGTCTGCTTGGTGTCACTTTCTCCTCAGCTCTACAGACCTCTGTTTGTGTCTGCTTCATGTCACCTGGTCCACAGTTTTACAGACCTCTGTTTGTGTCTGCCTCATGTCACTTGCTCCTCAGCTCTACAGACCTCTGTTTGTGTCTGCTTCGTGTCACCTGCTCCTCAGCTCTACAGACCTCTGTTTGTGTCTGCTTCGTGTCACCTGCTCCTCAGCTCTACATACCTCTGTGTCTGCTTCATGTCACCTGCTCCTCAGCTCTACAGACCTCTGTGTCTGCTTCATGTCCCCTGCTCCTCAGCTCTACAGACCTCTGTTTGTGTCTGCTTCATGTCACCTGGTCCACAGTTCTACAGACCTCTGTTTGTGTCTGCCTCATGTCACTTGCTCCTCAGCTCTACAGACCTCTGTGTCTGATTCATGCCGCCTGCTCCTCAGCACTACAGGCCTCTGTTTGTGTCTGATTCATGCCGCCTGCTCCTCAGCTCTACAGGTCTCTGCTTGTGCCTGCTTCATGCCGCCTGCTCCTCAGCTCTACAGGCCTCAGCTTGTGTCTGCTTCATGCCGCCTGCTCCTCAGGTCTACAGGCCTCAGCTTGTGTCTGCTTCATGCCGCCTGCTCCTCAGCTCTACAGACCTCTGTTTGTGTCTGCTTCATGCCGCCGGCTCCTCAGCTCTACAGGCCTCTGCTTGTGCCTGCTTCATGCTGCCTGCTCCTCAGCTCTACAGGCCTCTGTTTGTGTCTGCTTCATTCCGCCTGCTCCTCAGCTCTACAGACCTCTGTTTGTGTCTGCTTCATGTCGCCTGCTCCTCAGCTCTACAGGCCTCTGCTTGTGTCTGCTTCATGCCGCCTGCTCCTCAGCTCTACAAGCCTCTGCTTGTGTCTGCTTCATGCCGCCTGCTCCTCAGCTCTACAGGCCTCTTTTTGTGTCTGCTTCATGCCGCCGGCTCCTCAGCTCTACAGGCCTCTGCTTGTGTCTGCTTCATGCTGCCTGCCCCTCAGCTCTACAGGCCTCTCTTTGTGTCTGCCTCATGCCGCCGGCTCCTTAACTCTACAGGCCTCTGTTTGTGTCTGCTTCATGCCGCCTGCTCCTCAGCTCTACAGGCCTCTGTTTGTGTCTGCTTCATGCTGCCTGCCCCTCAGCTCTACTGGCCTCTGCTTGTGTCTGCTTCATGCTGCCTGCTCCTCAGCTCTACAGGCCTCTGCTTGTGTCTGCTTCATGCCGCATGCTCCTCAGCTCTACAAGCCTCTGCTTGTGCCTGCTTCATGCCGCCTGCTCCTCAGCTCTACAGGCCTCTGCTTGTGTCTGCTTCATGCTGCCTGCTCCTCAGCTCTATAGGCCTCTCTTTGTGTCTGCTTCATGCTGCCTGCTTCTCAGCTCTACAGGCCTCTCTTTGTGTCTGCTTCATGTCGCCTGCTCCTCAGCTCTACAGGCCTCTGCTTGTGTCTGCTTCATGCCCCCTGCTCCTCAACTCTACAGGCCTCTGCTTGTGTCTGCTTCATGCTGCCTGCTCCTCAGCTCTACAGGCCTCTCTTTGTGTCTGCTTCATGTCGCCTGCTCCTCAGCTCTACAGGCCTCTGCTTGTGTCTGCTTCATGCCACCTGCTCCTCAGCTCTACAGCCCTCTGCTTGTGTCTGCTTCATGCCGCCTGCTCCTCAGCTCTACAGGCCTCTTTTGTGTCTGCTTCATGCCGCCGGCTCCTCGGCTTTACAGGCCTCTGCTTGTGTCTGCTTCATGCTGCCTGCTCCTCAGCTCTACAGGCCTCTGCTTGTGTCTGCTTCATGCCGCCTGCTCCTCAGCTCTACAGGCCTCTGCTTGTGTCTGCTTCATGCCGCCTGCTCCTCAGCTCTACAGGCCTCTTTTTGTGTCCGCTTCATGCCGCCGGCTCCTCAGCTCTACAGGCCTCTGCTTGTGTCTGCTTCATGCTGCCTGTCCCTCAGCTCTACAGGCCTCTCTTTGTGTCTGCTTCATGCCGCCGGCTCCTTAACTCTACAGGCCTCTGTTTGTGTCTGCTTCATGCCGCCTGCTCCTCAGCTCTACAGGCCTCTGTTTGTGTCTGCTTCATGTCGCCTGCTCCTCAGCTCTACAGGCCTCTGCTTGTGTCTGCTTCATGCCGCCTGCTCCTTAGCTCTACAGGCCTCTGCTTGTGTCTGCTTCATGCCCCCTGCTCCTCAGTTCTACAGGCATCTGCTTGTGTCTGCTTCATGCCGCTTGCTCCTCAGCTCTACAGGCCTCTGCTTGTGCCTGCTTCATGCCGCCTGCTCCTCAGCTCTACAGGCCTCTGCTTGTGCCTGCTTCATGCCACCTGCTCCTCAGCTCTATGGGCCTCTGCTTGTGTCTGCTTCATGCCCCCTGCTCCTCAGCTCTACAGGCATCTGCTTGTGCCTGCTTCATGCCGCCTGCTCCTCAGCTCTACAGGCCTCTGCTTGTGCCTCCTTCATGCCGCCTGCTCCTCAGCACTACAGGCCTCTGTTTGTGTCTGCTTCATGCCGCCTGCTCCTCAGCTCTGCAGAACTCTGTTTGTGTCTGCCTCATGTCACTTGCTCCTCAGCTCTACAGACCTCTGTTTGTGACTGCTTCATGTCCCCTGCTCCTCAGCTCTACAGACCTCTGTTTGTATCTGCTTCATGTCACCTGCTCTTCAGCTCTACAGACGTCTGTTTGTGTCTGCTTTATGTCCCCTGCTCCTCAGCTCTACAGACCCGTTTGTGTCTGCTTCGTGTCACTTTCTCCTCAGCTCTACAGACCTCTGTTTGTGTCTGCTTCATGCCGCCTGCTACTCAGCTCTACAGACCTCTGTGTCTGCTTCATGTCACCTGCTCCTCAGCTCTACAGACCTGTTTGTGACTGCTTCATGTCCCCTGCTCCTCAGCTCTACAGACCGGTTTGTGACTGCTTCATGTCCCCTGCTCCTCAGCTCTACAGACCTCTGTTTGTGTCTGCTTCATGTCACCTGGTCCTCAGCTCTACAGACCTCTGTTTGTGTCTGCTTCATGTCCCCTGCTCCTCAGCTCTACAGACCCCTGTTTGTGTCTGCTTCGTGTCACTTTCTCCTCAGCTCTACAGACCTCTGTTTGTGTCTGCTTCATGTCACCTGGTCCACAGTTCTACAGACCTCTGTTTGTGTCTGCCTCATGTCACTTGCTCCTCAGCTCTACAGACCTCTGTTTGTGTCTGCTTCGTGTCACCTGCTCCTCAGCTCTACAGACCTCTGTTTGTGTCTGCTTCGTGTCACCTGCTCCTCAGCTCTACATACCTCTGTGTCTACTTCATGTCACCTGCTCCTCAGCTCTACAGACCTCTGTGTCTGCTTCATGTCCCCTGCTCCTCAGCTCTACAGGCCTCAGCTTGTGTCTGCTTCATGCCGCCTGCTCCTCAGGTCTACAGGCCTCAGCTTGTGTCTGCTTCATGCCGCCTGCTCCTCAGCTCTACAGACCTCTGTTTGTGTCTGTTTGTGTCTGCTTCATGCCGCCGGCTCCTCAGCTCTACAGGCCTCTGCTTGTGCCTGCTTCATGCCGCCTGCTCCTCAGCTCTACAGACCTCTGTTTGTGTCTGCTTCATGTCGCCTGCTCCTCAGCTCTACAGGCCTCTGCTTGTGTCTGCTTCATGCCGCCTGCTCCTCAGCTCTTCAAGCCTCTGCTTGTGTCTGCTTCATGCCGCCTGCTCCTCAGCTCTACAGGCCTCTTTTTGTGTCTGCTTCATGCCGCCGGCTCCTCAGCTCTACAGGCCTCTGCTTGTGTCTGCTTCATGCTGCCTGCCCCTCAGCTCTACAGGCCTCTCTTTGTGTCTGCCTCATGCCGCCGGCTCCTTAACTCTACAGGCCTCTGTTTGTGTCTGTTTGTGTCTGCTTCATGCCGCCTGCTCCTCAGCTCTACAGGCCTCTGTTTGTGTGTGCTTCATGCTGCCTGCCCCTCAGCTCTACAGGCCTCTGCTTGTGTCTGCTTCATGCTGCCTGCTCCTCAGCTCTACAGGCCTCTGCTTGTGTCTGCTTCATGCCGCCTGCTCCTCAGCTCTACAAGCCTCTGCTTGTGCCTGCTTCATGCCGCCTGCTCCTCAGCTCTACAGGCCTCTGCTTGTGTCTGCTTCATGCTGCCTGCTCCTCAGCTCTATAGGCCTCTCTTTGTGTCTGCTTCATGCTGCCTGCTTCTCAGCTCTACAGGCCTCTCTTTGTGTCTGCTTCATGTCGCCTGCTCCTCAGCTCTACAGGCCTCTGCTTGTGTCTGCTTCATGCCCCCTGCTCCTCAACTCTACAGGCCTCTGCTTGTGTCTGCTTCATGCTGCCTGCTCCTCAGCTCTACAGGCCTCTCTTTGTGTCTGCTTCATGTCGCCTGCTCCTCAGCTCTACAGGCCTCTGCTTGTGTCTGCTTCATGCCACCTGCTCCTCAGCTCTACAGCCCTCTGCTTGTGTCTGCTTCATGCCGCCTGCTCCTCAGCTCTACAGGCCTCTTTTTGTGTCTGCTTCATGCCGCCTTTTCCTCAGCTTTACAGGCCTCTGCTTGTGTCTGCTTCATGCTGCCTGCTCCTCAGCTCTACAGGCCTCTGCTTGTGTCTGCTTCATGCCGCCTGCTCCTCAGCTCTACAGGCCTCTGCTTGTGTCTGCTTCATGCCGCCTGCTCCTCAGCTCTACAGGCCTCTTTTTGTGTCTGCTTCATGCCGCCGGCTCCTCAGCTCTACAGGCCTCTGCTTGTGTCTGCTTCATGCTGCCTGCCCCTCAGCTCTACAGACCTCTCTTTGTGTCTGCTTCATGCCGCCGGCTCCTTAACTTTACAGGCCTCTGTTTGTGTCTGCTTCATGCCGCCTGCTCCTCAGCTCTACAGGCCTCTGTTTGTGTCTGCTTCATGTCGCCTTCTCCTCAGCTCTACAGGCCTCTGCTTGTGTCTGCTTCATGCCGCCTGCTCCTCAGCTCTACAGGCCTCTGCTTGTGTCTGCTTCATGCCCCCTGCTCCTCAGTTCTACAGGCATCTGCTTGTGTCTGCTTCATGCCGCTTGCTCCTCAGCTCTACAGGCCTCTGCTTGTGCCTGCTTCATGCCGCCTGCTCCTCAGCTCTATGGGCCTCTGCTTGTGTCTGCTTCATGCCCCCTGCTCCTCAGCTCTACAGGCATCTGCTTGTGCCTGCTTCATGCCGCCTGCTCCTCAGCTCTACAGGCCTCTGCTTGTGCCTGCTTCATGCCGCCTGCTCCTCAGCACTACAGGCCTCTGTTTGTGTCTGCTTCATGCCGCCTGCTCCTCAGCTCTGCAGAACTCTGTTTGTGTCTGCCTCATGTCACTTGCTCCTCAGCTCTACAGACCTCTGTTTGTGATTGCTTCATGTCCCCTGCTACTCAGCTCTACAGACCTCTGTTTGTGTCTGCTTCATGTCACCTGCTCCTCAGCTCTACAGACGTCTGTTTGTGTCTGCCTCATGTCCCCTGCTCCTCAGCTCTACAGACCCGTTTGTGTCTGCTTCGTGTCACTTTCTCCTCAGGTCTACAGACCTCTGTTTGTGTCTGCTTCATGCCGCCTGCTACTCAGCTCTACAGACCTCTGTGTCTGCTTCATGTCACCTGCTCCTCAGCTCTACAGACCTGTTTGTGACTGCTTCATGTCCCCTGCTCCTCAGCTCTACAGACCTGTTTGTGACTGCTTCATGTCCCCTGCTCCTCAGCTCTACAGACCTCTGTTTGTGTCTGCTTCATGTCACCTGCTCCTCAGCTCTACAGACCTCTGTTTGTGTCTGATTCATGTCCCCTGCTCCTCAGCTCTACAGACCCCTGTTTGTGTCTGCTTCGTGTCACTTTCTTCTCAGCTCTACAGACCTCTGTTTGTGTCTGCTTCATGTCACATGGTCCACAGTTCTACAGACCTCTGTTTGTGTCTGCCTCATGTCACTTGCTCCTCAGCTCTACAGACCTCTGTTTGTGTCTGCTTCGTGTCACCTGCTCCTCAGCTCTACAGACCTCTGTTTGTGGCTGCTTCGTGTCACCTGCTCCTCAGCTCTACATACCTCTGTGTCTGCTTCATGTCACCTGCTCCTCAGCTCTACAGACCTCTGTGTCTGCTTCATGTCCCCTGCTCCTCAGCTCTACAGACCTCTGTTTGTGTCTGCTTCATGTCACCTGCTCCTCAGCTCTACAGACCTCTGTTGTGTCTGCTTCATGTCACCTGCTCCTCAGCACTACAGGCCTGTTTGTGTCTGATCCATGCCGCCTGCTCCTCAGCTCTACAGGCCTCTGCTTGTGCCTGCTTCATGCCGCCTGCTCCTCAGCTCTACAGGCCTCAGCTTGTGTCTGCTTCATGCCGCCTGCTCCTCAGCTCTACAGGCCTCTGCTTGTGTCTGCTTCATGCCACCTGCTCCTCAGCTCTACAGGCCTCTGCTTGTGCCTGCTTCATGCCGCCTGCTCCTCAGCTCTGCAGGCCTCAGCTTGTGTCTGCTTCATGCCGCCTGCTCCTCAGCTCTACAGACCTCTGTTTGTGTCTGTTTGTGTCTGCTTCATGCCGCCGGCTCCTCAGCTCTACAGACCTCTGTTTGTGTCTGCTTCATGTCGCCTGCTCCTCAGCTCTACAGGCCTCTGCTTGTGTCTGCTTCATGCTGCCTGCTCCTCAGCTCTACAGGCCTCTGCTTGTGTCTGCTTCATGCCACCTGCTCCTCAGCTCTACAGGCCTCTGCTTGTGCCTGCTTCATGCCGCCTGCTCCTCAGCTCTGCAGGCCTCAGCTTGTGTCTGCTTCATGCCGCCTGCTCCTCAGCTCTACAGACCTCTGTTTGTGTCTGTTTGTGTCTGCTTCATGCCCCCTGCTCCTCCGCTCTACAGACCTCTGTTTGTGTCTGCTTCATGTCACCTGCTCCTCAGCTCTACAGACCTCTGTCTGCGTCTGCTTCATGCCGCCTGCTCCTCCGCTCTACAGTCCTCTGTTTGTGTCTGCTTCATGCCGCCTGCTCCTCAGCTCTACAAACCTCTGTGTCTGCTTCATGTCACCTGCTCCTCAGCTCTACAGACCTCTGTTTGTGTCTGCTTCATGTCACCTGCTCCTCAGCTCTACAGACCTCTGTTTGTGTCTGCGTCATGTCACCTGCTCCTCAGCTCTACAGACCTCTGTCTGTGCCTGCTTCATGTTACCTGCTCCTCAGCTCTACAGACCTCTGTTTGTGTCTGCGTTATGTCCCCTGCTCCTCGGCTCTACAGACCTCTGTGTCTGCTTCATGTCACCTGCTCCTCAGCTCTACAGGCCTCTGTTTGTGTCTGCTTTATGTCCCCTGCTCCTCAGCTCTACAGACCTCTGTTTGTGTCTGCGTTATGTCCCCTGCTCCTCAGCTCTACAGACCTCTGTGTCTGCTTCATGTCACCTGCTCCTCAGCTCTACAGTCCTCTGTTTGTGTCTGCTTCATGCCGCCTGCTCCTCAGCTCTACAAACCTCTGTGTCTGCTTCATGTCACCTGCTCCTCAGCTCTACAGACCTCTGTTTGTGTCTGCTTCATGTCACCTGCTCCTCAGCTCTACAGACCTCTGTTTGTGTCTGCGTCATGTCACCTGCTCCTCAGCTCTACAGACCTCTGTCTGTGCCTGCTTCATGTCACCTGCTCCTCAGCTCTACAGACCTCTGTTTGTGTCTGCGTTATGTCCCCTGCTCCTCAGCTCTACAGACCTCTGTGTCTGCTTCATGTCACCTGCTCCTCAGCTCTACAGGCCTCTGTTTGTGTCTGCTTTATGTCCCCTGCTCCTCAGCTCTACAGACCTCTGTGTCTGCTTCATGTCACCTGCTCTTCAGCTCTACAGACCTCTGTTTGCTCCTCAGCTCTACAGACCTCTGTTTGTGTCTGCTTCATGTCACCTGCTCCTCAGCTCTACAGACCTCTGTTTGTGACTGCTTCATGTCACCTGCTCCTCAGCTCTACAGACCTCTGTTTGTGACTGCTTCATGTCACCTGCTCCTCAGCTCTACAGACCTCTGTGTCTGCTTCATGTCGCCTCCTCCTCAGCTCTACAGACCTCTGTGTCTGCTTCATGTCACCTGCTCCTCAGCTCTACAGGCCTCTGTTTGTGTCTGCTTTATGTCCCCTGCTCCTCAGCTCTACAGACCTCTGTGTCTGCTTCATGTCACCTTCTCCTCAGCTCTACAGACCTCTGTGCCTGCTTCATGTCCTGGCCTTGCCTGCCTCCCCATCACACTCCTTCTAGGTGACCAGTTCTGGTCTCGCTCTTCTCAGCTCTTCCTGGTGCTGGGGTGGTCACTACCAGAAGAAGACACAGCCGGCATAGGGCTCCACTAACTACCCCTGGTAAGGCAGTCTGTCCTGACTGACGTCAACACAGCAGGGGCTGCAGTATCCGTACAGCCACTGCCACCAGAAACATGCAAGCATGCCCACTGCTCAGAGCTCAGGTGCTCGGTGCAGCTCTTTTTTGGTAAATGGCCGTCGCCATTTTTGCACCGGGCAATCCCAGGTGATGGCTTTTGTTGGGCACAGAGTCCTTAATGGACTCATGTCGCATCATTTGAAAACACTTACGGAAATGCTGTGAAGGCAGGAGTGTCCAGCGTGCGCTAGAGACTGGACCTGAAGCCCCAAGCAGTGTACTGAAGGCATCCATGTTGGTAAAGGACTAGACGACAAGATGTCCGCACAGGGGGCTGGAAGGGCTGAGTACCTCAAGTTGGGTTTGTGTGCAAGGAAGCAGTATTTCTGGAACATCTATGTTCAGAGCCTTTCAGCAAAGCCAAGGCTTGCTGTCACCACAGAGTGTGGGCGCTGACTGGATTCAAGTTGTGCTGGGCACGCACGGTGCGCTGGAGCACCGGCAGGGAACTAGGGCCCTTATTTACGGGGATTGCTGCGCTGCCCCATGCCAAAGTGAAAGGGCAGAAATGCACCGTATTTGTGCAATGCTGTGCATTGCTTTCTCCCTGCGCTGGTGCCGTTTCGGCCGTCCAGCACCAACCCAGGCACCGTTGCACCATAATGCAAGTGTGCCCAGGCACCCTTGCACCATAATGCAAGTGTGCCTGTGTTATCTGCAGGATTGTTTTTGTGCCGGAAGGGGCACCTTCCTGCACACAAATAATTCTGAGAGACTTGAGGCCAGGGCACCTCACGCCTCACCTTCAGTGCCTCGTACTATTTCACTACTGGGACCTGCACACACAGCTCTGCCCGTGCACCTCACGCCTCACCTTCAGTGCCCCGTACCTCACGCCTCACCATCAGTGCCCCGCACTGTTCCACTACTGGGACCTGCACACACAGCTCTGCCCGTGCACCTCACGCCTCACCATCAGAGCCCCGCACTGTTCCACGACTGGGACCACACACAGCTCTGCCCGTGCACCTCACGCCTCACCTTCAGTGCCCCGCACTATTTCATTACTGGGACCTGCACACACAGCTCTGCCAGTGTACCTCACGCCTCACCATCAGTGCCCCGCACTGTTCCACTACTGGGACCTGCACACACAGCTCTGCCCGTGCACCTCACGCCTCACCTTCAGTGCCCCGTACCTCACACACAGCTCTTCCAGTGCACTTCACCTTCAGTGCCTCGTACTGTTTAATTACTGGTACCCAGACACACAGCTCTGTCCGTGCACCTCACGACTCACCTTCAGTGCCCCGCACTATTTCACTACTGGGACCTGCACACACAGCTCTGCCCGTGCACCTCACGCCTCACCTTCAGTGCCCCGTACCTCACGCCTCACCATCAGTGCCCCGCACTGTTCCACGACTGGGACCACACACAGCTCTGCCAGTGCACCTCACGCCTCACCTTCAATGCCTCGTACTATTTCATTACTGGGACCTGCACACACAGCTCTGCCAGTGCACCTCACGCCTCACCTTCAGTGCCCCGCACTATTTCACTACTGGGACCTGCACACACAGCTCTGCCCGTGCACCTCACGCCTCACCTTCAGTGCCCCGTACCTCACGCCTCACCATCAGTGCCCCGCACTGTTCCACGACTGGGACCACACACAGCTCTTCCAGTGCACTTCACCTTCAGTGCCTCGTACTGTTTAATTACTGGTACCCAGACACACAACGCTGGCCATGCACCTCACCCCCCACCTTCAGTGCCCCGCACTATTTCATTACTGGGACCTGCACACACAGCTCTGTCAGTGCACCTCACGCCTCACCATCAGTGCCCCGCACTGCTCCACGACTGGGACCACACACAGCTCTGCCAGTGCACCTCACGCCTCACCTTCAGTGCCCCGCACTATTTCATTACTGGGACCACACACAGCTCTGCCCGTGCACCTCACGCCTCACCTTCAGTGCCCCGCACTGCTCCACGACTGGGACCACACACAGCTCTGCCCGTGCACCTCACGCCTCACCTTCAGTGCCCCGTACTGTTTCATTACTGGGACCACACACAGCTCTTCCAGTGCACCTCACGCCTCACCTTCAGTGCCTCGTACTGTTTCACGACTGAGACCACACACAGCTCTGCCAGTGCACCTCACGCCTCACCTTTAGTGCCCCGTACTGTTTCACGACTGTGACCACACACAGCTCTGCCAGCGCACCTCACGCCTCACCTTCAGTGCCCCGTACTGTTTCATTACTGGGACCACACACAGCTCTGCCAGTGCACCTCACGCCTCACCATCAGTGCCCCGCACTGTTTCATTACTGGGACCACACACAGCTCTGCCAGTGTACCTCACGCCTCACCATCAGTGCCCCGCACTGTTCCACGACTGGGACCACACACAGCTCTGCCAGTGTACCTCACGCCTCACCATCAGTGCCCCGCACTGTTCCACGACTGGGACCACACACAGCTCTGTCAGTGCACCTCACGCCTCACCATCAGTGCTCCGCACTGTTCCACGACTGGGACCACACACAGCTCTGCCCGTGCACCTCATGCTTCACCATCAGTGCCCCGC
Source organism: Calotriton arnoldi (assembly GCA_963921515.1). Classification (NCBI taxonomy): domain Eukaryota; kingdom Metazoa; phylum Chordata; class Amphibia; order Caudata; family Salamandridae; genus Calotriton; species Calotriton arnoldi. The sequence goes on from CAWUFW010002046.1 coordinate 1,445,577, forward strand.
ACTGTTCCACGACTGGGACCACACACAGCTCTGCCAGTGCACCTCACGCCTCACCTTCAGTGCCCCGTACTGTTTCATGACTGAGACCACACACAGCTCTGCCAGTGCACCTCACGCATCACCATCAGTGCCCCCGCACTGTTCCACGACTGGGATCACACACAGCTCTGTCAGTGCACCTCACGCCTCACCATCAGTGCCCCGCACTGTTCCACGACTGGGACCACACACAGCTCTTCCAGTGCACTTCACCTTCAGTGCCTCGTACTGTTTATTACTGGTACCCAGACACACAGCTCTGCCAGTGCACCTCACGCCTCACCTTCAGTGCCCCGTACTGTTTCATTACTGGGACCACACACAGCTCTGCCAGTGCACCTCACACCTCACCTTCAGTGCCTCGTACTGTTTCACGACTGAGACCACACACAGCTCTGCCAGTGCACCTCACGTGCCTCGTACTGTTTCATGACTGAGACCACACACAGCTCTGCCAGTGCACCTCACGCCTCACCTTCAGTGCCTCGTACTGTTTCACGACTGAGACCACACACAGCTCTGTCAGTGCACTTCACCTTCAGTGCCTCGTACTGTTTAATTACTGGTACCCAGACACACAGCTCTGCCCATGCACCTCACGCCTCACCTTCAGTGCCCCGTACTGTTTCATTACTGGGACCACACACAGCTCTGCCAGTGCACCTCAGGCCTCACCATCAGTGCCCCGCACTGTTCCATGACTGGTACCACACACAGCTCTGCCAGTGCACCTCACGCCTCACCATCAGTGCCCCACACTGTTTCATGACTGAGACCACACACAGCTCTGTCAGTGCACCTCAGGCCTCATCTTCAGTGCCTCGTACTGTTTCATTACTGGGACCTGCACACACAGCTCTGCCAGTGCACCTCACGCTTCACCTTCAGTGCCCCGTACTGTTTCATTACTGGGACCACACACAGCTCTGCCAGTGCACCTCACGCCTCACCTTCAGTGCCCCGTACTGTTTCATTACTGGGACCTGCACACAGCTCTGCCAGTGCACCTCACGCCTCACCTTCAGTGCCTCGTACTGTTCCACGACTGGGACCTGCACACACAGCTCTGCTAGTGCATCTCACGCCTCACCATCAGTGCCCCGCACTGTTCCACGACTGGGACCTGCACACACAGCTCTGCCAGTGCACATCACGCCTCACCTTCAGTGCCTCGTACTGTTTCATGACTGAGACCACACACAGCTCTGCCAGTGTACCTCACGCCTCACCATCAGTGCCCCGCACTGTTCCATGACTGGGACCACACACAGCTCTGCCAGTGCACCTCACGCCTCACCATCAGTGCCCCGCACTGTTCCACGACTGGGACCTGCATACACAGCTCTGCCAGTGCACATCATGCCTCACCTTCAGTGCCTCGTACTGTTTCACGACTGAGACCACACACAGCTCTGCCAGTGTACCTCACGCCTCACCATCAGTGCCCCGCACTGTTCCATGACTGGGACCACACACAGCTCTTCCAGTGCACCTCACGCCTCACCATCAGTGCCCCGCACTGTTCCATGACTGGGACCACACACAGCTCTGCCAGTGCACCTCACGCCTCACCATCAGTGCCCCGCACTGTTCCACGACTGGGATCACACACAGCTCTGGCAGTGCACTTCACGCCTCACCATCAGTGCCCCGCACTGTTCCACGACTGGGACCACACACAGCTCTGCCAGTGTACCTCACGCCTCACCATCAGTGCCCCGCACTGTTTCACGACTGGGACCACACACAGCTCTGTCAGTGCACCTCACGCCTCACCATCAGTGCTCCGCACTGTTCCACGACTGGGACCACACACAGCTCTGCCCGTGCACCTCATGCCTCACCATCAGTGCCCCACACTGTTCCACGACTGGGACCACACACAGCTCTGCCAGTGCACCTCACACCTCACCTTCAGTGCCCCGTACTGTTTCATGACTGAGACCACACACAGCTCTGCCAGTGCACCTCACGCCTCACCATTAGTGCCCCGCACTGTTCCACGACTGGGACCACACACAGCTCTGTCAGTGCACCTCACGCCTCACCATCAGTGCCCCGCACTGTTCCACGACTGGGACCACACACAGCTCTTCCAGTGCACTTCACCTTCAGTGCCTCGTACTGTTTATTACTGGTACCCAGACACACAGCTCTGCCAGTGCACCTCACGCCTCACCTTCAGTGCCCCGTACTGTTTCATTGCTGGGACCACACACAGCTCTGCCAGTGCACCTCACGCCTCACCATCAGTGCCCCGCACTGTTCCACGACTGGGACCTGCACACACAGCTCTGCCAGTGCACATCATGCCTCACCTTCAGTGCCTCGTACTGTTTCACGACTGAGACCACACACAGCTCTGCCAGTGAACCTCATGCCTCACCATCAGTGCCCCGCACTGTTCCATGACTGGGACCACACACAGCTCTGCCAGTGCACCTCACGCCTCACCATCAGTGCCCCGCACTGTTACATGACTGGGACCACACACAGCTCTGCCAGTGCACCTCACGCCTCACCATCAGTGCCCCGCACTGTTCCATGACTGGGACCACACACAGCTCTGCCAGTGCACCTCACGCCTCACCTTCAGTACCCCGTACTGTTTCATTACTGGGACCACACACAGCTCTGCCAGTGCACCTCACGCCTCACCTTCAGTGCCCCATACTGTTTCATTACTGGGACCACACACAGCTCTGCCAGTGCACCTCACGCCTCACCATCAGTGCCCCGCACTGTTCCACGACTGGGACCTGCACACACAGCTCTGCCAGTGCACATCATGCCTCACCTTCAGTGCCTCGTACTGTTTCACGACTGAGACCACACACAGCTCTGCCAGTGTACCTCACGCCTCACCATCGGTGCCCCGCACTGTTCCATGACTGGGACCACACACAGCTCTGCCAGTGCACCTCACGCCTCACCATCAGTGCCCCGCACTGTTCCATGACTGGGACCACACACAGCTCTGCCAGTGCACCTCACGCCTCACCATCAGTGCCCCGCACTGTTCCACGACTGGGATCACACACAGCTCTGGCAGTGCACCTCACGCCTCACCATCAGTGCCCCGCACTGTTCCACGACTGCGACCACACACAGCTCTGCCAGTGCACCTCATGCCTCACCATCAGTGCCCCGCACTGTTCCACGACTGGGACCACACACAGCTCTTCCAGTGCACTTCACCTTCAGTGCCTCGTACTGTTTAATTACTGGTACCCAGACACACAGCTCTACCCGTGCACCTCACGCCTCACCTTCAGTGCCTCGTACTGTTTATTACTGGTACCCAGACACACAGCTCTGCCCGTGCACCTCACGCCTCACCATCAGTGCCCCGCACTGTTCCACGACTGGGACCACACACAGCTCTGCCCGTGCACTTCACCTTCAGTGCCTCGTACTGTTTAATTACTGGGACCCAGACACACAGCTCTGCCCGTGCACCTCACCTTCAGTGCCCCGTACTGTTCAATTACTGGTACCCAGACACACAGCTCTGCCCGTGCACCTCACCTTCAGTGCCCCGTACTGTTCAATTACTGGTACCCAGACACACAGCTCTGCCCGTGCACCTCACCTTCAGTGCCCCCCGTACTGTTTATTACTGGTACCCAGACACACAGCTCTGCCCGTGCACCTCACGGCTCACCTTCAGTGCCCCGTACTGTTTATTACTGGTACCCAGACACACAGCTCTGCCCGTGCACCTCACCTTCAGTGCCTCGTACTGTTTATTACTGGTACCCAGACACACAGCTCTGCCAGTGCCCCTCAGTTTGACCTGCAGCAACCCTTCGGTTCCTGTACTAGGGCCCAGATAGACACTAACTTTGCTCCGTGCCAGAAATAACCTTGGTTCCTTCTTGTAAACTGGCGAGCTGCTGGGGGCTGATGGGCCATGTGTTCCGCCTTCTAATTGGCTGACCATCTCCCCTATGTCAGAGGGGACGTCACACCACGCACAAAGCAACAACTATTACGGAAATGGCTTTCGCAAGAAGGCCTGGGAGGAGGTCAGACACACAAAGGCTCTTCACTGTTCCTCGGGCCCTGCGAGACGTGAAGGCTTCGTGGCGCTGGACGGAGGCCAATGCCGAGGCCCGGAGCCAAACAAGGCCTCAAGTTATGGAAAGTGAATGTAGGAAGCACGTGTACTGCCCTGCAGAGGCCCTCGATACCAAAGAGACCGTCTCACTGTCAGCCATATCCTCGTCCTCGCACCCCGTGCACGTGTACTGCCCCGCAGAGGCCCTCGATACCAAAGAGACCGTCTCACTGTCAGCCATATCCTCGTCCTCGCGGCCCCCACCCCGTGCACGTGTACTGCCCTGCAGAGGCCCTCGATACTCAAAGAGACCGTCTCACTGTCAGCCATATCCTCGTCCTCGCGCTCCCGTGCACTGCCCTGCAGAGGCCCTCGATACCAGAGACCGTCTCACTGTCAGCCATATCCTCGTCCTCGTGCCCCCCACCCCGTGCACGTGCACTGCCCTGCAGTGGCCCTCGATACTCAGAGACCGTCTCACTGTCAGCCATATCCTCGTCCTCGCGCCCCCGTGTACTGCCCTGCAGAGGCCCTCGATACCAGAGACCGTCTCACTGTCAGCCATATCCTCGTCCTCGTGCCCCCCACCCCGTGCACGTGCACTGCCCTGCAGAGGCCCTCGATACTCAGAGACCGTCTCACTGTCAGCCATATCCTCGTCCTCGCGCCCCCGTGTACTGCCCTGCAGAGGCCCTCGATACCAGAGACCGTCTCACTGTCAGCCATATCCTCGTCCTCGCGCCCCCCACCCCCGTGCACGTGTACTGCCCTGCAGAGGCCCTCGATACTCAAAGAGACCGTCTCACTGTCAGCCATATCCTCGTCCTCGTGCCCCCCACCCCGTGCACGTGCACTGCCCTGCAGAGGCCCTCGATACTCAGAGACCGTCTCACTGTCAGCCATATCCTCGTCCTCGCGCCCCCGTGCACGTGTACTGCCCTGCAGAGGCCCTCGATACCAAAGAGACCGTCTCACTGTCAGCCATATCCTCGTCCTCGCGCCCCCCCGTGCACGTGTACTGCCTGTAGTGAGGTAATTGGGTGCAAGGAAGACAGACCCAGGGCTGTGTTTATAAACCTTTATTATCTCCTTTCAGGAGCGCCGGGAACCGCTGCTCGCCTTAGCTCGGCCAGCCGATAGTGCCCCCAAAATGGCTGCCGCGCTCCCAGCATTCCCGGCCACACGTGACCGTGGAACACTAGAGCGCGACACTACATATCTCCTCCCTTTACAATATAATGTCTTGCAACACAGTGTCTCAGGAAGACGAGTGTACCGGTATTATTTCTCCACTTCATACTCACGGTACTTCTTAGGGAACACCACGGCCCTACCCGATCTGGTGTATCTTGGTGGTGTCGAGATGTTGGTGTCTCTGTTGCCCTGGGGACCTGTAGCTTCATTTGGATTGCAAGATAGATTTCTTGCTTCTGATCTTCTTTCTTCCTGACTCTCTTGCGGCCCGTGGGGACTCTCTTCTCCACCACTCTCCGGGTTGTACCTGGCACTGGTTTCTTCTGCCTTGATGTTCACGGTGTTTCCTCTTGCTTCCTCTGCTCTGGGTGTCTGGTTGTCTGTACCTTGATGCTCTTCTTCCTTCGCTCCTGTTGACTGGTCTCCTGTCTTTTCCCAGTGCAATATTTTATTGCACCGTGTCATCCTGTCCTTGGACCCTACCTTCCCATCACTCAGTAAGGCTGATCTGGCATATGTCTCCCGCACTCTTAAAGGTGTACTGAATTTGCTTTCGCCTTTCTTCTTCAGTTGAGCCAGTTTTACTCTGACCCATTCCCCTTCTTCCAACGACTCTTCTTTTACTCTACGTCGCCGGTTGTAGTGATCCGTGTACAGCTTTTGGGCTTTCTCTAAGTTGCTCCGCACCACTGCGGGCGACCACTTACTTTGGATGGTCCTTTGCTTCCACGCTATATTATCCCTTGTGAATGGGTCCCGACCTCTTAAGATCTTGAACGGACTGTACCCCGTTTGCGTGGGCGTGATGCGGTAGGCCCAGACGGTGCGTAGGAGTTCTATGTCCCACTTTTTCCCCGCATTGATGGCGGATTGCACAGACCCCATCACCACTCTGTTGAAGCGTTCTGCTAGGCCATTTCCTGCCGGATGGTATACCGGGGTGTGCTTTGTCAGGATACCATTCCTCTACATGAATGCCTTCCACTTATCAGACGTGAATTGTGGTCCATTGTCGCAAGTTATGACCCTGGGGATCCCTTCTCTCAGAAAGAGGGACGTGAGGAACTTCAACACCGTGTCTGTGTCCATTTTGTCATGTATTTCCACTTCTGGCCACTTGGAATATCTATCCACTAGCACTACTATGTACATGGGTATGCTCTGTGCATCTAAGATCGGGCCCAGTATGTCGATCGCTACTTCGTCCCATGGATTGACCGGTTGGTGGAACTTCCCCAAAGGAGGTCTCATCGTGGTTTGGCTCTTGTCTGCACAGCTGCACTGTGCACATTCTCTAACGTATCTTTCCACTTGATTGTCCAGTGCCGGCCACCAATATGCTTGTTTGGCCCTCTGTTTGGTTTTTACTATGCCCAAGTGCCCCTCATGTAGTATGGCCATTACTCTTTTTACCAGTGCTTCCGGAGGCACCACTCTGTCTCCTCTAAGCAGGAACACATTCCTGTCTTCTACTGACAGTTCCCCTCTCACTTCATAGAACTTCCGCTGTTCCGATGTGAGACGTTTTTTTCTGGCCATCCTGACATCACAAAGTCTTTTATTTCTATGAGAGACGCGTCGTTTGCATAGGCTGTACTCCACTCCTGCGCACTTATGACCACTTCTTGATCTTCGGCGAAGGCAATGGTGTAGTCTTCTTCTTCCGTTGGCTGAGGCGCATCCTCCATGGCTGCTGCTCTGCTTAAGTAATCTGCTACCTTGTTTTTTGCCACCGGAATGTATTCCACGTCATACACATAGTCCAACAACTTCAACGTCATCTTGGCTATGCGAGGAGTGGCATTCGCATATCCACTGGATGTTAATACTTTGATCAGAGGCTTATGATCAGTCCTTAGCAAGAACCTTGATCCCCACAGAAATTGGCGGAACCGTTCCATAGCCCATACCACAGCCAGCATCTCTTTCTCCACCACACTGAATTTCTCCTCGGTTGTAGACAGTGATCTTGATGCAAAGCTGATCGTTGTCAATATTCCTCTCTCCGACCTTTGCATGAGGACTGCTCCCAACCCTCTATCACTGGCATCCGTGGTGAGAACTGAGAGTGCTCCCTGATCAAAACCCTGTAAGGGTACTGCATCGCATATGTCCTTCTTTATGCGGACCGAATTCTACATCTGACTCCTCTGTCCATTCAAAGTTCGTCTTGTCTCTAAGCAACTGACGCATGCTGTGTGTCTTGGTGGCGAAGTGAGGCACAAACTTGCTGTAGAACTCTGCCATGCCTAGGAAGGACCGGACGTCATCTTTATTCCTTGGGATGGGTGCATCTTTGATGGCTTTCATGTTGGCCTCTTTGGGGGTGATCCCTTTATTGCTTATCTCGTGACCTAGGTACGTCACCGTCGACACTCCTAACTTGCACTTATTCCATTCTGCCGTGAGGCCATTGTACTCCAAAATGCGCAGGACCTCAGTGAGTTTTGTGTCGTGATCTGTCTTCGTCTTCCCCATGATCAGGATGTCGTCCTGGAAGTATTGCACTCCATCCGTGCCTCTAAACAATTTGTGCATCAACTTTTGAAACACAGCCGCGGCGGACGCCAGCCCGAAGGGCATCCGCCGAAATTGATAGCAACCAAACGGTGTGATGAACGATGTCAATTTCTTGCTTGCCGGATGCAGTGCTATCTGGTGGTACGCGGAGGTCAGATCTATGGTCGAGAACCACTGAACGCCCTTAGTCTGTGCCAGCATTTCATTTATCCGTGGTAGGGGAAATTTATCCACGACTATGTTCTTGTTGAGTTCGCGCAAGTCGATGCACAAACGCACCTTGCCAGTGGGTTTCCGTGCTACCACCAGGGGAGCCAACCATTCCGCGCTCTCTATCGGCTCTATCACTCCATTATCTTCCAGGCGTTGTAATTCTTGCTGCACCGCTTCCCTGCTGTTGAACGGTATGTTCCTTACTTTGTGGCTCACTGGCTGTGCCCCTCCTTGAGGCATATTTTGTGCGTGAACTTAGTCAGTTTTCCTATCGTGCCTCCGAAAACCTTTGGCAACTCCCCCTTCCATCTGTCTGCTTCGTACTCCTGTTCTTGGCCGGTCATCAATACTTGGGTTGCTCCTCCCGGATTGAGTTTGATCCCCAGTCCTCCTTGGTCCATCCACCCCAACACTGATGGTCCTTTCTCTGCCACGTACAGTTTTCCTTCAGTCGTGCGCCCTTTGAACTGGAACTGCAGTTTCTGGAACCCCACCATCGGTATGGGTTCTCCCGTGAAGGTGACTGGTTTGATATCGGGAGGAAGTAGATGCATGCCTGGCACCTGGGCGAAGTCTCGATCCCACACTTTGCGTTGTATAATAGTGTATGGGGAGCCTGAGTCCGCCACCGTGGAGACTGGAACACCTCCAATCGTTACTTCACACACTGGCTTGCTTGTGCGGGCTCCATCCACACCCAACACATGTTCCTCGATGCACAGTACTTCCTCTTCTTCTTCTCCTTCTTCTGCTCCTTCCTGGTCATAATCTTGTGTAACATACTTCACCGTCATCTTCCTGGGTTTCCGTCTGCAGACCTTTTCGAAGTGTCCCATTATCCCGCAGTATAGACATTTTGCTCTGAAGGCTGGGCATCGCCTATCGGATGCTGCATGGGCCATGTTGCCACATCTGTAACATCCCTTCTTTGCTTCTCGCTGGAACTGTGTGTTTGCCTGCGCTCTTGTCTCCGGCCTTTGTTGCCATCCAGAGTTCCACGTGGCCTGCGGCTTCCTTTCCTGTCCCCGGGTCTCCGTCACTTTTCCGACCAATGGTCTACTGGTAGCCTCCCTTTTCGCGGCCTCTGCACACCGCTTGGAAAGTTCTGCTTTCTTGACGAGTGCTACAATTTCCTTGAGAGGAGAATCGCCACTGACCCACAGCTTTTCCTGTATGGACGTGTTCACCGTGTGCATGATGATCTGATCCCTTATGAATTCATCGTGTAACCCTCTGAACTTGCATGTGATGGCTAGGCTCTTCAGCGCAGCTACGTACTCATCCACTGATTCTCCTGCCTTCTGCTTCCTTTGAAAAAAATTGAAGCGGTCAATGGCCGTGCATACAACTGGTTGGTAGTGACTATCCAGGTCGTCTATGGCGTGTTGGAACACGTCCGTTTCTTCTGGCGGTCTGGTCTTCTTTACCAGGTTTCTGTATACCCTGAACCCTTCGGGGCCTAGATTATGAAGTAGGATCTTCTTTTTCCGTTTGCTTGGAAAGACCTCCTCTCCTTCATCCTCCAACGCGGACAAATAATTTAGGAAATACTCCTTCCAATCCTCCCATTTCATAGCAGGTTCCCCTGGGTGGGGCAGGAACGGTAGAGGATTTGTGAGGGAGAACGTTTGCGCACACATCCCTGCTTGCTTTGCAATCGGTTCGTCAATCACTCTCGGTGGAGGACTTCCTGGGGCACTCTGTCCCTGTGGTTCTGCTGCCACTTCGTGGGACGACGTGGCCGCTCCTGTGCGACGTGGACCTTGGTAAGCCAGGTTCCCGCTGCTTAGTCGCCAGTTGTGTCCAGGACTCGGGGAGGTATGGGGTGGCAGTCAGCTCTGTGCTCCCCTTCTTGTCACCCGCCGACCTTGAGTGCTGGGTTTTGTTTAGTGCGCCTAGGCCCTGTGTAAGGCTTATATGTCCTGAGCTGGACGCTGTGGCTGCGCTGTACCTGTCCTTGACGGTCTGCGGGGTCTTGTCTCCGACCAGTAGTGGCGCCGCTCTGACTAGGTGCGGACCGGGAGACAGGTACTGCTTCCGTCCTGTGCTGGACACGGGCACTCCCCACGTAGCTCTTTGTCTGCGTCGTGGGGCCACGCTGTGGGAGCTGTCCAGGTGATGGTTGGGCCCCTGCCACACTCCTTGCAAGGTACTCGTGGTGTGTGCACTGCCCTCCACGTGGTCGCTCTCGGGTCGCCTTCTCCCAGCCTCGTCGCCAATTTGTAGTGAGGTAATTGGGTGCAAGGAAGACAGACCCAGGGCTGTGTTTATAAACCTTTATTATCTCCTTTCAGGAGCGCCGGGAACCGCTGCTCGCCTTAGCTCGGCCAGCCGATAGTGCCCCCAAAATGGCTGCCGCGCTCCCAGCATTCCCGGCCACACGTGACCGTGGAACACTAGAGCGCGACACTACACTGCCCTGCAGAGGCCCTCGATACCAAAGAGACCGTCTCACTGTCAGCCATATCCTCGTCCCCCCCACCCCGTGCACGTGTACTGCCCTGCAGAGGCCCTCGATACCAAAGAGACCGTCTCACTGTCAGCCATATCCTCGTCCTCGCGCCCCCCACCCCTGTGCCCCTGGGCAGTGCCTAATCTGTAAAACAGGAAGTACCAGGGCCCTCGTCAGGAGGCCACTGCAGCTTGCACCACCCACTGCCCCTGTTCCCCCTTCCAATGACTGCCAACACAACTACTAACCATCACCCCCTACAAGTGTGACAATTCAGACTATTCCAGGCAGTGCTTTAAATGGGTCGGTACTATCCAGTACTGAGTACCAGCACTTTTTTATTTTGAGAGGGAGAGTACCTGCACTTCTCAAGAAAAACGTAATACTTTTAATTAGAGAGTACCAGCACTTCTCAGAAACAAGTAGGTACTCTGGTACAGAGTACACGCACTTCTATTTTTCCATTTCAAGCACTGATTCCAGGCCACCCAGGGCTATAAGAAAAGGCGTGTGTGGCAGGAATTATTCGTTCTCAATGTGTATTTTATTTTTAAACACTGATGTTGAGCTCATCTTAAAATTTGACACTCAGCGTCACCATGTGGTGGACTTTCATTAGTGGTGTGTTAAGAATTAAGTGCCGGTGCCGAACACCGCAAACCACTGGCTCAAATTAAGCACTGCCCCTGATAGAATAGCCCATTAAGCCCCATATCGGGCCTGTCTGCAGAAACCCATATCCACCTCGTCGACAGCCCCTTGTCCTCATTCGCAGCTATCCCCAGTGAGCCATATCTGGTATCCCCGTGTGGCAACCCATCGCCACTGTATCCGTCTACTCCACTGCCTTAATCCTTCGCAATTCTGTTAAACCATATCCCCGCCTGGCAATCAACCCTGCCATTTCCGTCCCCTTCACTGTATTCATTCTTCACAATGTCATCAAACCATTCCCTGTTTGGTAACTCATCCCCACCCTATCTGTGTCTCCACCATCTTAATCCTTTGCAATGCCATCCAACCATATTCCAGTTTGCAACCAACCTCACCAGATCCGTCTCCTCCAGTATTAATCCTTCACAATTCCATTACAGCACATCCTCATCTGGCAGCCTACCCCCAACCATACATCCACAGTCTAATCCTGCACGATGCCATCATACCATAACCCGTCTGGCAAACCATCTCCACCATTTCTGTCTCCTCCACTGTCTTAATCTTTTGTAATGTCATCAAACAATTCCCTGTCTGGCAACCCATCCCCACCCTATATGTGGTCTTATTTCTTCGCAATGCCATCTAACCATATCCCCGTTTGGCAACCAAGCCCACCAGATCCGCCTCCTCCGCTATTAATCCTTCACAATTCCATTAAACCACATCCCCATCTGGCAGCCCAACCCCAACCCTATCCGTCTCATCCACTGTATAATCCCTCACAATGCCATCACACCATATCACTATCTTGCAAACCATCCCCACCATTTCCATCTCATCCACCGTCTTAATCCTTCGCAATTCCACTAAACCACATCCCCGCCTGGCAGCCCGAACCCAACCATATCCTTCTCATCCATTGTCTAATCCTTCGCAGTACCATCACACCACATCACCATCGGGCAACGCATACCTACCAGATCCGTCATATATATATCTTAAACGTAGGTAACTGTGAGTTACGGGGATGTTTTTCATTGTGGGTTTCTGAGTGACATGAAATAGACAACAAGTGCAAAGTTTGAGTTGTCTATGATGTCACTCAGAACCCAGAGGTGAAAAACACCCATGACTCACAGTTCTCCATCTATAATTTTATGTTATGTATGGCCCCCAAAATCATTTGTCCTGGCTCATAACAGAAGGCAGAAGGGTAATGTGGAAGCCACCCGTAACATGGTCTCTCCTCCCTGCCTCAAATTAAAAGAAGAATACAAGGCCTCCTGCCCCCTACCCAGCACTCTCTGTGCCTTCCCTTTCCTCTCCACCAGAAACTGCACTCCTCGCTTACCACCGGAAGCTGTGCTCCTCGCTTTTCACCAGAAGCAGTGCTCCTCGCTTACCACCGGAAGCTGTGCTCCTCGCTTTTCACCAGAAGCAGTACTCCTCGCTTACCACCGGAAGCTGTGCTCCTCGCTTTTCACCAGAAGCAGTACTCCTCGCTTACCACCGGAAGCTGTGCTCCTCGCTTTTCACCAGAAGCAGTGCTCCTCGCTTACTACCGGAAGCTGTGCTCCTTGCCTTCCAGCGCTCTCTGACAGGCTCTCAGAGAGCTCGGCCAAGGCAGCCTGGAATTCCTTTATAATGTAGCAGCATTGGACAACATGTTTTGTTACCCACTGCTGCGACGACATGATTTAGAAACCAGTCGCTGACACTAATAGGTCTCCGTCTGAGCTATAGAAAACGAATGCATCCTATCCTATGGCACTTGTAATAAGGTGGGTAGGATATGCAGCGTGCTTGTGAGGAGGCAACCAGGCCAAAAAACTCTAATGCAGGCACTCAGTCACAAAGCGCTCTTTTTAGGTCTCGCCTGAGCCAGCGCGCATGCGCTGCGAGGCATTAAGTAAGGGCTTTTGAGCTCTGAACACACGCTCGTGCGTGTGCTTTTTTTTTTCTTAGCCCGCAATTGGCCTGTGCATGTGTCTTTTTTTAAAACACAGCACGCAATTGGTGCAAGGTGGGTGATTGTCCCGCCTTGTTTGTTCGATGGCCTAGGGTCCTCGGGCGCGAGCTTCAATCCCATCTGTCTCCAATTATCGCGTTGGCGGTAATTGGAAACAGATGGTGCTCGCTTTTTTTTTTGTTTTCCTTAACCTCGTGGTAGCTATAAACAGTGCTTTGGAGGGGGTGGTTTCTCTGCCGCTTCAGTGTGTCTATCACCGCGCTGTTAAAAAACAGCCGTCACGCGTCTTTTCATAAACTTACACACAGTCAGGCACCTTGCTTTGCTTCTGAGCCGCGGCGGTAATTTACAATAAATCCTTTTTCCCTCGGCGGGCCAATATGTGTAGGCACCCTCTTTAACAAAAAATACGGTTCATGTATATACTGCAATACAATAAAATGCACGCTCAAACCATTACATTAACATACTCACTTACAGGCACCTTAACTACACACACTACACACTATTTTGTTTGCAAACAAATTTTGGCGAATGTTGACGACGGCCACCAAATGTTTAAATAAAAAACTCAGGTTCATAGAAAAATGGAGCATAAAGCACTAGTGCTTACAAGGAGCCTGATTAAAGTCTATTATTGGCCCAATTTGCGGGTACTACTTATGATTAGACAATTACGTAACAATTTTGCAAAAACAACGCAGCCATTTTATGAGACAGAGCAACAATGCTTTCATAGTGAGCAAGCAGAAGTCAGATTGTGTGATTCCAGAAAAACTGTAACATTTCGGACTGGGTTGTAAACATCTTACCACAGCAACAGCTGAATGTGAACAAGCGGCAACATCATCAGCACACTGCGCAACAAGAGCCCCTAGCATTTCATTTATACACTAGTTTAGGCACTTTGCGTAAGTTGGTAACAGACCAGCTTTTTTTTTGCATAACATCTTTAAAGTAAACTTTAGCGTAACTTTGGCAGAAGCGCTATATAAAAAGGTCCACGCGCCTCGGGAGCAGCCAGTTCAGCGGGGCAGACTCGTTAACAGTGCGTGTGTGAAGAATGTGTGCGCGCATCTCAGCCATACATTTTCCGATCTAAAGTTTCCATTGTTTTTGAGGCTCTTTCTAACGCACTCCGTATTTAAGAGAAAACTCTTTAAGCAACAAGTCTGCAACGCTACGAAGCGCGTAACTTTGGCAGAAGCGTTATATAAAAAGTCGTATTGATAGTATTGAAAGTAGAATCGTGATTGATATTAACTGCAACAGTATCGCGATACTCGAATAACAGAAGTCATCTCATTACTATTTCTAGAACTGGTACATTATCGAGCATGTAATTATTTGCCCATCTCAGCTGCGTTGTCTTCCTGCCTCTGATCCGCTCTTTTTTTTTTTACCATGTCTCGTGTTTCTTTCTTTTATTTTATTGTTTCCGTGCGGCCTGTTACAGCAGTGTCCAACACGTGTTTTCTCGGAGATCAGACAACCATTTTCAGAAAAAGAAAGGTGCCAAATGTCTAGTGAGACCTCTGGATAAATCATTAGCTAGGATGCTACACGTGTAACCCTCCCCCCCTGCCATTGAAACCTGCCCGCGGCACACTCTGACCACACCAAAGCAAACTCAGCCTTTCATCTTTCACAGACTCGGAACAAGGAGACATTTCGATGAAAGGTAACAAGGCTTCTTCTTCTTTGCTGAGCAGTCAGAGCTCTGACCTCTTTAGCAAGCGCTTTATGAACGCGTTGGTGTTATTACATGGCTAAGAAAATAAACACTCGGATGTTTTTAGTGTAATATAGCATTTATATCATTGCCGGCGTCACAACCGTGAACGTGGGGCACCACCCTCCCTCTCGGCATTACTCTGCCTGCATTGATTATGACGAATAACTCGCCATGTAGTGAAACAGTAGATATCACATTTATCACACTCACGACCGTGTTTGTCCTTCAGTGATCCAGGTGTGTCATCATCATTATGGAAGGGGAGAGCGTGCGTGCATTTGATGCGGTGGTCTAGAATTAAAAGGCACATACGTTATTCATCCAATGTGTTTAGCGCCAAACTTATCAGCTTGCACCGTCTCGGCGCTTCTTGACACACAGAAATGTTTACGCTGACGCAATGATTCTGGGAGGGAACCGCAGAGAGGCACGGGCAGCGGTCCGAAGGGGTTAAGAGGGAACGGAGTGCGCAGCAGGGAAAGGCACTCTTTCGATGACAGGTTCTGTCTGCAGCTCCTGCCTCTGGGAGCGGAGCGCGAGACCCTGCAGCCCGGGCGGCACTCAGCAGTCTCCCCTCAGCGGCCCGGACTATGCTCGCGCCCGTCAGAAGGCCACGAGCAAAGGTGGAGATAACTGAAGGCCATGGGTTGCGCCCCCCTCCCCCAACACACACACACTTTCTCTTGCTGGATATACCCCATGCACCTCTGATGCAAGGTTTGGTGGGCTATTACTCCGGAATGCGTGCATTTAAAATTGAAATTTCAAACGGTTCATTTGCAAAGGCAGGCCAAGTCGTTTGATTTTCCCAATGAAAAAGTTTCCATTCCAAAATCAATACGATCTGGATTATCAAATTCAATCGCTAAGCAATATTTACATTTAATTTGATCTAAAAATCATAATCCATCAGCAAGTCTGACAGAACTCAATTTATATCCCAGAAGAATGTTGTCTATTGCTCCAGCACTAAGGGGCCTTCTGGCTCGCGTCCCCCAACCAACTGAGAGCCACGCAAGGCGCAACCCACCTGCGTCCTTGAGAGGTGAGCCCCTGCCATCTGGTCCTTGTCCGCAACCTGAGAGGCCCACCCAGATTCACGGAGTCCCCTGCATGCCGGGGCCGGCGCCATAAGGAAGAGAGGGCGAGGACCAGGGCGAGTTGCCCTAAATAGGCCCACGCCCACTCCTCCCTCTCGCTGTTGCCTGCTCCAGCCAGAAGTGACGTCACGACGCTGCCCCGGAAGAGATTCATGTAGTAGTCACGCCCGAACCACGAGGGCGTGGCCGGGTTCCCGGGGGCCGCATCCTAATGGCGCGCCTCCTGATAGTCCACGCTTTCAAAATGTGTTGCAATTAATACCGTTGTAATGATTTCCTTTCGTGTGTTACTTCAGCTGAACACGTGCGTTCTGGGGCCAGGAAAGGACAAGACATCTTCGTTTGTATAAAGATAACAAAAATGCTTAACACTTTTTATTATAACTTTTCAACATGATGCACAGCAGCCACAATGCTCTACAACATAGCCAAAAAGTTCTGGCTAAACACATAAGGTCCCAAAGGCGAGACCTATTGGCTATGCCAATGCTTGTTTTAAAGGGTATCTGCAAACTCTATCCAACCGTAGCCCCTGCCTGTACTGATGCCCTCTGCAGGAGCGGTTAACTCCACCTGAAATGCAAACATGGTAAAAAAAAAAAAGAAACAGAAGCGTGTTGTCAGGAAAACTAAACTGGAAATATTTCACAGTGAACCATACTTTGTGTGAAACACTTGAGATTTTGCAGTGACAGTCGGGTGACGCCCCCATGTTGGGTCATTATAGAGACTGGCTCCAGTCTGGACTTTTTCATTGACAAATTATTGATTTCAGGTGTGTTCCTCTAATTAGATCAGTGCAAGCAAAACAAGACTACAACACCCAGAATGCATTAGGCTATCATACAAAAGTCCATGGCAGTAAACAGTGTCCGTAATGACTGGATTTGGAGTATTCATTCATGAAACTTTATTTCGGCTATTACGGCCATAAAAGTACATACATATACACAACCACTTAAAATTAATATCAAGAAAAAGTACGATGTCGTAAGAACCACTTATTATGAAATAGTACAAGCATAGATAGCAGTAATGATCGCTCATTGGAAAACAGGGAAATAAAAATAATAATCATCACTATGGGCAATATAATCACTGCAAGCCAATCATAAAAAATATAAATTAAACTAAAAATATTAAAAGAAAATTCACAGCCTATGTTTTTATATAAAACCTAAGTCGCGGTAGCAGCCAATTAAAAGCAGGTCTTAATAGATCTCGTATCAGTTGTTTGATAAAATACCTACACTTACAGGCTAGGTTTTTTGCCGAAACTAGGGTCACAATGGTTGACAGACGGGAGCGGGTATTAATAATTCTCACATCGATTTTTCAATAGATACCTTCGCTTACACCACATTGCAAAGAGAAACTTAGAGATTGCAACAACAAAAACCGGGTTAGTATCAGATTTTAAAACCCTGTAGGATTCCTTATAATTTCTAATACCTAGGTTCCTACACAGTTGAGTAACCCACTTTAACCTTGCCCACTTATATGCCAAGCAGAAGAACAACACATGAATTACAGTTTCCTCCTCTACTAGGCACCCCGGGCAAAGGTGGGTGGTAGCTTCGGAGTATTATGAAACATATGTACAAGACAGGATTATTTCAGAAACCCAGAAGTCAGCATTTTACAAGAACTGTGGCTGAAACGTCAAGAGTTAAATGTAATATTCAAAGCCCTCCCATCTCTGAAGTGGCAGCAGCCAGCGCATCCTGGTAAGCCAGAACAGGAAGTTCCTCCCACCTCCCTCCAGCGGGTTTGACACCACCACGTGCCCGGCCAGGACCCCGCCCTGACACCTACCTCTCGTCGTCGCTGTCCGGTGACGCGCTCATGGAGAACATGGAGCGGGCCAGGCCGAGGCGGACCGAGTGCATGCCAAGGGGATCCGAGATAGCGCTGCTGGGGCTGCTGTCCCGAAACCTCCGCCTGGATGGAGAGGGCGACCGCGAGCGGGAATGTCGTGGCGGGGCCTAAAAAAAAGGGGTGGTGGGAAGAGGAGAAAAAGAGAAAAGTATCAGTTATTGTCCATCCCTGGTTAAACACGCTGTTGATCTCAGTCATTGGCTCAATGGGGAATAAATGTAAATATCAGGCAGTAAGGGGGTCACTGAATCACAGCAACCGAGTGCCCTGACCACCCGTGACCACCCCAGGAGGCTCTGGCATGAAGACCAGCACGGGAAACACCCACTTTCAAGAGGCCTCACTACGTGTTGATGGAGGAGGGTCCTTGCACCCCATGCTGGCTAGGCTCTCTGCACTCCAGAGACTGTGAACGTCACCTCCTATGCTTCCCTACTACCTCCTGAGCGCGTCCTAGAGCGCTCGCTTGCTTCCTAGCTAGATTTCTACTCTAGAATGTCCAGATTATTCCAGGGGCATCCTTCCCCTATCGAGAGAAGCCTGATGGGGTGCCTTGGCCAACAACACGAGACGCGGTCAACGCTGGACTTGCGTGACCTTCTCGCAGACAGAGGAGGACAGACCCTTGCAGTGGCCTACCAACCAGCGGGTGGATACTGTTTGTTACCACAAAGTGAGGGAGAGAACCCCTCAAACCAAGGGGAGAGGGTTATCCAAACCAAATCACAATAACTCCCCTTAGTAATTGTCAACTTTCCCTGCTGTTCAGATCATTCCACCTTACACCGCTCACATTCACACCTCTTACTACAAAATAGAGTAAAAATCAAATAACAAACTTAGAAAAATATATCTGACTTTAATCACACCCTCTATTCTAAAAATATAAATGATATATTTCATCAGTAAAACAAGGACGATCCTAATCAGAAACAATATTCTGTCTTTAGATGTACATATATATCAAAGAATGTCACTATGTGTCCATATAAAGACACCCAGTGCCTATAGAGTGTGTTTAAAAGTTTTGTTAATGTGCTTCAGTGGAGTTGTATAAATACCACCTTCTTCAGGACTATCACATATGTGAATCTTCCATAAAGCAGAGCAGATTCATATATATATCTCATTATAAGGTTGATATATGTGTGTGTGTGTGTCTGTGTGTGCGTGCGTGTGTGCGTGTGTGCGTGCGTGCGTGCGTGCGTCTAAAAATCGGAACCACTCGTTTCCGATCACAGTGGGACCATCACAGCTCCACCATGTTTAAAGTCCAGGGTAGGGGCCTCCGTCTAACGTATCACTGTTTAAATGAATATTATGTTCTTCTTCACTACAACCATGTCAGGGAATCATTTCAGGACTTGCTAAGCAGCCCTGAGGCACACAGGAAGTCAGTGCATTGAAAAAGAAAACTGTTCCTAACCCCAGTTAAGACATTTTTAGTTCATTCGTAGCAATAAAAGTCATCTTTTAAGGATGGCTGATTTAGAAAGTGCGTTAAGTGGTTTGTCTAAGTTGTACACTCATTTACTTACTATCAGAACAATATTTGGGGTTCTTGTCTACTCCTGGTGGCCTCTCAGCAGAAGGGGTTTGATCAAGTCTGACTACATCCTTCTGATAATGCCAAGATGACAAACTGTCTCCAAGCCTGGCCTGGTCCCACAGGAGCAGCGTGACTGGACCCCTTCCACGGCCATGTGTGATCCCTCAGTAAAAGGGAGTCGGGTCTCAGGTGAGTAATACTGTTCCTGATCTCAGGGTGGACAAATATTAGTCCCTCACCTGGAAGTGCTTCCTGTGCGCCTACCCTCTTAGAGTTACTCCAATGCTTCGCTTCCAGGGCCCTCCAATGGGACGGCCATGTGTGATCCCTCATTAGAAGAGAGTCGGGTCTCAGGTGAGTAATACTGTTCCTGATCTCAGGGTGGACAAATATTAGTCCCTCACCTGGAAGTGCTTCCTGTGCGCCTACCCTCTTAGAGTTACTCCAATGCTTCGCTTCCAGGGCCCTCCAATGGGACGGCCATGTGTGATCCCTCATTAGAAGAGAGTCGGGTCTCAGGTGAGTAATACTGTTCCTGATCTCAGGGTGGACAAATATTAGTCCCTCACCTGGAAGTGCTTCCTGTGCGCCTACCCTCTTAGAGTTACTCCAATGCTTCGCTTCCAGGGCCCTCCAATGGGACGGCCATGTGTGATCCCTCATTAGAAGAGAGTCGGGTCTCAGGTGAGTAATACTGTTCCTGATCTCAGGGTGGACAAATATTAGTCCCTCACCTGGAAGTGCTTCCTGTGCGCCTACCCTCTTAGAGTTACTCCAATGCTTCGCTTCCAGGGCCCTCCAATGGGACGGCCATGTGTGATCCCTCAGTAAAAGGGAGTCGGGTCTCAGGTGAGTAATACTGTTCCTGATCTCAGGGTGGACAAATATTAGTCCCTCACCTGGAAGTGCTTCCTGTGCGCCTACCCTCTTAGAGTTACTCCAATGCTTCGCTTCCAGGGCCCTCCAATGGGACGGCCATGTGTGATCCCTCATTAGAAGAGAGTCGGGTCTCAGGTGAGTAATACTGTTCCTGATCTCAGGGTGGACAAATATTAGTCCCTCACCTGGAAGTGCTTCCTGTGCGCCTACCCTCTTAGAGTTACTCCAATGCTTCGCTTCCAGGGCCCTCCAATGGGACGGCCATGTGTGATCCCTCATTAGAAGAGAGTCGGGTCTCAGGTGAGTAATACTGTTCCTGATCTCAGGGTGGACAAATATTAGTCCCTCACCTGGAAGTGCTTCCTGTGCGCCTACCCTCTTAGAGTTACTCCAATGCTTCGCTTCCAGGGCCCTCCAATGGGACGGCCATGTGTGATCCCTCAGTAAAAGGGAGTCGGGTCTCAGGTGAGTAATACTGTTCCTGATCTCAGGGTGGACAAATATTAGTCCCTCACCTGGAAGTGCTTCCTGTGCGCCTACCCTCTTAGAGTTACTCCAATGCTTCGCTTCCAGGGCCCTCCAATGGGACGGCCATGTGTGATCCCTCAGTAAAAGGGAGTCGGGTCTCAGGTGAGTAATACTGTTCCTGATCTCAGGGTGGACAAATATTAGTCCCTCACCTGGAAGTGCTTCCTGTGCGCCTACCCTCTTAGAGTTACTCCAATGCTTCGCTTCCAGGGCCCTCCAATGGGACGGCCATGTGTGATCCCTCATTAGAAGAGAGTCGGGTCTCAGGTGAGTAATACTGTTCCTGATCTCAGGGTGGACAAATATTAGTCCCTCACCTGGAAGTGCTTCCTGTGCGCCTACCCTCTTAGAGTTACTCCAATGCTTCGCTTCCAGGGCCCTCCAATGGGACGGCCATGTGTGATCCCTCAGTAAAAGGGAGTCGGGTCTCAGGTGAGTAATACTGTTCCTGATCTCAGGGTGGACAAATATTAGTCCCTCACCTGGAAGTGCTTCCTGTGCGCCTACCCTCTTAGAGTTACTCCAATGCTTCGCTTCCAGGGCCCTCCAATGGGACGGCCATGTGTGATCCCTCATTAGAAGAGAGTCGGGTCTCAGGTGAGTAATACTGTTCCTGATCTCAGGGTGGACAAATATTAGTCCCTCACCTGGAAGTGCTTCCTGTGCGCCTACCCTCTTAGAGTTACTCCAATGCTTCGCTTCCAGGGCCCTCCAATGGGACGGCCATGTGTGATCCCTCATTAGAAGAGAGTCGGGTCTCAGGTGAGTAATACTGTTCCTGATCTCAGGGTGGACAAATATTAGTCCCTCACCTGGAAGTGCTTCCTGTGCGCCTACCCTCTTAGAGTTACTCCAATGCTTCGCTTCCAGGGCCCTCCAATGGGACGGCCATGTGTGATCCCTCATTAGAAGAGAGTCGGGTCTCAGGTGAGTAATACTGTTCCTGATCTCAGGGTGGACAAATATTAGTCCCTCACCTGGAAGTGCTTCCTGTGCGCCTACCCTCTTAGAGTTACTCCAATGCTTCGCTTCCAGGGCCCTCCAATGGGACGGCCATGTGTGATCCCTCATTAGAAGAGAGTCGGGTCTCAGGTGAGTAATACTGTTCCTGATCTCAGGGTGGACAAATATTAGTCCCTCACCTGGAAGTGCTTCCTGTGCGCCTACCCTCTTAGAGTTACTCCAATGCTTCGCTTCCAGGGCCCTCCAATGGGACGGCCATGTGTGATCCCTCATTAGAAGAGAGTCGGGTCTCAGGTGAGTAATACTGTTCCTGATCTCAGGGTGGACAAATATTAGTCCCTCACCTGGAAGTGCTTCCTGTGCGCCTACCCTCTTAGAGTTACTCCAATGCTTCGCTTCCAGGGCCCTCCAATGGGACGGCCATGTGTGATCCCTCATTAGAAGAGAGTCGGGTCTCAGGTGAGTAATACTGTTCCTGATCTCAGGGTGGACAAATATTAGTCCCTCACCTGGAAGTGCTTCCTGTGCGCCTACCCTCTTAGAGTTACTCCAATGCTTCGCTTCCAGGGCCCTCCAATGGGACGGCCATGTGTGATCCCTCATTAGAAGAGAGTCGGGTCTCAGGTGAGTAATACTGTTCCTGATCTCAGGGTGGACAAATATTAGTCCCTCACCTGGAAGTGCTTCCTGTGCGCCTACCCTCTTAGAGTTACTCCAATGCTTCGCTTCCAGGGCCCTCCAATGGGACGGCCATGTGTGATCCCTCATTAGAAGAGAGTCGGGTCTCAGGTGAGTAATACTGTTCCTGATCTCAGGGTGGACAAATATTAGTCCCTCACCTGGAAGTGCTTCCTGTGCGCCTACCCTCTTAGAGTTACTCCAATGCTTCGCTTCCAGGGCCCTCCAATGGGACGGCCATGTGTGATCCCTCATTAGAAGAGAGTCGGGTCTCAGGTGAGTAATACTGTTCCTGATCTCAGGGTGGACAAATATTAGTCCCTCACCTGGAAGTGCTTCCTGTGCGCCTACCCTCTTAGAGTTACTCCAATGCTTCGCTTCCAGGGCCCTCCAATGGGACGGCCATGTGTGATCCCTCATTAGAAGAGAGTCGGGTCTCAGGTGAGTAATACTGTTCCTGATCTCAGGGTGGACAAATATTAGTCCCTCACCTGGAAGTGCTTCCTGTGCGCCTACCCTCTTAGAGTTACTCCAATGCTTCGCTTCCAGGGCCCTCCAATGGGACGGCCATGTGTGATCCCTCATTAGAAGAGAGTCGGGTCTCAGGTGAGTAATACTGTTCCTGATCTCAGGGTGGACAAATATTAGTCCCTCACCTGGAAGTGCTTCCTGTGCGCCTACCCTCTTAGAGTTACTCCAATGCTTCGCTTCCAGGGCCCTCCAATGGGACGGCCATGTGTGATCCCTCATTAGAAGAGAGTCGGGTCTCAGGTGAGTAATACTGTTCCTGATCTCAGGGTGGACAAATATTAGTCCCTCACCTGGAAGTGCTTCCTGTGCGCCTACCCTCTTAGAGTTACTCCAATGCTTCGCTTCCAGGGCCCTCCAATGGGACGGCCATGTGTGATCCCTCATTAGAAGAGAGTCGGGTCTCAGGTGAGTAATACTGTTCCTGATCTCAGGGTGGACAAATATTAGTCCCTCACCTGGAAGTGCTTCCTGTGCGCCTACCCTCTTAGAGTTACTCCAATGCTTCGCTTCCAGGGCCCTCCAATGGGACGGCCATGTGTGATCCCTCATTAGAAGAGAGTCGGGTCTCAGGTGAGTAATACTGTTCCTGATCTCAGGGTGGACAAATATTAGTCCCTCACCTGGAAGTGCTTCCTGTGCGCCTACCCTCTTAGAGTTACTCCAATGCTTCGCTTCCAGGGCCCTCCAATGGGACGGCCATGTGTGATCCCTCATTAGAAGAGAGTCGGGTCTCAGGTGAGTAATACTGTTCCTGATCTCAGGGTGGACAAATATTAGTCCCTCACCTGGAAGTGCTTCCTGTGCGCCTACCCTCTTAGAGTTACTCCAATGCTTCGCTTCCAGGGCCCTCCAATGGGACGGCCATGTGTGATCCCTCATTAGAAGAGAGTCGGGTCTCAGGTGAGTAATACTGTTCCTGATCTCAGGGTGGACAAATATTAGTCCCTCACCTGGAAGTGCTTCCTGTGCGCCTACCCTCTTAGAGTTACTCCAATGCTTCGCTTCCAGGGCCCTCCAATGGGACGGCCATGTGTGATCCCTCATTAGAAGAGAGTCGGGTCTCAGGTGAGTAATACTGTTCCTGATCTCAGGGTGGACAAATATTAGTCCCTCACCTGGAAGTGCTTCCTGTGCGCCTACCCTCTTAGAGTTACTCCAATGCTTCGCTTCCAGGGCCCTCCAATGGGACGGCCATGTGTGATCCCTCATTAGAAGAGAGTCGGGTCTCAGGTGAGTAATACTGTTCCTGATCTCAGGGTGGACAAATATTAGTCCCTCACCTGGAAGTGCTTCCTGTGCGCCTACCCTCTTAGAGTTACTCCAATGCTTCGCTTCCAGGGCCCTCCAATGGGACGGCCATGTGTGATCCCTCATTAGAAGAGAGTCGGGTCTCAGGTGAGTAATACTGTTCCTGATCTCAGGGTGGACAAATATTAGTCCCTCACCTGGAAGTGCTTCCTGTGCGCCTACCCTCTTAGAGTTACTCCAATGCTTCGCTTCCAGGGCCCTCCAATGGGACGGCCATGTGTGATCCCTCATTAGAAGAGAGTCGGGTCTCAGGTGAGTAATACTGTTCCTGATCTCAGGGTGGACAAATATTAGTCCCTCACCTGGAAGTGCTTCCTGTGCGCCTACCCTCTTAGAGTTACTCCAATGCTTCGCTTCCAGGGCCCTCCAATGGGACGGCCATGTGTGATCCCTCATTAGAAGAGAGTCGGGTCTCAGGTGAGTAATACTGTTCCTGATCTCAGGGTGGACAAATATTAGTCCCTCACCTGGAAGTGCTTCATGTGCGCCTACCCTCTTAGAGTTACTCCAATGCTTCGCTTCCAGGGCCCTCCAATGGGACGGCCATGTGTGATCCCTCATTAGAAGAGAGTCGGGTCTCAGGTGAGTAATACTGTTCCTGATCTCAGGGTGGACAAATATTAGTCCCTCACCTGGAAGTGCTTCATGTGCGCCTACCCTCTTAGAGTTACTCCAATGCTTCGCTTCCAGGGCCCTCCAATGGGACGGCCATGTGTGATCCCTCATTAGAAGAGAGTCGGGTCTCAGGTGAGTAATACTGTTCCTGATCTCAGGGTGGACAAATATTAGTCCCTCACCTGGAAGTGCTTCCTGTGCGCCTACCCTCTTAGAGTTACTCCAATGCTTCGCTTCCAGGGCCCTCCAATGGGACGGCCATGTGTGATCCCTCATTAGAAGAGAGTCGGGTCTCAGGTGAGTAATACTGTTCCTGATCTCAGGGTGGACAAATATTAGTCCCTCACCTGGAAGTGCTTCCTGTGCGCCTACCCTCTTAGAGTTACTCCAATGCTTCGCTTCCAGGGCCCTCCAATGGGACGGCCATGTGTGATCCCTCATTAGAAGAGAGTCGGGTCTCAGGTGAGTAATACTGTTCCTGATCTCAGGGTGGACAAATATTAGTCCCTCACCTGGAAGTGCTTCCTGTGCGCCTACCCTCTTAGAGTTACTCCAATGCTTCGCTTCCAGGGCCCTCCAATGGGACGGCCATGTGTGATCCCTCATTAGAAGAGAGTCGGGTCTCAGGTGAGTAATACTGTTCCTGATCTCAGGGTGGACAAATATTAGTCCCTCACCTGGAAGTGCTTCATGTGCGCCTACCCTCTTAGAGTTACTCCAATGCTTCGCTTCCAGGGCCCTCCAATGGGACGGCCATGTGTGATCCCTCATTAGAAGAGAGTCGGGTCTCAGGTGAGTAATACTGTTCCTGATCTCAGGGTGGACAAATATTAGTCCCTCACCTGGAAGTGCTTCCTGTGCGCCTACCCTCTTAGAGTTACTCCAATGCTTCGCTTCCAGGGCCCTCCAATGGGACGGCCATGTGTGATCCCTCATTAGAAGAGAGTCGGGTCTCAGGTGAGTAATACTGTTCCTGATCTCAGGGTGGACAAATATTAGTCCCTCACCTGGAAGTGCTTCCTGTGCGCCTACCCTCTTAGAGTTACTCCAATGCTTCGCTTCCAGGGCCCTCCAATGGGACGGCCATGTGTGATCCCTCATTAGAAGAGAGTCGGGTCTCAGGTGAGTAATACTGTTCCTGATCTCAGGGTGGACAAATATTAGTCCCTCACCTGGAAGTGCTTCCTGTGCGCCTACCCTCTTAGAGTTACTCCAATGCTTCGCTTCCAGGGCCCTCCAATGGGACGGCCATGTGTGATCCCTCATTAGAAGAGAGTCGGGTCTCAGGTGAGTAATACTGTTCCTGATCTCAGGGTGGACAAATATTAGTCCCTCACCTGGAAGTGCTTCCTGTGCGCCTACCCTCTTAGAGTTACTCCAATGCTTCGCTTCCAGGGCCCTCCAATGGGACGGCCATGTGTGATCCCTCATTAGAAGAGAGTCGGGTCTCAGGTGAGTAATACTGTTCCTGATCTCAGGGTGGACAAATATTAGTCCCTCACCTGGAAGTGCTTCCTGTGCGCCTACCCTCTTAGAGTTACTCCAATGCTTCGCTTCCAGGGCCCTCCAATGGGACGGCCATGTGTGATCCCTCATTAGAAGAGAGTCGGGTCTCAGGTGAGTAATACTGTTCCTGATCTCAGGGTGGACAAATATTAGTCCCTCACCTGGAAGTGCTTCCTGTGCGCCTACCCTCTTAGAGTTACTCCAATGCTTCGCTTCCAGGGCCCTCCAATGGGACGGCCATGTGTGATCCCTCATTAGAAGAGAGTCGGGTCTCAGGTGAGTAATACTGTTCCTGATCTCAGGGTGGACAAATATTAGTCCCTCACCTGGAAGTGCTTCCTGTGCGCCTACCCTCTTAGAGTTACTCCAATGCTTCGCTTCCAGGGCCCTCCAATGGGACGGCCATGTGTGATCCCTCATTAGAAGAGAGTCGGGTCTCAGGTGAGTAATACTGTTCCTGATCTCAGGGTGGACAAATATTAGTCCCTCACCTGGAAGTGCTTCCTGTGCGCCTACCCTCTTAGAGTTACTCCAATGCTTCGCTTCCAGGGCCCTCCAATGGGACGGCCATGTGTGATCCCTCATTAGAAGAGAGTCGGGTCTCAGGTGAGTAATACTGTTCCTGATCTCAGGGTGGACAAATATTAGTCCCTCACCTGGAAGTGCTTCCTGTGCGCCTACCCTCTTAGAGTTACTCCAATGCTTCGCTTCCAGGGCCCTCCAATGGGACGGCCATGTGTGATCCCTCATTAGAAGAGAGTCGGGTCTCAGGTGAGTAATACTGTTCCTGATCTCAGGGTGGACAAATATTAGTCCCTCACCTGGAAGTGCTTCCTGTGCGCCTACCCTCTTAGAGTTACTCCAATGCTTCGCTTCCAGGGCCCTCCAATGGGACGGCCATGTGTGATCCCTCATTAGAAGAGAGTCGGGTCTCAGGTGAGTAATACTGTTCCTGATCTCAGGGTGGACAAATATTAGTCCCTCACCTGGAAGTGCTTCCTGTGCGCCTACCCTCTTAGAGTTACTCCAATGCTTCGCTTCCAGGGCCCTCCAATGGGACGGCCATGTGTGATCCCTCAGTAGAAGGGAGTCGGGTCTCAGGTGAGTAATACTGTTCCTGATCTCAGGGTGGACAAATATTAGTCCCTCACCTGGAAGTGCTTCCTGTGCGCCTACCCTCTTAGAGTTACTCCAATGCTTCGCTTCCAGGGCCCTCCAATGGGACGGCCATGTGTGATCCCTCATTAGAAGAGAGTCGGGTCTCAGGTGAGTAATACTGTTCCTGATCTCAGGGTGGACAAATATTAGTCCCTCACCTGGAAGTGCTTCCTGTGCGCCTACCCTCTTAGAGTTACTCCAATGCTTCGCTTCCAGGGCCCTCCAATGGGACGGCCATGTGTGATCCCTCAGTAGAAGGGAGTCGGGTCTCAGGTGAGTAATACTGTTCCTGATCTCAGGGTGGACAAATATTAGTCCCTCACCTGGAAGTGCTTCCTGTGCGCCTACCCTCTTAGAGTTACTCCAATGCTTCGCTTCCAGGGCCCTCCAATGGGACGGCCATGTGTGATCCCTCATTAGAAGAGAGTCGGGTCTCAGGTGAGTAATACTGTTCCTGATCTCAGGGTGGACAAATATTAGTCCCTCACCTGGAAGTGCTTCCTGTGCGCCTACCCTCTTAGAGTTACTCCAATGCTTCGCTTCCAGGGCCCTCCAATGGGACGGCCATGTGTGATCCCTCATTAGAAGAGAGTCGGGTCTCAGGTGAGTAATACTGTTCCTGATCTCAGGGTGGACAAATATTAGTCCCTCACCTGGAAGTGCTTCCTGTGCGCCTACCCTCTTAGAGTTACTCCAATGCTTCGCTTCCAGGGCCCTCCAATGGGACGGCCATGTGTGATCCCTCATTAGAAGAGAGTCGGGTCTCAGGTGAGTAATACTGTTCCTGATCTCAGGGTGGACAAATATTAGTCCCTCACCTGGAAGTGCTTCCTGTGCGCCTACCCTCTTAGAGTTACTCCAATGCTTCGCTTCCAGGGCCCTCCAATGGGACGGCCATGTGTGATCCCTCATTAGAAGAGAGTCGGGTCTCAGGTGAGTAATACTGTTCCTGATCTCAGGGTGGACAAATATTAGTCCCTCACCTGGAAGTGCTTCCTGTGCGCCTACCCTCTTAGAGTTACTCCAATGCTTCGCTTCCAGGGCCCTCCAATGGGACGGCCATGTGTGATCCCTCATTAGAAGAGAGTCGGGTCTCAGGTGAGTAATACTGTTCCTGATCTCAGGGTGGACAAATATTAGTCCCTCACCTGGAAGTGCTTCCTGTGCGCCTACCCTCTTAGAGTTACTCCAATGCTTCGCTTCCAGGGCCCTCCAATGGGACGGCCATGTGTGATCCCTCAGTAGAAGAGAGTCGGGTCTCAGGTGAGTAATACTGTTCCTGATCTCAGGGTGGACAAATATTAGTCCCTCACCTGGAAGTGCTTCCTGTGCGCCTACCCTCTTAGAGTTACTCCAATGCTTCGCTTCCAGGGCCCTCCAATGGGACGGCCATGTGTGATCCCTCATTAGAAGAGAGTCGGGTCTCAGGTGAGTAATACTGTTCCTGATCTCAGGGTGGACAAATATTAGTCCCTCACCTGGAAGTGCTTCCTGTGCGCCTACCCTCTTAGAGTTACTCCAATGCTTCGCTTCCAGGGCCCTCCAATGGGACGGCCATGTGTGATCCCTCATTAGAAGAGAGTCGGGTCTCAGGTGAGTAATACTGTTCCTGATCTCAGGGTGGACAAATATTAGTCCCTCACCTGGAAGTGCTTCCTGTGCGCCTACCCTCTTAGAGTTACTCCAATGCTTCGCTTCCAGGGCCCTCCAATGGGACGGCCATGTGTGATCCCTCAGTAAAAGGGAGTCGGGTCTCAGGTGAGTAATACTGTTCCTGATCTCAGGGTGGACAAATATTAGTCCCTCACCTGGAAGTGCTTCCTGTGCGCCTACCCTCTTAGAGTTACTCCAATGCTTCGCTTCCAGGGCCCTCCAATGGGACGGCCATGTGTGATCCCTCATTAGAAGAGAGTCGGGTCTCAGGTGAGTAATACTGTTCCTGATCTCAGGGTGGACAAATATTAGTCCCTCACCTGGAAGTGCTTCCTGTGCGCCTACCCTCTTAGAGTTACTCCAATGCTTCGCTTCCAGGGCCCTCCAATGGGACGGCCATGTGTGATCCCTCATTAGAAGAGAGTCGGGTCTCAGGTGAGTAATACTGTTCCTGATCTCAGGGTGGACAAATATTAGTCCCTCACCTGGAAGTGCTTCCTGTGCGCCTACCCTCTTAGAGTTACTCCAATGCTTCGCTTCCAGGGCCCTCCAATGGGACGGCCATGTGTGATCCCTCATTAGAAGAGAGTCGGGTCTCAGGTGAGTAATACTGTTCCTGATCTCAGGGTGGACAAATATTAGTCCCTCACCTGGAAGTGCTTCCTGTGCGCCTACCCTCTTAGAGTTACTCCAATGCTTCGCTTCCAGGGCCCTCCAATGGGACGGCCATGTGTGATCCCTCAGTAGAAGGGAGTCGGGTCTCAGGTGAGTAATACTGTTCCTGATCTCAGGGTGGACAAATATTAGTCCCTCACCTGGAAGTGCTTCCTGTGCGCCTACCCTCTTAGAGTTACTCCAATGCTTCGCTTCCAGGGCCCTCCAATGGGACGGCCATGTGTGATCCCTCATTAGAAGAGAGTCGGGTCTCAGGTGAGTAATACTGTTCCTGATCTCAGGGTGGACAAATATTAGTCCCTCACCTGGAAGTGCTTCCTGTGCGCCTACCCTCTTAGAGTTACTCCAATGCTTCGCTTCCAGGGCCCTCCAATGGGACGGCCATGTGTGATCCCTCATTAGAAGAGAGTCGGGTCTCAGGTGAGTAATACTGTTCCTGATCTCAGGGTGGACAAATATTAGTCCCTCACCTGGAAGTGCTTCCTGTGCGCCTACCCTCTTAGAGTTACTCCAATGCTTCGCTTCCAGGGCCCTCCAATGGGACGGCCATGTGTGATCCCTCATTAGAAGAGAGTCGGGTCTCAGGTGAGTAATACTGTTCCTGATCTCAGGGTGGACAAATATTAGTCCCTCACCTGGAAGTGCTTCCTGTGCGCCTACCCTCTTAGAGTTACTCCAATGCTTCGCTTCCAGGGCCCTCCAATGGGACGGCCATGTGTGATCCCTCATTAGAAGAGAGTCGGGTCTCAGGTGAGTAATACTGTTCCTGATCTCAGGGTGGACAAATATTAGTCCCTCACCTGGAAGTGCTTCCTGTGCGCCTACCCTCTTAGAGTTACTCCAATGCTTCGCTTCCAGGGCCCTCCAATGGGACGGCCATGTGTGATCCCTCATTAGAAGAGAGTCGGGTCTCAGGTGAGTAATACTGTTCCTGATCTCAGGGTGGACAAATATTAGTCCCTCACCTGGAAGTGCTTCCTGTGCGCCTACCCTCTTAGAGTTACTCCAATGCTTCGCTTCCAGGGCCCTCCAATGGGACGGCCATGTGTGATCCCTCATTAGAAGAGAGTCGGGTCTCAGGTGAGTAATACTGTTCCTGATCTCAGGGTGGACAAATATTAGTCCCTCACCTGGAAGTGCTTCCTGTGCGCCTACCCTCTTAGAGTTACTCCAATGCTTCGCTTCCAGGGCCCTCCAATGGGACGGCCATGTGTGATCCCTCAGTAAAAGGGAGTCGGGTCTCAGGTGAGTAATACTGTTCCTGATCTCAGGGTGGACAAATATTAGTCCCTCACCTGGAAGTGCTTCCTGTGCGCCTACCCTCTTAGAGTTACTCCAATGCTTCGCTTCCAGGGCCCTCCAATGGGACGGCCATGTGTGATCCCTCATTAGAAGAGAGTCGGGTCTCAGGTGAGTAATACTGTTCCTGATCTCAGGGTGGACAAATATTAGTCCCTCACCTGGAAGTGCTTCCTGTGCGCCTACCCTCTTAGAGTTACTCCAATGCTTCGCTTCCAGGGCCCTCCAATGGGACGGCCATGTGTGATCCCTCATTAGAAGAGAGTCGGGTCTCAGGTGAGTAATACTGTTCCTGATCTCAGGGTGGACAAATATTAGTCCCTCACCTGGAAGTGCTTCCTGTGCGCCTACCCTCTTAGAGTTACTCCAATGCTTCGCTTCCAGGGCCCTCCAATGGGACGGCCATGTGTGATCCCTCAGTAGAAGGGAGTCGGGTCTCAGGTGAGTAATACTGTTCCTGATCTCAGGGTGGACAAATATTAGTCCCTCACCTGGAAGTGCTTCCTGTGCGCCTACCCTCTTAGAGTTACTCCAATGCTTCGCTTCCAGGGCCCTCCAATGGGACGGCCATGTGTGATCCCTCATTAGAAGAGAGTCGGGTCTCAGGTGAGTAATACTGTTCCTGATCTCAGGGTGGACAAATATTAGTCCCTCACCTGGAAGTGCTTCCTGTGCGCCTACCCTCTTAGAGTTACTCCAATGCTTCGCTTCCAGGGCCCTCCAATGGGACGGCCATGTGTGATCCCTCATTAGAAGAGAGTCGGGTCTCAGGTGAGTAATACTGTTCCTGATCTCAGGGTGGACAAATATTAGTCCCTCACCTGGAAGTGCTTCCTGTGCGCCTACCCTCTTAGAGTTACTCCAATGCTTCGCTTCCAGGGCCCTCCAATGGGACGGCCATGTGTGATCCCTCAGTAGAAGGGAGTCGGGTCTCAGGTGAGTAATACTGTTCCTGATCTCAGGGTGGACAAATATTAGTCCCTCACCTGGAAGTGCTTCATGTGCGCCTACCCTCTTAGAGTTACTCCAATGCTTCGCTTCCAGGGCCCTCCAATGGGACGGCCATGTGTGATCCCTCATTAGAAGAGAGTCGGGTCTCAGGTGAGTAATACTGTTCCTGATCTCAGGGTGGACAAATATTAGTCCCTCACCTGGAAGTGCTTCCTGTGCGCCTACCCTCTTAGAGTTACTCCAATGCTTCGCTTCCAGGGCCCTCCAATGGGACGGCCTGTGGCAAGCGGATCGCCCTTGGCCCCCTTGATCAGAGGGTTCTGGGCGTGCACAAACCAAGAACATCTCTCGTTTCAAGAAGACACCAACCCCTGGGTGAGCACCACCGCCCGTAGGTTTTGACTCACCGAGGGCGCAGAAACTCAATTTAACAAGTATAACCCATGGCTCCCCTGAAGTCTGGAGGCGGCGGAAGCCCTAACGTTTATTTTATTTATTTAGAAAGCTTATATAGCACAACATATATAGCACAACAGCTACTCAGCACGGGGCTTCTTAGCGCTTTAGCAACAGATAAGGTAACCCAGGTCCAGCTACATCACAACAGGCACGTTTTCAACTGTCTGCGAGAGGTGATCAGTGAAGGGCAGTATCTTTGGTGTTCCTGTGTAGAGTATTCCAAAGTTTAGGGCCCCTATAGGTTCGCGAAGGAGCGACCTCCCAAGCGAAACATGCCTCCAGTCTTAGGCCCCGACCCAGAGTCAACTCCTTCAATGCCCCCAGCACAGGGTTCTGGACTGGTACAGCCTCTGCGTGCTTTCCTCGGAGTTCACTTAAGTTTATCCCAAAAGTAAGCAAAGGTGTTGACATAGAACATGGCATCCTTCAGGTTCCATTGCTAGACACCGTTCACGACTCTAGAAGCTGGACCGCGGCCAGGGGCTTTATTAAACTGTACGATGCTCGCGCATTTGTCTGCTGACCTATTAGTCCGTTTTCTAATTTTAAAAAACTCAGTTTCGTAAGTTGTTGATTCAAAATCTGGACGAGCAGGCTCGTTGGGTTTCTCTGACAGTTTGTGAGAAAACATGCAGCCAGGCCAATATTTTTAACCCATGACATGTTAGCAGCATCGTTCTGGGCATCCGGTATGTGCAGACATTCAGACTGTTGTGGGGGTCTTCCGTTCAGAGCCCCCCCCGGTCATGGTCAGGAGGCTGGTGGCCAGCCGGTGCAGATAAGACTGCTCCTAACTTTAGGCCTGCTGCTACAGACTTGTGGACCCGGAGAGCTTTCTACGGGGTCTTCCGGTGGTCCCCATAAGAAGCCTCAGTTCTAGCTGGCGCAGCTGGCTTGTGGGGTCCCACCTCTGGCCCCATAACTAGTTTCAGCGAAACCCTGTGCCGTGGCATTATGGAAGCAAAAAACCGGACAGCTAAGGACTGGTTCTGCGCGCCACCAGTGAGTTCCCTTTCTGTCGTCATCAAATCGTTGCCCACCTCTCTGGGTAAGCTGCCCAGCACGCCAATTCTTAGAATAATATAACAAATTAGAGAGGCCCAAAACAAAAAGGCTTCAGATGTCCTGAGCTAAATTCGTTAAAATTCAATCTTTTATTGCTCTTCCAAATTTTCTTCCGAAATTACAGCCAAAACAGCCAACATGTTTCGCTCATACACCACGAGCTTCATCAGGGCTTAGCACAAGTCTTCAAACCAACAATCTGTGGTCATTGGTGTGTTTGATCCGTATCACAATAGCTGGACACATTCTCAGAGAAAGGTTTTTTCTGTTAAGTGTATATAGCGATGCCGTGTATGCCCCCGTTTGGCGGTATGGTTGTGTTTCCCACTCTTGGGACGACCCTTAACCTTCCTCCACCTCTTGCCTCCTCTGTTCAGGGCTTTGAAGAACCCCTGCTCCCAGTGGAGACTGTACCCATTGTACAACGGACTACAAACATGGCAGCCATGTCAAACACAAAGAACTACTAATGGGGCCTCATCAGTTTCTCTCTCCTTGCACATGCTCAGTAGTAGGTACTCTCACTTCTGCACGTGCTCCTTTCTGCAAGCACAACACCGGCCGCACGTGCTCCCTGCATCTGGTCTTTGGGGAGTCGGGGACCACATAAGCTCGCTGGCTGCCCACCAGCTCTGTTCCATCTGGCTTATTATCAGCTAGACTGTCCCTGTGAGTTCTACTGATGGAGGCGTCAGATGGAAAAGACGAGGGTTATGGAACGGGGTAGGGGTTCACGCGCCCGGGTGAGCCCAGGCCTTTTGCTAAACAATGGAAACAAAGCCTAAACCTAATAACGAATATTCCACCAGTGACTAGATTAACTGCTACTACTACTGGAGTAGTGTGCTACTCGCTCCAAAGCGCTTTAACGCCTCGACAGCTATGGTAAGTGATGTATAAATGCAATTACAATACAATACCATATATTTGTTACATCAACAGCGAAGGTGTAAATGAAAGTGTTACAGTGTCTCCAGGCTTCAACACGAAAAGAAGGAACAATTAAAAACTACTCAAACACATCAGTTAAAGTGATTCTTAATACAAAAAATAGCACTACATGAACTTTTCTAAAATAGTGCATGAATCAAGTCATGTGTTGCCAGTACTGGTGGCCACATAGAATTACTTAAGAGCTTTCTGTAGAAGCATAATGAGTTTATTCAAAAGTATCTTACGTGATGTACTGCTGTCTGACTGCACCACCAGGAGCAGTGGCGTATCGCAGCCGAGAGCTGCAAACAAGATCCTCTTCTGAAGTCCACAGCCCCAAAAAAAGTTTGCTTGTGTCACAATCATCAAAACAGATAAATAAAAGGCATTGTCATTTATTTATTTCTTAAATTTATATAGCGCAAAACTGTCACCCTACGGGTATCCTGGCGCTGTGACTTGCCCAGATGACATTGTGCATAAAGATAGTCTATACAGTATGCTCGTAATGCTAGTTCTTAGGGAAGAGCCATGTCTTTAGGCTTTTTCTAAATGGGAGCAAAGATTTCATTTGCCTAATATTCAGGGGAAGGTCATTCCAGAGTCGTGAGGCTGCTACCCCAAAGGCTCTGCCACCTGTCCTGGTCTTCCTAAATCTGGTGGTGGTTACCAAATACATGCCTGATGAGCGTAAATTTCTCCCTGGAGTATACCAGGTGAATTTCTCCTGCATGGATATTGGACCTAGGAAATGTACTGCTTTGAACACTATACAGAGAGATTTAAAATAAATTCTCTAATTTATGGGCAACCAATGGAGGTCTCTTAGAGCTAGAGATGTAGAGGACCTACGCTGCCTGTTCAACGCCAGTTTGGCTGCTATAGACTGAATCCTCTGTAGTTTCCGCAGTGCTGATTGTGGTGCTCCCAAATAAAGGGAGTTACAATAGTCCAACCTACTCAGTATTAGACTCCTCAACACCAAAGGTCTGGAGGTGGCGGGCAGGAGTGGGAGGATCTGGCGCAGTGCTCTTAGCAAGGAGAAGCAGGTGCCGACTGTTTTATTAATTTGTGATTCCAGTTGGAGATTGTCATCCATTAAAACCCCCAGGTTACGCACTGTACTGGCAGGAATCAGTGGTTTATCCATAGGGTGAGTCTAAATTCGGCGGGATAAGGCCGAGCTATTTTGGCCGCAGAGCAGTATACTATCTCAGTTTTTTCTCCATTAAATTGTAAGGAGTTTTTCCTGAGCCAGCTGGAGGTCTTGAGCATGCACTCCTGAAATTTCTCAATAGATACTGCCTGGTTTCCTTCTAGAGAGAACACCAGTTGCGTATCGTCTGCATAATTGACTAGGTCGATGCCGAAAGACTTAATAATTGGGATTAAAGGGCGCAGATAAATATTAAATAGAATTGGGCTGATTGCTGAGCCCTGTGGCACCCCGTGTCGCACGGGGGTCTTGGGAGAGGTAAACGGTGGGATAGTTACCACCTGTTGCCTGCCCGTCAGATACGATTGCAGCCACTTTAAAGCCTGTCCTTTCACTCCGATGTTCTCTAGTCTTTTCAGCAGGATCCTGTGATTTACCGTGTCGAATGCGGCCGACATGTCCAGTAATACCAGTACGGACAGATTACCATTGTCGGCTCGCATTCTTAGGTTATCCAGGACCGTTGCTAAGGCTGTTTCCGTTCCATGCCCTGGTCGGAAACCGAATTGATCCTTATCTAGTAATTGATTTTCTTCCAGATAGAGAGACAGAGACTTACTAACTGCCCGCTCCAGAATTTTTACTGGATGCGGGAGAAGAGATATTGGTCTAAAGCTCGATGGACCCTTAGGGTCGAGTGACGGCTTTTTGAGTAACGGGGTTACTACCGCCTGCTTCCAGCCTTCCGGGACTGTTCCCTTTTCTAATGACTGACAGCAAATCTGCCGTAGCCATGGAAATAGGTCCAGCTGGAACTCTTTCCAAATCGCCTGCGGAAGAGGGTCCAAAGGGGACCCGGAAGAAACGCTTTGGGCTAGGTTGTTAAATATATCCACAGTGGGAATTTCAAAGCGCTCTAAAGCGGGTGGCGGATAATCCTTGAGTGCCTCTTTCTGTTGCTCTGTTGCTAATCTCATGGGAGGTTCCTTTTCCTCGTTGAGGCTACTATCATTGTTGGAGTTTAAACCACTGACTATCTTGTTGATTTTTTCGTCAAAGTGGGTAGCGATATTATCGCAGAGTTTTTTTGTCGCAGTTACTTTATTGCCCGTACACGATGGATTGGATAGGTCTTTTATGATGGTGACAATGCCAATTGCTTAAACTCTCGCAAATGCGAGACCTATTGCATTGCAAATGCTTGTTCTGTTTGGGACAACGAGGGACAGCCTGGAGGTCCAGAACAGAAACAAACTACCCACACACCCTCAGAGAAAACTCCCAGGGTCGGCACAGAGACCTCCTACAGGCCAGCGAAGATCTCTAGATCTGCCGGGCGGTAGTCCACAGGGTAGCGGCGGGTAGAACCTCTGCTGCCCTGGTGGATGCCCGGCTGCCAGCCAAGCTCTAAACCAGGACCTAAGTCACAGTCATTCACTTAATATGACATTTCTGATGAGAGACTAGAATGTTGTAAGGATTATTAACACATAAATAAAAGGCATTGTCATTTACAATGCCAATAGCTCAAACCCTTGTAAATGCGAGACCTATTACACTTCAAAGAAGCGGCCGCCATTGTCCCTGGCTGTTCGGAAAGTGAAAGCGCGCATGGCGTGCTGAATGTTGCAGGAAAGCAAGTTGTGCCTGCAGTAGGAGAAACTCATTAAAGAAAATAGTGCTTACAGACTAAATAAGACGTACCGTGTAACAACCGAAGTAAAAGGGCCAATCCTCATGGGAGGTTACAAATGAAGACAAGGCGGTACTAAGGAGGGACTAGTAAACCTAGTAACGAATCAGAAGCCAGCATTTACAAAGGACAATGGCACAAGCCAATGAAAAATATGGGTGGAGAGTGGGCGGAGCTTCACGTCCATACTCGAATACAGCATGACTTGCAGAGCAGCAACCTAAAAAAAGTACATCAGATCGTCCACTCTAAATAGGATGGGTGGTCTTGTGTCCTGACACTGACTGCCCCCCAGCCCGGCAGGCTGTCAATGTAATGTTCCAGCCGCAGAGCAAGGGTGGGCATCACCGCTGGAAACATGAAGATCTGCCCGACTCTAAACCGAATGGGCGGACTGTCGGTGTGGCGGACAGGGTACATTTGTGGTATACAACCCTGTCCACCAACTTCTAATTCAGGCCGTTAGTAGAGTAGAGTCTAGACAGTCTCAGTCTCCAACTGTCCCTTTATCAGAGCTCAGTGCATGCTATTTTGGGTTTTTCTTGAATGACTATGGATGCTTTTATGGTCAGTTCCTTTGTAGGCGTTTAGTTGACCCGGTTTAATGCGGTGTTGTGCAGACACTATATTAATGCACATTTGTGTCTGTGAATGTACACTCACTGGTCTGAATTCTATGGAGCAGATAAACTTTAAGAGTCTAATGTGCTTCCTTTCTTCAAATGTATATTGTCTTGAATGATTTTACACTCATACTAATTATACATTTGATTATGCTCGGTTCCCTTGTGCCAGATACTTTACGAAGTGGATTTGCTACCAGGTCCTTTATGTAAAGACCATTTCATGAGCACTGGATAATAGCCCCGCCCCCCACGGAGTGGGAATGCAACAATCCATAGAAACAGATGTCTGTGGGTCCGTCCCAGAGTGGACGAGGGTATGTCCTAGGAGAATCAAAAGGCACTGCTTGTACTGGGGTACACGAGGACCCCGAGAAGTGAAATGTGGCCCCCAGAAGCGAGCAGAAGTAGAGCCAAACTGAGGCACCTACTGCAGCACGCTGTCCCCCAGAAGCGAGCAGAGGCAGGGCCCAACCGAGGCACCTACTGCAGCACGATGGCCCCCAGAAGCGAGCAGCGCGCCGGCCCCCAGAAGCGAGCAGAGGCAGGGCCCAACCACGGCACATACTGCAGTGCGCAGACCCCCAGAAGCGAGCAGAGGCAGGGCCCAACCGAGGCCCCTACCGCAGCACGCCGGCCCCCAGAAGCGAGCAGAGGTAGGGCCCAACCACGGCACGTGCTGCAGCGCGCAGACCCCCAGAAGCGAGCAGAGGCAGGGCCTAACCACGGCACCTACTGCAGCGCGCTGGCCCTGATAAGTGAGCAGAGGCAGGGCCCAACCGAGGCACCTACCGCAGCACGCCGGCCTCCAGAAGCGAGCTGAGGTAGGGCCCAACCACGGCACATACTGCAGCGCGCAGACCCCCAGAAGCGAGCAGAGGTAGGGCCCAACCATGGCACGTGCTGCAGCGCGCAGACCCCCAGAAGCGAGCAGAGGCAGGGCCTAACCACCGCACCTACTGCAGCGCGCTGGCCCTCATAAGTGAGCAGAGGCAGGGCCCAACCAAGGCACCTACCACAGCACGCCGGCCCCCAGAAGCGAGCAGAGGCAGGGCCCAACCACGGCACCTACTGCAGTGCGCAGACCCCCAAAAGCGAGCAGAGGTACGGCCCAACCACGGCACGTGCTGCAGCGCGCAGACCCCCAGAAGCGAGCAGAGGCAGGGCCTAACCACAGCACCTACTGCAGCGCGCTGGCCCTCATAAGTCAGCAGAGGCAGGGCCCAACCGAGGCACCTACCGCAGCACGCCGGCCCCCAGAAGCGAGCAGAGGTAGGGCCCAACCACAGCACGTGCTGCAGCGCGCAGACCCCCAGAAGCGAGC
The DNA here is from genome assembly GCA_963921515.1 of Calotriton arnoldi. NCBI lineage: Eukaryota > Metazoa > Chordata > Amphibia > Caudata > Salamandridae > Calotriton > Calotriton arnoldi. The sequence continues at coordinate 1,484,940 of CAWUFW010002046.1, forward strand.
AGAGGCAGGGCCTAACCACGGCACCTACTGCAGCACGCTGGCCCTCCAAAGTGAGCAGAGGCAGGGCCCAACCGAGGCACCTACCGCAGCACACCGGCCCCCAGAAGCGAGCAGAGGCAGGGCCCAACCACGGCACCTACTGCAGCGCACAGACCTCCAGAAGCGAGCAGAGGCAGGGCCCAACCACGGCACCTACTGCAGCGCGCTGGCCCTCCAAAGTGAGCAGAGGCAGGGCCCAACCGAGGCACCTACCGCAGCACGCCGGCCCCAAGAAGCGAGCAGCGCGTCGGCCCCCAGAAGCGAGCAGAGGCAGGGCCCAACCACGGCACCTACTGCAGTGCGCAGACCCCCAGAAGCGAGCAGAGGCAGGGCCCAACCGAGGCACCTACCGCAGCACGCCGGCCCCCAGAAGCGAGCAGCGCGCCGTCCCCCAGAAGCGAGCAGAGGCAGGGCCCAACCACGGCACCTACTGCAGCGCGCAGACCCCCAGAAGCGAGCAGAGGCAGGGCCCAACCACGGCACCTACTGCAGCGCGCAGACCCCCAGAAGCGAGCAGAGGCAGGGCCCAACCGAGGCACCTACCGCAGCACGCCAGCCCCCAGAAGCGAGCAGAGGCAGGGCCCAACCACGGCACCTACTGCAGTGCGCAGACCCCCAGAAGCGAGCAGAGGCAGGGCCCAACCGAGGCACCTACCGCAGCACGCCGGCCCCCAGAAGCGAGCAGCGCGCCGTCCCCAGAAGCGAGCAGAGGCAGGGCCCAACCACGGCACCTACTGCAGCGCGCAGACCCCCAGAAGCGAGCAGAGGCAGGGCCCAACCACGGCACCTACTGCAGCGCGCAGACCCCCAGAAGCGAGCAGAGGCAGGGCCCAACCGAGGCACCTACCGCAGCACGCCAGCCCCCAGAAGCGAGCAGAGGTAGGGCCCAACCACAGCACGTGCTGCAGCGCGCAGACCCCCAGAAGCGAGCAGAGGCAGGGCCTAACCACGGCACCTACTGCAGCGCGCTGGCCCTCCAAAGTGAGCAGAGGCAGGGCCCAACTGAGGCACCTACCGCAGCACGCCGGCCCCCAGAAGCAAGCAGAGGCAGGGCCCAACCACGGCACCTACTGCAGCGCGCAGACCCCCAGAAGCGAGCAGAGGCAGGGCCCAACCACGGCACCTACTGCAGCACGCTGGCCCTCCAAAGTGAGCAGAGGCAGGGCCCAACCGAGGCACCTACCGCAGCACGCCGGCCCCCAGAAGCGAGCACAGGCAGGGCCCAACCACGGCACCTACTGCAGCGCGCAGACCCCCAGAAGCGAGCACAGGCAGGGCACAACCGAGGCACCTACCGCAGCACGTTGGCCTCCAGAAGCGAGCAGAGGCAGCGCCCAACCGAGGCACCTACCGCAGCACGTTGGCCCCCAGAAGCGAGCAGAGGCAGGGCCTAACCACGGCACCTACTGCAGCGCGCAGACCCCCAGAAGCGAGCAGAGGCAGGGCCCAACAGAGGCACCTACTGCAGCATGCTGACCCCAGAAGCGAGCAGAGGTAGGGCCCAACCACGGCACGTGCTGCAGCGCGCAGACCCCCAGAAGCGAGCAGAGGCAGGGCCTAACCACGGCACCTACTGCAGCGCGCTGGCCCTCATAAGTGAGCAGAGGCAGGGCCCAACCGAGGCACCTACTGCAGCACGTTGGCCCCCAGAAGCGAGCAGAGGCAGGACCCAACCGAGGCACCTACTGCAGCGCGCTGGCCCCCAGAAGCGAGCAGAGGCAGGGCCCAACCGAGGCACCTACTGCAGCACGCTGGCCCCAAGAAGCGAGCAGAGGCAGGGCCCAACTGAGGCGCCTACCGCAGCACTCTGACCCCCAGAAGCGAGCAGGGGCAGGGCCCAACCACGGCACCTACTGCAGCGGGCTGGCCCCCAGAAGCAAGCAGAGGCAGGGCCCAACCGAGGCACCTACCGCAGCACGTTGGCCCCCAGAAGCGAGCAGAGGCAGGGCCTAACCACGGCACCTACCGCAGCACGCTGACCCCCAGAAGCGAGCAGAGGCAGGGCCCAACCGAGGCACCTACCGCAGCACGATTGCCCCCAGAAGCGAGCAGCGCGCCGGCCCCCAGAAGCGAGCAGAGGCAGGGCCCAACCACGGCACCTACTGCAGTGTGCCGGCCCCCAGAAGCGAGCAGAGGCAGGGCCCAACCACGGCACCTACTGCAGCGCGCAGACCCCCAGAAGCGAGCAGAGGTAGGGCCCAACCACGGCACGTGCTGCCGTGTGCAGACCCCAGAAGCGAGCAGAGGCAGGGCCTTACCACGGCACCTACTGCAGCGCGCTGGCCCTCATAAGTGAGCAGAGGCAGGGCCCAACCGAGGCACCTACTGCAGCACGTTGGCCCCCAGAAGCGAGCAGAGGCAGGGCCCAACCGAGGCACCTACTGCAGCGCGCTGGCCCCCAGAAGCGAGCAGAGGCAGGGCCCAACCACGGCACCTACTGCAGCGCGCAGACCCCCAGAAGCGAGCAGAGGCAGGGCCCAACCACGGCACCTACTGCAGCGCGCAGACCCCCAGAAGCGAGCAGAGGCAGGGCCCAACCGAGGCACCTACCGCAGCGCGCAGACCCCCAGAAGCGAGCAGAGGCAGGGCCCAACCGAGGCACCTACCGCAGCATGCCAGCCCTGAAAAGCGAGCACAGGCAGGATTTTGCGCCGTTTGCGCATCTTTAAAAGAAGAGGCTGCGCAACCGCCGAGACCTGCACGTGGTGTCACTTCTTAAACACATGATCTTCTCGGAGGGGTTGGGGCAGGCCGGGCTGGGGTGCATATATGATGGGATCAGAGGCCTGCACCCCACCCACAGCCCCATCTAATAAGATTATGTCGACCCCAGTGTTTCCATCCAGGCATTGACCTCTTGCAAACAGCTCCCAGAACGGAGCCACGCGCGCTCTGTCACCCAGAGACAGCACGGGGGCGGAAGCGGGGTATGGGGTGGGGGGGTAGCACAGGCCCGCCTGGCCTACAGGTTAAGGTGGCAGGGTGGCAGTGTACCCCTTGGTGGAAGGCGCAGATGAAAAGTGGCCGATCCTTGCTGTTTGCTTGGACCAGGCGAGCTCCTGACCTCGTGGGATCAGATTAGCACGCTGGCCTGCTGATAAAAGTGACATTTCAGGCAGGTTATTGCAACAAATTCCGCACATTTCGCATGAAGATGTCACTGCGCGGGCGCAGGCCCGGCGTATTCTTGTCAGCACTGACAACATTATCTAAAATGTCTCGGTTCCTTCAGAAAGCTCAGCTTTGCGCGCTTAAAATATCTTTCTGTTTATCAACGGCAAGGCCAACACATGCCGCTGGTCTTCAGAGGTGACGCTTGACGTCCAGCCCCCAAACTTTAGATATTTTATAAATGGTATATACATCTAACTAAAAGTACAAACACTTTATAGGTGCCGTTTACTTTTATTTCAACATAACTCGAGGCATTTGTCCTTTTCATAGATGCGTTTTGTTCGTGCGGTTAGTTCGCGTCATTGTAAGCTGCCTGTCTAGCACTTGTATCCCCCTCATATCTGTAAGAAGTTGCCCCCGTGTACTCCAAGAGATTCTAGCCCCTTTGGTGTCCCCTATAATGCCACAAAGGGGGTGCTCTGTCTGATTCCACCAACACTTGATGGACATCTGTCACATCTAAAATTGCTGTCCCTGCTGAGTTTGGTCCTGATGAAGGCCACTGACCCCGTATAGGGGCAGTTGGTGTTGGCAGAAACATGTTGACCTCGAAGCAGGATATGCGGGAGAATAGGTAGCCTTAATAGGTACCCTTAATGTCTGCCATTTTAATCTTGCCATATGGAACGCTAACGAGTTCTTCTTTGACTTAGCAATTGGGGTGACCAGAGAAATGCCAGCGCACTCCTTTATAACATGTACAAATAAGTATAATAAATGTCCACTGTCTGTGACATCATTCTCGGGTAGTCAGCACAGGTGGAGAGCAGCCACTCCCATGCTCTTCAAGGTTGGGACGAGAACCCCAATACATTAATAATGGTGATGCAGGCACACACTTTGAAATAAATAAGGTATCTTCTCAACCCTTCAAATGAGTTTTCTTTTATTCAAGATTTCTTAGATATAATGTTCTGACCAGCCAACACGTTTCGTCATGTGCTTGTAACCCAATGACTTCATCAGGGCTTAAACTACTTAAGTTAAAATGTGTATGAAGTAGTGTACCGCAGATGGTGGGAGCAGAGGAAGGCGTGCATGAGGGTTTGATGTAAAATAGTACTGGGGCTCAGGAGAGCCCTGTGCAACCCCACAGTTGAATGTGTTGACTGGTGAGAAGATGTAACTGTGATTGGACTGGAAAGAGGTGAACCATCTGAGCATCACCTCAGACACAGGTCAGTGGTTATGAAGGAGGATTTTGTAACTTGTTGACTCCATGGCAGGCAGTCGGGAGGTTAAGACGAATAACTATATTCAGTGTATTATAGTTTGATATTTCTAGGCTGTCACGTCAGACTGTGAGGAGAATGGACTCGGTCCCATTTCAGGAGCAGAAACCCAATTGGCTGGAGTCAGGGAAGCGGTAATTGTCATTCGGCTTTCTGTTTTTAGAGATCTGGGGCAGTACGACGATTGGAAGACAGTGGCTGTGGTCCGCCAGATTGGTGGAGGGGGGTCACCATTGAGCACTTCAGGTGGTCAGGGTCTTCTCCATATTTAAGGAGGCTGTTAATGAAGCCAGAAACTGGTGTTTTCAATGTTTCAGCAAGGACGACAGCTCGGCATGCAGAGACCATCTCCCCTCACCAGCAGTACCCCCTGGTGAGACCTCAGCCAAACACTGCAGGGAATCCATGCTCAAACCACCACCTCCTGCTATCAACAGCTGAAAAAGGTGCAACTACAAAGACAACATCAAACCCAATCACAGACCATCTCCACTGACCAACGGAACACCCGCTGTAACCCCAGCTAAACACCACAGTGAATCCAGGGTGAAACCACCGCCTCCTGCCATCAACGGCTTTATAGGTGCGACTACAAAGACAACATCAAACCCAAGCAGAGACCATCTCCACAGATCAACGGCACCCTCGTTGTAACTATAGCTAAACACAGCAAAGTCCAGGTTGAAACCATCACCTCCTGCCATCAACGGCTTAATAGGTGCAACTACAAACAAAGCCAACATCAAACTCAAGCAGAGACCATCTCCACTGACCAACGGAACACCCCCGCTGTAACCCCAGCTAAACACCTCAGTGAATCCAGGGTGAAACCACCACCTCCTGCCATCAACGGCTTAATAGGTGCGACTACAAAGACAACATCAAACTCAAGCAGAGACCATCTTCACAGATCAACGGCACCCTCGGTGTAATTACAGCAAAACACAGCAAAGCCCAGGTTGAAACCATCACCTCCTGCCATCAACGGTTTAATAGGTGCTTCTTCAAACAAAGCCAACAGCAAACCCAAACAGAGACCATCTCCACCAACCAACGGCACGTCGGGTGTGACCACAGCCAAACACTGCAGGAAATCAATGCTGATACCATCACCTGCCATCAGCAGCTTAATAGGTGCAACTACAAACAAAGCCAACATCAAACTCAAGCAGAGACCATCTCCAGTGACCAACAGAACCCCCAGTGTAACCACAGCTAAAAACCACAGTGAATCCAGGATGAAACCACCACTTCCTGCCATCAATGGCTTTATAGGTACGACTTCAAAGACAACATCAAACTGGAGCAGAGACCATCTCCGCCGACCAACGGCACCCTCGGTGTAACCACAGCTAAACACCACAGAGAATCCAGATTGAAACCACCACCTCCTCCCACCAGTGGCACAATAGACACAACTACAACTACAGACTGCGGTGGAACCGAAAAGAGAACAGTTCAGCCACCAATGGTGCTGCTAGCTTGGCCAGAGAGAAGCTAGAACGTTTCTGCCCCTAAGACTAAAACGCCCAGCCCTGGTGGTGGTTAGGGCAGGCCGCGGGCGAGGAGGAGGAAAGGGATATTGCGTCTGCCTTTACGGACTGGAAACTAAAATTATCCATTGCAAAAAAGGTCAAACTAGCCCCACTACAGGGATCCACTACTATCATGGGGCCATGGGACCTGTCATGGTCGGGTCATAGCAGCCCATTCATCTCTTAAAGTAGCCCCCGAGCCTACAGCCCACTGAGAAAGAGCCAAAATGGGGAAATGGCCAGTGTGACCCTGATACTGAGGTGGCACAAGAAGGCTTCTGTACCCCTCAAACATCACATACTCAGACCCTCTAGGAAACAGGAGCCTCATGAGGGAGCAGACAGAGGGGGCAGGCCCCCAAGAGTGGTGGAGGGGGACAGGAGAGCACTGGAGAGGGCATAGGGAACAGGCAGAGGGGGCATGCCCCCCAAGAGTGGTGGAGGGGGACAGGAGAGCACTGGAGAGGGCATAGGGAACAGTCAGAGGGGGCAGGCCCTCAAGAGTGGTGGAGGGGGACAGGAGAGCACTGGAGAGGGCATAGGGAACAGGCAGAGGGGGAATGCCCCCCAAGAGTGGTGGAGGGGGACAGGAGAGCACTGGAGAGGGCATAGGGAGCAGGCAGAGGGGGCATGCCCCCCAAGAGTGGTGGAGGGGGACAGGAGAGCACTGGAGAGGGCATAGGGAACAGGCAGAGGGGGCATGCCCCCCAAGAGTGGTGGAGGGGGACAGGAGAGCCCTGGAGAGGGCATAGGGAACAGGCAGAGGGGGCATGCCCCCCAAGAGTGGTGGAGGGGGACAGGAGAGCACTGGAGAGGGCACAGGGAACAGGCAGAGGGGGCATGCCCCCAAGAGTGGTGGAGGGGGACAGGAGAGCACTGGAGAGGGCATAGGGAGCAGGCAGAGGGCGCATGCCCCCCAAGAGTGGTGGAGGGGGACAGGAGAGCACTGGAGAGGGCATAGGGAACAGGCAGAGGGGGCATGCCCCCCAAGAGTGGTGGAGGGGGACAGGAGAGCACTGGAGAGGGCGTAGGGAGCAGGCAGAGGGGGCATGCCCCCCAAGAGTGGTGGAGGGGGACAGGAGAGCACTGGAGAGGGCATAGGGAACAGGCAGAGGGGGCATGCCCCCCAAGAGTGGTGGAGGGGGACAGGAGAGCCCTGGAGAGGGCATTCACTGTGCCAGGCCCAAGTGTTCCTGCGAGTACAGCCAGCTGCGGAGATGTCCCCCCCCCCTTATGTCCATCTTAGAAAACTTTCACAGTAATGACTGAATGAATTATATAAATGTATATAGCGCAACAATGGCCAAAGGCATTAAAGCGCTGAGAGCTAATCCTGAGAGTACACCTGCCCAAGTTACAACAAGAAGAGCCAGGTTTTAAGGCCTTCCTAAAAGGAGTGTGCAGCTTCATACCGGTCAGATGGAGGTGGAGAGAATCCCAGGTCTTGGCATCCGCAACTGAAAAAGCTCTGCCTCCCCATTTCTTCCTCCGAACTCTGGGGATGACAACTAAATTGTGTGCTGCTGATTGGAGAAGCCTACTACGGGAGTACCATTGGGACATGGTTTTGATTCCCCGTGGACTGGCACTATACAGTGCTTTATGAACAATGCACATAGCTCTAAAGGTGACACGCTTCTGTACAGGAAGCCAGGGAAGTTCATGCAATCCTTTTGGGACTGACATACATTTCGGGATATCTAATGTCAGCCTTGCTGCTGCATTTTGCACCAGTTGCAATTTGCCTAGAGTCGTCTTGTTAGCGTTCAAATAGAGTGCATTGCAATAGTCAATACCGGATCAGATTAGTGCTAAGGCCACCTGTTTCCTTGCAGGGGAAGGAATAAATGGAAAGAACTTCAGCAAGGTTCTGATGCTCCAGAAACAGGTCGCCACAGTGCATGTCCAGTATAACTCCTAGGCTTTTTGCTGAGTTTGCAAGTGTGGGTAATGTCCCCAGACTGTCTGGCCACCCATTCTGGTTCCATACAGATGACTGACTCCCAAACATCAGCACCTCTGTTTTCTCGCCTGTCAAGTAGAGTGATGAACACACTGACATACTGATAGGCCATAGCAATTTGAACAGAAGGTGCAGGAACTCAGGATTGGGGTGCACCAGCCTTTGGCATGGGTGAGCTGGGCCCAGGCGCACAGCGCCAATCTTCAGACGGGCACATGGCACTGTCAATCAATCAATCAATCAGGGATTTGTAGAGCGCACTACTCACCCGTGAGGGTCTCAAGGCGCTGGGGGGACGGGGGCGTTCGGGCAGCTCCGAGGTCATCCGAAGAGCCAGGTCTTTAGGTCCTTTCTGAAGGTTTGCAGTGTCGGGCTTCGTCTGATGCTGAGGGGGAGTTCGTTCCAGGTCTTGGCCGCAATGTAGGAGAAGGATCTCCCCCCGTTCTGGTTCTGTGGATGCGGGGGATTTCGGCCAGGGCTAGGTCAACAGAGGGGAGGTTTCTCTTGGGGGCGTAGAAGGAGATTCGTTCGTTGAGGTATTGGGGTCCGGTGTCGTGGAGGGCTTTGTAGGCGTGTGTGAGCAGCTTGAAGGTTACTCTTTTTTCAACGGGGAGCCAGTGGAGGTCTCGTAGGTGCTGGGTGATGTGGTCTTGTCGTGGGATGCTGAGGACGAGTCTGGCTGAGGCGTTCTGGACGGTTTGGAGTTTGTGGAGTAGAGATTTGTTGATTCCGGTGTAGAGGGCGTTTCCGTACTCCAGCCTGCTGGTGATGAGTGCGTGGGTGACGGTCTTCCTGGATTCGGAGGGGATCCATTTGAAGGTCTCGCGGAGTATGCGGTGGGTGTTGAAGCATGTGGAGGATACAGCGTTGATCTGTCGGTTCATGGTGAGGAAGGAGTCGAGTATGATGCTGAGGTTTTGGGCGTGGTCCGTGGGTGTGGGAGGGTTGCCGAGGCGGGTGGCCACCAGGTGCCGTTCCACCCGGAGGGGGTGAATCTGAGGATGAGGACTTCTGTTTTCTCCGAGTTGAGCTTCAGGCAGCTGCTGCTCATCCAGGATGCAACGTCCTTCATTCCTTCCTGGAAGCTGTTCCTGGTGCTGTGGGGATCCTTGATGAGGGAGAGGATGAGCTGGGTGTCGTCTGCGTAGGATACTATGCTGAGTCCGTGTTTTCTGACGATGGTTGTGAGGGGGCCATGTAGATGTTGAAGAGCGTGGGGCTGAGGGAGGATCCTTGGGGTACTCTGCATCTGATTTCTGTGGGTTCGGAGAGGAAGGACAGGAGTCTTATCCTTTGAGTTCGGCCGGCGAGGAAGGAGCGGATCCAGTCTAGGGCATTTCTCAGTATGCCGTTGTGGAGTCTGGAGGCTAGCGTGTGGTGGGAAACGGTGTCGAAGGCTGCTGAGAGGTCTAGTAGAATGAGGGCTTTAGTGTGGCCTTGGTCGAGGAGTGTGCGGATTTCGTCCGTGGCGGCTAGGAGGGCGGTCTCGGTGATGTGGTTGAGGCGGAATCCGGATTGAGATGTGTTAAGGATGTTGTTGGTTTCTATGAAGTTCGTTAGCTGACTGTTGACGATCTTCTTGGTGACTTTGATGGTGAAGGGGAGGAGAGAGATGGGCCTGTAGATCTTGAGGTCCGTCGGGTCTGCGGAGGGCTTCTTGAGGAGGGGTTTGACTTCTGCACGTTTCCTGTCATTTTAGAACGTGCCTGTTTCGAGGGTGCAGTTGATTGTCAGTCATAGTTCTGGTGCGATGGCGGAGACGGCCATGTGGAAGATGTGCGGCGGGCAGGGGTCAGTGGGTGCTCCGGAGTGTATGCTCTGCATTAAGCTCATGGAAAGAGCAGCATCAACATGCTTGGCTCTGGTGATTCAGTTTACAGTGCTTTAAATCACTTTTTACCATGTCACAGCGCTGGTTTTAAAACCCCCATTAGTCCCTTTCCTTGCCCTCCCACTCCCTACCATCACACAGCATAATGGGCCTGAGCTGTGAATGGATCAGGTGAGTTGAGGGAGGACCCAAGCGATACTTCACTGTTGAGGACTAAGTCAGCCTAAATTGGTCAGGGGTTGCTTGTGTTCTCTTCTGAAGGAGAGATGGTCTGGCAGTTTGCACTGGACTGTTACTATTAACATAACATAACACAACATAGCATAACATAACATAACGTGTATTTGTAAAGCGCACGGTCACCCAGATGGGTCTCTTGGTGCTGAATGACAGATGTTTACTGGATCAAAACCAAGATTGATTTGCAAAAGGCTGGTTCTGTCTAGAGTGGCACATTGGGTGAAAAATGATGGCTTGGAAGGGGGCCCTGAGTGACCGCCGATTCGTTCTATTGCTTTCTTGTTTGATGCAGTAGATGACATAAGTGCAACAGGTGTGCCCAGATGTGGGTCCCCTCCTCGCTGTGCTACCACACTCAACGTGAGTTTAGCTGATGAGGTCTCAGTACGCTGAAGCCGGTCAGGGGTTGCTTGTGTTCCTGTCTGGAAGGGACCAGGCCTGATGGTTCTGGCTGCTCTGTTCCTAATAGATCAGGACTAAGGCTCATTTGCTTGTTGCTGGTTTGTGTGTAGAATGGCACAGTAGATGAAAAGGGCTGATCTGAAATGCGGCCCCGAGCATCCACCAGGGGCTGAGAATAATTCAAGCATTCCTTCCATCACCTTGTTGTTTGTTGCAGTTGACGCTCTAAGTGTGACGGGTATGCGCAGACGTGGGTCCTGTACTCCCTCTGCCACAGGACCCAAGCTATGCCTCACTGCCGAGGCCTAAGAAGGGAAGGCTGGACTCAGTCTGGATTGCTTCTGTTCCCATCTGGAAGGGTTCTGGCCCGGCATTTCTGTTCCTATTGGAGCGGGACCAAGACTGATTCGTATATGGCTGCTCTCTGTCTGATGTGGCAAAGTGGGCAATAAACAAGGGGCTGGTCTCTGTCTAGAGTGCCACAGCGGATGAAAAACGATGGACTGGAATGCGACCCTGAACGATTGCCAGTTGCTGAGATTAATGCAAGCATTCCTTCCAGCATCCTGTGTTTTGCAGCAGGGTGAGATTGGGGCACACGAGTCTAGGTGAGTGTGGCTACTGGTACTACAAGGGCAGGGGCGGCTTCACACCAGGAATGAGGCACATCGGCAGAGTACTGTATGTATGTGTCCCGGTGTTCCAGTACTGGACTTGGTGGAGCCGCTTCCTGCCAGGAATGAGGCACATCGGCAGAGCTGTGCATGGATGTGTCTGTGTTCCAGTACTGGATTAGCAGGAGATTGCAGACAAGAGTCTGGTGTACATTAGAAAAGCTGAGTGCGGATCCAAGTACTGGAATAGCAGGAGTGCTGCAGATCAGGACTGAGGTACGCTGGCAGTGACCGTGGGTCCTGCTTGTGAAATGGCACGGGTGCTGCAGGTCAGGACTGAGGTACGCTGGCAGTGTACGTGGGCCCTGCTTGTGAAATAGCACAGGGTGCTGCAGGTCAGGGCTGAGGTACGCTGGCAGTGTACGTGGGTCCTGCTTGTGAAATGGCACGGGGTGCTGCAGGTCAGGACTGAGGTACGCTGGCAGAGTACGTGGGCCCTGCTTGTGAAATAGCACAGGGTGCTGCAGGTCAGGGCTGAGGTACGCCGGCAGTGTCCGTGGGTCCTGCTTGTGAAATGGCACAGGGTGCTGCAGGTCAGGGCTGAGGTACGCTGGCAGTGTCCGTGGGTCCTGCTTGTGAAATGGCACGGGGTGCTGCAGGTCAGGACTGAGGTACGCTGGCAGTGTCCGTGGGTCCTGCTTGTGAAATGGCACGGGGTGCTGCAGGTCAGGACTGAGGTACGCTGGCAGTGTCCGTGGGTCCTGCTTGTGAAATGGCACGGGGTGCTGCAGGTCAGGACTGAGGTACGCTGGCAGTGTACGTGGGCCCTGCTTGTGAAATAGCACAGGGTGCTGCAGGTCAGGGCTGAGGTACGCTGGCAGTGTCCGTGGGTCCTGCTTGTGAAATAGCACAGGGTGCTGCAGGTCAGGGCTGAGGTACGCTGGCAGTGTCCGTGGGTCTTGCTTGTGAAATGGCACGGGGTGCTGCAGGTCAGGACTGAGGTACGCTGGCAGTGTCCGTGGGTCCTGCTTGTGAAATGGCACGGGGTGCTGCAGGTCAGGACTGAGGTACGCTGGCAGTGTACGTGGGCCCTGCTTGTGAAATAGCACAGGGTGCTGCAGGTCAGGGCTGAGGTACGCCGGCAGTGTCCGTGGGTCCTGCTTGTGAAATGGCACAGGGTGCTGCAGGTCAGGGCTGAGGTACGCTGCAGGACAGAACTGAGGTACGCTGGCAGTGTCCGTGGGTCCTGCTTGTGAAATGGCACGGGGTGCTGCAGGTCAGGACTGAGGTACGCTGGCAGTGTCCGTGGGTCCTGCTTGTGAAATGGCACGGGGTGCTGCAGGTCAGGACTGAGGTACGCTGGCAGTGTACGTGGGCCCTGCTTGTGAAATAGCACAGGGTGCTGCAGGTCAGGGCTGAGGTACGCCGGCAGTGTCCGTGGGTCCTGCTTGTGAAATGGCACAGGGTGCTGCAGGACAGGGCTGAGGTACGCTGCAGGACAGAACTGAGGTACGCTGGCAGTGTACGTGGGCCCTGCTTGTGAAATAGCACAGGGTGCTGCAGGTCAGGGCTGAGGTACGCTGGCAGTGTCCGTGGGTCCTGCTTGTGAAATGGCACGGGGTGCTGCAGGTCAGGACTGAGGTACGCTGGCAGTGTCCGTGGGTCCTGCTTGTGAAATGGCACGGGGTGCTGCAGGTCAGAACTGAGGTACGCTGGCAGTGTACGTGGGCCCTGCTTGTGAAATAGCACAGGGTGCTGCAGGTCAGGGCTGAGGTACGCCGGCAGTGTCCGTGGGTCATGCTTGTGAAATGGCACGGGGTGCTGCAGGTCAGGGCTGAGATACGCCGGCAGTGTCCGTGGGTCCTGCTTGTGAAATGGCACGGGGTGCTGCAGGACAGAACTGAGGTACGCTGGCAGTGTCCGTGGGTCCTGCTTGTGAAATGGCACGGGGTGCTGCAGGTCAGGACTGAGGTACGCTGGCAGTGTCCGTGGGTCCTGCTTGTGAAATGGCACGGGGTGCTGCAGGTCAGGACTGAGGTACGCCGGCAGTGTCCGTGGGTCATGCTTGTGAAATAGCACGGGGTGCTGCAGGTCAGGACTGAGGTATGCCGGCAGTGACCGTGGGTTATGCTTGTGAAATGGCACGGGGTGCTGCAGGTCAGGACTGAGGTACGCCGGCAGTGTCCGTGGGTCATGCTTGTGAAATAGCACGGTGTGCTGCAGGTCAGGACTGAGGTATGCCGGCAGTGACCGTGGGTCCTGCTTGTGAAATGGCACGGGGTGCTGCAGGTCAGAACTGAGGTACGCCGGCAGTGCCCGTGGGTCATGCTTGTGAAATGGCACAGGGTGCTGCAGGTCAGGACTGAGGTACGCCGGCAGTGTCCATGGGTCATGCTTGTGAAATGGCACGGGGTGCTGCAGGTCAGTGTTGAGGTACACCGGCAGTGTCCGTGGGTCCTGCTTGTGAAATGGCACAGGGTGCTGCAGGTCAGGACTGAGGTACGCTGGCAGTGTCCGTGGGTCATGCTTGTGAAATGGCACGGGGTGCTGCAGGTCAGGGTTGAGGTACGCTGGCAGTGTCCGTGGGTCCTGCTTGTGAAATGGCACGGGGTGCTGCAGGTCAGGACTGAGGTACGCCGGCAGTGTCCGTGGGTCCTGCTTGTGAAATGGCACGGGGTGCTGCAGGTCAGGACTGAGGTACGCCGGCAGTGTCCGTGGGAGATGCTTGTGAAATGGCCCGGGCTGCTGCAGGTCAGGGCTGAGGTACGCTGGCAGTGTCCGTGGGTCCTGCTTGTGAAATGGCACGGGGTGCTGCAGATCAGGGTTGAGGTACGCCGTCAGTGTCCGTGGGTCATGCTTGTGAAATGGCACGGGGTGCTGCAGATCAGGACTGAGGTACGCCGGCAGTGCCCGTGGGTCCTGCTTGTGAATTAGCACAGGGTGCTGCAGGTCAGGACTGAGGTACGCCGGCAGTGTCCGTGGGTTATGCTTGTGAAATGGCACAGGGGTGCTGCAGGTCAGGGTTGAGGTACGCCGGCAGTGTCCGTGGGTCATGCTTGTGAAATGGTACGGGGTGCTGCAGGTCAGGGTTGAGGTACGCCGGCAGTGTCCGTGGGTCCTGCTTGTGAAATGGCATGGGGTGCTGCAGATCAGGGTTGAGGTACGCCGGCAGTGTCCGTGGGTCCTGCTTTTGAAATAGCACAGGGTGCTGCAGGTCAGGGCTGAGGTACGCCGGCAGTGTCCGTGGGTCATGCTTGTGAAATGGCACGGGGTGCTGCAGATCAGGGTTGAGGTACGCCGGCAGTGTCCGTGGGTCCTGCTTGTGAAATGGCATGGGGTGCTGCAGGTCAGGGCTGAGGTACGCCGGCAGTTTCCGTGGGTCCTGCTTGTGAAATGGCACGGGGTGCTGCAGGACAGAACTGAGGTACGCTGGCAGTGTCCGTGGGTCCTGCTTGTGCAATGGCACGGGGTGCTGCAGGTCAGGACTTAGGGACGCTGGCAGTGTCCGTGGGTCATGCTTGTGAAATGGCACGGGGTGCTGCAGATCAGGGTTGAGGTACGCCGGCAGTGTCCGTGGGTCCTGCTTGTGAAATGGCATGGGGTGCTGCAGGTCAGGGCTGAGGTACGCCGGCAGTGTCCGTGGGTCCTGCTTGTGAAATGGCACGGGGTGCTGCAGGACAGAACTGAGGTACGCTGGCAGTGTCCGTGGGTCCTGCTTGTGAAATGGCACGGGGTGCTGCAGGTCAGGACTGAGGTACGCTGGCAGTGTCCGTGGGTCCTGCTTGTGAAATGGCACGGGGTGCTGCAGGTCAGGACTGAGGTACGCTGGCAGTGTACGTGGGCCCTGCTTGTGAAATAGCACAGGGTGCTGCAGGTCAGGGCTGAGGTACGCCGGCAGTGTCCGTGGGTCCTGCTTGTGAAATGGCACAGGGTGCTGCAGGTCAGGACTGAGGTACGCTGGCAGTGTACGTGGGCCCTGCTTGTGAAATAGCACAGGGTGCTGCAGGTCAGGGCTGAGGTACGCCGGCAGTGTCCGTGGGTCCTGCTTGTGAAATGGCACAGGGTGCTGAAGGTCAGGGCTGAGGTACGCTGGCAGTGTCCGTGGGTCCTGCTTGTGAAATGGCACGGGGTGCTGCAGGTCAGGACTGAGGTACGCTGGCAGTGTCCGTGGGTCCTGCTTGTGAAATGGCACGGGGGGCTGCAGGTCAGGACTGAGGTACGCTGGTAGTGTACGTGGGCCCTGCTTGTGAAATAGCACAGGGTGCTGCAGGTCAGGGCTGAGGTACGCTGCAGGACAGAACTGAGGTACGCTGGCAGTGTCCGTGGGTCCTGCTTGTGAAATGGCACGGGGTGCTGCAGGTCAGGACTGAGGTACGCTGGCAGTGTCCGTGGGTCCTGCTTGTGAAATGGCACGGGGTGCTGCAGGTCAGGACTGAGGTACGCCGGCAGTGTCCGTGGGTCATGCTTGTGAAATAGCACGGGGTGCTGCAGGTCAGGACTGAGGTATGCCGGCAGTGACCGTGGGTTATGCTTGTGAAATGGCACGGGGTGCTGCAGGTCAGGACTGAGGTACGCCGGCAGTGTCCGTGGGTCATGCTTGTGAAATAGCACGGGGTGCTGCAGGTCAGGACTGAGGTATGCTGGCAGTGACCATGGGTCCTGCTTGTGAAATGGCACGGGGTGCTGCAGGTCAGAACTGAGGTACGCCGGCAGTGCCCGTGGGTCATGCTTGTGAAATGGCACAGGGTGCTGCAGGTCAGGACTGAGGTACGCCGGCAGTGTCCATGGGTCATGCTTGTGAAATGGCACGGGGTGCTGCAGGTCAGTGTTGAGGTACACCGGCAGTGTCCGTGGGTCCTGCTTGTGAAATGGCACAGGGTGCTGCAGGTCAGGACTGAGGTACGCCGGCAGTGTCCGTGGGTCATGCTTGTGAAATGGCACGGGGTGCTGCAGGTCAGGGTTGAGGTACGCTGGCAGTGTCCGTGGGTCCTGCTTGTGAAATGGCACGGGGTGCTGCAGGTCAGGACTGAGGTACGCCGGCAGTGTCCGTGGGTCCTGCTTGTGAAATGGCACGGGGTGCTGCAGGTCAGGACTGAGGTACGCCGGCAGTGTCCGTGGGAGATGCTTGTGAAATGGCCCGGGCTGCTGCAGGTCAGGGCTGAGGTACGCTGGCAGTGTCCGTGGGTCCTGCTTGTGAAATGGCACGGGGTGCTGCAGATCAGGGTTGAGGTACGCCGGCAGTGTCCGTGGGTCATGCTTGTGAAATGGCACGGGGTGCTGCAGATCAGGACTGAGGTACGCCGGCAGTGCCCGTGGGTCCTGCTTGTGAATTAGCATAGGGTGCTGCAGGTCAGGGTTGAGGTACGCCGGCAGTGTCCGTGGGTTATGCTTGTGAAATGGCACGGGGTGCTGCAGATCAGGACTGAGGTACGCCGGCAGTGCCCGTGGGTCCTGCTTGTGAATTAGCACAGGGTGCTGCAGGTCAGGGTTGAGGTACGCCGGCAGTGTCCGTGGGTTATGCTTGTGAAATGGCACGGGGTGCTGCAGGTCAGGACTGAGGTACGCTGGCAGTGTACGTGGGCCCTGCTTGTGAAATGGCACGGGGTGCTGCAGGTCAGGGCTGAGGTACGCCGGCAGTGTCCGTGGGTCATGCTTGTGAAATAGCACAGGGTGCTGCAGGTCAGGGCTGAGGTACGCCGGCAGTGTCCGTGGGTCATGCTTGTGAAATGGCACGGGGTGCTGCAGATCAGGGTTGAGGTACGCCGGCAGTGTCCGTGGGTCCTGCTTGTGAAATGGCATGGGGTGCTGCAGGACAGAACTGAGGTACGCTGGCAGTGTCCGTGGGTCCTGCTTGTGAAATGGCAGGGGGTGCTGCAGGTCAGGACTTAGGTACGCTGGCAGTGTCCGTGGGTCCTGCTTGTGAAATGGCACGGGGTGCTGCAGGTCAGCGTTGAGGTGACTTTAATGGCTGCCCAGTGGCTTGAGTACCACCAAAAATGAACAAGCCGCTCTTTGTCCCACACAAGGCGAACACTTGCTCAACCGGGACACTGCCCTCCAATCTGGAGAATGCTGTTTTCTTGTGACCAGGGAGGGTGAACAAACCCCCTCAGTGTAGGGTCTTCCAGGATTCTGCCATCCGGCCATTAGGTGGCGCTCATGAACACCCTGTGCAGTCCTGCTTTTAGACCACTTCAAGCCAGGATACTCTCTAACACATTGCACACCTTACTTCACAACACCCTGCAGTCCTCGGTTCCACACAACCCTCCTGAAGCATTATGGTCCAGGTAGTTCCTTCTGTTGCCAAAGCTTGCCTAGATCACGTCGTGGAGGTGGTGCTTGGTCCAGGCTGCTATATGTCCATACCGACCCATTCACACTGGCTTTCTGGACCTTTCTCGCTCTCAGCACCAAAGCACACCCTCCATTGCCCTGCCTGTGCCTTTTGGCTTTCCTATCCTTTCTTCTCCAAGTCCCGCTGCAGCAGCCTCCCCTCGATGGGTGGGTCCCCGATTCCCAGCACCTGAGAGATTCCTGTCACCTCGCCTTCTCCATGCACCTGTACTCCCCCCCCAACCCCCGAGCATCACCTATTTATGCCCTGTGAGCACAGTGTGCAGACTCCTAAGAACTGTATTTCCAGCTGCGATGCTGCAAGAGACAATGCTGCTTTGCTACTCTCCTTCCAGCTTGCTCCTAGTTCCTGTGGACCTCGGTTTCCTTATTACTTGTTTTCCTATTTCCTGTTTACGACTTTAGCTTCTCTGTGTCTGTTCCTTGTTGTTGCTGCCCTCTGTGCATGTTGATTGCGAGTGATTGTAGTTCAGTCTGCATCATTCCTGTCCTGTGCTCATTTGTATGCGCTCCTTGCCTTGAGTTTCAGTGTCTCTAGTTCAGTCTGCATTATTCATGACCAGTGCTTGTTTGTACGCACTCCTTGTCTTTCAGTGGTCCTAGTTCTGTCTGCACATTTCCTGTCCTGCTCTTGTTGGTCTAAACATGCTCAGTCTTGGATTTCAGTGCTCCTAGTTCAGTGTACTTTGCTCCAGTCCCTGCAGATTCCTTCTCCTGTATTTCCCTGTTCCTTGGTTTACATACTTCCAGTCCAGTCCTGTGTCTGGCCCTGCTTCCCCTGAGCCCTGTTTAGCACCTCCTGCTCCATTCAATTGGTCCTCTCGTGTTTATATTGAAATCTTACTGGGACTGAGGATGCCAGCAGGTGTGCGGTGTGAGCTGTGCGGTGTGAGCTGTGCGGTGTGAGCTGTGCGGTGTGTTGTTTGCTGTGTGTGGTGTGAGGTGTGAGGTGTGTGGTGTGTGGTGTGTGGTGTGAGGTGTGTGGTGTGAGGTGTGCAGTGTGTGGTTTGCTGTGTGCGGTTTGCTGTGTGCGGTGTGAGGTGTGCCGTGTGAGGTGTGCGGTGTGTGGTTTGCTGTGTGCGGTGTGAGGTGTGAGCAGTGCAGTGTGAGGTGTGAGCTGTGTGGTGTGCGGTGCGAGGAGTGCGGTGTGAGGTGCGAGGAGTGCGGTGTGAGGTGTGAGGTGTGCAGTGTGTGGTTTGCTGTGTGCGGTTTGCTGTGTGCGGTGTGAGGTGTGCCGTGTGAGGTGTGTGGTTTGCTGTGTGCGGTGTGAGGTGTGAGCAGTGCAGTGTGAGGTGTGAGCTGTGTGGTGTGTGGTGCGAGGAGTGCGGTGTGAGGTGCGAGGTGCGAGGAGTGCGGTGTCTGGTTTGCTGTGTGCGGTGTGAGGTGTGTGGTTTGCTGTGTGCGGTGTGTGGTGTGCGGTGTGAGGTGTGCAGTGTGAGGTGTGCGGTGTGAGGTTTTCGGTGTGAGGTGTGCGGTGTGAGGTGTGTGGTGTGAGGTGTGCAGTGTGTGGTTTGCTGTGTGCGGTGTGTGGTGTGAAGTGTGCGGTGTGTGGTTTGCTGTGTGAGGTGTGTGGTGTGCGGTGTGAGGTGTGCGGTGTCTGGTTTGCTGTGTGCGGTGTGAGGTGTGTGGTTTGCTGTGTGCGGTGTGTGGTGTGAGGTGTGAGCTGTGCAGTGTGAGGTGTGAGGTGTGTGGTGTGAGGTGCGAGGAGTGCGGTGTGAGGTTTGGTGCCTTTTGCACAGAGTCTCGCTAAGCACTCGTCGTCCGTAAGAGATGCTGAGCGTCCTCCACAGTTCAGCTGCTCCTCGCTTTATGATTCGATCTTTACCCATCACTGAGGGGCCACATCCACTGAGGACACAAACTATCATTCTTGATACTTTGGGACTGATTTCCATCTCGGCGGACGGGTTACTCCTTCACAACGGGGACGGATATCCTGTCCGCCAAAATATAAATCCCATAGGATATAATGGAATGTATATTTCGATGGATGGGATATCCTTCACCGTTGTGACGGAGTAACCCGTCCGCCGAGATCTAAACGGCCCTTTGTCTTTCGTTCCTCAGCTTTGCACTGTAACTGCCTTCCTATTGTCTGGTGTACAGGATATGAGTCGTCGTTCAGTGTTCCTATCCCAGTCCATTCCAGACTGTTCTAGTCCTCAGCTTGCCTGTTCCTTTCAGGTCTTCAGGGACTCATTTGTGTAGGGTAAACCCCTCCTCCAGACCTACTTTGCTCCCTGCAGAGCGCAAGCTTTCCCTGATACTCCGGACCCCGTGCCAGGAGGGGTTCTGGCAGGGTCAACCCACGCAGAGGGACACGAGCAAGAGATCTCACTCCAGGAGGCCGTGCCAGGTGAAATGTTCTTATCATTTCAATCTCTTTATAAGCCTCGCCTGATGTTAATATCCTGGCCCCACCAGAGGTTTCCATTGGGCTGGAGGAACAACCTGGAAGGTCCAATGAGCGAACTGATCTTTTTTTTTTATAACTAAAATTGTCATAAGACACTGGTCGGGCCTCAGCTGTTATGTTATGTTATGTGATATAAAATTTATAAAGTGCAGATTTCACTCCAGGGAGCATCATGGCGCTATGCGGAGCCCTAGTATGCACAAACTGCCATAACTAAGAAATCAGATGCGTGATCTGCAGAGAGCATCGGGGCATTAAAGATCCAGGTTTTAAGGGCTTTCCTGAAGATGGTCTCTGATTGAATGAAATATAGATGACTAGGAAGCAGGTTCCAGGCTTTGGTCCCGAGGACCACCACTGATTTCCCACCATTTGTGATACACCTAAGGAGGTTTGCAGAAGAGGATCTGAGGGGCCATGCGTCACATAGTGAGTAAACCTGGACCGAAGATAATGGGGACCTGAGGGTCTGAAAGCTCTGTAGGTAATTACCAAGATCTTGAAACGGACTCTTTTGTGGATAGGCAGCCAGTGTAATAATTGTAGGGCAGCTGAAGCTGAAGAACCTCTGGGCCTTTTTAATACTAACCCTGCAGCTGCATGTTGGACCATCTGTAGTTTGTTTAGAACAGACTTATTGGTCCCTGCATATAGGCTGTTGCAGTAATTCAGTCTCGAGGTGATTAGGGCCACTGCCTTTATAGCCGTGCAGGGGAGTAGATCGAAAAACTTTTTGAGGGACTTTATCAAGTGGAAACAAGTCCCTGCCACTGCTAAGGATTGCTGGTGAAAAGAAAGTGATTAAATCAAATTTCACCCCCAAGTTCTTTACAACCTTCACTATATTAGGAGGGGGAGCGATGTCTATGGGCCACCATAGGTTGGGAGAGAAAGTATTGCATTTCCCTAATGGCATACTCTCAGTTTTTCCTAGTTACACTTCAGGTGATTCACTTCCATCCATTGAAATACCGCTGTAAGACAATGTTGTAAGTTTACTTCAGCCTGGGTGGAGTTTTCGCTTGGATCCCTAGGGAGCTAAGAGGGTGTTACAGGATGTTGTAATGGCACAAGGACAAAACCTGAAGTTCCAGAACTTTCTGACCAAAGCTACATCCTAACCCAAGCCAAGTTCCTGACTCAGTATCGAGAAGGTTCTAGATCACCAGATTTGGGTTCAAGGACAGAGTTCCACCACTGGCTTGGTGCTCAGAATTACACAGAAGCCAGACCAGGGATGCAACAACGGCCCCTAGGTTAACAGAGGCCACACCATCCAAGAGGGGCCGCACTCGGTCAATACCTTTGTATGCATGTAGTGGCTTGTCTACTTGCATTGTAGCGTAGCCTTGACCCAACCTGAAGCAACGAGTACTCGGCCCTGTGGTGTAACGAAGCTGTGAGCCAACTCAGAGCTTCATGGGCTGCGTCTTGTTGTGTAGGGAAACCATGGCCCACCCTGAGCTATGAGGACCGAGCCCTATAGTGTAGGGAAGCCATGGCGCACCCTGAGCTATGAGCACCGAGCCCTGTAGTGTCGGGAAGCCATGGCCCACCCTGAGCTATGAGGAACGAGCCCTGTAGTGGCGGGAAGCCATGGCCCACCCTGAGCTATGAGGACCGAGCCCTGTAGTGTCGGGAAGCCATGGCCCACCCTGAGCTATGGGGACCGAGCCCTGTAGTGTCGGGAAGCCATGGCCCACCCTGAGCTATGAGGACCGAGCCCTGTAGTGTCGGGAAGCCCTGACCCAACCTGGAGTTGAAGGGACAGATCTTGTCATGTAGGGAAGCCATGACCCAACCTGCAGCAGATAGGGCTAGACCCTGTTGTGTGGGGAAGCCATGACTCCACCCGAAGTTGCGAAGGCCGGGTCCCGTGATGTAAGGAAGGCATGAACCAACCTGGCGCAGCCAGGAGCAGGTCTTGTTCTGTAGGGAAGCCATGACCCAACCTATAGAGGTGAGCATTGAATGGGAAGTCTTGGCCCAACTTGGAGCTTAGAGGGCCGGATCTTGTCATACAGGGAAGCCATGACCTAAACTGCAGGTGCAATGGCTAGGTCTTGTGTCAAGAAGCTATAACCCAACCAGGATCTTCGAGAGCTGGGCCTTGTTGTGTAGTGTAGCCATGACTCCACCCGAAGTTGCGAAGGCCGGGCCCTGTGATGTAAGGAAGGCATGAACCAACCTGGCGCAGCCAGGAGCAGGTCTTGTTCTGTATGGGAGACTTGACCTCGTCTGGCGCTATTAAGGCTGAGTCTGTGTGTTATACATGAATGCCTGACGCAACCTGGACATGGTACAGCCGAGTTCACTTGTCCTATGCTGGTAATCAACTTGCAGCTGCTAACGCCAAACACATCTGCTCTTTGGTAAACTGTCATTCACCTTGAGGCAACCTGCAATTCAGAGAAGCCATGATGCAAAGTAGAGGTGCAAAGGCTGAGTCTATTTGTCGAATGTTGTGACCCAAAGGTACTTCTGCTACACACGTGACCCACCCTAGAGCAGCTAAGCTCGAGTTTACTCGCCCCAAGTCATCACTCAGCTTGCAGCTGCTAAGGCCAAATACATTTTCTCTTTTTTGATGTCATGACCCAACTTGGAGCCACCAAAGCTGTGCCTAATCGCCATGTAAACAGCCATGCTTGGAGTCACTGAGTCCCAGTCTAGTTGTGCTGTACTTAACAAGCGCAGGCTTTTTTCCCTGTAACGCTATAATGTCCCCCTCCTGGGGGCTGGTTTCTTTGCCTGCTCGTGTGCCTGTTTTATGATCTGCATGGCTGCTTCTTACTGTTGATTTCCCTAATATTACCACACATTGCCAGCAGCAAGCACAAACGCATGCAGTCTCCCATACCTTGCAAAACATAAGGCGGGTCTTTCTAAGTTCAAAACTGCCCTGATTCGCTAATGGGGGCCACTTTTATTTTAGGGCCTATTACCTGTACGAGTACGGCCCTGGTGGTAACTGAGACTTGCCACCCCTGTGGTGCAGTACAGTAAACACGCTGGGTACCACAGATACTGCCCGGTGTCCACTGGTGGCCCCAGGACATGAAGAAAGCTCCCCACACATTGGAAGCGACACTGGAACACTGAGGTCAGCCCTCCTTGTTGAGCAGGGACATCTCACAGGTCCGGAGGCCTTGCCGCTGACCAGCCGATCTTTCGCTCTCTGGGTCTTTGCCACCAGCTCTACCCACGCTAGGCCCTCGACTCACGGCCCAGGGGCACGGTGCATGACAGCTCAAGAGAGACCCCACCAGTTCTGCCAAGTACCGCGCATCTTGCGTTAGACTAACGCGTTTCAGTGTGGTGGTCCGCATCACCGATTGAAATGCAAAGTCACGCATTTCCTTTAGGTCACTGAGATCTTTACTTGCACTTAACTCGGGCCCTGGCGATGAGGATGCACAGGCTGCAGAGAACGGCTTGAAATAACAAGGGCCCCATAATCACGAATCGCGTAGTCGCTCTACGCAAGAGACGTTCTGCTACAGCGCGATTCCAAACACCTCCACTCAGCCTCGGCTGACACTAGATCACGCGGCAGGAAGAAACTGTGCGATGTTTCTGGTTACGCGATGACGTCACTGTTACCAGTGCATTACCAGCTACGCCGTACCTCACAATAACTCACTGCGCATATGCCAGATCGGATGTTATTCGTTGCTTGCTAAGGAACAGCTCTAGTGGAAGCCTCGAAACTATTGCTGAGTTCAACTTCATACGTGCTAGACCGCGCATTTCACCGAAAGGTGCTCTGCAGCCAGTCAGCATCCGTGTTAGGTGTAGAGTGTACATCTACATTCACCGTTGCAATAAAAGAGCTTTAGCTTTTGAGGGTTGTTTTTATGAAATACAAGATTGCGTAGCTGTACCGTTCGCCGAGAGTCTACAACGTCCAGTTTGGTATTTAATTTCTAAATGAGGCTCATTTTGTCTTCTTTAACAGTCAAAATTATCCTAAAATTCAAAAATGCAATGTGTGTGCTTAAAATTATTTTAAAGCTTATTTTAAAGCGTCATTGTCACTGTGCTGAGCCTGTTCCAGCTGTGCTCACTGCTTGGCTCTCTTTGTTGTGATGAATGCACCGACTAGGCCCTGCCGCAGTGCCCGGTGCCCCTCCAGTCCGGCCTGGGCCAGGACTCCCAGCCCAGGCAGAAAGGGCTGGGAGTGTCCCCTGGAAGAACTACGGCGCCCCGTTAGCCTACAGGCGGTTGTGGGTCTGAGCAACCGGGGGCGGCCTGGAACGCTCCGCCCACCTGTCGGGGGGGGCGTGAGTAAAGGAGTGGACTGGCGGTCCACTGAAGGGAGAGGTGGCCTCTCCCAATAATTGGTAACCACCGGTTGGCGACGGCCACGGTGCAAGTTGGCTCATCAGGCGGGCAGGCGGCATAGGGGCTGGCCTGCCCTGGGATCGCCCGTAAGATAACCCAACATGTTGGCATATTGGTTATGCAAATAAACCTGTAGCAAAATTTCTCCACTAAAAAGGTGTTGTGTGGTTTATTTATGTATATCATTGTATGATAACTGAGTGTTGCCGATATTGGCACTATGCCAAGGCTGCCCGGGGGGGCCGCTTAGGGGACCCTCCAATAGGGCGGCCGCCTTAGTGCCACAGGAAGGCACAAAAGGATGCATTCTAGGCTCCCTGGGCTAGGGAGCAGGAGGTCGGCTGGCCGCGTCACTTCCGGCTGGGGGAGGGGGACAGGGGTACATAAGCCTTTCCCCGCCCACAGGAGGGTCTCTTGACCGCTGCCCGTTTCGCTGTTTCCCGCCCTACCGCTTACCCGGCGAACGGCCAAAGGAGGGTACGGGGGGGGGAAGAATCTAACTTATTGTTTGTGTTGCAGGAGGAGTTACAGGACGATCCAGAGTCTGCAAGGTACAGAAGGGTACTACATTGCAGCAGCACAACCGGGTGCTAAGCCAAGGATACCCAGGGATGTCTTAGCGTGTCCCCTGGAAGAACTACGGCGCCCCGTTAGCCTACAGGCGGTTGTGGGTCTGAGCAACCGGGGGCTGCCTGGAACGCTCCGCCCACCTGTCGGGGGGGGGCGTGAGTAAGGGAGTGGACTGGCGGTCCACTGAAGGGAGAGGTGGCCTCTCCCAATAATTGGTAACCACCGGTTGGCGACGGCCACGGTGCAAGTTGGCTCATCAGGCGGGCAGGCGGCATAGGGGCTGGCCTGCCCTGGGATCGCCCGTAAGATAACCCACCATGTTGGCATATTGGTTATGCAAATAAACCTGCAGCAAAATTTCTCCACTAAAAAGGTGTTGTGTGGTTTATTTATGTATATCATTGTATGATAACTGAGTGTTGCCGATATTGGCACTAAGGGAAAGTCTTGAGAACAGCCCTTCACCAGCCGTCGTCGTCCAGCTCATAGAGTGCTTTTCTATCTACGGCGCCCGGAGCCAGAATGGAGCCGCCGGTGTCTCTCTGGTCGGTCGGGTCCTCACTTTCAACATTTGTTCATGTCCACATAAAGCCATTTGTATTCACTTGACTTTTAACAATGTTTTTCTGTTTTTGTTTATTTTACGTATCAGTCATTACTTGCAGCTTTAAAGCAAGTTAAAGTGCTTTCTTCATTGTACCTGCTGTTTGCAGTATGTACTAATGAGGAAGAAAATACCGGCTTTTTGTGATTTTCTTTTTCTAATTTTTTACCGGTTGGTGCCCTAAAATGTGAGTTTCTGGTTGCACAAATGGGTGTAAATTCTGATATTTGTGTTTCCCTGGTCTTCATTGCTTTATTTTGCTCGCGAGAAAGTGTCACTCATAGTTGTGGAATGTCACTCATAATTACACTTGACTGAACAAATGAAAATGTCACTCATAAGCAATCTGACACCTTGGCAGCTATGCCCCACAACAGCTGCAGATTCCGGTGCCCAGCATACAAGGCTGCCACCTCGGCCAAAAATAGCACTGTGCTTCCCAGTGCGTAGTGAGGAACAGCACAGACTGTCCCAGGGAGAGAGGATACGTCCTCAGAGGGGAACCTTCCCTGCTGCACCTCGTGCTCCCGCCTCTACTGTTGACCCGCCTCCACCCTCCTCCTCCGGCATTCCTCGCTGGGAGCAGGCGCCGCGCATGCGTCCTGCACACAGATGCTTTTCACGCGAGATCTTCCTCCTTGCCCTAGTCAGGGATACTCACAGTACGGCCCAGGGCGCATGCGCCCTCCTGACTTCACAGGCAGCCCTCTGGGCTCTTGTTTACTTGACTTAGGACTGACATTCAGACACCTGTTAAGCAGCAAGTATTTACTTATACACCAGCTGAAGCAAATAGAACTGAAGCAAAAAAGGTGTCCTGCACCACTTATGTTTAGAAATAAATTTTTTGAAGCACTATGCAACAAACATGAACAAAATATGATAAAGACTCTTCAAATGCATAAAGTAGTAATTCCAGGGCAGAAGTCCCAAAAAAAAGAAGTGGGGGTACTAACCAAGTTAGGCATGATGCAAGTGGCATCATGGCGCGTGACCTCACAGCGTGTGACCTCATGGCACTTGACAGCGCACATGGCATCACAGGAAGTGGCATCACAACCTCACAAGAAGTGACATCACAAGAAGTGACATCAGATCTTAAGACCTCACATATGTGTTTGGCAGGTCTATCCTGAGTACATTTGAGCTCATTTCAATATTTAACAAATGAGATTTTGCATCGGGGTTGTGCCAAAAAAGTGACGTAACCTCGACGCAAAATCTGGGCCTCAACTTATTCATTAATTTTTTTAAACCCTGCCAGAAGGAAATTAGCAACATGGAGAAACGTGGCAGTAAATCTGTTCTGCTTAATTGGCTGCAAAGTCTGCATTTTAAAATATCTTATGGGGTTCAGGCACCTGCTGCAGAGATCTTTGTGTGCCCAGTAAACCTCAGGGAATAATAATAATGGTAAATAACTCTGGAAGATAACTGTTCGCTGGAGAGATCTGTGTTTTGCATAGTCCTACTTTTGATTCAAAGTAGCGTAGAGGGTTAATATGTCTCCTGCAAAGCACATTATGTAAGACCCAGATGACAGGTTTTTATTTTATGTAAATGAGTAAGTGGGTTACTGAGTTTAACATAGAGATCCTTTTGTTACTGGCAGCTCATAAATTGTAATCCTTTTAATATTGCACAGTGAGCTGTGAAGGACCTGGGGCTCCTACACCTTGTAACCCTCTCTCTTATGTAACACACCCTTCACATATGATTTATTTTCAATGTATAATGTGTACATGTGATGTAAAGCACACTGACACCTTGCATTGGGATGAGAAGCACTATAGCGCTATAAAAGAAATAAAGCAAAATAGTGGTATTTAAATTGTCATTTGGGACAGACCACAGCATCTGGCATTCTTACAGTGCGTGCATCTCTTATATACAGGGACTGAACAAAGTCAAAAGCATCCCTCTCTTAAGCACCTGTGAAGTGAGAAGCTGTGTGCCTTTGTTTCCCTTCCATTGCATCTAGGTGTGAGGCTAATGGCTCCTTGTTAGAAATGGGGATCTCTGGTTGGCAATGGCTGGCGCCAATGTCCAAGAAGGGATCCTTCTTCCTAAGTCAGAGTAAGGGGGCTACACCCTTTGATAACCCCTGCTCAACCCTGTGGTAACGTAGCACGAGCAGACAGGCCTATCTCCGAGGCAGTGTGTGAAGCATTCGTGACCATACACAATAACGCAGTGAAGACACCACAAAGGGACACCACACAAGTAGCTATAGAAAAATGAGTATCTTTATATAAGCTTAACACAGGGCTCAAAGACGATCAAGAAGCCACAACGCACGTAAATATAGGTTCACTGAAAAGGCAATAAAGCACTCTAAAGCGGGTGAAACGAACTTAGTTCGAGACCGAGGTCTACGCGACCCGGGGATGCACAGTGTACCTGAGGTTTAAAGGGGCACGGCACGCAGCTTCGGGAGGAAGCCGCGATGATGACAGGCGGACTCGCAGCGGTCGCAGCTCCCAGCTGCAGCAGTCCGCGGCGTGCACTCACGATGATCCTGAGGCAGTGATTAAAGGCGGGCTCTCAGCGGCCACAGCTCCTCGGCTGCAGCGGCCCACAATAGCGATAGCGATGATTGTCGTAGCACCGACAAATGCGGGCTCTCAGCGGCAACAGCTCCTCAGCTGCAGCGGCCCACAATAGCGATAGCGATGATTCTCGTGGCACAGACAAATGCGGGCTCTCAGCGGCAACAGCTCCTCAGCTGCAGCGGCCCACAATAGCGATAGCGATGATTCTCAGCCCACGTTCCCCGCAGTAGACCCAGAGGCTCTGGAATTCTCGACGGAGGCCTCACCTGCGAGTAGAACCCTTCTCAATAGGAATTCGAAGGCTGATGGGTGAAGTCTAATGTCCCTGAGACTTCAGCAGGAGGCAAGCTCAAATCAGGCCCTTGGGTAGTTGCTTCATCAAGATGGATGAAAGTTTCAAAGTCCTTTTCCTCTCGTTACACGGACAGAGGTTCGTCTTGACATCCAGAAGTAACACACCCTCTAGGGGTTTCGGCCCAGATCTTTATACCCCACAGGTCTTTGTTCTCAAAAGTCACAAGTCACTGAACCCAGCCAGAACCAGTTCGATGTGGTCCTGGAGCACTTTATTTACGAGGCGGCATCCTGCCTTTGAGGAAGAGGGGCTCTGCCATCAGACGCACAGTGGGGGCTGGAGCCATCATTCACCTTGCCAGGCCCAGCCCTGCTCAGACCAAAGGGTCACCCCTCCCCATACTCCAGCTGCAGATTCTGCTCTTCAACCCAGGTCGGGCTCAGCCTGCCCTGACCCTCCAAGACCAGACATCCAATACACATAACAGCAGAGCACACTGGACGGCTTAGGCAAGAAAATACCTACTTCCTAGAAATGGTATTTTCAAACGCAGCATATAAAAATAATCCTCACTAAAAGATGTATTTTAATATTCTGAGCTCAGGCATACTAAATTCGACTTTCCAAACCTGTCCCTAGGGTCAGCTAGGATTATAAGATGTAATAATCAAAACTGCCCATTCTGGCCTAAGGGAACAGATCGCCTTGCCATAGTGAAAAACGCAATGGAGTGTAATTCACAATCAGGACATGCCACACAGACCAAGGCAGGTCCTACCTTTCACATACAACGCACCCTGCCATAGGGATGACTTACATGATGCCAAGGGAAGGTTGAGGGACTGGGAAGTGGGTTCACTTTACAGTCAAAGAATGGCAGTTCTGGACTGCGCACAGACTCTGCGATGGCAGGTCTGAGACACACTTTACGCGCTGCTTATTTGGGTGGCGCAATCAGCGCTGCAGGCCCACCAGCAGCATTCGGTCTACCAGCCCTGGGCACGCACGGTGCACTATACTAGGGACTAACAGGTAAATCAAATGAGCCAATTATGGGAATACCAATTCATCCAGTCAATTTACAATAGGGAGCATTCGCGCTGTAGCACTGAATGGCAGTGGCACAGCGCCCAGAGCATCTAACACCAGCAAACACAGAGGAGACAAACAGCAAAAGATGGAAGGGAGACCCACGCCAATGGTGCCAGGTCTAACACTCCTTAACTTTGACTTCTCTTATTGACCCAGCTGGAATCTGAGAAGCCCCTTCCCTGTCTGCACAGTGCTGTTTGGAACAAAAGCAGACAAGGTGCAGGCGCTGCCGACAGTGTCTGAAAATTACACTGGAACACGTGTAGCATATTTCTTTGGGGCCCAACCTCCTGGCAGGGTGGACGGCGTCCACCCTGTGAAAAGAGTGGGCAGACGCCGTCTACCCGTGTGTACCCTCGACTTGTCGCCGTCTACCCGAGTATACCCTCGACTCGTGCCCTTGGAATTTCATTAACATGCGTAAGCGCCTCACTTTGGCGCATGGAATCATATCACTGCTTTGAAAGCCATTCATTAAAAGCGATAGATCTCAAACATGAACTTAGGATCATGTATGCCTTCCTCGCCCTGACAACAATGCATTAGTGCCCCAAGAGGAAAGTCCGTTGTCATGCCCAACCTCAATGTGGCCTAGGTCACATCATTAAAGTGTGTTAAATGATATGATATATATCACGTATTTCACGTTTACAGATCAGAAGGAGATTGTGAGCCCTAAGATTCTATATGATTCTAATTCAATAATCAAGTTATTTCCTTTGTGCAGCTGACCCGCCAACGGTAGGGAGAACAAGCAGAGAAGGTTTACCCCAGGGTGTGGTCGAGGGGTCGCGGCTCAGACACACAGCATAAAACTGTACTGTCAAATCTATGACTCTTATGCAGATGATGCTGTGCTGCTCTCTAGAACCCCGGTTGGCCTACAACGATTAATGGACAAGTTTGGGACTTTTATTACTAGTAGGAAATTGTTAATCAATAAAACTAAAACTTTTACTATGGTCTGTGACCCTAAACCCAAGAAATGCAAAACCTTTTATACTGAGAGTAGCCCAGTGGAAAGTGTTGATAATTTTTGCTACCTGGGAGTAAATTACACAGGCAACGGGAACTGGACGCATGAATTAACTAACGTCTGTTCAAAGATGATTAAGAGTTCACATGGGATTTTTAGATTTGCATCAAAGTTAGGATAAAGGACATGGTAGATATATATAAGGCCAGATGTGTTGCCATTGCCTTGTAAGGTGCAGAGGTGTGGGGCCACAACTGTAGTCAAATTTTACAACAAGAAGAAAACTCCTTTTTAAAACGCCTTTTAAGTTTACCTCCTTCAGTCTCTACTGAAATAATACATCAAGAGGCAGGACTAAATTATGTATCAGATCTGATTGCTATGCGGCCAATCCTGTTATGGAGATCTATTTGGGCCAAAGACTAAACTAAATTTACTCAAACCATTATCAAGGATTGTCTACTCCTGGATAAAAGTTCTCGTTTCCCCTGGTTAACATATATTATTGACTCATATAGTAAATTATTCAAGTTTCAGATTTATGTAAACCCGGGACAGGTGATAACTCTACCAAAACAGGAGATAAAGGATATTTTTCTGGCCCATAAAAACGAGATCCGCATGAGAGTAGTAGGGAAGGAATCAATCAATCAATCAATCAGGGAATTGTAAGCGCGCTACTCACCCGTGAGGGTCTCAAGGTGCTGAGGGGGGGGGGGGGTCCGCAGATCTGTTTAGCCGAAGAGCCAGGTCTTGAGGGTCTTCCTGAAGGTGTTCAGGGAGGGGCGCGTCTGATGTCTGCCGGTACCTCGTTCCAGGTCTTGGCTGCAATGTGAGAGAAGGATCTTCCGCCTGCTCTGGCTCTGTGGATGCGCGGGGTTTCGGCCAGTGCGAGGTTGGAAGATCAGAGGTTTCTTTTGGTACGTGGAAGTTGATTCTGTCGTTGAGGTATTTGGGTCCGTTGTTGTGTAGGCATTTGTAGGCGTGAGTGAGGATTTTGAAAGGGACTCTTTTCTCCACTGGGAGCCAGTGGAGACTTCGTAGGTGTTGGCTGATGTGTTCGTGTCGGGGGATGCCGAGGACGAGTCTGGCGGCGGAGTTCTGTATTGTCTGGAGTTTGCGGAGTAGGGACTTGTTGATGCCTGCGTAGAGTGCGTTTCCATAGTCCAGTCTGCTGGTGATGAGTGTGTGGGTGACTGTCTTCCTTGACTCAGGGGGGATCCACTTGAAGGTCTTGCGGAGGATGCGGATGGTGTTGAAGCTCTGGAGGTGACGGCGTTGACCTGTCGGTTCATGGTGAGAGATGAGTCGAGTACGATGCTGAGGTTCTTGGCGTGGTCTGAGGGGGTAGGTGGGCTTCCGAGGGCGGTCGGCCACCAGGTGCTGTCCCATGCAGAAGGAGTGGTACCGAGGACGAGGACTTCTGTCTTCTCGCGTTGAGCTTCAGGCAGCTTTTGGTCATGCAGACTGCGACGTCTTGCATTCCTTTCTGGAAGTTGAGTTTGGCAGTGGTGGGGTCTTTGGTGAGGGAGAGGATGAGCTGGGTGTCGTCAGCGTAGGATACGATGTTGAGGCCGTGTTGTCGGACGATGGCTGCGAGGGGGGCCATGTAGATGTTGAAGAGGGTGGGGCTCAGTGATGAATCCTGTGGAACTCCGCAGGTGATTTTCATGGGGTCGGAGAGGAAGGGTGGGAGTCTGATCCTTTGGCTTCTTCCGGTGAGGAATGATCGGATCCAGTCCAGGGCTGTTCCTTTTATGCCTGCGTCGTGTAGTCTGGCGACTAGTGTGCGGTGGGAGACGGTGTCGAAGGCGGCTGATAGGTCGAGTAGGATGAGGGCTGTTGAGTGGCCTTGGTCCAGGAGGGTGCGGATGTCGTCTGTGGTGGCAAGTAGGGCAGTCTCTGTGCTGTGGTTGCTTCGGAATCCGGATTGGGACGGGTCGAGGACGGCGTTCTCTTCAATGAATCGTGTCAGTTTCCTGTTGACTGTTTTCTCTGCAACTTTGGCTGCGAAGGGGAGGAGCGAGATGGACCGATAGTTCTTGAGGTCGGTGGGGTCAGCTGTGGGCTTCTTGAGCAGGGGTCTGACGTCTGTGCGCTTCCAGTCGTCTGGGAAGGTGCCTGTTTTGAAGGTGGTGTTGATGGTGCATTGTAGTTCGGGTGCGATGGCGGCCGCGGCTCTGTGGTAGATGTAAGGGGAGCAGGGGTCGGTGGGGGCCCCCGAGTGGATGCTTTTCATGGTCGAGGCGGTGTCTTCGGCCTTGATCGGTGTCCAGTTAGAGATGGTGGGCTGACTGGTGTTTCTGGGGGGCGGGGAGCCGTCTGTGGCGCCTGGTGGATGGTCGATGAAGTTGTCGTAGAGGTTTTTGATCTTGAGGTGGAAATAGGTTCCAAGCTTGTCGCAGAGGTCTTGGGATGGGGTGATGTCTGTGACTTCGCTGCGTGGGTTGGTGAATTCTTGTATGACACTGAAAAGTTCCTTGGAGTTGGTGGAGTTGACCAGGATTTTGTTGTGGATGAAGTTCCTCTTGGTGGCTCTGATCTGGTTGTGGTAGTCCATCATGGAGTCCTTGTAGGTGGTGTAGTTTTCGGTTGTCTTGGTGTTTCTCCAGTTCTTCTCCAGGTGTCTGCAGGTGCGTCTGGCTACTTGGAGAGCGGTGGTGAACCAGGCGGCTTTCCTGGGGCGTTGTCTGTCGGGGATGAGTAGCGGGGCGAGCTCGTCTGCGCATTTGCAGATCCAAGTGTGGAGTTCTCTAGCTGCGTCGTTTGCGTCGGGTGCCCAGGTGTGGTTGTCTCGGGTGAGGGTGGAGTTAAGTTGCTCGTCGGTAACCTTGCTCCAGTTCCTTCGTGGTGGGCGTGGGGCTGGTTTGGGTGCCTTGGGTTTGTTGATGGCGAAGTGTACGCAGTGGTGGTCGGTCCATGGCGGCTACGTTGTGTGGCTGAATTGGACGCTGTTTCCTGCCGCGAAGATGGGGTCGAGGGTGTGTCCTGCTCTGTGGGTCGGTGTGTTGACGAGTTGTTTAAGTCCGATGCTGGCGAGGTTGTCATGAAGGATAGTGGATTTGGGGTCACTGGGGTTGTCGAGGTGGAAGTTCAGGTCTCCAATGAGTATGTAGTTTGTTGAGACGATGGCGTGGGGTGCGATGAAGTCGGTGATGGTGGTGGCGAAGGGTGTTCGGGGGCCGGGGGGTCTGTAGACGAGGGTTCCTCGGAGTGTGGCTTTGGGGGTGGTCTGGATCTGGAAGTGCAGGTGTTCGGCGGAGGGGAAGGTTTCGCTGGAGGTGGTGAGGCAGAGGGTGCTCTTGTGGGCGATGGCGAGGCCCCTCCTGGGTGGTTGGGGCAGTCTTTCCTCTGGATCTTGTATCCGTCTGGGATGGCGGTGCTGATGTCGGGGGCGGAGGATGCGTTGGTCCAGGTCTCTGTGAAGAAGGTGATGTCGGGCGAGAGAGAGTCGAGTAGGTTCCAGATTTCCATGACGTGTTTGTGTACGGAGCGTACGTTGAGGAGGATGCATATTAGGGTGTCGCCGGTGCTGGCGTCGGCGGTGTTGGAGGCCGGGGTGGTGGTGAGGGTCTGGCGGCAGTGGAGGCAGGAGAACTGGCCATGGGTCGTGTTCGGCGAGGCCTGTTGGCATTCTCTAAGTCTTCCAGGGTTGAGTGCGAGGAGGGTGGTGGTGTCGTAGCGATGGGTAGTGAGAGGTCCAGGGTTCCTGGTGCTGGCCCCGGTCGGGTCGCGGACAGGCGCAGATGGGCTTGCCTTTGGCGCACCTTTGGCACGCCGGCGGGTGCGTCTGCTGCGCGACCGCGCATCGGCCGCCATTAAGTAGGGGAGGTGGGAGGGGGAGAGGCTGGGAGGCGGGAGCGGGGGAATTCCGGGAGGGAATTCCGGGGGGGAGGGGCCGCAGGGGCAGCAGCGGCAAAAGGCGAAAGGAACAGGCAGGCACGAGAAAATAAAAACAGTGGTGGAATTAGAGCAAGACACAGATGGGCACAATAACAGTAGCACAACAGGGAAAAAATTAAGAAAAAAACGGCTGAGAAATGTTACGGTGGTTGCAGGCAGTCTGGTCCCAGTTGGAGCGGGCAGCAGGCGCAGGAGCGGGCAGCAGCCTCGAACCTCCCAAGGAGGAGGTCGGGGTCTGGCGGCAAGAGATGGCACAGCGGAACTGCGGGGAGAGAGTGGACCTGTTTTATCAAACAATTGAACACAGAAGGGGTTTTCAAGATTATTTGTCTTTAGTTACCGAGCCCTCACATCGCTTTGTTTTGATTAGGCTGAGAGTAGGAGTAGCTCATCATTTAGTCGCTTTCCCCACAATGAAAACGCGTCCCACTATCCCGTGCCCATGTGATGAGCAATCAAAACAATGCACCATGCACTTTGTGCTATTTTGCAATTTTTATCAGTATTTTAAACGTTTTTACTTGAAACCTCTTTTTAAAAAACACTATGTGAGAACAACGCATGCTGCTATGAAATTACTTGTTACTCTTAATGACTCGGGGATATGTTTTTATGTTGCGTCATTTATTCAAAAAGCAATAGATGTAAGAAAAAGCATTGTGCCTGTGATTGAGTTATATGTAACTAATTGGATTGTCTTATGTATGGCCGACACTGTTTTTAGAATTTATTTTAAATTTGTAATTTCTTTTATAGTTGTTGTACTAACCGAATAAAGCTTGTTGAACTGACTCTTATAGGCCACGACTCACTGTGCACACCATGTACATGCTTCGTTTACCCTACAGCCACCCCGTGCCCCTGGCCCCAACCCTCCTGGCATCAGTGCAGCCTCGGCCACACCACAGATCACACTTTGTGACCCTTGGGAAATGTTTGCAAGCTCCCACGCGCTAGATTAAATGTCCTGAAAACTGCTGTGTCCCTTGTGAGAGAGTCCCTCTATGCACCCCCCATTTAAAGCACTTCCCAAGGATGTTCAACAGGCCCTGTCATAGCAGACACCACAGCTCTCTGGGCTGCACGACACAGAATCTCTAAAGAGGCCCCCGATCATGGGTCTGGCCCAGTGCCACAACGTGCAGGGCCCGGGCCCACCTCAGGCAGGACACGGGGCCAGGCCCGGTTCTAGCGGGTGGGCCAGGCCCACCCAAACATGAGCCTGTCCCACCCAAACAGGAGCCTTGGCCCTCGCAGTGAGGGCTTGAAGGCAGGCGCGCAAAGCACACGTCGTGTGTGTCAGCCCGGGCCGAGACAGCTTCCGAGCGCGCACACAGACAGACACACAGACAGTTTTAGAGATTATCGCAGCCGCACCCGAGTACTTCACAGGTCTTTAAAAGACCATTTACATGTTAACGAGGCTTTGTTTATTTTTTCACCCCTTCATCTCCACATGGCAAAGGCGACAATGTCCTGCTGCCTGGATATTTCTTTTTCTATGCAGTGCAGGAGAAAAGAAGTTTGTTTATTCCTATTCACCTTTCCTGACCCCTGCAGCTGCTTATCACATCAGGCTGTGACACAAAGTTTGACTAATGGAGTAGGTAAGAGAATGTGGTACTATTTGTTTTTCTTTTTAAAATCTGCACAGGCCCAGCAGGACACATACTTCGTGTGTGCTTCATTTAAACAGTTTTTATCATTATCATGGCCGATGCAGGACAACAATAAGACGATACAAAATGCCCAGATAACGCTGGTGATAAATGATCCTGCTGGAGAGCAATCGTTTCTGTTAGTAGTTTTTAAATGCAGATGAACTGTATTTTATGTGGAAGCTCAGTGGGTTACTGCCTTTGTCACAGAGATCCTTGTGCTACTTGCAGTTCAGAAGTTACAATCCTAACCAGGGCACAAGTCCTAAAAAAAGAAGTGGGGGGACTAACCTAGTTAATCAGTAAGCAAGTGACATCACGCCGCGTGACATCACGGCGCGTGACATCACAGGAAGTGGCATCACAAAAAGTGAGATCAGATCTTAAGCCCTCACATACATATTTAGAAGGTGTATCATGAGTACATTGGAGCACATTTCGAGTATACTTCTCCTGAATTAGGCAGCAGATTCACACTTTTGTACGCTACACATATACACATAAAACAATGTTGCCTTTTGTCAGCGTAAAGCTTCTTCTAGCCATAGTGCTTTAAAAAGAAAAAATAGTGATATTTAAATTATTACAATGCCTCCTCAGGGGTAGTAAGCCCTATATAAATGCTATTTATTTTGTGCAAATACTGAGAAAGA
Organism: Calotriton arnoldi; assembly: GCA_963921515.1. Classification (NCBI taxonomy): domain Eukaryota; kingdom Metazoa; phylum Chordata; class Amphibia; order Caudata; family Salamandridae; genus Calotriton; species Calotriton arnoldi. The sequence goes on from CAWUFW010002046.1 coordinate 1,521,390, forward strand.
TCAACACATCTGACGTTCTTACAGTGCATGCATATCTCCTAAACAGAGCCTGAACAAAGTGAAAAGCTGCCTCTCTTCAGTATGTGTGAAGTGCTAACAAGGTGTGAGCCTTTGTTTCTCCTCTGCTGCATTTGCATCAGGTGTGAGGCTCCTGACTGCTGCCAGCCAGGAGACTCGAACAAAAGGAGGCCTGATCACCCCTCAGATTCGGCCTTTGTTAAGAACCAGCAGGAGTTAGAAATAAGAGAGCCCGTCCCCGCCTGCACGTTGTTGCCGATCGAAAGCAGATAACAACGTGCAGGCGCTGCTGAATGTGTCCCGGTGTTTGGAAATTACACCGGGACGAATTCAGCATCTTTATCAGTGGGGCCCAACTTCTTGGCAGGGTGGACGGCGTCCCCCCTGTGAAATAAGTGGGGGGACGCCGTCCACCCGCGTGGACCCCCGACTCGTGCCCTGATCCTAACATAGGACAGTGACCAATGAACTGTCATCAAAGAGCTGCATGCAAACCTGAATGGTATAGTTAAAACTTCGCTTTTTTTGTTTTGTGATATAGTTAGAACTTCCTCAGTCTTTCATTATTCTAATGTTGCTAAAATGAGTATGTTTGGGCAGATATACATTTTTATCAGTAAAGCTGACCCCCATGGAATACTCTTTAAATCCTGAGTTTGTGCTTCTCCAGACCAAACCCTCTTAAAATATACTGCCCACCAGTATGGATGACATGTGATTCATACACCTTGTAATCCTCATTGGCTTATGTGACATTCCCTGTAGACTGATTTACATACTTGTATGATTCATTGTCTCTGTATAATGTGTGCATGGTGTAAAGTACTGACACACACTACACTGATATGAGTAGCGCTGTACAACAAATGAAATGCATATGAGAGAGGGGCTACGTAAAGATGAAGGGCACTGTTGGAGGGTGGCAGTGAGGGAATCCGAGGAGGAGGTAGTGGGAGGGGCTATGGAGCGATGAGGGGCACTGTTGAAGGGTGGCAGTGAGGGAATCCGAGGAGGAGGTCAATAGGGGGAGGGGCTATGGAGCGATGAGGGGCACTGGTGGAGGGTGGCAGTGAGGGAATCCGAGGAAGAGGTCATGGGGTGGAGGGGGGAGCTAGGGAGAGATGAGGGGCACTGCTGGAGGGTGGCAGTGAGGGAGTCCGAGGAGGAGGTCATGAGGGGGATGGGCTACAAAGAGATGAGGGGCACTAGTGGAGGGTGGCAGTGAGGGAATCCGAGGAGGAGGTCAATAGGGGGGGCCATGGAGGGATGAGGGGCACTGTTGGAAGGTGGTAGTAAAGGTTATTTACGGAGAAAGAGGTTATTGGTGCGGCGCCAAAAAAGACTTTCGCATCAACGCTGAAGCCGGCCCTGTCATGGCCTTTCTGTTTTTCTTTATTTGATTAGCAGTCGGGTCATAAGGGCTACTGTGGAACATACTTTAAAGTGCGTGCTAATTATATTTACCGCTATATTCAATGTTTTAAGTTTGAAGGTGATTTTACTAATGTTTTTACCGGGAAAAATGAAAGTGGAGCCCGATGGTGCCTGATATGGGGCTGGGGCCCAAGGTCAGCTGTGAGATAAGGTGCACTGGAGAGGAGTAGTGGATAATCAAGCCTGTAAGGGAGTGCGTTGCAGAGTCCAGGGTCAGGTGGAGGTAGTAATGAAGAGGGATTCTCCCTGAAGACTCGCACAGAGGGAGCCTGAGTAGTGTCACTTGCCTGATACTCCCACCTCAGAAACCTCCTCTTCCCATCAAAGGAACATTACATGGAAAAACCACTTTTTCAGAGTGATAACATTTAGAAAGAGATTTGGAAAAGAGTGCGTTTTACTGGGCCTTGTAAGACTAAGAAGAGATAAAGGATGGCCCTGAATCAGGCCTGCCTACACATATATGCGACAAATCGAGCCCGCAGTGGCCCACCCAAATGCACCCTTGGCCCACCCAAATAAAAATTCCTGGAGCCGGGCCTGCACGGGGCTCACCTAATGCAAAGGCACAAAGAAAGTCAAGATGGCGCTCTTTAATAATGTACCCCAAACTGTGCCATACACTTTGTCTGTGCCCGGAGTACATGTCTCCCAAACACTCTGGGGTGTGTGTGTCTCGCAGTAAGTCCGGGACAAGCTGGCAGTCCTTCACAGTAGCCTCGTCGCCACACAAGGTGGCAGCACAGGTTGGCCCTAGAGTGGGCCATCACTTCTGGTGTGACGCCACCGCTCTTCCACCCGGGGGGGGGGGGCCGTCGAGCAGGAGGAGGGAGTGACATCCTGCCGTGTTTTGCCGGGATCCCTTTCATTTGTTGAGCGTCGAGAAAAGGCGGGAACGGGCACAAGGCCTGGGCCTGCGCTGCTGTTTGGTTTTGCAGCCTTCGCAGGGCCAGGACAGACATCTCTGAGCCCAGAGCCCGCTGATGTCTTTCATGTGATGTGTTTAAGATCCGACCGTGACATTTCATTTCTTCAGCCAAGGATTAGTAAATCAACACCGCGCGCGGTGCCCTGTCACTGCCCACCAGCGGTGCCCTGGAAACCGACCATCTGGCCGCAGATGGTCGGGGCCAGATGGTCGAATGGTCGAACTTGAACTTCCAAGCCGGATCGTTTTCCTTTCGTTCGAGCAGCTTAGAAGTTAAAAGCCTGCAGCGCGTGCACGTTCGAGGCACACAGGCCCCCTCTTCTGATGCCAAAATTCGAGGTATCGACTTCCGTCTCCCCACTCCGGCGCACAGCGGTCTCGAAGCGCTGCACAAGCGCCATGCGCGCAGTGGAAACGTTGGCAGGCGCAAAGCACTGCTCAGCATTCCTCAGATCCGGTGCCCACCGCCTGGCAGGATCTGACTGGCAAGGACGTCGTATCCGGGGCCACCGGCCACGACAGGCCAGCTAGGGAAAAACACCAGTTGAGAAGCCCAAATCCCCGAGGGTCCTGGTGCCGAGGGAGAACCCGGCTGCCCCCGAAAGGTGCTGGTGCCCTGGAGAGGTGCTGGTGCCCCGGAGAGGTGCTGATGTCCCGGAGAGGTGCTGTTGACCCGGAGAGGTGCTGATACCCCGGAGAGGTGCTGGTGCCCCGGAGAGGTGCTGGTGACCCGGAGAGGTGCTGGAGCCCCGGAGAGGTGCTGATGACCCAGAGAGGTGCTGGTGACTCAGAGAGGTGCTGGTGACCCGGAGAGGTGCTGGTGACCCAGAGAGGTGCTTTGTGCCTTGGAGAGGTGCTGGTGACCCAGAGAGGTGCTGGTGACCCGAAGAGGTGCTGATGCCCCGGAGAGGTGCTGATGACCCAGAGAGGTGCTTTGTGCCTTGGAGAGGTGCTGGTGACCCAGAGAGGTGCTTTGTGCCTTGGAGAGGTGCTGGTGACCCAGAGAGGTGCTGGTGACCCGGAGAGGTGCTGGTGACCCGGAGAGGTGCTGGTGCCCTGGAGAGGTGCTGGTGACCCAGAGAGGTTCTGGAGCCCCGGAAAGGTGCTGGTGACCCTAGAGAGGTGCTGGTGCCCCGGAGAGGTGTTGGTTCCCCTAGAGAGGTGCTGGTGACCCAGTGAGGTGCTGATGACCCGGAGAGGTGCTGATGACCCAGAGAGGTGCTAGTGACCCGGAGAGGTGCTGGTGACTCAGAGAGGTGCTGATGATCCGGAGAGGTGCTGATGACCCGGAGAGGTGCTGATGTCCCGGAGAGGTGCTGGTGACCCAGAGAGGTGCTGATGACCCAGAGAGGTGCTGGTGACCCAGAGAGGTGCTGATGACCCGGAGAGGTGCTGATGTCCCGGAGAGGTGCTGATGTCCCGGAGAGGTGCTGTTGACCCGGAGAGGTGCTGGTGACCCAGAGAGGTGCTGATGACCCTAGAGAGGTGCTTTGTGCCTTGGAGAGGTGCTGGTGACCCGGAGAGGGGCTGGTGACCCGGAGAGGGGCTGGTGCCCTGGAGAGGTGCTGGTGACTCAGAGAGGTGCTGGTGCCCCGGAGAGGTGCTGGTGACTCTAGAAAGGTGCTGGTGCCCCAGAGAGGTGCTGGTGACCCAGTGAGGTGCTGATGACCCGGAGAGGTGCCGATGACCCTAGAGAGGTGCTGGTGACCCAGTGAGGTGCTGATGACCCGGAGAGGTGCTGGTGACCCAGAGAGGTGCTGGTGACCCAGAGAGGTGGTGATGACCCAGAGAGGTGCTGGTGCCCTGGAGAAGTGCTTTGTGCCTCAGAGAGGTGCTCGTACTACAGAGAGGTGCTTTGAGCCTTTGTAGAGGTTCTGGTGACCCAGAGATGTGCTGGTGCCCCAGAGAGGTGCTGGTGACCCAGAGAGGTGCTGGTGCCCTGGAGAGGTGCTTTGTGCCTAGAGAGGTGCTGGTGACCCGGAGAGGTGCTGGTGCCCCAGAGAGGTGCTCGTACTACAGAGAGGTGCTTTGAGCCTTTGTAGAGGTTCTGGTGACCCAGAGATGTGCTGATGCCCCAGAGAGGTGCTGGTGACCCAGAGAGGTGCTGGTGCCCTGGAGAGGTGCTTTGTGCCTAGAGAGGTGCTGGTGACCCGGAGAGGTGCTGGTGCCCCAGAGAGGTGCTGGTGCCTTGGAGAGGTGCTGGTGCCCCGGAGAGGTGCTGGTGACCCGGAGAGATGCTGGTGCCCTGGAGAGGTGCTGGTGACCCTAGAGAGGTGCTGGTGCCCCGAAGAGGTGCTGGTGCCCCGGAGAGGTGCTGGTGCCCTGGAGAAGTGCTGATGACCGGAGAGGTGCTTTGTGTCTAGAGAGGTTCTGGTGACCCTAGAGAGGTGCTGGTGCCACGGAGAAGTGCTGGTGACTCAGAGAGGTGCTGGTGCCACGGAGAAGTGCTGGTGACCCAGAGAGGTGCTGGTGCCCCGGAGAAGTGCTGGTGACCCAGAGAGGTGCCAGTGTTCAGTGAGGTGCTGGTGCACCGGAGAGGTGCTGGTGCCCCGTGAGGTGCCAGTGTTCAGTGAGGTGCTGGTGCCCCGGAGAGGTGCTGGTGCCCAGCGGAGGTGCCAGTGTTCAGTGAGGTGCTGCGCCTCAGAGAGTTGTTGTTGCCCCGGAGAAGTGTTGATGTTCAGTGAGGTGCACGAGTTCAGTGAGGTGCTGAGCCTCGGAGAGTTGTTGGTGCCCAGCGGAGGTGTTGGTGCCCCAGAGAGGTGCTAGTGTTCAGTGAGGTGCGGTGCCTCAGAGAGGTGCTGGTGCCCAGCGAAGGTGTTGGTACCCGGAAAGGTGCTGGCGCCTTGCTAAGGTGTTGGTGCCATCAGGGCTTTAAGTGGGCCGGGTCTGTCCGGGTCTGAGCACCGGCAGTTATTTTCAGGGGGCCTCGAAACGGGTCTCTATCGGGCTCTATTTTCGGGCCTCGCAAAGGTAGTCCGTTTCCTTTTTTTAGGTCGAGCCTAGCGCAACGCGCTTGCGCTGCTCTAGGAAAACGACCTCTTGGAATCACTCTGGACTTTTCACACGTTCGTGCGTGTGTTTTTTTGTGTGTATTTTTTCTATTGGGCTTTGCGTGCGTCTTTCTAAAAGAGACAGCACGCAATTGGGCAAAGGCGGGTGCATGTCCCACTTTTCCCAGGAAATGTATCCGCCCACGGCCTACGGCTTGCGGTTACGAGCAGGGGCGCCATCTGTTTTTAATTAGCGCGTTCGCCGCGCTTGTTCCTTCCGCTCTCACCCCAGCCGCCATCTGTTTTTAATTAGCGCGTTTGCGTTCGCCGCGCTTGTTACAACTTCTAGTGTCCACCAGGCCATCACACATCCGGTGTTCAGTCATTACCCGGGCATCTGACTTCCGATGTCTCCGAACTTCACAGCTCAAGGCTGAATAGGACGTATCAGGAAATAGACAATGTGTTAATATGTTTTGTCTCCTTTCCTACCACATTCTGTGTTGACCTTGACGAGGAATGTGTTGGTGTGGGGGAGGGGCTGCTTCGTAGAACGGAGCAGCCAACAGGGATGACCAGGTTGTCGCCACCTCCCCACCCCCGACAGCCAGCTCATTTTTAGTGAGATCCCTGTGTGACACCGCATCTGAGTTCGCCGTTCGTGTTTCTTAGCTGGTTCTGCGCTCTCCTGCCAGAAGTTGCAGGACTTATCTACTTGAAACATGACTCGCGCCTCTTCTGTCACCGGAAGCCCCTCGAGCAGCGAGGGGCCGCGAGCTGCCTGACCTCCAGCTCCTCAGACTGAGCCGCACAGGCCTCTCCCCGGCACTGCCACTAACTCCTCCATTTATCGTAGATTTAATGTTTTATGAGAGGGGCACGACACCAGGGTCGCAGGAGAACCGGACAGAGCAGCGGGTTATATACGAGTTTATTTTTACGTAAATTGCAAACGTAGCAAATAATGTTCTTGACTGATTTATGTAAACCAAGGTCAGTGAAAGGCGCATCACTTGCATTTAGGATCTGTTGATAAATTATTCATATACCTGCATTAGGCAGCACATGTCGGAGCCCCATTCAAAGACTGGTACTGTGTTTTTTTTTTGTTTTTTTGCAGCATCTTTAATTTGCATCTTCCAGGATGTGTGTGAGAAAGACCTGTGTTTTTTTTGCCTGTGCACTGCAGTGACTCGAGCACGTCACACTGCGCTGCTCGTCTCTGCCACAGTCCCTGGTTCAACCGAAGTTTGTTGGAACAATTTTGTGCCAGTTAACTTTTACACAAAAAATAAACAATCAAAACCAACGTTAGCATAACGTAAAACACAGGCGGCGCATACAAATTCCCCTTAATGTATTATTTTTTATGTGAATGGAGACCATAAAGAACCAGTGGCACTCTGCAGTCATGGATGTATAATATTATCGGGCAGTAGTCTATTTGCTGAGAAATAACCCTTAGGGATGCAGGGACATCTTAAGGATAATGGGGGCCCTGGGCCAAACGTATTTTGGGGGCCCCTGTGCGGATCAGCTTTGAATTTATGATCCAGTTTCAGCTCTCTCGTGTCCTCTTTGGCCAGATCACAAACAGTGCACAGACACACAAATTCTAAATGTGTTTATAGTTAATATTCAGAGAGTGTGATGTGTGTTTTCAATACTGTAACCCAGTAGAAGCTCACTAATACTACTGCAAATAATTACTGTGACCCCTCCCATTTCTCATATCTGAGATCCTGTTTGGATCTAAAAGAAACATTTTTTACGGATGCTGCGTGAAACAAACACACACCATTTGTCTGTAAAGCGTCTGTAATAGACTTTCACACATTACCCAGATTAAAAATAAATGAAAGGAAAACGCTATTTGCAACAATCTGTTTAAGAATTATTCAAGGTCACCAGGGCAAGTCTCTCTGCAGAAAAGAATTGGTCCTGTCAGGGGGGCCCCTGAAAGGCTGGGGCCCTGGGCCAGAGCCCACTTTGCCCATGCCTTAAAACGTCTCTGTAGGGATGTCTCCACGGCAGTCTTCCATAACATATCTAGCCTTGGGCTTTCATTTTGGAAATCATTGTTAGAAGGTGTGTGCCTCTATTTGCTTCAAATGAAGCAATCACTACAAGTCCCAGAATGCACTGATTTGTTAAATGGAAGCCCAGAACTGGATGCACAGAGTTCACTCCTGACATAGAGCAAGATGGCAACCCTAAAAAAAAACTAAAATGCTGCCGTAAAACCATTACATCTGTCGGAAGATGCCAAAACACTGATACACCATGTCATCACCCGACAACACAAGCATTGGCATAGCCAATAGGTCTCGCCTTTGGGACCTTATAAGTATTTAGTTATGAAGCACAATATCCTTGGTGCAACAACATCAACTGTTGCATGGCTAAACACTTATAAGGTCCCAAAGGCGAGACCTATTGGCTATGCCAATGCTTGCTTTTTATTGGACTGCAGTGAGAGCATGCACATCGATGTGCGCATGCTCATTTTGCTCACTACTGAGAAGTGGAGGTCGAGGCATGACGTCATGCCAGGTGAGCCGCGTTGTAGGAGGAAGGGAAATCCTTTTTAAAGAGAGCCATTTTCTCTCAGGATTTCCCTTCTCTTTTTGCAGCGCAGGAGCAATGTCGTCGTGGTGCCAGCCTGCTCCAGCACGACCCTGCTCTGACCTTTCACACTGAGCGTCAAGGCTGCAGTGTAATCCAGCAACAAGTGAAGCGCAGAGAGAGGAACTAGTCTGCGTGATCCTGCCCCAGCCCTAACAGCACCAGGAAGTTAAAAGTTGAAATGGATCTCCTGTTACTACATTAAAGTAATACAAGCATATACTTGATTCCCAAAATTAATGAATTTCTGCCTTTATAAAACAAGCATTAGTAAATGCACAAAAAAAAAAACACGTTGAAATCGACCTACTTTTGGGAAATCCTGCAATAGATTTCTAAGTAATGTAAATAATTTTTACGTTTTTTAAAGTGTTTGGTATTTTTATGGCTTATACTTAATAAATATACCTTTTTGTCTATTTTATTATCCTTTGCTGGATGCGATTTTCTTAAGCACACAATGTTAGTTATCTTGATTTTCTCCCACTTAAAGCCCTGGGTGCCATGTTGCAGCACTGGTGCCCGCGCATTTCAGTGGCATTCCTTGAACTCAGATGCCCCCGTCACCCACACACAGGCCCCTGAGTTCACTCTCTGACTCAGAGAGTGAGGACGGGGGGGGGGGGGGAGGTGGGACGCCCAGCGCCGCGTCGTCTCCCCGGGGGGTTCACTTCACTCCTGCACACTCGTTGCTCCCGGTCCACAGGTGAAGAGGGCGCGAAAGGGGTCCGCATCCAAAGGCGTGGAGGAAACACCCACTGCAGGCCCTGGCGCATGTCTAAAACAGCTTTTATGTCAAAGGGAAATGCCACCTCAGTGCCCACTGCAGGCCCTGGCGCATGTCTAAAACAGCATTCATATAAAAGGGAAATACCACCTCAGTGCCCACTGCAGGCCCTGGCGCATGTCTAAAACAGCATTTATGTCAAAGGGAAATGCCACCCCAGTGCCCACTGCAGGCCTTTGCGCATGTATAAAACAGCTTTTATGTCAAAGGGAAATGCCACCTCAGTGCCCACTGCAGGCCCTGGCGCATGTCTAAAACAGCATTTATGTCAAAGGGAAATGCCACCCCAGTGCCCACTGCAGGCCTTTGCGCATGTATAAAACAGCTTTTATGTCAAAGGGAAATGCCACCTCAGTGCCCACTGCAGGCCCTGGCGCATGTCTAAAACAGCATTTATGTCAAAGGGAAATGCCACCCCAGTGCCCGCTGCAGGCCTTTGCGCATGTATAAAACAGCATTTATGTCAAAGGGAAATGCCACCCCAGTGCCCACTGCAGGCCTTTGCGCATGTATAAAACAGCATTTATGTCAAAGGGAAATGCCACCTCAGTGCCCACTGCAGGCCCTGGCGCATGTCTAAAACAGCTTTTATGTCAAAGGGAAATGCCACCTCAGTGCCCACTGAGGCCCTGGCGCATGTTGAAAACAGCTTTTATGTCAAAGGGAAATGCCACCTCAGTGCCCACTGCCGGCCCTGGCGCATGTCTAAAACAGCATTCATATAAAAGGGAAATACCACCTCAGTGCCCACTGCAGGCCCTGGCGCATGTCTAAAACAGCTATAATGTCAAAGGGAAATGCCACCTCAGTGCCCACTTCAGGCCCTGGCGCACGTCCCTGGGGGGGTCACTTTACTCCTGCACACTCGTTGCTCCCGGTCCACAGGTGAAGAGGGCGCGAAAAGGGTCCGCATCCAAAGGGGTGGGGGAAACACCCCCTGCAGGCCCTGGCGCATGTCTAAAACAGCATTTGTATAAAAGGGAAATGCCACCCCAGTGCCCACTGCAGACCCTGGCGCATGTCTAAAACAGCTTTTATGTCAAAGGGAAATGCCACCTCAGTGCCCACTGCAGGCCTTGGCGCATGTCGAAAACAGCTTTTATATCAAAGGGAAATGCCACCTTAATGCCCACTGCAGGCCCTGGCGCATGTCTAAAACAGCTTTTATGTCAAAGGGAAATGCCACCTCAGTGCCAACTGCAGGCCCTGGCGCATGTCTAAAACAGCTATAATACCGAAGGGAAATGCCATCCCAGTACCCACTGCAGGCCCTGGCGCATGTCTAAAACAGCTTTAATGTCAAAGGGAAATGCCACCTCAGTGCCCACTGCAGGCCCTGGCGAATGTCTAAAACAGCATTTATATAAAAGGGAAATACCACCTCAGTGTCCACTGCAGGCCCTGGCGCATGTCTAAAACAGCATTTATATAAAAGGGAAATATCACCTCAGTGCCCACAGCAGGCCCTGGCGCATGTCTAAAACAGCTATAATGTCAAAGGGAAATGCCACCCCAGTGCCCACTGCAGGCCCTGGCGCATGTCTAAAACAGCTATAATGCCGAAGGGAAATGCCACCCCAGTGCCCACTGCAGGCCCTGGCGCATGTCTAAAACAGCTTTTATGTCAAAGGGAAATGCCACCTCGGTGCCCACTGCAGGCCCTGGCGCATGTCTAAAACAGCTTTTATGTCAAAGGGAAATGCCACCTCAGTGCCAACTGCAGGCCCTGGCGCATGTTGAAAACAGCTTTTATGTCAAAGGGAAATGCCACCTCAGTGCCCAATGCAGGCCCTGGCGCATGTCGAAAACAACATTTACTTCAAAGGGAAATGCCACCTCAGTGCCCACTGCAGGACCTGGCACATGTCTAAAACAGCTTTTATGTCAAAGGAAATGCTACCTCAGTGCCCACTGCAGGCCCTGGCGCATGTTGAAAACAGCTTTTATGTCAAAGGGAAATGCCACTCAGTGCCCACTGCAGGCCCTGGCGCATGTCGAAAACAACATTTACTTCAAAGGGAAATGCCACCTCAGTACCCACTGCAGGCCCTGGCGCATGTTGAAAACAACATTTACTTCAACGGAAATGCCACCTCAGTGCCCTCTGCAGGCCCTGGCACATGTCTAAAACAGCATTTATATAAAAAGGAAAATGCCACCTCAGTGCACACTACAGGCCCTGGCGCATGTCGAAAACAACATTTACTTCAAAGGGAAATGCCACCTCAGTGCCCACTGCAGGCCTTGGCACATATCTAAAACAGCATTTATATAAAAGGGAAATGCCATCCAATGCCCACTGCAGGCCCTGGCGCATGTCTAAAACAGCTTTTATGTCAAAAGGAAATGCCACCTCAGTGCCCACTGCAGGCCCTGGCGCATGTCTAAAACAGCATTTATATAAAAGGGAAATGCCACCTCAGTGCCCACTGCAGGCCCTGGCGCATGTTGAAAACAACATTTACTTCAACTGGAAATGCCACCTCAGTGCCTCAGTGGCACATATCTAAAACAGCATTTATATAAAAGGAAAATGCCACCTCAGTGCCCACTGCAAGCCCTGGCGCATGTTGAAAACAACATTTACTTCAATGTGAAATGCCACCTCAGTGCCCACTGCAGGCCCTGGCGCATGTCTAAAACAGCTTTTATGTCAAGGAAATGCCACCTCAGTGCCCACTGCAGGCCCTGGTGCATGTCTAAAGCAGCTTTTATGTCAAAGGGAAATGCCACCTCAGTGCCCATTGCAGGCCCTGGCGCATGTCGAAAACAACATTTACTGCAAAGGGAAATGCCACCTCAGTGCCCACTGCAGGCCCTGGCGCATGTCTAAAACAGCTTTTATGTCAAAGGAAATGCCACCTCAGTGCCTACTGCAGGCTCTGGCGCATGTCGAAAACAACATTTACTTCAAAGGGAAATGCCACCTCAGTGCCCACTGCAGGCCCTGGTGCTTGTCTAAAACAGCATTTATATAAAAGGAAATGCCACCTTAGTGCCCACTGCAGGCCCTGGCGCATGTCTAAAACAGCTTTTATGTCAAAGGAAATGTCTCCTCAGTGCCCACTGTAGGCCCTGGCGCATGTCTAAAACAGCATATATATAAAAGGGAAATGCCACCTCAGTGCCCACTGCAGGCCGTGGCACATGTCTAAAACAGCTTTTATGTCTAAGGGAAATGCCACCTTAGTGCCCACTGCAGGCCCTGGCGCATGTCGAAAACAACATTTACTTCAAAGGGAAATGCCACCTCAGTGCCCACTGCAGGCCCTGGGACATGTCTAAAATAAGCATTTATATAAAAGGAAATGCAACCTCAGTGCCCACTGCAGGCCCTGGCGCATGTCTAAAACAGCTTTTATGTCAAAGGGAAATGCCACCTTAGTGCCCACTGCAGGCCCTGGCGCATGTCTCAAACTGCATTTATATAAAAGGGAAATGCCATCCAGTACCAACTGCAGGCCCTGGCGCATGTCTAAAGCAGCTTTTATGTCTAAGGGAAACGCAACCTCAGTGCCCACTGCAGGCCCTGGCGCATGTTGAAAACAGCTTTTATGTCAAAGGGAAATGCCACCTCAGTGCCCATTGCAGGCCCTGGCGCATGTCGAAAACATCATTTACTTCAAAGGGAAATACCACCTCAGTGCCCACTGCAAGCCCTGGCGCATGTCGAAAACAAAATTTTCTTCAAAGTGAAATGCCACCTCAGTGCCAACTGCAGGCCCTGGCTCATGTCTAAAACAGCTTTTATGTCAAAGGGATATGCCACATGAGTGCCCACTGCAGGCCCTGGTGCCTGTCTAAAACAGCTTTTATGTCAAAGGGAAATGCCACCTCAGTGCCCACTGCAGGCCCTGGCGCATGTCTAAAACAGCATTTATATAAAAGGGAAATGCCACCCAAGTGCCCACTGCAGGCCCTGGCACATGTCTAAAACAGCTTTATGTCAAAGAGAAATGCCACCTCAGTGCCCACTGCAGGCCCTGGCACATGTCTAAAACAGCTTTTATGTCAAAGGAAATGCCACCACAGTGCCCACTGCAGGCCCTGGCGCATGTCTAAAACAGCTTTTATGTCAAAGGGAAATGCCACCTCAGTGCCCACTGCAGGCTCTGGCGCATGTCTAAAGCAGCTTTTATGTCAAAGGAAATGCCACCTCAATGCCCACTGCAGGCCCTGGCGCATGTCTAAAACAGCATTTATATAAAAGGAAATGCCACCTCAGTGCCCACTGCAGGCCCTGGCGCATGTCTAAAACAGAATGTATATAAAGGGAAATGCCACCTCAGTGCCCACTGCAGGCCCTGTCGCATGTCTAAAACAGCTTTTATGTCAAAGGGAAATGCCACCTCGGTGCCCACTGCAAGCCCTGGCGCATGTCTAAAACAGCTTTTCTGTCAAAGGGAAATGCCACCTCAGTGCCCACTGCAGGCCCTGGCGCATGTCTAAAACAGCTTTTATGTCAAAGGGAAATGCCACCTCAGTGCCAACTGCAGGACCTGGCGCATGTCGAAAACAACATTTACTTCAAAGGGAAATGCCACCTCAGTGCCCACTGCAGGCCCTGGCACATGTCTAAAACAGCATTTATATAAAAGGGAAATGCAACCTCAGTGCCCACTGCAGGTCCTGGCGCATGTCTAAAACAGCTTTTATGTCAAAGGGAAATGCCACCTTAATGCCCACTGCAGGCCCTGGCGCATGTCTCAAACTGCATTTATATAAAAGGAAATGCCATCCAGTACCCACTGCAGGCCCTGGCGCATGTCTAAAGCAGCTTTTATGTCTAAGGGAAATGCCACCTCAGTGCCCACTGCAGGCCCTGGCGCATGTTGAAAACAGCTTTTATGTCAAAGGGAAATGCCACCTCAGTGCCCATTGCAGGCCCTGGCGCATGTCGAAAACAACATTTACTTCAAAGGGAAATGCCACCTCAGTGCCCACTGCAGGCCCTGGCGCATGTCGAAAACAACATTTTCTTCAAAGGGAAATGCCACCTCAGTGCCAACTGCAGGCCCTGGTGCCTGTCTAAAACAGCTTTTATGTCAAAGGGAAATGCCACCTCAGTGCCCACTGCAGGCCCTGGCGCATGTCTAAAACAGCATTTATATAAAAGGGAAATGCCATCCAGTGCCCACTGCAGGCCCTGGCGCATGTCTAAAACAGCATTTATATAAAAGGGAAATGCCACCCAAGTGCCCACTGCAGGCCCTGGCACATGTCTAAAACAGCTTTATGTCAAAGAGAAATGCCACCTCAGTGTCCACTGCAGGCCCTGGCGCATGTCTAAAACAGCTTTTATGTCAAAGGGAAATGCCACCACAGTGTCCACTGAAGGCCCTGGCGCATGTCTAAAACAGCTTTTATGTCAAAGGGAAATGCCACCTTAATGCCCACTGCAGGCCCTGGCGCATGTCTCAAACTGCATTTATATAAAAGGGAAATGCCATCCAGTGCCCACTGCAGGCCCTGGCGCATGTCTAAAACAGCATTTATATAAAAGGGAAATGCCACCCAAGTGCCCACTGCAGGCCCTGTCGCATGTCTAAAACAGCTTTTATGTCAAAGGGAAATGCCACCTCGGTGCCCACTGCAAGCCCTGGCGCATGTCTAAAACAGCTTTTCTGTCAAAGGGAAATGCCACCTCAGTGCCCACTGCAGGCCCTGGCGCATGTCTAAAACAGCTTTTATGTCAAAGGGAAATGCCACCTCAGTGCCAACTGCAGGACCTGGCGCATGTTGAAAACAACATTTACTTCAAAGGGAAATGCCACCTCAGTGCCCACTGCAGGCCCTGGCACATGTCTAAAACAGCATTTATATAAAAGGGAAATGCAACCTCAGTGCCCACTGCAGGTCCTGGCCCATGTCTAAAACAGCTTTTATGTCAAAGGGAAATGCCACCTTAATGCCCACTGCAGGCCCTGGCGCATGTCTCAAACTGCATTTATATAAAAGGGAAATGCCATCCAGTACCCACTGCAGGCCCTGGCGCATGTCTAAAGCAGCTTTTATGTCTAAGGGAAATGCCACCTCAGTGCCCACTGCAGGCCCTGGCGCATGTTGAAAACAGCTTTTATGTCAAAGGGAAATGCCACCTCAGTGCCCATTGCAGGCCCTGGCGCATGTCGAAAACAACATTTACTTCAAAGGGAAATGCCACCTCAGTGCCCACTGCAGGCCCTGGCGCATGTCGAAAACAACATTTTCTTCAAAGGGAAATGCCACCTCAGTGCCAACTGCAGGCCCTGGTGCCTGTCTAAAACAGCTTTTATGACAAAGGGAAATGCCACCTCAGTGCCCACTGCAGGCCCTGGCGCATGTCTAAAACAGCATTTATATAAAAGGGAAATGCCATCCAGTGCCCACTGCAGGCCCTGGCGCATGTCTAAAACAGCATTTATATAAAAGGGAAATGCCACCCAAGTGCCCACTGCAGGCCCTGGCACATGTCTAAAACAGCTTTATGTCAAAGAGAAATGCCACCTCAGTGCCCACTGCAGGCCCTGGTGCATGTCTAAAACAGCTTTTATGTCAAAGGGAAATGCCACCACAGTGTCCACTGCAGGCCCTGGCGCATGTCTAAAACAGCTTTTATGTCAAAGGGAAATGCCACCTCAGTGCCCACTGCAGGCCCTGGCACATGTCTAAAACAGCATTTATATAAAAGGGAAATGCCACCTCAGTGCCCACTGCAGGCCCTGGCGCATGTCTAAAACAGCTTTTATGTCAAAGGGAAATGCCACTTCAGTGCCCACTGCAGGCCCTGGCGCATGTTGAAAACAGCTTTTATGTCAAAGGGAAATGCCACCTCAGTGCCCAATGCAGGCCCTGGCGCATGTCGAAAACAACATTTACTTCAAAGGGAAATGCCACCTCAGTGCCCACTGCAGGACCTGGCACATGTCTAAAACAGCTTTTATGTCAAAGGGAAATGCTACCTCAGTGCACACTGCAGGCCCTGGCGCATGTTGAAAACAGCTTTTATGTCAAAGGGAAATGCCACCTCAGTGCCCACTGCAGGCCCTGGCACATGTCTAAAACAGCATTTATATAAAAGGAAATGCCACCTCAGTGCCCACTGCAGGCCCTGGCGCATGTCTAAAACAGCTTTTATGTCAAAGGGAAATGCCACCTCAGTGCCCACTGCAGGCCCTGGCGCATGTCTAAAACAGCATTTATATAAAAGGGAAATACCACCTCAGTGTCCACTGCAGGCCCTGGCGCATGTCTAAAACAGCATTTATATAAAAGGAAATATCACCTCAGTGCCCACAGCAGGCCCTGGCGCATGTCTAAAACAGCTATAATGTCAAAGGAAATGCCACCCCAGTGCCCACTGCAGGCCCTGGCGCATGTCTAAAACAGCTATAATGCCGAAGGGAAATGCCACCCCAGTGCCCACTGCAGGCCCTGGCGCATGTCTAAAACAGCTTTTATGTCAAAGGGAAATGCCACCTCGGTGCCCACTGCAGGCCCTGGCGCATGTCTAAAACAGCTTTTATGTCAAAGGGAAATGCCACCTCAGTGCCAACTGCAGGCCCTGGCGCATGTTGAAAACAGCTTTTATGTCAAGGGAAATGCCACCTCAGTGCCCAATGCAGGCCCTGGCGCATGTCGAAAACAACATTTACTTCAAAGGGAAATGCCACCTCAGTGCCCACTGCAGGACCTGGCACATGTCTAAAACAGCTATTATGTCAAAGGGAAATGCTACCTCAGTGCCCACTGCAGGCCCTGGCGCATGTTGAAAACAGCTTTTATGTCAAAGGAAATGCCACCTCAGTGCCCACTGCAGGCCCTGGCACATGTCGAAAACAACATTTACTTCAAAGGGAAATGCCACCTCAGTACCCACTGCAGGCCCTGGCGCATGTTGAAAACAACATTTACTTCAACGGGAAATGCCACCTCAGTGCCCTCTGCAGGCCCTGGCACATGTCTAAAACAGCATTTATATAAAAAGGAAAATGCCACCTCAGTGCACACTGCAGGCCCTGGCGCATGTCGAAAACAACATTTACTTCAAAGGGAAATGCCACCTCAGTGCCCACTGCAGGCCTTGGCACATGTCTAAAACAGCATTTATATAAAATGGAAATGCCATCCAATGCCCACTGCAGGCCCTGGCGCATGTCTAAAACAGCTTTTATGTCAAAAGGAAATGCCACCTCAGTGCCCACTGCAGGCCCTGGCGCATGTCTAAAACAGCATTTATATAAAAGGGAAATGCCACCTCAGTGCCCACTGCAGGCCCTGGCGCATGTTGAAAACAACATTTACTTCAACTGGAAATGCCACCTCAGTGCCTCAGTGGCACATATCTAAAACAGCATTTATATAAAAAGGAAAATGCCACCTCAGTGCCCACTGCAAGCCCTGGCGCATGTTGAAAACAACATTTACTTCAATGTGAAATGCCACCTCAGTGCCCACTGCAGGCCCTGGCGCATGTCTAAAACAGCTTTTATGTCAAGGAAATGCCACCTCAGTGCCCACTGCAGGCCCTGTCGCATGTCTAAAGCAGCTTTTATGTCTAAGGGAAATGCCACCTCAGTGCCCACTGCAGGCCCTGGCGCATGTTGAAAACAGCTTTTATGTCAAAGGGAAATGCCACCTCAGTGCCCATTGCAGGCCCTGGCGCATGTCGAAAACAACATTTACTGCAAAGGGAAATGCCACCTCAGTGCCCACTGCAGGCCCTGGCGCATGTCTAAAACAGCTTTTATGTCAAAGGGAAATGCCACCTCAGTGCCTACTGCAGGCTCTGGCGCATGTCGAAAACAACATTTACTTCAAAGGGAAATGCCACCTCAGTGCCCACTGCAGGCCCTGGTGCTTGTCTAAAACAGCATTTATATAAAAGGGAAATGCCACCTTAGTGCCCACTGCAGGCCCTGGCGCATGTCTAAAACAGCTTTTATGTCAAAGGGAAATGTCTCCTCAGTGCCCACTGTAGGCCCTGGCGCATGTCTAAAACAGCATATATATAAAAGGAAATGCCACCTCAGTGCCCACTGCAGGCCGTGGCACATGTCTAAAACAGCTTTTATGTCTAAGGGAAATGCCACCTTAGTGCCCACTGCAGGCCCTGGCGCATGTCGAAAACAACATTTACTTCAAAGGGAAATGCCACCTCAGTGCCCACTGCAGGCCCTGGGACATGTCTAAAATAAGCATTTATATAAAAGGGAAATGCAACCTCAGTGCCCACTGCAGGCCCTGGCGCATGTCTAAAACAGCTTTTATGTCAAAGTGAAATGCCACCTTAGTGCCCACTGCAGGCCCTGGCGCATGTCTCAAACTGCATTTATATAAAAGGGAAATGCCATCCAGTACCCACTGCAGGCCCTGGCGCATGTCTAAAGCAGCTTTTATGTCTAAGGGAAATGCCTCCTCAGTGCCCACTGCAGGCCCTGGCGCATGTTGAAAACAGCTTTTATGTCAAAGGGAAATGCCACCTCAGTGCCCATTGCAGGCCCTGGCGCATGTCGAAAACATCATTTACTTCAAAGGGAAATACCACCTCAGTGCCCACTGCAAGCCCTGGCGCATGTCGAAAACAACATTTTCTTCAAAGTGAAATGCCATCCAGTGCCCACTGCAGGCCCTGGCGCATGTCTAAAACAGCATTTATATAAAGGGAAATGCCACCCAAGTGCCCACTGCAGGCCCTGGCACATGTCTAAAACAGCTTTATGTCAAAGAGAAATGCCACCTCAGTGCCCACTGCAGGCCCTGGTGCATGTCTAAAACAGCTTTTATGTCAAAGGGAAATGCCACCACAGTGTCCACTGCAGGCCCTGGCGCATGTCTAAAACAGCTTTTATGTCAAAGGGAAATGCCACCTCAGTGCCCACTGCAGGCCCTGGCACATGTCTAAAACAGCATTTATATAAAAGGAAATGCCACCTCAGTGCCCACTGCAGGCCCTGGCGCATGTCTAAAACAGCTTTTATGTCAAAGGGAAATGCCACCTCAGTGCCCACTGCAGGCCCTGGCGCATGTTGAAAACAGCTTTTATGTCAAAGGGAAATGCCACCTCAGTGCCCAATGCAGGCCCTGGCGCATGTCGAAAACAACATTTACTTCAAAGGGAAATGCCACCTCAGTGCCCACTGCAGGACCTGGCACATGTCTAAAACAGCTTTTATGTCAAAGGGAAATGCTACCTCAGTGCACACTGCAGGCCCTGGCGCATGTTGAAAACAGCTTTTATGTCAAAGGGAAATGCCACCTCAGTGCCCACTGCAGGCCCTGGCACATGTCTAAAACAGCATTTATATAAAGGGAAATGCCACCTCAGTGCCCACTGCAGGCCCTGGCGCATGTCTAAAACAGCTTTTATGTCAAAGGGAAATGCCACCTCAGTGCCCACTGCAGGCCCTGGCGCATGTCTAAAACAGCATTTATATAAAAGGGAAATACCACCTCAGTGTCCACTGCAGGCCCTGGCGCATGTCTAAAACAGCATTTATATAAAGGGAAATATCACCTCAGTGCCCACAGCAGGCCCTGGCGCATGTCTAAAACAGCTATAATGTCAAAGGGAAATGCCACCCCAGTGCCCACTGCAGGCCCTGGCGCATGTCTAAAACAGCTATAATGCCGAAGGAAATGCCACCCCAGTGCCCACTGCAGGCCCTGGCGCATGTCTAAAACAGCTTTTATGTCAAAGGGAAATGCCACCTCGGTGCCCACTGCAGGCCCTGGCGCATGTCTAAAACAGCTTTTATGTCAAAGGGAAATGCCACCTCAGTGCCAACTGCAGGCCCTGGCGCATGTTGAAAACAGCTTTTATGTCAAAGGGAAATGCCACCTCAGTGCCCAATGCAGGCCCTGGCGCATGTCGAAAACAACATTTACTTCAAAGGGAAATGCCACCTCAGTGCCCACTGCAGGACCTGGCACATGTCTAAAACAGCTATTATGTCAAAGGGAAATGCTACCTCAGTGCCCACTGCAGGCCCTGGCGCATGTTGAAAACAGCTTTTATGTCAAAGGGAAATGCCACCTCAGTGCCCACTGCAGGCCCTGGCACATGTCGAAAACAACATTTACTTCAAAGGGAAATGCCACCTCAGTACCCACTGCAGGCCCTGGCGCATGTTGAAAACAACATTTACTTCAACGGGAAATGCCACCTCAGTGCCCTCTGCAGGCCCTGGCACATGTCTAAAACAGCATTTATATAAAAAGGAAAATGCCACCTCAGTGCACACTGCAGGCCCTGGCGCATGTCGAAAACAACATTTACTTCAAAGGGAAATGCCACCTCAGTGCCCACTGCAGGCCTTGGCACATGTCTAAAACAGCATTTATATAAAATGGAAATGCCATCCAATGCCCACTGCAGGCCCTGGCGCATGTCTAAAACAGCTTTTATGTCAAAGGAAATGCCACCTCAGTGCCCACTGCAGGCCCTGGCGCATGTCTAAAACAGCATTTATATAAAGGGAAATGCCACCTCAGTGCCCACTGCAGGCCCTGGCGCATGTTGAAAACAACATTTACTTCAACTGGAAATGCCACCTCAGTGCCTCAGTGGCACATATCTAAAACAGCATTTATATAAAAAGGAAAATGCCACCTCAGTGCCCACTGCAAGCCCTGGCGCATGTTGAAAACAACATTTACTTCAATGTGAAATGCCACCTCAGTGCCCACTGCAGGCCCTGGCGCATGTCTAAAACAGCTTTTATGTCAAGGAAATGCCACCTCAGTGCCCACTGCAGGCCCTGTCGCATGTCTAAAGCAGCTTTTATGTCTAAGGGAAATGCCACCTCAGTGCCCACTGCAGGCCCTGGCGCATGTTGAAAACAGCTTTTATGTCAAAGGGAAATGCCACCTCAGTGCCCATTGCAGGCCCTGGCGCATGTCGAAAACAACATTTACTGCAAAGGGAAATGCCACCTCAGTGCCCACTGCAGGCCCTGGCGCATGTCTAAAGCAGCTTTTATGTCAAAGGGAAATGCCACCTCAGTGCCTACTGCAGGCTCTGGCGCATGTCGAAAACAACATTTACTTCAAAGGAAATGCCACCTCAGTGCCCACTGCAGGCCCTGGTGCTTGTCTAAAACAGCATTTATATAAAAGGAAATGCCACCTTAGTGCCCACTGCAGGCCCTGGCGCATGTCTAAAACAGCTTTTATGTCAAAGGAAATGTCTCCTCAGTGCCCACTGTAGGCCCTGGCGCATGTCTAAAACAGCATATATATAAAAGGAAATGCCACCTCAGTGCCCACTGCAGGCCGTGGCACATGTCTAAAACAGCTTTTATGTCTAAGGGAAATGCCACCTTAGTGCCCACTGCAGGCCCTGGCGCATGTCGAAAACAACATTTACTTCAAAGGAAATGCCACCTCAGTGCCCACTGCAGGCCCTGGGACATGTCTAAAATAAGCATTTATATAAAGGGAAATGCAACCTCAGTGCCCACTGCAGGCCCTGGCGCATGTCTAAAACAGCTTTTATGTCAAAGTGAAATGCCACCTTAGTGCCCACTGCAGGCCCTGGCGCATGTCTCAAACTGCATTTATATAAAAGGGAAATGCCATCCAGTACCCACTGCAGGCCCTGGCGCATGTCTAAAGCAGCTTTTATGTCTAAGGGAAATGCCTCCTCAGTGCCCACTGCAGGCCCTGGCGCATGTTGAAAACAGCTTTTATGTCAAAGGGAAATGCCACCTCAGTGCCCATTGCAGGCCCTGGCGCATGTCGAAAACATCATTTACTTCAAAGGGAAATACCACCTCAGTGCCCACTGCAAGCCCTGGCGCATGTCGAAAACAACATTTTCTTCAAAGTGAAATGCCACCTCAGTGCCAACTGCAGGCCCTGGCTCATGTCTAAAACAGCTTTTATGTCAAAGGGATATGCCACATGAGTGCCCACTGCAGGCCCTGGTGCCTGTCTAAAACAGCTTTTATGTCAAAGGAAATGCCACCTCAGTGCCCACTGCAGGCCCTGGCGCATGTCTAAAACAGCATTTATATAAAGGGAAATGCCACCCAAGTGCCCACTGCAGGCCCTGGCACATGTCTAAAACAGCTTTATGTCAAAGAGAAATGCCACCTCAGTGCCCACTGCAGGCCCTGTCGCATGTCTAAAGCAGCTTTTATGTCTAAGGGAAATGCCACCTCAGTGCCCACTGCAGGCCGTGGCGCATGTTGAAAACAGCTTTTATGTCTAAGGGAAATGCCACCTCAGTGCCCACTGCAGGCCCTGGCGCATGTTGAAAACAGCTTTTATGTCAAAGGGAAATGCCACCTCAGTGCCCATTGCAGGCCCTGGCGCATGTCGAAAACAACATTTACTGCAAAGGGAAATGCCACCTCAGTGCCCACTGCAGGCCCTGGCGCATGTCTAAAACAGTTTTTAGGTCAAAGGGAAATGCCACCTCATTGCCTACTGCAGGCTCTGGCGCATGTCGAAAACAACATTTACTTCAAAGGGAAATGCCACCTCAGTGCCCACTGCAGGCCCTGGTGCTTGTCTAAAACAGCATTTATATAAAAGGGAAATGCCACCTAAGTGCCCACTGCAGGCCCTGGCGCATGTCTAAAACAGCTTTTATGTCAAAGGGAAATGTCTCCTCAGTGCCCACTGTAGGCCCTGGCGCATGTCTAAAACAGCATATATATAAAAGGGAAATGCCACCTCCGTGCCCACTGCAGGCCGTGGCACATGTCTAAAACAGCTTTTATGTCTAAGGGAAATGCCACCTTAGTGCCCACTGCAGGCCCTGGCGCATGTCGAAAACAACATTTACTTCAAAGGGAAATGCCACCTCAGTGCCCATTGCAGGCCCTGGGACATGTCTAAAATAAGCATTTATATAAAAGGGAAATGCAACCTCAGTGCCCACTGCAGGCCCTGGCGCATGTCTAAAACAGCTTTTATGTCAAAGGGAAATGCCACCTTAGTGCCCACTGCAGGCCCTGGCGCATGTCTCAAACTGCATTTATATAAAAGGGAAATGCCATCCAGTACCCACTGCAGGCCCTGGCGCATGTCTAAAGCAGCTTTTATGTCTAAGGGAAATGCTACCTCAGTGCCCACTGCAGGCCCTGGCGCATGTTGAAAACAGCTTTTATGTCAAAGGGAAATGCCACCTCAGTGCCCATTGCAGGCCCTGCCGCATGTCGAAAACATCATTTACTTCAAAGGGAAATACCACCTCAGTGCCCACTGAAAGCCCTGGCGCATGTCGAAAACAACATTTTCTTCAAAGTGAAATGCCACCTCAGTGCCAACTGCAGGCCCTGGCTCATGTCTAAAACAGCTTTTATGTCAAAGGGATATGCCACATGAGTGCCCACTGCAGGCCCTGGTGCCTGTCTAAAACAGCTTTTATGTCAAAGGGAAATGCCACCTCAGTGCCCACTGCAGGCCCTGGCGCATGTCTAAAACAGCATTTATATAAAAGGGAAATGCCACCCAAGTGCCCACTACAGGCCCTGGCACATGTCTAAAACAGCTTTATGTCAAAGAGAAATGCCACCTCAGTGCCCACTGCAGGCCCTGGCGCATGTCTAAAACAGCTTTTATGTCAAAGGGAAATGCCACCACAGTGCCCACTGCAGGCCCTGGCGCATGTCTAAAACAGCTTTTATGTCAAAGGGAAATGCCACCTCAGTGCCCACTGCAGGCTCTGGCGCATGTCTAAAGCAGCTTTTATGTCAAAGGGAAATGCCACCTCAATGCCCACTGCAGGCCCTGGCGCATGTCTAAAACAGCATTTATATAAAAGGGAAATGCCACCTCAGTGCCCACTGCAGGCCCTGGCGCATGTCTAAAACAGAATGTATATAAAAGGGAAATGCCACCTCAGTGCCCACTGCAGGCCCTGGCGCATGTCTAAAACAGCTTTTATGTCAAAGGGAAATGCCCCCTCAGTGCCCACTGCAAGCCCTGGCGCATGTCTAAAACAGCTTTTCTGTCAAAGGGAAATGCCACCTCAGTGCCCACTGCAGGCCCTGGCGCATGTCTAAAACAGCTTTTATGTCAAAGGGAAATGCCACCTCAGTGCCAACTGCAGGACCTGGCACATGTCTAAAACAACATTTATATAAAAGGGAAATGCAACCTCAGTGCCCACTGCAGGTCCTGGCGCATGTCTAAAACAGCTTTTATGTCAAAGGGAAATGCCACCTTAATGCCCACTGCAGGCCCTGGCGCATGTCTCAAACTGCATTTATATAAAAGGGAAATGCCATCCAGTACCCACTGCAGGCCCTGGCGCATGTCTAAAGCAGCTTTTATGTCTAAGGGAAATGCCACCTCAGTGCCCACTGCAGGCCCTGGCGCATGTTGAAAACAGCTTTTATGTCAAAGGAAATGCCACCTCAGTGCCCATTGCAGGCCCTGGTGCATGTCGAAAAGAACATTTACTTCAAAGGGAAATGCCACCTCAGTGCCCACTGCAGGCCCTGGCGCATGTCGAAAACAACATTTTCTTCAAAGGGAAATGCCACCTCAGTGCCAACTGCAGGCCCTGGTGCCTGTCTAAAACAGCTTTTATGTCAAAGGAAATGCCACCTCAGTGCCCACTGCAGGCCCTGGCGCATGTCTAAAACAGCATTTATATAAAGGGAAATGCCATCCAGTGCCCACTGCAGGCCCTGGCGCATGTCTAAAACAGCATTTATATAAAGGGAAATGCCACCCAAGTGCCCACTGCAGGCCCTGGCACATGTCTAAAACAGCTTTATGTCAAAGAGAAATGCCACCTCAGTGCCCACTGCAGGCCCTGGCTCATGTCTAAAACAGCTTTTATGTCAAAGGGATATGCCACATGAGTGCCCACTGCAGGCCCTGGTGCCTGTCTAAAACAGCTTTTATGTCAAAGGGAAATGCCACCTCAGTGCCCACTGCAGGCCCTGGCGCATGTCTAAAACAGCATTTATATAAAGGGAAATGCCACCCAAGTGCCCACTACAGGCCCTGGCACATGTCTAAAACAGCTTTATGTCAAAGAGAAATGCCACCTCAGTGCCCACTGCAGGCCCTGGCGCATGTCTAAAACAGCTTTTATGTCAAAGGGAAATGCCACCACAGTGCCCACTGCAGGCCCTGGCGCATGTCTAAAACAGCTTTTATGTCAAAGGAAATGCCACCTCAGTGCCCACTGCAGGCTCTGGCGCATGTCTAAAGCAGCTTTTATGTCAAAGGGAAATGCCACCTCAATGCCCACTGCAGGCCCTGGCGCATGTCTAAAACAGCATTTATATAAAAGGAAATGCCACCTCAGTGCCCACTGCAGGCCCTGGCGCATGTCTAAAACAGAATGTATATAAAAGGAAATGCCACCTCAGTGCCCACTGCAGGCCCTGGCGCATGTCTAAAACAGCTTTTATGTCAAGGGAAATGCCCCCTCAGTGCCCACTGCAAGCCCTGGCGCATGTCTAAAACAGCTTTTCTGTCAAAGGAAATGCCACCTCAGTGCCCACTGCAGGCCCTGGCGCATGTCTAAAACAGCTTTTATGTCAAAGGAAATGCCACCTCAGTGCCAACTGCAGGACCTGGCGCATGTCGAAAACAACATTTACTTCAAAGGGAAATGCCACCTCAGTGCCCACTGCAGGCCCTGGCACATGTCTAAAACAACATTTATATAAAGGGAAATGCAACCTCAGTGCCCACTGCAGGTCCTGGCGCATGTCTAAAACAGCTTTTATGTCAAAGGGAAATGCCACCTTAATGCCCACTGCAGGCCCTGGCGCATGTCTCAAACTGCATTTATATAAAGGGAAATGCCATCCAGTACCCACTGCAGGCCCTGGCGCATGTCTAAAGCAGCTTTTATGTCTAAGGAAATGCCACCTCAGTGCCCACTGCAGGCCCTGGCGCATGTTGAAAACAGCTTTTATGTCAAAGGGAAATGCCACCTCAGTGCCCATTGCAGGCCCTGGTGCATGTCGAAAACAACATTTACTTCAAAGGGAAATGCCACCTCAGTGCCCACTGCAGGCCCTGGCGCATGTCGAAAACAACATTTTCTTCAAAGGGAAATGCCACCTCAGTGCCAACTGCAGGCCCTGGTGCCTGTCTAAAACAGCTTTTATGTCAAAGGAAATGCCACCTCAGTGCCCACTGCAGGCCCTGGCGCATGTCTAAAACAGCATTTATATAAAAGGAAATGCCATCCAGTGCCCACTGCAGGCCCTGGCGCATGTCTAAAACAGCATTTATATAAAGGGAAATGCCACCCAAGTGCCCACTGCAGGCCCTGGCACATGTCTAAAACAGCTTTATGTCAAAGAGAAATGCCACCTCAGTGCCCACTGCAGGCCCTGGCGCATGTCTAAAACAGCTTTTATGTCAAAGGGAAATGCCACCACAGTGTCCACTGCAGGCCCTGGCGCATGTCTAAAACAGCTTTCATGTCAAAGGGAAATGCCACCTTAATGCCCACTGCAGGCCCTGGCGCATGTCTCAAACTTCATTTATATAAAAGGGAAATGCCATCCAGTGCCCACTGCAGGCCCTGGCGCATGTCTAAAACAGCATTTATATAAAAGGGAAATGCCACCCAAGTGCCCACTGCAGGCCCTGGCACATGTCTAAAACAGCATTTATATAAGAGGGAAATGCAACCTCAGTGCCCACTGCAGGTCCTGGCGCATGTTTAAAACAGCTTTTATGTCAAAGGGAAATGCCACCTTAATGCCCACTGCAGGCCCTGGCGCATGTCTCAAACTGCATTTATATAAAAGGGAAATGCCATCCAGTACCCACTGTAGGCCCTGGCGCATGTCTAAAGCAGCTTTTATGTCTAAGGGAAATGCCACCTCAGTGCCCACTGCAGGCCCTGGCGCATGTTGAAAACAGATTTTATGTCAAAGGGAAATGCCACCTCAGTGCCCATTGCAGGCCCTGGCGCATGTCGAAAACAACATTTACTTCAAGGGAAATGCCACCTCAGTGCCCACTGCAGGCCCTGGCGCATGTCGAAAACAACATTTTCTTCAAAGGGAAATGCCACCTCAGTGCCAACTGCAGGCCCTGGTGCCTGTCTAAAACAGCTTTTATGTCAAAGGAAATGCCACCTCAGTGCCCACTGCAGGCCCTGGCGCATGTCTAAAACAGCATTTATATAAAGGAAATGCCATCCAGTGCCCACTGCAGGCCCTGGCGATTGTCTAAAACAGCATTTATATAAAGGGAAATGCCACCCAAGTGCCCACTGCAGGCCCTGGCACATGTCTAAAACAGCTTTATGTCAAAGAGAAATGCCACCTCAGTGCCCACTGCAGGCCCTGGCGCATGTCTAAAACAGCTTTTAGGTCAAGGGAAATGCCACCACAGTGTCCACTGCAGGCCCTGGCGCATGTCTAAAACAGCTTTTATGTCAAAGGAAATGCCACCTCAGTGCCCACTGCAGGCCCTGGCACATGTCTAAAACAGCATTTATATAAAAGGGAAATGCCACCTCAGTGCCCACTGCAGGCCCTGGCGCATGTCTAAAACAGCTTTTATGTCAAAGGGAAATGCCACCTCAGTGCCCACTGCAGGCCCTGGCGCATGTCTAAAACAGCTTTATGTCAAAGGGAAATGCCACCTCAGTGCCCACTGCAGGCCCTGGCGCATGTTGAAAACAGCTTTTATGTCAAAGGGAAATGCCACCTCAGTGCCCAATGCAGGCCCTGGCGCATGTCGAAAACAACATTTACTTCAAAGGGAAATGCCACCTCAGTGCCCACTGCAGGACCTGGCACATGTCTAAAACAGCTTTTATATCAAAGGGAAATGCTACCTCAGTGCACACTGCAGGCCCTGGCGCATGTTGAAAACAGCTTTTATGTCAAAGGGAAATGCCACCTCAGTGCCCACTGCAGGCCCTGGCACATGTCTAAAACAGCATTTATATAAAAGGAAATGCCACCTCAGTGCCCGCTGCAGGCCTGGCGCATGTCTAAAACAGCTTTTATGTCAAAGGAAATGCCACCTCAGTGCCCACTGCAGGCCCTGGCGCATGTTGAAAACAGCTTTTATGTCAAAGGGAAATGCCACCTCAGTGCCCAATGCAGGCCCTGGCGCATGTCGAAAACAACATTTACTTCAAGGGAAATGCCACCTCAGTGCCCACTGCCGGACCTGGCACATGTCTAAAACAGCTTTTATGTCAAGGGAAATGCTACCTCAGTGCCCACTGCAGGCCCTGGCGCATGTTGAAAACAGCTTTTATGTCAAAGGGAAATGCCACCTCAGTGCCCACTGCAGGCCCTGGCGCATGTCGAAAACAACATTTACTTCAAAGGAAATGCCACCTCAGTGCCCACTGCAGGCCCTGGCGCATGTTGAAAACAACATTTACTTCAACGGGAAATGCCACCTCAGTGCCCTCTGCAGGCCCTGGCACATGTCTAAAACAGCATTTATATAAAAAGGAAAATGCCACCTCAGTGCACACTGCAGGCCCTGGCGCATGTCGAAAACAACATTTACTTCAAAGGAAATGCCACCTCAGTGCCCACTGCAGGCCTTGGCACATGTCTAAAACAGCATTTATATAAAGGAAATGCCATCCAATGCCCACTGCAGGCCCTGGCGCATGTCTAAAACAGCTTTTATGTCAAAAGGAAATGCCACCTCAGTGCCCACTGCAGGCCCTGGCGCATGTCGAAAACAGCTTTTATGTCAAGGGAAATGCCACCTCAGTGCCCACTGCAGGCCCTGGTGCATGTCTAAAACAGCATTTATATAAAGGGAAATGCCACCTCAGTGCCCACTGCAGGCCATGGCGCATGTCTAAAACAGCTTTTATGTCATGGAAATGCCACCTCAGTGCCCACTGCAGGCCCTGGCGCATGTCTAAAACAGCATTTATATAAAAAGGAGAATGCCACCTCAGTGCACACTGCAGGCCCTGGCGCATGTCGAAAACAACATTTACTTCAAAGGGAAATGCCACCTCAGTGCCCACTGCAGGCCTTGGCACATGTCTAAAACAGCATTTATATAAAGGGAAATGCCATCCAATGCCCACTGCAGGCCCTGGCGCATGTCTAAAACAGCTTTTATGTCAAAACGAAATGCCACCTCAGTGCCCACTGCAGGCCCTGGCGCATGTCAAAAACAGCTTTTATGTCAAAGGGAAATGCTACCTCAGTGCCCATTGCAGGCCCTGGCGCATGTCTAAAACAGAATGTATATAAAGGAAATGCCACCTTAGTGCCCACTGCAGGCCCTGGCGCATGTCTAAAACAGCTTTTATGTCAAAGGAAATGCCACCTCAGTGCCCACTGCAAGCCCTGGCGCATGTCTAAAACAGCTTTTCTGTCAAAGGGAAGTGCCACCTCAGTGCCCACTGCAGGCCCTGGCGCATGTCTAAAACAGCTTTTATGTCAAAGGAAATGCCACCTGAGTGCCAACTGCAGGACCTGGCGCATGTCGAAAACAACATTTACTTCAAAGGGAAATGCCACGTCAGTGCCCACTGCAGGCCCTGGCACATGTCTAAAACAGCATTTATATAAAAGGAAATGCAACCTCAGTGCCCACTGCAGGTCCTGGCGCATGTCTAAAACAGCTTTTATGTCAAGGGAAATGCCACCTTAATGCCCACTGCAGGCCCTGGCGCATGTCTCAAACTGCATTTATATAAAAGGAAATGCCATCCAGTACCCACTGCAGGCCCTGGCGCATGTCTAAAGCAGCTTTTATGTCTAAGGAAATGCCACCTCAGTGCCCACTGCAGGCCCTGGCGCATGTTGAAAACAGCTTTTATGTCAAAGGGAAATGCCACCTCAGTGCCCATTGCAGGCCCTGGCGCATGTCGAAAACAACATTTACTTCAAAGGGAAATGCCACCTCAGTGCCCACTGCAGGCCCTGGCGCATGTCGAAAACAACATTTTCTTCAAAGGGAAATGCCACCTCAGTGCCAACTGCAGGCACTGGTGCCTGTCTAAAACAGCTTTTATGTCAAAGGGAAATGCCACCTCAGTGCCCACTGCAGGCCCTGGCGCATGTCTAAAACAGCATTTATATAAAGGGAAATGCCATCCAGTGCCCACTGCAGGCCCTGGCGCATGTCTAAAACAGCATTTATATAAAGGGAAATGCCACCACAGTGTCCACTGCAGGCCCTGGCGCATGTCTAAAACAGCTTTTATGTCAAGGGAAATGCCACCACAGTGTCCACTGCAGGCCCTGGCGCATGTCTAAAACAGCTTTTATGTCAAGGGAAATGCCACCTCAGTGCCCACTGCAGGCCCTGGCACATGTCTAAAACAGCATTTATATAAAGGGAAATGCCACCTCAGTGCCCACTGCAGGCCCTGGCGCATGTCTAAAACAGCTTTTATGTCAAAGGGAAATGCCACCTCAGTGCCCACTGCAGGCCCTGGCGCATGTTGAAAACAGCTTTTATGTCAAAGGGAAATGCCACCTCAGTGCCCAATGCAGGCCCTGGCGCATGTCGAAAACAACATTTACTTCAAAGGGAAATGCCACCTCAGTGCCCACTGCAGGACCTGGCACATGTCTAAAATAGCTTTTATGTCAAAGGGAAATGCTACCTCAGTGCACACTGCAGGCCCTGGCGCATGTTGAAAACAGCTTTTATGTCAAGGGAAATGCCACCTCAGTGCCTACTGCAGGCCCTGGCACATGTCTAAAACAGCATTTATATAAAAGGGAAATGCCACCTCAGTGCCCACTGCAGGCCCTGGCGCATGTCTAAAACAGCTTTTATGTCAAAGGAAATGCCACCTCAGTGCCCACTGCAGGCCCTGGCGCATGTTGAAAACAGCTTTTATGTCAAAGGGAAATGCCACCTCAGTGCCCAATGCAGGCCCTGGCGCATGTCGAAAACAACATTTACTTCAAAGGAAATGCCACCTCAGTGCCCACTGCCGGACCTGGCACATGTCTAAAACAGCTTTTATGTCAAAGGAAATGCTACCTCAGTGCCCACTGCAGGCCCTGGCGCATGTTGAAAACAGCTTTTATTTCAAAGGGAAA
Organism: Calotriton arnoldi; assembly: GCA_963921515.1. NCBI lineage: Eukaryota > Metazoa > Chordata > Amphibia > Caudata > Salamandridae > Calotriton > Calotriton arnoldi. Next base: position 1,552,140 of record CAWUFW010002046.1, read on the forward strand.
TGCCACCTCAGTGCCCACTGCAGGCCCTGGCGCATGTCGAAAACAACATTTACTTCAAAGGGAAATGCCACCTCAGTGCCCACTGCAGGACCTGGCACATGTCTAAAATAGCTTTTATGTCAAAGGGAAATGCTACCTAAGTGCACACTGCAGGCCCTGGCGCATGTTGAAAACAGCTTTTATGTCAAAGGGAAATGCCACCTCAGTGCCTACTGCAGGCCCTGGCACATGTCTAAAACAGCATTTATATAAAGGAAATGCCACCTCAGTGCCCACTGCAGGCCCTGGCGCATGTCTAAAACAGCTTTTATGTCAAAGGGAAATGCCACCTCAGTGCCCACTGCAGGCCCTGGCGCATGTTGAAAACAGCTTTTATGTCAAAGGGAAATGCCACCTCAGTGCCCAATGCAGGCCCTGGCGCATGTCGAAAACAACATTTACTACAAAGGGAAATGCCACCTCAGTGCCCACTGCCAGACCTGGCACATGTCTAAAACAGCTTTTATGTCAAAGGAAATGCTACCTCAGTGCCCACTGCAGGCCCTGGCACATGTTGAAAACAGCTTTTATGTCAAAGGAAATGCCACCTCAGTGCCCACTGCAGGCCCTGGCGCATGTCGAAAACAACATTTACTTCAAAGGGAAATGCCACCTCAGTGCCCACTGCAGGCCCTGAGCGCATGTTGAAAACAACATTTACTTCAACGGAAATGCCACCTCAGTGCCCTCTGCAGGCCCTGGCACATGTCTAAAACAACATTTATATAAAAGGAAAATGCCACCTCAGTGCACACTGCAGGCCCTGGCGCATGTCGAAAACAACATTTACTTCAAAGGGAAATGCCACCTCAGTGCCCACTGCAGGCCTTGGCACATGTCTAAAACAGCATTTATATAAAGGGAAATGCCATCCAATGCCCACTGCAGGCCCTGGCGCATGTCTAAAACAGCTTTTATGTCAAAAGGAAATGCCACCTCAGTGCCCACTGCAGGCCCTGGCGCATGTCGAAAACAGCTTTATGTCAAAGGAAATGCCACCTCAGTGCCCACTGCAGGCCCTGGTGCATGTCTAAAACAGCATTTATATAAAAGGGAAATGCCACCTCAGTGCCCACTGCAGGCCATGGCGCATGTCTAAAACAGCTTTTATGTCATGGAAATGCCACCTCAGTGCCCACTGCAGGCCCTGGCGCATGTCGAAAACAACATTTACTTCAAAGGAAATCCACCTCAGTGCCCACTGCAGGCCCTGGCGCATGTCTAAAACAGCTTTTATGTCAAAGGGAAATGCTACCTCAGTGCCCACTGCAGGCCCTGGCGCATGTTGAAAACAGCTTTTATGTCAAAGGAAATGCCACCTCAGTGCCCACTGCAGGCCCTGACGCATGTCGAAAACAACATTTACTTCAAAGGGAAATGCCACCTCAGTCCCCACTGCAGGCCCTGGCGCATGTTGAAAACAACATTTACTTCAACGGGAAATGCCACCTCAGTGCCCTCTGCAGGCCCTGGCACATGTCTAAAACAGCATTTATATAAAAAGGAAAATGCCACCTCAGTGCACACTGCAGGCCCTGGCGCATGTCGAAAACAACATTTACTTCAAAGGGAAATGCCACCTCAGTGCCCACTGCAGGCCTTGGCACATGTCTAAAACAGCATTTATATAAAGGGAAATGCCATCCAATGCCCACTGCAGGCCCTGGCGCATGTCTAAAACAGCTTTTATGTCAAAAGGAAATGCCACCTCAGTGCCCACTGCAGGCCCTGGCGCATGTCGAAAACAGCTTTTATGTCAAAGGGAAATGCCACCTCAGTGCCCACTGCAGGCCCTGGTGCATGTCTAAAACAGCATTTATATAAAGGGAAATGCCACCTCAGTGCCCACTGCAGGCCATGGCGCATGTCTAAAACAGCTTTTATGTCATGGAAATGCCACCTCAGTGCCCACTGCAGGCCCTGGCGCATGTCGAAAACAACATTTACTTCAAAGGGAAATCCACCTCAGTGCCCACTGCAGGCCCTGGCGCATGTCTAAAACAGCTTTTATGTCAAAGGGAAATGCTACCTCAGTGCCCACTGCAGGCCCTGGCGCATGTTGAAAACAGCTTTTATGTCAAAGGGAAATGCCACCTCAGTGCCCACTGCAGGCCCTGACGCATGTCGAAAACAACATTTACTTCAAAGGGAAATGCCACCTCAGTCCCCACTGCAGGCCCTGGCGCATGTTGAAAACAACATTTACTTCAACGGGAAATGCCACCTCAGTGCCCTCTGCAGGCCCTGGCACATGTCTAAAACAGCATTTATATAAAAAGGAAAATGCCACCTCAGTGCACACTGCAGGCCCTGGCGCATGTCGAAAACAACATTTACTTCAAAGGGAAATGCCACCTCAGTGCCCACTGCAGGCCTTGGCACATGTCTAAAACAGCATTTATATAAAGGGAAATGCCATCCAATGCCCACTGCAGGCCCTGGCGCATGTCTAAAACAGCTTTTATGTCAAAAGGAAATCCCACCTCAGTGCCCACTGCAGGCCCTGGCGCATGTCGAAAACAGCTTTTATGTCAAAGGGAAATGCCACCTCAGTGCCCACTGCAGGCCCTGGTGCATGTCTAAAACAGCATTTATATAAAAGGGAAATGCCACCTCAGTGCCCACTGCAGGCCATGGCGCATGTCTAAAACAGCTTTTATGTCATGGAAATGCCACCTCAGTGCCCACTGCAGGCCCTGGCGCATGTCTAAAACAGCATTTATATAAAAGGGAAATGCCACCTCAGTGCCCACTGCCGGACCTGGCACATGTCTAAAACAGCTTTTATGTCAAAGGGAAATGCTACCTCAGTGCCCACTGCAGGCCCTGGCACATGTTGAAAACAGCTTTTATGTCAAAGGGAAATGCCACCTCAGTGCCCACTGCAGGCCCTGGCGCATGTCGAAAACAACATTTACTTCAAAGGGAAATGCCACCTCAGTGCCCACTGCAGGCCCTGGCGCATGTTGAAAACAACATTTACTTCAACGGGAAATGCCACCTCAGTGCCCTCTGCAGGCCCTGGCACATGTCTAAAACAACATTTATATAAAAGGAAAATGCCACCTCAGTGCACACTGCAGGCCCTGGCGCATGTCGAAAACAACATTTACTTCAAAGGAAATGCCACCTCAGTGCCCACTGCAGGCCTTGGCACATGTCTAAAACAGCATTTATATAAAAGGGAAATGCCATCCAATGCCCACTGCAGGCCCTGGCGCATGTCTAAAACAGCTTTTATGTCAAAAGGAAATGCCACCTCAGTGCCAACTGCAGGCCCTGGCGCATGTCGAAAACAGCTTTTATGTCAAAGGAAATGCCACCTCAGTGCCCACTGCAGGCCCTGGTGCATGTCTAAAACAGCATTTATATAAAAGGGAAATGCCACCTCAGTGCCCACTGCAGGCCATGGCGCATGTCTAAAACAGCTTTTATGTCATGGAAATGCCACCTCAGTGCCCACTGCAGGCCCTGGCGCATGTCGAAAACAACATTTACTTCAAAGGGAAATCCACCTCAGTGCCCACTGCAGGCCCTGGCGCATGTCTAAAACAGCTTTTATGTCAAAGGGAAATGCTACCTCAGTGCCCACTGCAGGCCCTGGCGCATGTTGAAAACAGCTTTTATGTCAAGGGAAATGCCACCTCAGTGCCCACTGCAGGCCCTGACGCATGTCGAAAACAACATTTACTTCAAAGGGAAATGCCACCTCAGTGCCCACTGCAGGCCCTGGCGCATGTTGAAAACAACATTTACTTCAACGGGAAATGCCACCTCAGTGCCCTCTGCAGGCCCTGGCACATGTCTAAAACAGCATTTATATAAAAGGAAAATGCCACCTCAGTGCACACTGCAGGCCCTGGCGCATGTCGAAAACAACATTTACTTCAAAGGGAAATGCCACCTCAGTGCCCACTGCAGGCCTTGGCACATGTCTAAAACAGCATTTATATAAAAGGGAAATGCCATCCAATGCCCACTGCAGGCCCTGGCGCATGTCTAAAACAGCTTTTATGTCAAAAGGAAATCCCACCTCAGTGCCCACTGCAGGCCCTGGCGCATGTCGAAAACAGCTTTTATGTCAAGGGAAATGCCACCTCAGTGCCCACTGCAGGCCCTGGTGCATGTCTAAAACAGCATTTATATAAAAGGGAAATGCCACCTCAGTGCCCACTGCAGGCCATGGCGCATGTCTAAAACAGCTTTTATGTCATGGAAATGCCACCTCAGTGCCCACTGCAGGCCCTGGCGCATGTCTAAAACAGCATTTATATAAAAGGGAAATGCCACCTCAGTGCCCACTGCAGGCCCTGGCGCATGTTGAAAACAACATTTACTTCAACTGGAAATGCCACCTCAGTGCCCTCTGCAGGCCGTGGCACATATCTAAAACAGCATTTATATAAAAGGAAAATGCCACCTCAGTGCCCACTGCAAGCCCTGGCGCATGTTGAAAACAACATTTACTTCAATGTGAAATGCCACCTCAGTGCCCACTGCAGGCCCAGGCGCATGTCTAAAACAGCTTTTATGTCAAGGAAATGCCACCTCAGTGCCCACTGCAGGCCCTGGCGCATGTCTAAAGCAGCTTTTATGTCTAAGGGAAATGCCACCTCAGTGCCCACTGCAGGCCCTGGCGCATGTTGAAAACAGCTTTTATGTCAAAGGGAAATGCCTCCTCAGTGCCCATTGCAGGCCCTGGCGCATGTCGAAAACAACATTTACTGCAAAGGGAAATGCCACCTCAGTGCCCACTGCAGGCCCTGGCGCATGTCGAAAACAACATTTTCTTCAAAGGGAAATGCCACTTCAGTGCCAACTGCAGGCCCTGGAGCATGTCTAAAACAGCTTTTATGTCAAAGGGAAATGCCACCTCAGTGCCGCATGTCGAAAACAACATTTACTTCAAAGGGAAATGCCACCTCAGTGCCCACTGCAGTCCCTGGTGCATGTCTAAAACAGCATTTATATAAAGGGAAATGCCACCTTAGTGCCCACTGCAGGCCCTGGCGCATGTCGAAAACAGCTTTTATGTGAAAGGGAAATGCCACCTCAGTGCCCACTGCAGGCCGTGGCACATGTCTAAAACAGCTTTTATGTCTAAGGGAAATGCCACCTTAGTGCCCACTGCAGGCCCTGGCGCATGTCGAAAACAACATTTACTTCAAAGGCAAATGCCACCTCAGTGCTCACTGCAGGCCCTGGGACATGTCTAAAATAAGCATTTATATAAAAGGGAAATGCAACCTCAGTGCCCACTGCAGGCCCTGGCGCATGTCTAAAACAGCTTTTATGTCAAAGGAAATGCCACCTCGGTGCCCACTGCAGGCCCTGGCGCATGTCTAAAACAGCTTTTATGTCAAAGGGAAATGCCACCTCAGTGCCAACTGCAGGCCCTGGCGCATGTTGAAAACAGCTTTTATGTCAAAGGGAAATGCCACCTCAGTGCCCAATGCAGGCCCTGGCGCATGTCGAAAACAACATTTACTTCAAAGGGAAATGCCACCTCAGTGCCCACTGCAGGACCTGGCACATGTCTAAAACAGCTTTTATGTCAAAAGGAAATGCCACCTCAGTGCCCACTGCAGGCCCTGGCGCATGTCGAAAACAGCTTTTATGTCAAAGGGAAATGCCACCTCAGTGCCCACTGCAGGCCCTGGTGCATGTCTAAAACAGCATTTATATAAAAGGGAAATGCCACCTCAGTGCCCACTGCAGGCCATGGCGCATGTCTAAAACAGCTTTTATGTCATGGAAATGCCACCTCAGTGCCCACTGCAGGCCCTGGCGCATGTCGAAAACAACATTTACTTCAAAGGAAATCCACCTCAGTGCCCACTGCAGGCCCTGGCGCATGTCTAAAACAGCTTTTATGTCAAAGGGAAATGCTACCTCAGTGCCCACTGCAGGCCCTGGCGCATGTTGAAAACAGCTTTTATGTCAAAGGGAAATGCCACCTCAGTGCCCACTGCAGGCCCTGGCGCATGTCGAAAACAACATTTACTTCAAAGGGAAATGCCACCTCAGTGCCCACTGCAGGCCCTGGCGCATGTTGAAAACAACATTTACTTCAACGGGAAATGCCACCTCAGTGCACTCTGCAGGCCCTGGCACATGTCTAATACAGCATTTATATAAAAAGGAAAATGCCACCTCAGTGCACACTGCAGGCCCTGGCGCATGTCGAAAACAACATTTACTTCAAAGGGAAATGCCACCTCAGTGCCCACTGCAGGCCTTGGCACATGTCTAAAACAGCATTTATATAAAGGGAAATGCCATCCAATGCCCACTGCAGGCCCTGGCGCATGTCTAAAACAGCTTTTATGTCAAAAGGAAATCCCACCTCAGTGCCCACTGCAGGCCCTGGCGCATGTCGAAAACAGCTTTTATGTCAAAGGGAAATGCCACCTCAGTGCCCACTGCAGGCCCTGGTGCATGTCTAAAACAGCATTTATATAAAAGGGAAATGCCACCTCAGTGCCCACTGCAGGCCATGGCGCATGTCTAAAACAGCTTTTATGTCATGGAAATGCCACCTCAGTGCCCACTGCAGGCCCTGGCGCATGTCTAAAACAGCATTTATATAAAAGGGAAATGCCACCTCAGTGCCCACTGCAGGCCCTGGCGCATGTTGAAAACAACATTTACTTCAACTGGAAATGCCACCTCAGTGCCCTCTGCAGGCCGTGGCACATATCTAAAACAGCATTTATATAAAAAGGAAAATGCCACCTCAGTGCCCACTGCAAGCCCTGGCGCATGTTGAAAACAACATTTACTTCAATGTGAAATGCCACCTCAGTGCCCACTGCAGGCCCCGGCGCATGTCTAAAACAGCTTTTATGTCAAGGAAATGCCACCTCAGTGCCCACTGCAGGCCCTGGCGCATGTCTAAAGCAGCTTTTATGTCTAAGGGAAATGCCACCTCAGTGCCCACTGCAGGCCCTGGCGCATGTTGAAAACAGCTTTTATGTCAAAGGGAAATGCCTCCTCAGTGCCCATTGCAGGCCCTGGCGCATGTCGAAAACAACATTTACTGCAAAGGGAAATGCCACCTCAGTGCCCACTGCAGGCCCTGGCGCATGTCGAAAACAACATTTTCTTCAAAGGGAAATGCCACCTCAGTGCCAACTGCAGGCCCTGGAGCATGTCTAAAACAGCTTTTATGTCAAAGGGAAATGCCACCTCAGTGCCGCATGTCGAAAACAACATTTACTTCAAAGGGAAATGCCACCTCAGTGCCGACTGCAGTCCCTGGTGCATGTCTAAAACAGCATTTATATAAAAGGAAATGCCACCTTAGTGCCCACTGCAGGCCCTGGCGCATGTCGAAAACAGCTTTTATGTGAAAGGGAAATGCCACCTCAGTGCCCACTGCAGGCCGTGGCACATGTCTAAAACAGCTTTTATGTCTAAGGAAATGCCACCTTAGTGCCCACTGCAGGCCCTGGCGCATGTCGAAAACAACATTTACTTCAAAGGCAAATGCCACCTCAGTGCTCACTGCAGGCCCTGGGACATGTCTAAAATAAGCATTTATATAAAGGGAAATGCAACCTCAGTGCCCACTGCAGGCCCTGGCGCATGTCTAAAACAGCTTTTATGTCAAAAGGAAATGCCACCTTAGTGCCCACTTCAGGCCCTGGCGCATGTCTCAAAATGCATTTATATAAAAGGAAATGCCATCCAGTACCCACTGCAGGCCCTGGCGCATGTCTAAAGCAGCTTTTATGTCTAAGGGAAATGCCACCTCAGTGCCCACTGCAGGCCCTGGCGCATGTTGAAAACAGCTTTTATGTCAAAGGAAATGCCACCTCAGTGCCCATTGCAGGCCCTGGCGCATGTCGAAAACAACATTTACTTCAAAGGGAAATACCACCTCAGTGCCCACTGCAAGCCCTGGCGCATGTCGAAAACAACATTTTCTTCAAAGGGAAATGCCACCTCAGTGCCAACTGCAGGCCCTGGCTCATGTCTAAAACAGCTTTTATGTCAAAGGGATATGCCACATGAGTGCCCACTGCAGGCCCTGGTGCCTGTCTAAAACAGCTTTTATCTCAAAGGGAAATGCCACCTCAGTGCCCACTGCGGGCCCTGGCGCATGTCGAAAACAACATTTACTTCAAAGGGAAATGCCACCTCAGTGCCCACTGCAGGCCTTGGCACATGTCTAAAACAGCATTTATATAAAAGGGAAATGCCATCCAATGCCCACTGCAGGCCCTGGCGCATGTCTAAAACAGCTTTTATGTCAAAACAAAATGCCACCTCAGTGCCCACTGCAGGCCCTGGCGCATGTCAAAAACAGCTTTTATGTCAAAGGGAAATGCTACCTCAGTGCCCATTGCAGGCCCTGGCGCATGTCTAAAACAGAATGTATATAAAAGGGAAATGCCACCTTAGTGCCCACTGCAGGCCCTGGCGCATGTCTAAAACAGCTTTTATGTCAAAGGGAAATGCCACCTCAGTGCCCACTGCAAGCCCTGGCGCATGTCTAAAACAGCTTTTCTGTCAAAGGGAAGTGCCACCTCAGTGCCCACTGCAGGCCCTGGCGCATGTCTAAAACAGCTTTTATGTCAAAGGGAAATGCCACCTCAGTGCCAACTGCAGGACCTGGCGCATGTCAAAAACAACATTTACTTCAAAGGGAAATGCCACGTCAGTGCCCACTGCAGGCCCTGGCACATGTCTAAAACAGCATTTATATAAAAGGGAAATGCAACCTCAGTGCCCACTGCAGGTCCTGGCGCATGTCTAAAACAGCTTTTATGTCAAAGGGAAATGCCACCTTAATGCCCACTGCAGGCCCTGGCGCATGTCTCAAACTGCATTTATATAAAAGGGAAATGCCATCCAGTACCCACTGCAGGCCCTGGCGCATGTCTAAAGCAGCTTTTATGTCTAAGGGAAATGCCACCTCAGTGCCCACTGCAGGCCCTGGCGCATGTTGAAAACAGCTTTTATGTCAAAGGGAAATGCCACCTCAGTGCCCATTGCAGGCCCTGGCGCATGTCGAAAACAACATTTACTTCAAAGGGAAATGCCACCTCAGTGCCCACTGCAGGCCCTGGCGCATGTCGAAAACAACATTTTCTTCAAAGGGAAATGCCACCTCAGTGCCAACTGCAGGCACTGGTGCCTGTCTAAAACAACTTTTATGTCAAAGGGAAATGCCACCTCAGTGCCCACTGCAGGCCCTGGCGCATGTCTAAAACAGCATTTATATAAAAGGAAATGCCATCCAGTGCCCACTGCAGGCCCTGGCGCATGTCTAAAACAGCATTTATATAAAGGGAAATGCCACCACAGTGTCCACTGCAGGCCCTGGCGCATGTCTAAAACAGCTTTTATGTCAAAGGGAAATGCCACCACAGTGTCCACTGCAGGCCCTGGCGCATGTCTAAAACAGCTTTTATGTCAAAGGGAAATGCCACCTCAGTGCCCACTGCAGGCCCTGGCACATGTCTAAAACAGCATTTATATAAAAGGGAAATGCCACCTCAGTGCCCACTGCAGGCCCTGGCGCATGTCTAAAACAGCTTTTATGTCAAAGGGAAATGCCACCTCAGTGCCCACTGCAGGCCCTGGCGCATGTTGAAAACAGCTTTTATGTCAAAGGGAAATGCCACCTCAGTGCCCAATGCAGGCCCTGGCGCATGTCGAAAACAACATTTACTTCAAAGGGAAATGCCACCTCAGTGCCCACTGCAGGACCTGGCACATGTCTAAAATAGCTTTTATGTCAAAGGGAAATGCTACCTCAGTGCACACTGCAGGCCCTGGCGCATGTTGAAAACAGCTTTTATGTCAAAGGGAAATGCCACCTCAGTGCCTACTGCAGGCCCTGGCACATGTCTAAAACAGCATTTATATAAAAGGGAAATGCCACCTCAGTGCCCACTGCAGGCCCTGGCGCATGTCTAAAACAGCTTTTATGTCAAAGGGAAATGCCACCTCAGTGCCCACTGCAGGCCCTGGCGCATGTTGAAAACAGCTTTTATGTCAAAGGGAAATGCCACCTCAGTGCCCAATGCAGGCCCTGGCGCATGTCGAAAACAACATTTACTTCAAAGGAAATGCCACCTCAGTGCCCACTGCCGGACCTGGCACATGTCTAAAACAGCTTTTATGTCAAAGGGAAATGCTACCTCAGTGCCCACTGCAGGCCCTGGCGCATGTTGAAAACAGCTTTTATGTCAAAGGGAAATGCCACCTCAGTGCCCACTGCAGGCCCTGGCGCATGTCGAAAACAACATTTACTTCAAAGGGAAATGCCACCTCAGTGCCCACTGCAGGCCCTGGCGCATGTTGAAAACAACATTTACTTCAACGGAAATGCCACCTCAGTGCCCTCTGCAGGCCCTGGCACATGTCTAAAACAGCATTTATATAAAAAGGAAAATGCCACCTCAGTGCACACTGCAGGCCCTGGCGCATGTCGAAAACAACATTTACTTCAAAGGAAATGCCACCTCAGTGCCCACTGCAGGCCTTGGCACATGTCTAAAACAGCATTTATATAAAAGGGAAATGCCATCCAATGCCCACTGCAGGCCCTGGCGCATGTCTAAAACAGCTTTTATGTCAAAAGGAAATGCCATCTCAGTGCCCACTGCAGGCCCTGGCGCATGTCGAAAACAGCTTTTATGTCAAAGGGAAATGCTACCTCAGTGCCCATTGCAGGCCCTGGCGCATGTCTAAAACAGAATGTATATAAAAGGGAAATGCCATCCAGTACCCACTGCAGGCCCTGGCGCATGTCTAAAGCAGCTTTTATGTCTAAGGGAAATGCCACCTCAGTGCCCACTGCAGGCCCTGGCGCATGTTGAAAACAGCTTTTATGTCAAAGGAAATGCCACCTCAGTGCCCATTGCAGGCCCTGGCGCATGTCGAAAACAACATTTACTTCAAAGGGAAATGCCACCTCAGTGCCCACTGCAGGCCCTGGCGCATGTCGAAAACAACATTTTCTTCAAAGGGAAATGCCACCTCAGTGCCAACTGCAGGCACTGGTGCCTGTCTAAAACAGCTTTTATGTCAAAGGAAATGCCACCTCAGTGCCCACTGCAGGCCCTGGCGCATGTCTAAAACAGCATTTATATAAAAGGAAATGCCATCCAGTGCCCACTGCAGGCCCTGGCGCATGTCTAAAACAGCATTTATATAAAAGGGAAATGCCACCACAGTGTCCACTGCAGGCCCTGGCGCATGTCTAAAACAGCTTTTATGTCAAAGGGAAATGCCACCACAGTGTCCACTGCAGGCCCTGGCGCATGTCTAAAACAGCTTTTATGTCAAAGGGAAATGCCACCCCAGTGCCCACTGCAGGCCCTGGCACATGTCTAAAACAGCATTTATATAAAAGGGAAATGCCACCTCAGTGCCCACTGCAGGCCCTGGCGCATGTCTAAAACAGCTTTTATGTCAAAGGGAAATGCCACCTCAGTGCCCACTGCAGGCCCTGGCGCATGTTGAAAACAGCTTTTATGTCAAAGGGAAATGCCACCTCAGTGCCCAATGCAGGCCCTGGCGCATGTCGAAAACAACATTTACTTCAAAGGGAAATGCCACCTCAGTGCCCACTGCAGGACCTGGCACATGTCTAAAATAGCTTTTATGTCAAAGGGAAATGCTACCTCAGTGCACACTGCAGGCCCTGGCGCATGTTGAAAACAGCTTTTATGTCAAAGGAAATGCCACCTCAGTGCCTACTGCAGGCCCTGGCACATGTCTAAAACAGCATTTATATAAAGGGAAATGCCACCTCAGTGCCCACTGCAGGCCCTGGCGCATGTCTAAAACAGCTTTTATGTCAAAGGGAAATGCCACCTCAGTGCCCACTGCAGGCCCTGGCGCATGTTGAAAACAGCTTTTATGTCAAAGGGAAATGCCACCTCAGTGCCCAATGCAGGCCCTGGCGCATGTCGAAAACAACATTTACTTCAAAGGGAAATGCCACCTCAGTGCCCACTGCCGGACCTGGCACATGTCTAAAACAGCTTTTATGTCAAAGGGAAATGCTACCTCAGTGCCCACTGCAGGCCCTGGCGCATGTTGAAAACAGCTTTTATGTCAAAGGGAAATGCCACCTCAGTGCCCACTGCAGGCCCTGGCGCATGTCGAAAACAACATTTACTTCAAAGGGAAATGCCACCTCAGTGCCCACTGCAGGACCTGGCACATGTCTAAAATAGCTTTTATGTCAAAGGGAAATGCTACCTAAGTGCACACTGCAGGCCCTGGCGCATGTTGAAAACAGCTTTTATGTCAAAGGGAAATGCCACCTCAGTGCCTACTGCAGGCCCTGGCACATGTCTAAAACAGCATTTATATAAAAGGGAAATGCCACCTCAGTGCCCACTGCAGGCCCTGGCGCATGTCTAAAACAGCTTTTATGTCAAAGGGAAATGCCACCTCAGTGCCCACTGCAGGCCCTGGCGCATGTTGAAAACAGCTTTTATGTCAAAGGGAAATGCCACCTCAGTGCCCAATGCAGGCCCTGGCGCATGTCGAAAACAACATTTACTACAAAGGGAAATGCCACCTCAGTGCCCACTGCCGGACCTGGCACATGTCTAAAACAGCTTTTATGTCAAAGGGAAATGCTACCTCAGTGCCCACTGCAGGCCCTGGCACATGTTGAAAACAGCTTTTATGTCAAAGGGAAATGCCACCTCAGTGCCCACTGCAGGCCCTGGCGCATGTCGAAAACAACATTTACTTCAAAGGGAAATGCCACCTCAGTGCCCACTGCAGGCCCTGGCGCATGTTGAAAACAACATTTACTTCAACGGGAAATGCCACCTCAGTGCCCTCTGCAGGCCCTGGCACATGTCTAAAACAACATTTATATAAAAGGAAAATGCCACCTCAGTGCACACTGCAGGCCCTGGCGCATGTCGAAAACAACATTTACTTCAAAGGGAAATGCCACCTCAGTGCCCACTGCAGGCCTTGGCACATGTCTAAAACAGCATTTATATAAAGGGAAATGCCATCCAATGCCCACTGCAGGCCCTGGCGCATGTCTAAAACAGCTTTTATGTCAAAGGAAATCCCACCTCAGTGCCCACTGCAGGCCCTGGCGCATGTCGAAAACAGCTTTTATGTCAAAGGAAATGCCACCTCAGTGCCCACTGCAGGCCCTGGTGCATGTCTAAAACAGCATTTATATAAAAGGGAAATGCCACCTCAGTGCCCACTGCAGGCCATGGCGCATGTCTAAAACAGCTTTTATGTCATGGAAATGCCACCTCAGTGCCCACTGCAGGCCCTGGCGCATGTCTAAAACAGCATTTATATAAAAGGAAATGCCACCTCAGTGCCCACTGCCGGACCTGGCACATGTCTAAAACAGCTTTTATGTCAAAGGGAAATGCTACCTCAGTGCCCACTGCAGGCCCTGGCACATGTTGAAAACAGCTTTTATGTCAAAGGAAATGCCACCTCAGTGCCCACTGCAGGCCCTGGCGCATGTCGAAAACAACATTTACTTCAAAGGGAAATGCCACCTCAGTGCCCACTGCAGGCCCTGGCGCATGTTGAAAACAACATTTACTTCAACGGGAAATGCCACCTCAGTGCCCTCTGCAGGCCCTGGCACATGTCTAAAACAACATTTATATAAAAAGGAAAATGCCACCTCAGTGCACACTGCAGGCCCTGGCGCATGTCGAAAACAACATTTACTTCAAAGGGAAATGCCACCTCAGTGCCCACTGCAGGCCTTGGCACATGTCTAAAACAGCATTTATATAAAGGGAAATGCCATCCAATGCCCACTGCAGGCCCTGGCGCATGTCTAAAACAGCTTTTATGTCAAAAGGAAATGCCACCTCAGTGCCAACTGCAGGCCCTGGCGCATGTCGAAAACAGCTTTTATGTCAAAGGGAAATGCCACCTCAGTGCCCACTGCAGGCCCTGGTGCATGTCTAAAACAGCATTTATATAAAAGGGAAATGCCACCTCAGTGCCCACTGCAGGCCATGGCGCATGTCTAAAACAGCTTTTATGTCATGGAAATGCCACCTCAGTGCCCACTGCAGGCCCTGGCGCATGTCGAAAACAACATTTACTTCAAAGGAAATCCACCTCAGTGCCCACTGCAGGCCCTGGCGCATGTCTAAAACAGCTTTTATGTCAAAGGGAAATGCTACCTCAGTGCCCACTGCAGGCCCTGGCGCATGTTGAAAACAGCTTTTATGTCAAGGGAAATGCCACCTCAGTGCCCACTGCAGGCCCTGACGCATGTCGAAAACAACATTTACTTCAAAGGAAATGCCACCTCAGTGCCCACTGCAGGCCCTGGCGCATGTTGAAAACAACATTTACTTCAACGGGAAATGCCACCTCAGTGCCCTCTGCAGGCCCTGGCACATGTCTAAAACAGCATTTATATAAAAGGAAAATGCCACCTCAGTGCACACTGCAGGCCCTGGCGCATGTCGAAAACAACATTTACTTCAAAGGGAAATGCCACCTCAGTGCCCACTGCAGGCCTTGGCACATGTCTAAAACAGCATTTATATAAAGGGAAATGCCATCCAATGCCCACTGCAGGCCCTGGCGCATGTCTAAAACAGCTTTTATGTCAAAGGAAATCCCACCTCAGTGCCCACTGCAGGCCCTGGCGCATGTCGAAAACAGCTTTTATGTCAAAGGGAAATGCCACCTCAGTGCCCACTGCAGGCCCTGGTGCATGTCTAAAACAGCATTTATATAAAGGGAAATGCCACCTCAGTGCCCACTGCAGGCCATGGCGCATGTCTAAAACAGCTTTTATGTCATGGAAATGCCACCTCAGTGCCCACTGCAGGCCCTGGCGCATGTCTAAAACAGCATTTATATAAAAGGGAAATGCCACCTCAGTGCCCACTGCAGGCCCTGGCGCATGTTGAAAACAACATTTACTTCAACTGGAAATGCCACCTCAGTGCCCTCTGCAGGCCGTGGCACATATCTAAAACAGCATTTATATAAAAAGGAAAATGCCACCTCAGTGCCCACTGCAAGCCCTGGCGCATGTTGAAAACAACATTTACTTCAATGTGAAATGCCACCTCAGTGCCCACTGCAGGCCCAGGCGCATGTCTAAAACAGCTTTTATGTCAAGGAAATGCCACCTCAGTGCCCACTGCAGGCCCTGGCGCATGTCTAAAGCAGCTTTTATGTCTAAGGGAAATGCCAGCTCAGTGCCCACTGCAGGCCCTGGCGCATGTTGAAAACAGCTTTTATGTCAAAGGGAAATGCCTCCTCAGTGCCCATTGCAGGCCCTGGCGCATGTCGAAAACAACATTTACTGCAAAGGGAAATGCCACCTCAGTGCCCACTGCAGGCCCTGGCGCATGTCGAAAACAACATTTTCTTCAAAGGGAAATGCCACCTCAGTGCCAACTGCAGGCCCTGGAGCATGTCTAAAACAGCTTTTATGTCAAAGGGAAATGCCACCTCAGTGCCGCATGTCGAAAACAACATTTACTTCAAAGGGAAATGCCACCTCAGTGCCCACTGCAGTCCCTGGTGCATGTCTAAAACAGCATTTATATAAAAGGGAAATGCCACCTTAGTGCCCACTGCAGGCCCTGGCGCATGTCGAAAACAGCTTTTATGTGAAAGGGAAATGCCACCTCAGTGCCCACTGCAGGCCGTGGCACATGTCTAAAACAGCTTTTATGTCTAAGGGAAATGCCACCTTAGTGCCCACTGCAGGCCCTGGCGCATGTCGAAAACAACATTTACTTCAAAGGCAAATGCCACCTCAGTGCTCACTGCAGGCCCTGGGACATGTCTAAAATAAGCATTTATATAAAAGGGAAATGCAACCTCAGTGCCCACTGCAGGCCCTGGCGCATGTCTAAAACAGCTTTTATGTCAAAGGGAAATGCCACCTCGGTGCCCACTGCAGGCCCTGGCGCATGTCTAAAACAGCTTTTATGTCAAAGGGAAATGCCACCTCAGTGCCAACTGCAGGCCCTGGCGCATGTTGAAAACAGCTTTTATGTCAAAGGGAAATGCCACCTCAGTGCCCAATGCAGGCCCTGGCGCATGTCGAAAACAACATTTACTTCAAAGGGAAATGCCACCTCAGTGCCCACTGCAGGACCTGGCACATGTCTAAAACAGCTTTTATGTCAAAAGGAAATGCCACCTCAGTGCCCACTGCAGGCCCTGGCGCATGTCGAAAACAGCTTTTATGTCAAAGGGAAATGCCACCTCAGTGCCCACTGCAGGCCCTGGTGCATGTCTAAAACAGCATTTATATAAAGGGAAATGCCACCTCAGTGCCCACTGCAGGCCATGGCGCATGTCTAAAACAGCTTTTATGTCATGGAAATGCCACCTCAGTGCCCACTGCAGGCCCTGGCGCATGTCGAAAACAACATTTACTTCAAAGGAAATCCACCTCAGTGCCCACTGCAGGCCCTGGCGCATGTCTAAAACAGCTTTTATGTCAAAGGAAATGCTACCTCAGTGCCCACTGCAGGCCCTGGCGCATGTTGAAAACAGCTTTTATGTCAAAGGGAAATGCCACCTCAGTGCCCACTGCAGGCCCTGGCGCATGTCGAAAACAACATTTACTTCAAAGGGAAATGCCACCTCAGTGCCCACTGCAGGCCCTGGCGCATGTTGAAAACAACATTTACTTCAACGGGAAATGCCACCTCAGTGCCCACTGCAGGCCCTGGCACATGTCTAATACAGCATGTATATAAAAGGGAAAATGCCACCTCAGTGCACACTGCAGGCCCTGGCGCATGTCGAAAACAACATTTACTTCAAAGGGAAATGCCACCTCAGTGCCCACTGCAGGCCTTGGCACATGTCTAAAACAGCATTTATATAAAAGGGAAATGCCATCCAATGCCCACTGCAGGCCCTGGCGCATGTCTAAAACAGCTTTTATGTCAAAAGGAAATCCCACCTCAGTGCCCACTGCAGGCCCTGGCGCATGTCGAAAACAGCTTTTATGTCAAAGGGAAATGCCACCTCAGTGCCCACTGCAGGCCCTGGTGCATGTCTAAAACAGCATTTATATAAAAGGGAAATGCCACCTCAGTGCCCACTGCAGGCCATGGCGCATGTCTAAAACAGCTTTTATGTCATGGAAATGCCACCTCAGTGCCCACTGCAGGCACTGGCGCATGTCTAAAACAGCATTTATATAAAGGGAAATGCCACCTCAGTGCCCACTGCAGGCCCTGGCGCATGTTGAAAACAACATTTACTTCAACTGGAAATGCCACCTCAGTGCCCTCTGCAGGCCGTGGCACATATCTAAAACAGCATTTATATAAAAAGGAAAATGCCACCTCAGTGCCCACTGCAAGCCCTGGCGCATGTTGAAAACAACATTTACTTCAATGTGAAATGCCACCTCAGTGCCCACTGCAGGCCCCGGCGCATGTCTAAAACAGCTTTTATGTCAAGGAAATGCCACCTCAGTGCCCACTGCAGGCCCTGGCGCATGTCTAAAGCAGCTTTTATGTCTAAGGGAAATGCCACCTCAGTGCCCACTGCAGGCCCTGGCGCATGTTGAAAACAGCTTTTATGTCAAAGGAAATGCCTCCTCAGTGCCCATTGCAGGCCCTGGCGCATGTCGAAAACAACATTTACTGCAAAGGGAAATGCCACCTCAGTGCCCACTGCAGGCCCTGGCGCATGTCGAAAACAACATTTTCTTCAAAGGGAAATGCCACCTCAGTGCCAACTGCAGGCCCTGGAGCATGTCTAAAACAGCTTTTATGTCAAAGGGAAATGCCACCTCAGTGCCGCATGTCGAAAACAACATTTACTTCAAAGGGAAATGCCACCTCAGTGCCGACTGCAGTCCCTGGTGCATGTCTAAAACAGCATTTATATAAAAGGAAATGCCACCTTAGTGCCCACTGCAGGCCCTGGCGCATGTCGAAAACAGCTTTTATGTGAAAGGGAAATGCCACCTCAGTGCCCACTGCAGGCCGTGGCACATGTCTAAAACAGCTTTTATGTCTAAGGGAAATGCCACCTTAGTGCCCACTGCAGGCCCTGGCGCATGTCGAAAACAACATTTACTTCAAAGGCAAATGCCACCTCAGTGCTCACTGCAGGCCCTGGGACATGTCTAAAATAAGCATTTATATAAAAGGGAAATGCAACCTCAGTGCCCACTGCAGGCCCTGGCGCATGTCTAAAACAGCTTTTATGTCAAAAGGAAATGCCACCTTAGTGCCCACTTCAGGCCCTGGCGCATGTCTCAAAATGCATTTATATAAAAGGGAAATGCCATCCAGTACCCACTGCAGGCCCTGGCGCATGTCTAAAGCAGCTTTTATGTCTAAGGGAAATGCCACCTCAGTGCCCACTGCAGGCCCTGGCGCATGTTGAAAACAGCTTTTATGTCAAAGGGAAATGCCACCTCAGTGCCCATTGCAGGCCCTGGCGCATGTCGAAAACAACATTTACTTCAAAGGGAAATACCACCTCAGTGCCCACTGCAAGCCCTGGCGCATGTCGAAAACAACATTTTCTTCAAAGGGAAATGCCACCTCAGTGCCAACTGCAGGCCCTGGCTCATGTCTAAAACAGCTTTTATGTCAAAGGGATATGCCACATGAGTGCCCACTGCAGGCCCTGGTGCCTGTCTAAAACAGCTTTTATCTCAAAGGGAAATGCCACCTCAGTGCCCACTGCGGGCCCTGGCGCATGTCGAAAACAACATTTACTTCAAAGGGAAATGCCACCTCAGTGCCCACTGCAGGCCTTGGCACATGTCGAAAACAGCATTTATATAAAAGGGAAATGCCATCCAATGCCCACTGCAGGCCCTGGCGCATGTCTAAAACAGCTTTTATGTCAAAACGAAATGCCACCTCAGTGCCCACTGCAGGCCCTGGCTCATGTCAAAAACAGCTTTTATGTCAAAGGGAAATGCTACCTCAGTGCCCATTGCAGGCCCTGGCGCATGTCTAAAACAGAATGTATATAAAAGGGAAATGCCACCTTAGTGCCCACTGCAGGCCCTGGCGCATGTCTAAAACAGCTTTTATGTCAAAGGGAAATGCCACCTCAGTGCCCACTGCAAGCCCTGGCGCATGTCTAAAACAGCTTTTCTGTCAAAGGGAAGTGCCACCTCAGTGCCCACTGCAGGCCCTGGCGCATGTCTAAAACAGCTTTTATGTCAAAGGGAAATGCCACCTCAGTGCCAACTGCAGGACCTGGCGCATGTCAAAAACAACATTTACTTCAAAGGAAATGCCACGTCAGTGCCCACTGCAGGCCCTGGCACATGTCTAAAACAGCATTTATATAAAAGGGAAATGCAACCTCAGTGCCCACTGCAGGTCCTGGCGCATGTCTAAAACAGCTTTTATGTCAAAGGGAAATGCCACCTTAATGCCCACTGCAGGCCCTGGCGCATGTCTCAAACTGCATTTATATAAAAGGAAATGCCATCCAGTACCCACTGCAGGCCCTGGCGCATGTCTAAAGCAGCTTTTATGTCTAAGGGAAATGCCACCTCAGTGCCCACTGCAGGCCCTGGCGCATGTTGAAAACAGCTTTTATGTCAAAGGGAAATGCCACCTCAGTGCCCATTGCAGGCCCTGGCGCATGTCGAAAACAACATTTACTTCAAAGGGAAATGCCACCTCAGTGCCCACTGCAGGCCCTGGCGCATGTCGAAAACATTATTTTCTTCAAAGGGAAATGCCACCTCAGTGCCAACTGCAGGCACTGGTGCCTGTCTAAAACAACTTTTATGTCAAAGGGAAATGCCACCTCAGTGCCCACTGCAGGCCCTGGCGCATGTCTAAAACAGCATTTATATAAAAGGGAAATGCCATCCAGTGCCCACTGCAGGCCCTGGCGCATGTCTAAAACAGCATTTATATAAAAGGGAAATGCCACCACAGTGTCCACTGCAGGCCCTGGCGCATGTCTAAAACAGCTTTTATGTCAAAGGGAAATGCCACCACAGTGTCCACTGCAGGCCCTGGCGCATGTCTAAAACAGCTTTTATGTCAAAGGGAAATGCCACCTCAGTGCCCACTGCAGGCCCTGGCACATGTCTAAAACAGCATTTATATAAAGGGAAATGCCACCTCAGTGCCCACTGCAGGCCCTGGCGCATGTCTAAAACAGCTTTTATGTCAAAGGAAATGCCACCTCAGTGCCCACTGCAGGCCCTGGCGCATGTTGAAAACAGCTTTTATGTCAAAGGAAATGCCACCTCAGTGCCCAATGCAGGCCCTGGCGCATGTCGAAAACAACATTTACTTCAAAGGGAAATGCCACCTCAGTGCCCACTGCAGGACCTGGCACATGTCTAAAATAGCTTTTATGTCAAAGGGAAATGCTACCTCAGTGCACACTGCAGGCCCTGGCGCATGTTGAAAACAGCTTTTATGTCAAAGGGAAATGCCACCTCAGTGCCTACTGCAGGCCCTGGCACATGTCTAAAACAGCATTTATATAAAAGGGAAATGCCACCTCAGTGCCCACTGCAGGCCCTGGCGCATGTCTAAAACAGCTTTTATGTCAAAGGGAAATGCCACCTCAGTGCCCACTGCAGGCCCTGGCGCATGTTGAAAACAGCTTTTATGTCAAAGGGAAATGCCACCTCAGTGCCCAATGCAGGCCCTGGCGCATGTCGAAAACAACATTTACTTCAAAGGAAATGCCACCTCAGTGCCCACTGCCGGACCTGGCACATGTCTAAAACAGCTTTTATGTCAAAGGAAATGCTACCTCAGTGCCCACTGCAGGCCCTGGCGCATGTTGAAAACAGCTTTTATGTCAAAGGGAAATGCCACCTCAGTGCCCACTGCAGGCCCTGGCGCATGTCGAAAACAACATTTACTTCAAAGGAAATGCCACCTCAGTGCCCACTGCAGGCCCTGGCGCATGTTGAAAACAACATTTACTTCAACGGAAATGCCACCTCAGTGCCCTCTGCAGGCCCTGGCACATGTCTAAAACAGCATTTATATAAAAAGGAAAATGCCACCTCAGTGCACACTGCAGGCCCTGGCGCATGTCGAAAACAACATTTACTTCAAAGGGAAATGCCACCTCAGTGCCCACTGCAGGCCTTGGCACATGTCTAAAACAGCATTTATATAAAGGGAAATGCCATCCAATGCCCACTGCAGGCCCTGGCGCATGTCTAAAACAGCTTTTATGTCAAAAGGAAATGCCACCTCAGTGCCCACTGCAGGCCCTGGCGCATGTCGAAAACAGCTTTTATGTCAAAGGAAATGCCACCTCAGTGCCCACTGCAGGCCCTGGTGCATGTCTAAAACAGCATTTATATAAAGGGAAATGCCACCTCAGTGCCCACTGCAGGCCATGGCGCATGTCTAAAACAGCTTTTATGTCATGGAAATGCCACCTCAGTGCCCACTGCAGGCCCTGGCGCATGTCTAAAACAGCATTTATATAAAAGGAGAATGCCACCTCAGTGCACACTGCAGGCCCTGGCGCATGTCGAAAACAACATTTACTTCAAGGGAAATGCCACCTCAGTGCCCACTGCAGGCCTTGGCACATGTCTAAAACAGCATTTATATAAAGGGAAATGCCATCCAATGCCCACTGCAGGCCCTGGTGCATGTCTAAAACAGCTTTTATGTCAAAACGAAATGCCACCTCAGTGCCCACTGCAGGCCCTGGCTCATGTCAAAAACAGCTTTTATGTCAAAGGGAAATGCTACCTCAGTGCCCATTGCAGGCCCTGGCGTATGTCTAAAACAGCTTTTATGTCAAAGGGAAATGCCACCTCAGTGCCCACTGCAAGCCCTGGCGCATGTCTAAAACAGCTTTTCTGTCAAGGGAAGTGCCACCTCAGTGCCCACTGCAGGCCCTGGCGCATGTCTAAAATAGCTTTTATGTCAAAGGAAATGCCACCTCAGTGCCAACTGCAGGACCTGGCGCATGTCGAAAACAACATTTACTTCAAAGGGAAATGCCACCTCAGTGCCCACTGCAGGCCCTGGCACATGTCTAAAACAGCATTTATATAAAAGGGAAATGCAACCTCAGTGCCCACTGCAGGTCCTGGCGCATGTCTAAAACAGCTTTTATGTCAAAGGGAAATGCCACCTTAATGCCCACTGCAGGCCCTGGCGCATGTCTCAAACTGCATTTATATAAAAGGGAAATGCCATCCAGTACCCACTGCAGGCCCTGGCGCATGTCTAAAGCAGCTTTTATGTCTAAGGAAATGCCACCTCAGTGCCCACTGCAGGCCCTGGCGCATGTTGAAAACAGCTTTTATGTCAAAGGGAAATGCCACCTCAGTGCCCATTGCAGGCCCTGGCGCATGTCGAAAACAACATTTACTTCAAAGGGAAATGCCACCTCAGTGCCCACTGCAGGCCCTGGCGCATGTCGAAAACAACATTTTCTTCAAAGGGAAATGCCACCTCAGTGCCAACTGCAGGCACTGGTGCCTGTCTAAAACAGCTTTTATGTCAAAGGGAAATGCCACCTCAGTGCCCACTGCAGGCCCTGGCGCATGTCTAAAACAGCATTTATATAAAGGGAAATGCCATCCAGTGCCCACTGCAGGCCCTGGCGCATGTCTAAAACAGCATTTATATAAAGGGAAATGCCACCCAAGTGCCCACTGCAGGCCCTGGCACATGTCTAAAACAGCTTTATGTCAAAGAGAAATGCCACCTCAGTGCCCACTGCAGGCCCTGGCGCATGTCTAAAACAGCTTTTATGTCAAAGGAAATGCCATCACAGTGTCCACTGCAGGCCATGGCGCATGTCTAAAACAGCATTTATATAAAGGGAAATGCCACCTCAGTGCCCACTGCAGGCCCTGGCGCATGTCTAAAACAGCTTTTATGTCAAAGGGAAATGCCACCTCAGTGCCCACTGCAGGCCCTGGCGCATGTCTAAAACAGCTTTTATGTCAAAGGGAAATGCCACCTCAGTGCCCACTGCAGGCCCTGGCGCATGTTGAAAACAGCTTTTATGTCAAAGGGAAATGCCACCTCAGTGCCCAATGCAGGCCCTGGCGCATGTCGAAAACAACATTTACTTCAAAGGGAAATCCACCTCAGTGCCCACTGCAGGCCCTGGCGCATGTCTAAAACAGCTTTTATGTCAAAGGGAAATGCTACCTCAGTGCCCACTGCAGGCCCTGGCGCATGTTGAAAACAGCTTTTATGTCAAAGGGAAATGCCACCTCAGTGACCACTGCAGGCCCTGGCGCATGTCGAAAACAACATTTACTTCAAAGGGAAATGCCACCTCAGTGCCCACTGCAGGCCCTGGCGCATGTTGAAAACAACATTTACTTCAACGGGAAATGCCACCTCAGTGCCCTCTGCAGGCCCTGGCACATGTCTAAAACAGCATTTATATAAAAGGAAAATGCCACCTCAGTGCACACTGCAGGCCCTGGCGCATGTCGAAAACAACATTTACTTCAAAGGGAAATGCCACCTCAGTGCCCACTGCAGGCCTTGGCACATGTCTAAAACAGCATTTATATAAAAGGGAAATGCCATCCAATGCCCACTGCAGGCCCTGGCGCATGTCTAAAACAGCTTTTATGTCAAAAGGAAATCCCACCTCAGTGCCCACTGCAGGCCCTGGCGCATGTCGAAAACAGCTTTTATGTCAAAGGAAATGCCACCTCAGTGCCCACTGCAGGCCCTGGTGCATGTCTAAAACAGCATTTATATAAAAGGAAATGCCACCTCAGTGCCCACTGCAGGCCATGGCGCATGTCTAAAACAGCTTTTATGTCATGGAAATGCCACCTCAGTGCCCACTGCAGGCCCTGGCGCATGTCTAAAACAGCATTTATATAAAGGGAAATGCCACCTCAGTGCCCACTGCAGGCCCTGGCGCATGTTGAAAACAACATTTACTTCAACTGGAAATGCCACCTCAGTGCCCTCTGCAGGCCGTGGCACATATCTAAAACAGCATTTATATAAAAGGGAAATTGCCACCTCAGTGCCCACTGCAGGCCCTGGCGCATGTCTAAAACAGCTTTTATGTCAAAGGGAAATGCCATCACAGTGTCCACTGCAGGCCGTGGCGCATGTCTAAAACAGCATTTATATAAAAGGAAATGCCACCTCAGTGCCCACTGCAGGCCCTGGCGCATGTCTAAAACAGCTTTTATGTCAAAGGGAAATGCCACCTCAGTGCCCACTGCAGGCCCTGGCGCATGTCTAAAACAGCTTTTATGTCAAAGGGAAATGCCACCTCAGTGCCCACTGCAGGCCCTGGCGCATGTTGAAAACAGCTTTTATGTCAAAGGAAATGCCACCTCAGTGCCCAATGCAGGCCCTGGCGCATGTCGAAAACAACATTTACTTCAAAGGGAAATCCACCTCAGTGCCCACTGCAGGCCCTGGCGCATGTCTAAAACAGCTTTTATGTCAAAGGGAAATGCTACCTCAGTGCCCACTGCAGGCCCTGGCGCATGTTGAAAACAGCTTTTATGTCAAAGGGAAATGCCACCTCAGTGCCCACTGCAGGCCCTGGCGCATGTCGAAAACAACATTTACTTCAAAGGGAAATGCCACCTCAGTGCCCACTGCAGGCCCTGGCGCATGTTGAAAACAACATTTACTTCAACGGGAAATGCCACCTCAGTGCCCTCTGCAGGCCCTGGCACATGTCTAAAACAGCATTTATATAAAAAGGAAAATGCCACCTCAGTGCACACTGCAGGCCCTGGCGCATGTCGAAAACAACATTTACTTCAAAGGGAAATGCCACCTCAGTGCCCACTGCAGGCCTTGGCACATGTCTAAAACAGCATTTATATAAAAGGGAAATGCCATCCAATGCCCACTGCAGGCCCTGGCGCATGTCTAAAACAGCTTTTATGTCAAAAGGAAATGCCACCTCAGTGCCCACTGCAGGCCCTGGCACATGTCTAAAACAGCATTTATATAAAGGGAAATGCCACCTCAGTGCCCACTGCAGGCCCTGGCGCATGTCTAAAACAGCTTTTATGTCAAAGGAAATGCCACCTCAGTGCCCACTGCAGGCCCTGGCGCATGTTGAAAACAGCTTTTATGTCAAAGGAAATGCCACCTCAGTGCCCAATGCAGGCCCTGGCGCATGTCGAAAACAACATTTACTTCAAAGGGAAATGCCACCTCAGTGCCCACTGCAGGACCTGGCACATGTCTAAAATAGCTTTTATGTCAAAGGGAAATGCTACCTCAGTGCACACTGCAGGCCCTGGCGCATGTTGAAAACAGCTTTTATGTCAAAGGAAATGCCACCTCAGTGCCTACTGCAGGCCCTGGCACATGTCTAAAACAGCATTTATATAAAAGGGAAATGCCACCTCAGTGCCCACTGCAGGCCCTGGCGCATGTCTAAAACAGCTTTTATGTCAAAGGGAAATGCCACCTCAGTGCCCACTGCAGGCCCTGGCGCATGTTGAAAACAGCTTTTATGTCAAAGGAAATGCCACCTCAGTGCCCAATGCAGGCCCTGGCGCATGTCGAAAACAACATTTACTTCAAAGGGAAATGCCACCTCAGTGCCCACTGCCGGACCTGGCACATGTCTAAAACAGCTTTTATGTCAAAGGAAATGCTACCTCAGTGCCCACTGCAGGCCCTGGCGCATGTTGAAAACAGCTTTTATGTCAAAGGGAAATGCCACCTCAGTGCCCACTGCAGGCCCTGGCGCATGTCGAAAACAACATTTACTTCAAAGGGAAATGCCACCTCAGTGCCCACTGCAGGCCCTGGCGCATGTTGAAAACAACATTTACTTCAACGGGAAATGCCACCTCAGTGCCCTCTGCAGGCCCTGGCACATGTCTAAAACAGCATTTATATAAAAAGGAAAATGCCACCTCAGTGCACACTGCAGGCCCTGGCGCATGTCGAAAACAACATTTACTTCAAAGGAAATGCCACCTCAGTGCCCACTGCAGGCCTTGGCACATGTCTAAAACAGCATTTATATAAAAGGGAAATGCCATCCAATGCCCACTGCAGGCCCTGGCGCATGTCTAAAACAGCTTTTATGTCAAAAGGAAATGCCACCTCAGTGCCCACTGCAGGCCCTGGCGCATGTCGAAAACAGCTTTTATGTCAAAGGAAATGCCACCTCAGTGCCCACTGCAGGCCCTGGTGCATGTCTAAAACAGCATTTATATAAAAGGGAAATGCCACCTCAGTGCCCACTGCAGGCCATGGCGCATGTCTAAAACAGCTTTTATGTCATGGAAATGCCACCTCAGTGCCCACTGCAGGCCCTGGCGCATGTCTAAAACAGCATTTATATAAAAGGAGAATGCCACCTCAGTGCACACTGCAGGCCCTGGCGCATGTCGAAAACAACATTTACTTCAAAGGGAAATGCCACCTCAGTGCCCACTGCAGGCCTTGGCACATGTCTAAAACAGCATTTATATAAAGGGAAATGCCATCCAATGCCCACTGCAGGCCCTGGTGCATGTCTAAAACAGCTTTTATGTCAAAACGAAATGCCACCTCAGTGCCCACTGCAGGCCCTGGCTCATGTCAAAAACAGCTTTTATGTCAAAGGAAATGCTACCTCAGTGCCCATTGCAGGCCCTGGCGCATGTCTAAAACAGAATGTATATAAAGGGAAATGCCACCTTAGTGCCCACTGCAGGCCCTGGCGCATGTCTAAAACAGCTTTTATGTCAAAGGAAATGCCACCTCAGTGCCCACTGCAAGCCCTGGCGCATGTCTAAAACAGCTTTTCTGTCAAAGGGAAGTGCCACCTCAGTGCCCACTGCAGGCCCTGGCGCATGTCTAAAATAGCTTTTATGTCAAAGGGAAATGCCACCTCAGTGCCAACTGCAGGACCTGGCGCATGTCGAAAACAACATTTACTTCAAAGGGAAATGCCACCTCAGTGCCCACTGCAGGCCCTGGCACATGTCTAAAACAGCATTTATATAAAGGGAAATGCAACCTCAGTGCCCACTGCAGGTCCTGGCGCATGTCTAAAACAGCTTTTATGTCAAAGGGAAATGCCACCTTAATGCCCACTGCAGGCCCTGGCGCATGTCTCAAACTGCATTTATATAAAAGGGAAATGCCATCCAGTACCCACTGCAGGCCCTGGCGCATGTCTAAAGCAGCTTTTATGTCTAAGGGAAATGCCACCTCAGTGCCCACTGCAGGCCCTGGCGCATGTTGAAAACAGCTTTTATGTCAAAGGGAAATGCCACCTCAGTGCCCATTGCAGGCCCTGGCGCATGTCGAAAACAACATTTACTTCAAAGGGAAATGCCACCTCAGTGCCCACTGCAGGCCCTGGCGCATGTCGAAAACAACATTTTCTTCAAAGGGAAATGCCACCTCAGTGCCAACTGCAGGCACTGGTGCCTGTCTAAAACAGCTTTTATGTCAAAGGGAAATGCCACCTCAGTGCCCACTGCAGGCCCTGGCGCATGTCTAAAACAGCATTTATATAAAAGGGAAATGCCATCCAGTGCCCACTGCAGGCCCTGGCGCATGTCTAAAACAGCATTTATATAAAAGGGAAATGCCACCCAAGTGCCCACTGCAGGCCCTGGCACATGTCTAAAACAGCTTTATGTCAAAGAGAAATGCCACCTCAGTGCCCACTGCAGGCCCTGGCGCATGTCTAAAACAGCTTTTATGTCAAGGGAAATGCCATCACAGTGTCCACTGCAGGCCGTGGCGCATGTCTAAAACAGCATTTATATAAAGGGAAATGCCACCTCAGTGCCCACTGCAGGCCCTGGCGCATGTCTAAAACAGCTTTTATGTCAAAGGGAAATGCCACCTCAGTGCCCACTGCAGGCCCTGGCGCATGTCTAAAACAGCTTTTATGTCAAAGGGAAATGCCACCTCAGTGCCCACTGCAGGCCCTGGCGCATGTTGAAAACAGCTTTTATGTCAAAGGGAAATGCCACCTCAGTGCCCAATGCAGGCCCTGGCGCATGTCGAAAACAACATTTACTTCAAAGGGAAATCCACCTCAGTGCCCACTGCATGCCCTGGCGCATGTCTAAAACAGCTTTTATGTCAAAGGAAATGCGACCTCAGTGCCCACTGCAGGCCCTGGCGCATGTTGAAAACAGCTTTTATGTCAAAGGGAAATGCCACCTCAGTGCCCACTGCAGGCCCTGGCGCATGTCGAAAACAACATTTACTTCAAAGGGAAATGCCACCTCAGTGCCCACTGCAGGCCCTGGCGCATGTTGAAAACAACATTTACTTCAACGGGAAATGCCACCTCAGTGCCCTCTGCAGGCCCTGGCACATGTCTAAAACAGCATTTATATAAAAAGGAAAATGCCACCTCAGTGCACACTGCAGGCCCTGGCGCATGTCGAAAACAACATTTACTTCAAAGGGAAATGCCACCTCAGTGCCCACTGCAGGCCTTGGCACATGTCTAAAACAGCATTTATATAAAAGGAAATGCCATCCAATGCCCACTGCAGGCCCTGGCGCATGTCTAAAACAGCTTTTATGTCAAAAGGAAATCCCACCTCAGTGCCCACTGCAGGCCCTGGCGCATGTCGAAAACAGCTTTTATGTCAAAGGAAATGCCACCTCAGTGCCCACTGCAGGCCCTGGTGCATGTCTAAAACAGCATTTATATAAAAGGGAAATGCCACCTCAGTGCCCACTGCAGGCCATGGCGCATGTCTAAAACAGCTTTTATGTCATGGAAATGCCACCTCAGTGCCCACTGCAGGCCCTGGCGCATGTCTAAAACAGCATTTATATAAAAGGAAATGCCACCTCAGTGCCCACTGCAGGCCCTGGCGCATGTTGAAAACAACATTTACTTCAACTGGAAATGCCACCTCAGTGCCCTCTGCAGGCCGTGGCACATATCTAAAACAGCATTTATATAAAAGGAAAATGCCACCTCAGTGCCCACTGCAGGCCCTGGCGCATGTCTAAAACAGCTTTTATGTCAAAGGAAATGCCATCACAGTGTCCACTGCAGGCCGTGGCGCATGTCTAAAACAGCATTTATATAAAGGGAAATGCCACCTCAGTGCCCACTGCAGGCCCTGGCGCATGTCTAAAACAGCTTTTATGTCAAAGGAAATGCCACCTCAGTGCCCACTGCAGGCCCTGGCGCATGTCTAAAACAGCTTTTATGTCAAAGGAAATGCCACCTCAGTGCCCACTGCAGGCCCTGGCGCATGTTGAAAACAGCTTTATGTCAAAGGGAAATGCCACCTCAGTGCCCAATGCAGGCCCTGGCGCATGTCGAAAACAACATTTACTTCAAAGGAAATCCACCTCAGTGCCCACTGCAGGCCCTGGCGCATGTCTAAAACAGCTTTTATGTCAAAGGGAAATGCTACCTCAGTGCCCACTGCAGGCCCTGGCGCATGTTGAAAACAGCTTTTATGTCAAAGGAAATGCCACCTCAGTGCCCACTGCAGGCCCTGGCGCATGTCGAAAACAACATTTACTTCAAAGGGAAATGCCACCTCAGTGCCCACTGCAGGCCCTGGCGCATGTTGAAAACAACATTTACTTCAACGGGAAATGCCACCTCAGTGCCCTCTGCAGGCCCTGGCACATGTCTAAAACAGCATTTATATAAAAAGGAAAATGCCACCTCAGTGCACACTGCAGGCCCTGGCGCATGTCGAAAACAACATTTACTTCAAAGGAAATGCCACCTCAGTGCCCACTGCAGGCCTTGGCACATGTCTAAAACAGCATTTATATAAAAGGGAAATGCCATCCAATGCCCACTGCAGGCCCTGGCGCATGTCTAAAACAGCTTTTATGTCAAAAGGAAATCCCACCTCAGTGCCCACTGCAGGCCCTGGCGCATGTCGAAAACAGCTTTTATGTCAAAGGGAAATGCCACCTCAGTGCCCACTGCAGGCCCTGGTGCATGTCTAAAACAGCATTTATATAAAAGGGAAATGCCACCTCAGTGCCCACTGCAGGCCATGGCGCATGTCTAAAACAGCTTTTATGTCATGGAAATGCCACCTCAGTGCCCACTGCAGGCCCTGGCGCATGTCTAAAACAGCATTTATATAAAAGGGAAATGCCACCTCAGTGCCCACTGCAGGCCCTGGCGCATGTTGAAAACAACATTTACTTCAACTGGAAATGCCACCTCAGTGCCCTCTGCAGGCCGTGGCACATATCTAAAACAGCATTTATATAAAAGGAAAATGCCACCTCAGTGCCCACTGCAAGCCCTGGCGCATGTTGAAAACAACATTTACTTCAATGTGAAATGCCACCTCAGTGCCCACTGCAGGCCCCGGCGCATGTCTAAAACAGCTTTTATGTCAAGGAAATGCCACCTCAGTGCCCACTGCAGGCCCTGGCGCATGTCTAAAGCAGCTTTTATGTCTAAGGGAAATGCCACCTCAGTGCCCACTGCAGGCCCTGGCGCATGTTGAAAACAGCTTTTATGTCAAAGGGAAATGCCTCCTCAGTGCCCATTGCAGGCCCTGGCGCATGTCGAAAACAACATTTACTGCAAAGGGAAATGCCACCTCAGTGCCCACTGCAGGCCCTGGCGCATGTCGAAAACAACATTTTCTTCAAAGGGAAATGCCACCTCAGTGCCAACTGCAGGCCCTGGAGCATGTCTAAAACAGCTTTTATGTCAAAGGGAAATGCCACCTCAGTGCCCACTGCAGGCTCTGGCGCATGTCGAAAACAACATTTACTTCAAAGGGAAATGCCACCTCAGTGCCCACTGCAGTCCCTGGTGCATGTCTAAAACAGCATTTATATAAAAGGGAAATGCCACCTTAGTGCCCACTGCAGGCCCTGGCGCATGTCGAAAACAGCTTTTATGTCAAAGGAAATGCCACCTCAGTGCCCACTGCAGGCCGTGGCACATGTCTAAAACAGCTTTTATGTCTAAGGAAATGCCACCTTAGTGCCCACTGCAGGCCCTGGCGCATGTCGAAAACAACATTTACTTCAAAGGGAAATGCCACCTCAGTGCTCACTGCAGGCCCTGGGACATGTCTAAAATAAGCATTTATATAAAAGGGAAATGCAACCTCAGTGCCCACTGCAGGCCCTGGCGCATGTCTAAAACAGCTTTTATGTCAAAGGGAAATGCCACCTTAGTGCCCACTTCAGGCCCTGGCGCATGTCTCAAAATGCATTTATATAAAAGGGAAATGCCATCCAGTACCCACTGCAGGCCCTGGCGCATGTCTAAAGCAGCTTTTATGTCTAAGGGAAATGCCACCTCAGTGCCCACTGCAGGCCCTGGCGCATGTTGAAAACAGCTTTTATGTCAAAGGGAAATGCCACCTCAGTGCCCATTGCAGGCCCTGGCGCATGTCGAAAACAACATTTACTTCAAAGGGAAATACCACCTCAGTGCCCACTGCAAGCCCTGGCGCATGTCGAAAACAACATTTTCTTCAAAGGGAAATGCCACCTCAGTGCCAACTGCAGGCCCTGGCTCATGTCTAAAACAGCTTTTATGTCAAAGGGATATGCCACATGAGTGCCCACTGCAGGCCCTGGTGCCTGTCTAAAACAGCTTTTATCTCAAAGGAAATGCCACCTCAGTGCCCACTGCGGGCCCTGGCGCATGTCTAAAACAGCATTTATATAAAAGGAAATGCCACCCAAGTGCCCACTGCAGGCCCTGGCACATGTCTAAAACAGCTTTATGTCAACGAGAAATGCCACCTCAGTGCACTGCAGGTCCTGGCGCATGTCTAAAACAGCTTTTATGTCAAAGGGAAATGCCACCTCAGTGCCCACTGCAGGCCCTGGCGCATGTCTAAA
The DNA here is from genome assembly GCA_963921515.1 of Calotriton arnoldi. NCBI lineage: Eukaryota > Metazoa > Chordata > Amphibia > Caudata > Salamandridae > Calotriton > Calotriton arnoldi. The sequence goes on from CAWUFW010002046.1 coordinate 1,583,915, forward strand.
ACAGCTTTTATGTCAAAGGGAAATGCCACCTCAGTGCCCACTGCAGGCTCTGGCGCATGTCTAAAACAGCTTTTATGTCAAAGGGAAATGCCACCTCAGTGCCCACTGCAGGCCCTGGCGCATGTCTAAAACAGCATTTATAGATACAAAGGGAAATGCAACCTCAGTGCCCACACTGCAGGTCCTGGCGCATGTCTAAAACAGCTTTTATGTCAAAGGGAAATGCCACCTTAATGCCCACTGCAGGCCCTGGCGCATGTCTCAAACTGCATTTATATAAAGGGAAATGCCATCCAGTACCCACTGCAGGTCCTGGCGCATGTCTAAAGCAGCTTTTATGTCTAAGGGAAATGCCACCTCAGTGCCCACTGCAGACCGTGGCGCATGTTGAAAACAGCTTTTATGTCAAAGGGAAATGCCACCTCAGTGCCCACTGCAGGCCCTGGCGCATGTCGAAAACAGCTTTTATGTCAAAGGGAAATGCCACCTCAGTGCCCACTGCAGGCCCTGGCGCATGTCTAAAACAGCTTTTATGTCAAAGGGAAATGCCACCTCAGTGCCCACTGCAGGCCCTGGCGCATGTCTAAAACAGCATTTATATAAAAGGGAAATACCATCCAGTGCCCACTGCAGGCCCTGGCGCATGTCTAAAACAGCATTTATATAAAAGGAAATGCCACCCAAGTGCCCACTGCAGGCCCTGGCACATGTCTAAAACAGCTTTATGTCAAAGAGAAATGCCACCTCAGTGCCCACTGCAGGCCCTGGCACATGTCTAAAACAGCTTTTATGTCAAAGGGAAATGCCACCTCAATGCCCACTGCAGGCCCTGGCGCATGTCTAAAACAGCATTTATATAAAAGGGAAATGCCACCTCAGTGCCCACTGCAGGTCCTGGCGCATGTCTAAAACAGAATGTATATAAAAGGAAATGCCACCTCAGTGCCCACTGCAGGCCCTGGCGCATGTCTAAAACAGCTTTTATGTCAAAGGGAAATGCCACCTCAATGCCCACTGCAGGCCCTGGCGCATGTCTAAAACAGCATTTATATAAAAGGGAAATGCCACCTCAGTGCCCACTGCAGGTCCTGGCGCATGTCTAAAACAGCTTTTATGTCAAAGGGAAATGCCACCTCAATGCCCACTGCAGGCCCTGGCGCATGTCTAAAACAGCATTTATATAAAAGGAAATGCCATCTCAGTGCCCACTGCAGGTCCTGGCGCATGTCTAAAACGGAATGTATATAAAGGGAAATGCCACCTCAGTGCCCACTGCAGGCCCTGGCGCATGTCTAAAACAGCATTTATATAAAAGGAAATGCCACCTCAGTGCCCACTGCAGGCCCTGGCGCATGTCTAAAACTTCTTTAATGTCAAAAGAAAATGCCACCTCAGTGCTCACTGCAGGCCCTGGCGCATGTCGAAAACAACATTTACTTCAAAGGGAAATGCCACCTCAGTGCCCACTGCAGGCCCTGGCGCATGTCTAAAACAGCATTTATATAAAAGGGAAATGCCACCTTAGTGCCCTCTGCAGGCCCTGGCGCCTGTCTAAAACAGCAATTATATAAAAGGGAAATGTCACCTTAGTGCCCACTGCAAGCCCTGGTGCATGTCTAAAACAGCATTTATATAAAAGGGAAATGTCACCTCAGTGCCCACTGCAGGCCCTGGTGCATGTCTAAAACAGCTTTTATGTCAAAGGGAAATGCCACCTCAGTGCCCACTGCAGGCCCTGGCGCATGTCTAAAACAGCATTTATATAAAAGGGAAATGCCATCCAGTGCCCACTGCAGGCCCTGGCGCATGTCTAAAACAGCATTTATATAAAAGGGAAATGCCACCCAAGTGCCCACTGCAGGCCCTGGCACATGTCTAAAACAGCTTTATGTCAAAGAGAAATGCCACCTCAGTGCCCACTGCAGGCCCTGGCGCATGTCTAAAACAGCTTTTATGTCAAAGGGAAATGCCATCACAGTGTCCACTGCAGGCCGTGGCGCATGTCTAAAACAGCATTTATATAAAAGGGAAATGCCACCTCAGTGCCCACTGCAGGCCCTGGCGCATGTCTAAAACAGCTTTTATGTCAAAGGGAAATGCCACCTCAGTGCCCACTGCAGGCCCTGGCGCATGTCTAAAACAGCTTTTATGTCAAAGGGAAATGCCACCTCAGTGCCCACTGCAGGCCCTGGCGCATGTTGAAAACAGCTTTTATGTCAAAGGGAAATGCCACCTCAGTGCCCAATGCAGGCCCTGGCGCATGTCGAAAACAACATTTACTTCAAAGGAAATCCACCTCAGTGCCCACTGCAGGCCCTGGCGCATGTCTAAAACAGCTTTTATGTCAAAGGGAAATGCTACCTCAGTGCCCACTGCAGGCCCTGGCGCATGTTGAAAACAGCTTTTATGTCAAAGGGAAATGCCACCTCAGTGCCCACTGCAGGCCCTGGCGCATGTCGAAAACAACATTTACTTCAAAGGGAAATGCCACCTCAGTGCCCACTGCAGGCCCTGGCGCATGTTGAAAACAACATTTACTTCAACGGGAAATGCCACCTCAGTGCCCTCTGCAGGCCCTGGCACATGTCTAAAACAGCATTTATATAAAAGGAAAATGCCACCTCAGTGCACACTGCAGGCCCTGGCGCATGTCGAAAACAACATTTACTTCAAAGGGAAATGCCACCTCAGTGCCCACTGCAGGCCTTGGCACATGTCTAAAACAGCATTTATATAAAAGGGAAATGCCATCCAATGCCCACTGCAGGCCCTGGCGCATGTCTAAAACAGCTTTTATGTCAAAAGGAAATCCCACCTCAGTGCCCACTGCAGGCCCTGGCGCATGTCGAAAACAGCTTTTATGTCAAAGGAAATGCCACCTCAGTGCCCACTGCAGGCCCTGGTGCATGTCTAAAACAGCATTTATATAAAAGGGAAATGCCACCTCAGTGCCCACTGCAGGCCATGGCGCATGTCTAAAACAGCTTTTATGTCATGGAAATGCCACCTCAGTGCCCACTGCAGGCCCTGGCGCATGTCTAAAACAGCATTTATATAAAAGGGAAATGCCACCTCAGTGCCCACTGCAGGCCCTGGCGCATGTTGAAAACAACATTTACTTCAACTGGAAATGCCACCTCAGTGCCCTCTGCAGGCCGTGGCACATATCTAAAACAGCATTTATATAAAAAGGAAAATGCCACCTCAGTGCCCACTGCAGGCCCTGGCGCATGTCTAAAACAGCTTTTATGTCAAAGGAAATGCCATCACAGTGTCCACTGCAGGCCGTGGCGCATGTCTAAAACAGCATTTATATAAAAGGGAAATGCCACCTCAGTGCCCACTGCAGGCCCTGGCGCATGTCTAAAACAGCTTTTATGTCAAAGGGAAATGCCACCTCAGTGCCCACTGCAGGCCCTGGCGCATGTCTAAAACAGCTTTTATGTCAAAGGGAAATGCCACCTCAGTGCCCACTGCAGGCCCTGGCGCATGTTGAAAACAGCTTTTATGTCAAAGGGAAATGCCACCTCAGTGCCCAATGCAGGCCCTGGCGCATGTCGAAAACAACATTTACTTCAAAGGGAAATCCACCTCAGTGCCCACTGCAGGCCCTGGCGCATGTCTAAAACAGCTTTTATGTCAAAGGGAAATGCTACCTCAGTGCCCACTGCAGGCCCTGGCGCATGTTGAAAACAGCTTTTATGTCAAAGGGAAATGCCACCTCAGTGCCCACTGCAGGCCCTGGCGCATGTCGAAAACAACATTTACTTCAAAGGGAAATGCCACCTCAGTGCCCACTGCAGGCCCTGGCGCATGTTGAAAACAACATTTACTTCAACGGGAAATGCCACCTCAGTGCCCTCTGCAGGCCCTGGCACATGTCTAAAACAGCATTTATATAAAAAGGAAAATGCCACCTCAGTGCACACTGCAGGCCCTGGCGCATGTCGAAAACAACATTTACTTCAAAGGGAAATGCCACCTCAGTGCCCACTGCAGGCCTTGGCACATGTCTAAAACAGCATTTATATAAAAGGGAAATGCCATCCAATGCCCACTGCAGGCCCTGGCGCATGTCTAAAACAGCTTTTATGTCAAAAGGAAATCCCACCTCAGTGCCCACTGCAGGCCCTGGCGCATGTCGAAAACAGCTTTTATGTCAAAGGGAAATGCCACCTCAGTGCCCACTGCAGGCCCTGGTGCATGTCTAAAACAGCATTTATATAAAAGGGAAATGCCACCTCAGTGCCCACTGCAGGCCATGGCGCATGTCTAAAACAGCTTTTATGTCATGGAAATGCCACCTCAGTGCCCACTGCAGGCCCTGGCGCATGTCTAAAACAGCATTTATATAAAAGGAAATGCCACCTCAGTGCCCACTGCAGGCCCTGGCGCATGTTGAAAACAACATTTACTTCAACTGGAAATGCCACCTCAGTGCCCTCTGCAGGCCGTGGCACATATCTAAAACAGCATTTATATAAAAGGAAAATGCCACCTCAGTGCCCACTGCAAGCCCTGGCGCATGTTGAAAACAACATTTACTTCAATGTGAAATGCCACCTCAGTGCCCACTGCAGGCCCCGGCGCATGTCTAAAACAGCTTTTATGTCAAGGAAATGCCACCTCAGTGCCCACTGCAGGCCCTGGCGCATGTCTAAAGCAGCTTTTATGTCTAAGGGAAATGCCACCTCAGTGCCCACTGCAGGCCCTGGCGCATGTTGAAAACAGCTTTTATGTCAAAGGGAAATGCCTCCTCAGTGCCCATTGCAGGCCCTGGCGCATGTCGAAAACAACATTTACTGCAAAGGGAAATGCCACCTCAGTGCCCACTGCAGGCCCTGGCGCATGTCGAAAACAACATTTTCTTCAAAGGGAAATGCCACCTCAGTGCCAACTGCAGGCCCTGGAGCATGTCTAAAACAGCTTTTATGTCAAAGGGAAATGCCACCTCAGTGCCCACTGCAGGCTCTGGCGCATGTCGAAAACAACATTTACTTCAAAGGGAAATGCCACCTCAGTGCCCACTGCAGTCCCTGGTGCATGTCTAAAACAGCATTTATATAAAAGGGAAATGCCACCTTAGTGCCCACTGCAGGCCCTGGCGCATGTCGAAAACAGCTTTTATGTCAAAGGGAAATGCCACCTCAGTGCCCACTGCAGGCCGTGGCACATGTCTAAAACAGCTTTTATGTCTAAGGAAATGCCACCTTAGTGCCCACTGCAGGCCCTGGCGCATGTCGAAAACAACATTTACTTCAAAGGGAAATGCCACCTCAGTGCCCACTGCAGGCCCTGGCGCATGTCTAAAACAGCATTTATATAAAAGGGAAATGCCACCTCAGTGCCCACTGCAGGTCCTGGCACATGTCTAAAACAGCTTTTATGTCAAAGGGAAATGCCACCTCAATGCCCACTGCAGGCCCTGGCGCATGTCTAAAACAGCATTTATATAAAAGGGAAATGCCACCTCAGTGCCCACTGCAGGTCCTGGCGCATGTCTAAAACAGAATGTATATAAAAGGGAAATGCCACCTCAGTGCCCACTGCAGGCCCTGGCGCATGTCTAAAACAGCTTTTATGTCAAAGGGAAATGCCACCTCAATGCCCACTGCAGGCCCTGGCGCATGTCTAAAACAGCATTTATATAAAAGGGAAATGCCACCTCAGTGCCCACTGCAGGTCCTGGCGCATGTCTAAAACAGCTTTTATGTCAAAGGGAAATGCCACCTCAATGCCCACTGCAGGCCCTGGCGCATGTCTAAAACAGCATTTATATAAAAGGGAAATGCCATCTCAGTGCCCACTGCAGGTCCTGGCGCATGTCTAAAACAGAATGTATATAAAAGGGAAATGCCACCTCAGTGCCCACTGCAGGCCCTGGCGCATGTCTAAAACAGCATTTATATAAAAGGGAAATGCCACCTCAGTGCCCACTGCAGGCCCTGGCGCATGTCTAAAACTTCTTTAATGTCAAAAGAAAATGCCACCTCAGTGCTCACTGCAGGCCCTGGCGCATGTCGAAAACAACATTTACTTCAAAGGGAAATGCCACCTCAGTGCCCACTGCAGGCCCTGGCGCATGTCTAAAACAGCATTTATATAAAAGGGAAATGCCACCTTAGTGCCCTCTGCAGGCCCTGGCGCCTGTCTAAAACAGCAATTATATAAAAGGGAAATGTCACCTTAGTGCCCACTGCAAGCCCTGGTGCATGTCTAAAACAGCATTTATATAAAAGGAAATGTCACCTCAGTGCCCACTGCAGGCCCTGGTGCATGTCTAAAACAGCTTTTATGTCAAAGGGAAATGCCACCTCAGTGCCCACTGCAGGCCCTGGCGCATGTCTAAAACAGCATTTATATAAAAGGGAAATGCCATCCAGTGCCCACTGCAGGCCCTGGCGCATGTCTAAAACAGCATTTATATAAAAGGAAATGCCACCCAAGTGCCCACTGCAGGCCCTGGCACATGTCTAAAACAGCTTTATGTCAAAGAGAAATGCCACCTCAGTGCCCACTGCAGGCCCTGGCGCATGTCTAAAACAGCTTTTATGTCAAAGGGAAATGCCATCACAGTGTCCACTGCAGGCCGTGGCGCATGTCTAAAACAGCATTTATATAAAGGGAAATGCCACCTCAGTGCCCACTGCAGGCCCTGGCGCATGTCTAAAACAGCTTTTATGTCAAAGGGAAATGCCACCTCAGTGCCCACTGCAGGCCCTGGCGCATGTCTGAAAACAGCTTTTATGTCAAAGGGAAATGCCACCTCAGTGCCCAATGCAGGCCCTGGCGCATGTCGAAAACAACATTTACTTCAAAGGGAAATCCACCTCAGTGCCCACTGCAGGCCCTGGCGCATGTCTAAAACAGCTTTTATGTCAAAGGGAAATGCTACCTCAGTGCCCACTGCAGGCCCTGGCGCATGTTGAAAACAGCTTTTATGTCAAAGGGAAATGCCACCTCAGTGCCCACTGCAGGCCCTGGCGCATGTCGAAAACAACATTTACTTCAAAGGAAATGCCACCTCAGTGCCCACTGCAGGCCCTGGCGCATGTTGAAAACAACATTTACTTCAACGGGAAATGCCACCTCAGTGCCCTCTGCAGGCCCTGGCACATGTCTAAAACAGCATTTATATAAAAAGGAAAATGCCACCTCAGTGCACACTGCAGGCCCTGGCGCATGTCGAAAACAACATTTACTTCAAAGGGAAATGCCACCTCAGTGCCCACTGCAGGCCTTGGCACATGTCTAAAACAGCATTTATATAAAAGGAAATGCCATCCAATGCCCACTGCAGGCCCTGGCGCATGTCTAAAACAGCTTTTATGTCAAAAGGAAATCCCACCTCAGTGCCCACTGCAGGCCCTGGCGCATGTCGAAAACAGCTTTTATGTCAAAGGGAAATGCCACCTCAGTGCCCACTGCAGGCCCTGGTGCATGTCTAAAACAGCATTTATATAAAAGGAAATGCCACCTCAGTGCCCACTGCAGGCCATGGCGCATGTCTAAAACAGCTTTTATGTCATGGAAATGCCACCTCAGTGCCCACTGCAGGCCCTGGCGCATGTCTAAAACAGCATTTATATAAAAGGGAAATGCCACCTCAGTGCCCACTGCAGGCCCTGGCGCATGTTGAAAACAACATTTACTTCAACTGGAAATGCCACCTCAGTGCCCTCTGCAGGCCGTGGCACATATCTAAAACAGCATTTATATAAAAAGGAAAATGCCACCTCAGTGCCCACTGCAGGCCCTGGCGCATGTCTAAAACAGCTTTTATGTCAAAGGGAAATGCCATCACAGTGTCCACTGCAGGCCGTGGCGCATGTCTAAAACAGCATTTATATAAAAGGGAAATGCCACCTCAGTGCCCACTGCAGGCCCTGGCGCATGTCTAAAACAGCTTTTATGTCAAAGGAAAATGCCACCTCAGTGCCCACTGCAGGCCCTGGCGCATGTCTAAAACAGCTTTTATGTCAAAGGGAAATGCCACCTCAGTGCCCACTGCAGGCCCTGGCGCATGTTGAAAACAGCTTTTATGTCAAAGGGAAATGCCACCTCAGTGCCCAATGCAGGCCCTGGCGCATGTCGAAAACAACATTTACTTCAAAGGGAAATCCACCTCAGTGCCCACTGCAGGCCCTGGCGCATGTCTAAAACAGCTTTTATGTCAAAGGAAATGCTACCTCAGTGCCCACTGCAGGCCCTGGCGCATGTTGAAAACAGCTTTTATGTCAAAGGGAAATGCCACCTCAGTGCCCACTGCAGGCCCTGGCGCATGTCGAAAACAACATTTACTTCAAAGGGAAATGCCACCTCAGTGCCCACTGCAGGCCCTGGCGCATGTTGAAAACAACATTTACTTCAACGGGAAATGCCACCTCAGTGCCCTCTGCAGGCCCTGGCACATGTCTAAAACAGCATTTATATAAAAGGAAAATGCCACCTCAGTGCACACTGCAGGCCCTGGCGCATGTCGAAAACAACATTTACTTCAAAGGGAAATGCCACCTCAGTGCCCACTGCAGGCCTTGGCACATGTCTAAAACAGCATTTATATAAAAGGGAAATGCCATCCAATGCCCACTGCAGGCCCTGGCGCATGTCTAAAACAGCTTTTATGTCAAAAGGAAATCCCACCTCAGTGCCCACTGCAGGCCCTGGCGCATGTCGAAAACAGCTTTTATGTCAAAGGAAATGCCACCTCAGTGCCCACTGCAGGCCCTGGTGCATGTCTAAAACAGCATTTATATAAAAGGGAAATGCCACCTCAGTGCCCACTGCAGGCCATGGCGCATGTCTAAAACAGCTTTTATGTCATGGAAATGCCACCTCAGTGCCCACTGCAGGCCCTGGCGCATGTCTAAAACAGCATTTATATAAAGGGAAATGCCACCTCAGTGCCCACTGCAGGCCCTGGCGCATGTTGAAAACAACATTTACTTCAACTGGAAATGCCACCTCAGTGCCCTCTGCAGGCCGTGGCACATATCTAAAACAGCATTTATATAAAAAGGAAAATGCCACCTCAGTGCCCACTGCAAGCCCTGGCGCATGTTGAAAACAACATTTACTTCAATGTGAAATGCCACCTCAGTGCCCACTGCAGGCCCCGGCGCATGTCTAAAACAGCTTTTATGTCAAGGAAATGCCACCTCAGTGCCCACTGCAGGCCCTGGCGCATGTCTAAAGCAGCTTTTATGTCTAAGGGAAATGCCACCTCAGTGCCCACTGCAGGCCCTGGCGCATGTTGAAAACAGCTTTTATGTCAAAGGGAAATGCCTCCTCAGTGCCCATTGCAGGCCCTGGCGCATGTCGAAAACAACATTTACTGCAAAGGAAATGCCACCTCAGTGCCCACTGCAGGCCCTGGCGCATGTCGAAAACAACATTTTCTTCAAAGGAAATGCCACCTCAGTGCCAACTGCAGGCCCTGGAGCATGTCTAAAACAGCTTTTATGTCAAAGGGAAATGCCACCTCAGTGCCCACTGCAGGCTCTGGCGCATGTCGAAAACAACATTTACTTCAAAGGGAAATGCCACCTCAGTGCCCACTGCAGTCCCTGGTGCATGTCTAAAACAGCATTTATATAAAAGGGAAATGCCACCTTAGTGCCCACTGCAGGCCCTGGCGCATGTCGAAAACAGCTTTTATGTCAAAGGGAAATGCCACCTCAGTGCCCACTGCAGGCCGTGGCACATGTCTAAAACAGCTTTTATGTCTAAGGGAAATGCCACCTTAGTGCCCACTGCAGGCCCTGGCGCATGTCGAAAACAACATTTACTTCAAAGGGAAATGCCACCTCAGTGCTCACTGCAGGCCCTGGGACATGTCTAAAATAAGCATTTATATAAAAGGGAAATGCAACCTCAGTGCCCACTGCAGGCCCTGGCGCATGTCTAAAACAGCTTTTATGTCAAAGGGAAATGCCACCTTAGTGCCCACTTCAGGCCCTGGCGCATGTCTCAAAATGCATTTATATAAAAGGGAAATGCCATCCAGTACCGACTGCAGGCCCTGGCGCATGTCTAAAGCAGCTTTTATGTCTAAGGGAAATGCCACCTCAGTGCCCACTGCAGGCCCTGGCGCATGTTGAAAACAGCTTTTATGTCAAAGGGAAATGCCACCTCAGTGCCCATTGCAGGCCCTGGCGCATGTCGAAAACAACATTTACTTCAAAGGGAAATACCACCTCAGTGCCCACTGCAAGCTCCTGGCGCATGTCGAAAACAACATTTTCTTCAAAGGGAAATGCCACCTCAGTGCCAACTGCAGGCCCTGGCTCATGTCTAAAACAGCTTTTATGTCAAAGGGATATGCCACATGAGTGCCCACTGCAGGCCCTGGTGCCTGTCTAAAACAGCTTTTATCTCAAAGGAAATGCCACCTCAGTGCCCACTGCGGGCCCTGGCGCATGTCTAAAACAGCATTTATATAAAGGGAAATGCCACCCAAGTGCCCACTGCAGGCCCTGGCACATGTCTAAAACAGCTTTATGTCAACGAGAAATGCCACCTCAGTGCACTGCAGGCCCTGGCGCATGTCTAAAACAGCTTTTATGTCAAAGGGAAATGCCACCTCAGTGCCCACTGCAGGCCCTGGCGCATGTCTAAAACAGCTTTTATGTCAAAGGGAAATGCCACCTCAGTGCCCACTGCAGGCTCTGGCGCATGTCTAAAGCAGCTTTTATGTCAAAGGGAAATGCCACCTCAGTGCCCACTGCAGGCCCTGGCACATGTCTAAAACAGCATTTCTATAAAAGGGAAATGCAACCTCAGTGCCCACTGCAGGTCCTGGCGCATGTCTAAAACAGCTTTTATGTCAAAGGGAAATGCCACCTTAATGCCCACTGCAGGCCCTGGCGCATGTCTCAAACTGCATTTATATAAAAGGGAAATGCCATCCAGTACCCACTGCAGGCCCTGGCGCATGTCTAAAGCAGCTTTTATGTCTAAGGGAAATGCCACCTCAGTGCCCACTGCAGACCGTGGCGCATGTTGAAAACAGCTTTTATGTCAAAGGGAAATGCCACCTCAGTGCCCACTGCAGGCCCTGGCGCATGTCGAAAACAGCTTTATGTCAAAGGGAAATGCCACCTCAGTGCCCACTGCAGGCCCTGGCGCATGTCTAAAACAGCTTTTATGTCAAAGGGAAATGCCACCTCAGTGCCCACTGCAGGCCCTGGCGCATGTCTAAAACAGCATTTATATAAAGGGAAATACCATCCAGTGCCCACTGCAGGCCCTGGCGCATGTCTAAAACAGCATTTATATAAAAGGAAATGCCACCCAAGTGCCCACTGCAGGCCCTGGCACATGTCTAAAACAGCTTTATGTCAAAGAGAAATGCCACCTCAGTGCCCACTGCAGGCCCTGGCACATGTCTAAAACAGCTTTTATGTCAAAGGGAAATGCCACCTCAATGCCCACTGCAGGCCCTGGCGCATGTCTAAAACAGCATTTATATAAAAGGGAAATGCCACCTCAGTGCCCACTGCAGGTCCTGGCGCATGTCTAAAACAGAATGTATATAAAAGGAAATGCCACCTCAGTGCCCACTGCAGGCCCTGGCGCATGTCTAAAACAGCTTTTATGTCAAAGGGAAATGCCACCTCAATGCCCACTGCAGGCCCTGGCGCATGTCTAAAACAGCATTTATATAAAAGGAAATGCCACCTCAGTGCCCACTGCAGGTCCTGGCGCATGTCTAAAACAGCTTTTATGTCAAAGGAAATGCCACCTCAATGCCCACTGCAGGCCCTGGCGCATGTCTAAAACAGCATTTATATAAAAGGGAAATGCCACCTCAGTGCCCACTGCAGGTCCTGGCGCATGTCTAAAACAGAATGTATATAAAAGGGAAATGCCACCTCAGTGCCCACTGCAGGCCCTGGCGCATGTCTAAAACAGCATTTATATAAAAGGGAAATGCCACCTCAGTGCCCACTGCAGGCCCTGGCGCATGTCTAAAACAGCATTTATATAAAAGGGAAATGCCACCTTAGTGCCCTCTGCAGGCCCTGGCGCCTGTCTAAAACAGCAATTATATAAAAGGGAAATGTCACCTTAGTGCCCACTGCAAGCCCTGGTGCATGTCTAAAACAGCATTTAAATAAAAGGGAAATGTCACCTCAGTGCCCACTGCAGGCCCTGGTGCATGTCTAAAACAGCTTTGATGTCAAAGGGAAATGCTACCTGAGTGCCACTGCAGGCCTTGGCACATGTCTAAAACAGCATTTATGTCAAAGGGTTATGCCACCCCAGTGCCCACTGCAGACCCTGGCGCATGTCTAAAACAGCTTTAATGTCAAAGGGACATGCCACCTCAGTGCCACTGCAGACCCTGGCGCATGTCTAAAACACCTTTTAATTAAAAGGGAAATGCCATCCAATGCCCACTGCAGGCCCTGGCACATGTCTAAAATAGCATTTATACAAAAGGGAAATGCCACCCAAGTGCCCACTGCAGGCCCTAGCGCATGTCTAAAACAGCTTTTATGTCAAAGGGAAATGCCACCTCAGTGCCCACTGCAGGCCCTGGCGCATGTCTAAAACAGCATTTATATCAAAGGGAAATGCCACCTCAGTGCCCACTGCAGGCCCTGGCGCATGTCTAAAACAGCATTTATATAAAAGGGAAATGCCTCCTCAGTGCCCACTGCAGGCCCTGGCGCATGTTGAAAACAACATTTACTTCAACTGGAAATGCCACCTCAGTGCCCTCTGCAGGACGTGGCACATATCTAAAACAGCATTTATATAAAAAGGAAAATGCCACCTCAGTGCCCACTGCAAGCCCTGGCGCATGTTGAAAACAACATTTACTTCAATGTGAAATGCCACCTCAGTGCCCACTGCAGGCCCCGGCGCATGTCTAAAACAGCTTTTTGTCAAGGAAATGCCACCTCAGTGCCCACTGCAGGCCCTGGCGCATGTCTAAAGCAGCTTTTATGTCTAAGGGAAATGCCACCTCAGTGCCCACTGCAGGCCCTGGCGCATGTTGAAAACAGCTTTTATGTCAAAGGGAAATGCCACCTCAGTGCCCATTGCAGGCCCTTGCGCATGTCGAAAACAACATTTACTGCAAAGGGAAATGCCACCTCAGTGCCCACTGCAGGCCCTGGCGCATGTCGAAAACAACATTTTCTTCAAAGGGAAATGCCACCTCAGTGCCAAATGCAGGCCCTGGAGCATGTCTAAAACAGCTTTTATGTCAAAGGGAAATGCCACCTCAGTGCCCACTGCAGGCTCTGGCGCATGTCGAAAACAACATTTACTTCAAAGGGAAATGCCACCTCAGTGCCCACTGCAGTCCCTGGTGCATGTCTAAAACAGCATTTATATAAAAGGAAATGCCACCTTAGTGCCCACTGCAGGCCCTGGCGCATGTCGAAAACAGCTTTTATGTCAAAGGGAAATGCCACCTCAGTGCCCACTGCAGGCCGTGGCACATGTCTAAAACAGCTTTTATGTCTAAGGGAAATGCCACCTTAGTGCCCACTGCAGGCCCTGGCGCATGTCGAAAACAACATTTACTTCAAAGGGAAATGCCACCTCAGTGCTCACTGCAGGCCCTGGGACATGTCTAAAATAAGCATTTATATAAAAGGAAATGCAACCTCAGTGCCCACTGCAGGCCCTGGCGCATGTCTAAAACAGCTTTTATGTCAAAGGGAAATGCCACCTTAGTGCCCACTTCAGGCCCTGGCGCATGTCTCAAAATGCATTTATATAAAAGGAAATGCCATCCAGTACCCACTGCAGGCCCTGGCGCATGTCTAAAACAGCATTTATATAAAAGGGAAATGCCACCTTAGTGCCCACTGCAGGCCCTGGCGCATGTCGAAAACAGCTTTTATGTCAAAGGAAATGCCACCTCAGTGCCCACTGCAGGCCGTGGCACATGTCTAAAACAGCTTTTATGTCTAAGGGAAATGCCACCTTAGTGCCCACTGCAGGCCCTGGCGCATGTCGATAACAACTTTTACTTCAAAGGGAAATGCCACCTCAGTGCCCACTGCAGGCCCTGGGACATGTCTAAAATAAGCATTTATATAAAAGGGAAATGCAACCTCAGTGCCCACTGCAGGCCCTGGCGCATGTCTAAAATAGCATTTATACAAAAGGGAAATGCCACCCAAGTGCCCACTGCAGGCCCTGGCACATGTTTAAAACAGCTTTTATGTCAAAGGGAAATGCCACCTTAGTGCCCACTTCAGGCCCTGGCGCATGTCTCAAAATGCATTTATATAAAAGGGAAATGCCATCCAGTACCCACTGCAGGCCCTGGCGCATGTCTAAAGCAGCTTTTATGTCTAAGGGAAATGCCACCTCAGTGCCCACTGCAGGCCCTGGCGCATGTTGAAAACAGCTTTTATGTCAAAGGGAAATGCCACCTCAGTGCCCATTGCAGGCCCTGGCGCATGTCGAAAACAACATTTACTTCAAAGGGAAATACCACCTCAGTGCCCACTGCAAGCCCTGGCGCATGTCGAAAACAACATTTTCTTCAAAGGGAAATGCCACCTCAGTGCCAACTGCAGGCCCTGGCTCATGTCTAAAACAGCTTTTATGTCAAAGGGATATGCCACATGAGTGCCCACTGCAGGCCCTCGTGCCTGTCTAAAACAGCTTTTATCTCAAAGGGAAATGCCACCTCAGTGCCCACTGCAGGCCCTGGCGCATGTCTAAAACAGCATTTATATAAAAGGGAAATGCCACCTAAGTGCCCACTGCAGGCCCTGGCACATGTCTAAAACAGCTTTATGTCAACGAGAAATGCCACCTCAGTGCACTGCAGGCCCTGGCGCATGTCTAAAACAGCTTTTATGTCAAAGGGAAATGCCACCTCAGTGCCCACTGCAGGCCCTGGCGCATGTCTAAAACAGCTTTTATGTCAAAGGGAAATGCCACCTCAGTGCCCACTGCAGGCTCTGGCGCATGTCTAAAGCAGCTTTTATGTCAAAGGGAAATGCCACCTCAGTGCCCACTGCAGGCCCTGGCACATGTCTAAAACAGCATTTATATAAAAAGGAAATGCAACCTCAGTGCCCACTGCAGGTCCTGGCGCATGTCTAAAACAGCTTTTATGTCAAAGGGAAATGCCACCTTAATGCCCACTGCAGGCCCTGGCGCATGTCTCAAACTGCATTTATATAAAAGGGAAATGCCATCCAGTACCCACTGCAGGCCCTGGCGCATGTCTAAAGCAGCTTTTATGTCTAAGGGAAATGCCACCTCAGTGCCCACTGCAGACCGTGGCGCATGTTGAAAACAGCTTTTATGTCAAAGGGAAATGCCACCTCAGTGCCCACTGCAGGCTCTGGCGCATGTCTAAAGCAGCTTTTATGTCAAAGGAAATGCCACCTCAGTGCCCACTGCAGGCCCTGGCACATGTCTAAAACAGCATTTATATAAAAGGAAATGCAACCTCAGTGCCCACTGCAGGTCCTGGCGCATGTCTAAAACAGCTTTTATGTCAAAGGAAATGCCACCTTAATGCCCACTGCAGGCCCTGGCGCATGTCTCAAACTGCATTTATATAAAAGGGAAATGCCATCCAGTACCCACTGCAGGCCCTGGCGCATGTCTAAAGCAGCTTTTATGTCTAAGGGAAATGCCACCTCAGTGCCCACTGCAGACCGTGGCGCATGTTGAAAACAGCTTTTATGTCAAAGGGAAATGCCACCTCAGTGCCCACTGCAGGCCCTGGCGCATGTCGAAAACAACATTTTCTTCAAAGGGAAATGCCACCTCAGTGCCAACTGCAGGCCCTTGTGCCTGTCTAAAACAGCTTTTATGTCAAAGGGAAATGCCACCTCAGTGCCCACTGCAGGCCCTGGCGCATGTCTAAAACAGCATTTATATAAAAGGGAAATGCCATCCAGTGCCCACTGCAGGCCCTGGCGCATGTCTAAAACAGCATTTATATAAAAGGGAAATGCCATCCAGTGCCCACTGCAGGCCCTGGCGCATGTCTAAAACAGCATTTATATAAAAGGAAATGCCACCCAAGTGCCCACTGCAGGCCCTGGCACATGTCTAAAACAGCTTTATGTCAAAGAGAAATGCCACCTCAGTGCCCACTGCAGGCCCTGGCACATGTCTAAAACAGCTTTTATGTCAAAGGAAATGCCACCTCAATGCCCACTGCAGGCCCTGGCGCATGTCTAAAACAGCATTTATATAAAAGAGAAATGCCACCTCAGTGCCCACTGCAGGTCCTGGCGCATGTCTAAAACAGAATGTATATAAAAGGGAAATGCCACCTCAGTGCCCACTGCAGGCCCTGGCGCATGTCTAAAACAGCTTTTATGTCAAAGGAAATGCCACCTCAATGCCCACTGCAGGCCCTGGCGCATGTCTAAAACAGCATTTATATAAAGGGAAATGCCACCTCAGTGCACACTGCAGGTCCTGGCGCATGTCTAAAACAGCTTTTATGTCAAAGGAAATGCCACCTCAATGCCCACTGCAGGCCCTGGCGCATGTCTAAAACAGCATTTATATAAAGGGAAATGCCACCTCAGTGCCCACTGCAGGTCCTGGCGCATGTCTAAAACAGAATGTATATAAAAGGGAAATGCCACCTCAGTGCCCACTGCAGGCCCTGGCGCATGTCTAAAACATCATTTATATAAAAGGGAAATGCCACCTCAGTGCCCACTGCAGGCCCTGGCGCATGTCTAAAACTTCTTTAATGTCAAAAGAAAATGACACCTCAGTGCTCACTGCAGGCCCTGGCGCATGTCGAAAACAACATTTACTTCAAAGGGAAATGCCACCTCAGTGCCCACTGCAGGCCCTGGCGCATGTCTAAAACAGCATTTATATAAAAGGGAAATGCCACCTTAGTGCCCTCTGCAGGCCCTGGCGCCTGTCTAAAACAGCAATTATATAAAAGGGAAATGTCACCTCAGTGCCCACTGCAAGCCCTGGTGCATGTCTAAAACAGCTTTGATGTCAAAGGGAAATGCTACCTGAGTGCCCACTGCAGGCCTTGGCACATGTCTAAAACAGCATTTATGTCAAAGGGTTATGCCACCCCAGTGCCCACTGCAGACCCTGGCGCATGTCTAAAACAGCTTTAATGTCAAAGGGACATGCCACCTCAGTGCCACTGCAGACCCTGGCGCATGTCTAAAACACCTTTTATATAAAAGGGAAATGCCATCCAATGCCCACTGCAGGCCCTGGCACATGTCTAAAATAGCATTTATACAAAAGGGAAATGCCACCCAAGTGCCCACTGCAGGCCCTTGTGCCTGTCTAAAACAGCTTTTATGTCAAAGGGAAATGCCACCTCAGTGCCCACTGCAGGCCCTGGCGCATGTCTAAAACAGCATTTATATAAAAGGGAAATGCCATCCAGTGCCCACTGCAGGCCCTGGCGCATGTCTAAAACAGCATTTATATAAAAGGGAAATGCCATCCAGTGCCCACTGCAGGCCCTGGCGCATGTCTAAAACAGCATTTATATAAAAGGGAAATGCCACCCAAGTGCCCACTGCAGGCCCTGGCACATGTCTAAAACAGCTTTATGTCAAAGAGAAATGCCACCTCAGTGCCCACTGCAGGCCCTGGCACATGTCTAAAACAGCTTTTATGTCAAAGGGAAATGCCACCTCAATGCCCACTGGAGGCCCTGGCGCATGTCTAAAACAGCATTTATATAAAAGAGAAATGCCACCTCAGTGCCCACTGCAGGTCCTGGCGCATGTCTAAAACAGAATGTATATAAAAGGGAAATGCCACCTCAGTGCCCACTGCAGGCCCTGGCGCATGTCTAAAACAGCTTTTATGTCAAAGGGAAATGCCACCTCAATGCCCACTGCAGGCCCTGGCGCATGTCTAAAACAGCATTTATATAAAAGGGAAATGCCACCTCAGTGCACACTGCAGGTCCTGGCGCATGTCTAAAACAGCTTTTATGTCAAAGGGAAATGCCACCTCAATGCCCACTGCAGGCCCTGGCGCATGTCTAAAACAGCATTTATATAAAGGGAAATGCCACCTCAGTGCCCACTGCAGGTCCTGGCGCATGTCTAAAACAGAATGTATATAAAAGGGAAATGCCACCTCAGTGCCCACTGCAGGCCCTGGCGCATGTCTAAAACATCATTTATATAAAAGGAAATGCCACCTCAGTGCCCACTGCAGGCCCTGGCGCATGTCTAAAACTTCTTTAATGTCAAAAGAAAATGCCACCTCAGTGCTCACTGCAGGCCCTGGCGCATGTCGAAAACAACATTTACTTCAAAGGGAAATGCCACCTCAGTGCCCACTGCAGGCCCTGGCGCATGTCTAAAACAGCATTTATATAAAAGGAAATGCCACCTTAGTGCCCTCTGCAGGCCCTGGCGCCTGTCTAAAACAGCAATTATATAAAAGGGAAATGTCACCTCAGTGCCCACTGCAAGCCCTGGTGCATGTCTAAAACAGCTTTGATGTCAAAGGGAAATGCTACCTGAGTGCCCACTGCAGGCCTTGGCACATGTCTAAAACAGCATTTATGTCAAAGGGTTATGCCACCCCAGTGCCCACTGCAGACCCTGGCGCATGTCTAAAACAGCTTTAATGTCAAAGGGACATGCCACCTCAGTGCCACTGCAGACCCTGGCGCATGTCTAAAACACCTTTTATATAAAAGGGAAATGCCATCCAATGCCCACTGCAGGCCCTGGCACATGTCTAAAATAGCATTTATACAAAGGGAAATGCCACCCAAGTGCCCACTGCAGGCCCTAGCGCATGTCTAAAACAGCTTTTATGTCAAAGGAAATGCCACCCCAGTGGCCACTGCAAGCCCTGGCACATGTCCAAAACAGCATTTATATAAAGGGAAATGCCATTCAGTGGCCACTGCAGGCCCTAGCGCATGTCTAAAACAGCTTTTATATAAATGGGAAATGCCACCTCAGTGCCCACTGCAGGCCCTGGTGCATGTCTAAAACAACATTTACTTCAAAGGAAATCCCACCTCCATGCCCACTGCAGGCCCTGGCGCATGTCTAAAACAGAATGTATATAAAAGGGAAATGCCACCTCAGTGCCCACTGCAGGCCCTGGCGCATGTCTAAAACAGCATTTATATAAAAGGGAAATGCCACCTCAGTGCCCACTGCAGGCCCTGGTGCATGTCTAAAACTTCTTTAATGTCAAAAGAAAATGCCACCTCAGTGCTCACTGCAGGCTCTGGCGCATGTCGAAAACAACATTTACTTCAAAGGGAAATGCCACCTCAGTGCCCACTGCAGGCCCTGGCGCATGTCTAAAACAGCATTTATAGAAAAGGGAAATGCCACCTTAGTGCCCACTGCAGGCCCTGGCGCATGTCTTAAACAGCATTTATATAAAAGGGAAATGTCACCTCAGTGCCCACTGCAAGCCCTGGTGCATGTCTAAAACAGCATTTATATAAAAGGGAAATGCCACCTCAGTGCCCACTGCAGGCCCTGGTGCATGTCTAAAACAGCTTTGATGTCAAAGGGAAATGCTACCTGAGTGCCCACTGCAGGCCTTGGCACATGTCTAAAACAGCATTTATGTCAAAGGGTTATGCCACCCAAGTGCCCACTGCAGACCCTGGCGCATGTCTAAAACAGCTTTAATGTCAAAGGGACATGCCACCTCAGTGCCACTGCAGACCCTGGCGCATGTCTAAAACACCTTTTATATAAAAGGAAATGCCATCCAATGCCCACTGCAGGCCCTGGCACATGTCTAAAATAGCATTTATACAAAAGGAAATGCCACCCAAGTGCCCACTGCAGGCCCTAGCGCATGTCTAAAACAGCTTTTATGTCAAAGGGAAATGCCACCCCAGTGGCCACTGCAAGCCCTGGCACATGTCCAAAACAGCATTTATATAAAAGGGAAATGCCATTCAGTGCCCACTGCAGGCCCTAGCGCATGTCTAAAACAGCTTTTATATAAATGGGAAATGCCACCTCAGTGCCCACTGCAGGCCCTGGCGCATGTCTAAAACAACATTTACTTCAAAGGAAATCCCACCTCCATGCCCACTGCAGGCCCTGGCGCATGTCTAAAACAGCATTTATATAAAAGGGAAATGCCACCTCACTGCCCACTGCAGGCCCTGGCGCATGTCTAAAACTGCTTTTACATGAAAGGGAAATACTACCACAGTGCCAACTGCAGGCCCTGGTGCATGTCTAAAGCAGCATTTAAATTAAAGGCAAATGCCACCTCAGGGCCCACTCAAGGCCCTGGCGCATGTCTAAAACAGCATTTACTTCAAAGGGAAATGCCACCTCAGTGCCGAGTGCAGGCCTTGGCGCATGTCTAAAACAGCTTTTATGTCAAAGCGAAATGCCACCTCAGTGCCCATTGTAGGCCCTGGTACATGTCTTAGGCCCTGGCGCATGTCTAAAACAGCATTTATTTAAAAGGGAAATACCACCTTAGTGCCCACTGCAGGACCTGGCGCATGTCTAAAACAACTTTTATGTCTAAGGGAAATGCCACCTTAGTGTCCACTGCAGGCCCTGGCGCATGTCTAAAACAGCTTTTATGTGTAGGAAATGCCACCTCAGTGCCCACTGCAGGCCCTGGCGCATGTCTAAAACAGCATTTATGTCAAAAGGAAATGCCTCCTCAGTGCCCACTGCAGGCCCTGGCGCATGTCTAAAACACCATTTATATAAAAGGAAATGCCACCCAAGTGCCCACTGCAGGCCTTGGCACATGTCTAAAACAGCTTTATGTCAAAGAGAAATGCCACCTCAGTGCCCACTGCAGGACCTGGCGCATGTCTAAAACAGCTTTTATGACAAAGGGAAATGCCACCACAGTGCCCACTGCAGGCCCTGGCGCATGTCTAAAACAGCTTTTATGTCAAAGGGAAATGCCACCTCAGTACCCACTGCAGGCTCTGGCGCATGTCTAAAACAGCTTTTATGTCAAAGGGAAATGCCACCTCAGTGCCCACTGCAGGCCCTGGCGCATGTCTAAAACAGCATTTATATAAAAGGGAAATGCCACCTCAGTGCTCACTGCAGCCCCTGGCGCATGTCTAAAACAGAATGTATATAAAAGGGAAATGCCACCTTAGTGCCCACTGCAGGCCCTGGCGCATGTCTAAAACAGCTTTTATGTCAAAGGGAAATGCCACCTCAGTGCCCACTGCAAGCCCTGCCGCATGTCTAAAACAGCTTTTCTGTCAAAGGGAAATGCCACCTCAGTGCCCACTGCAGGCCCTGGCGTATGTCTAAAACAGCTTTTATGTCAAAGGGAAATGCCACCTCAGTGCCAACTGCAGGCCCTGGCGCATGTCGAAAACAACATTTACTTCAAAGGGAAATGCCACCTCAGTGCCCACTGCAGGCCCTGGCACATGTCTAAAACAGCATTTATATCAAAGGGAAATGCCACCTCAGTGCCCACTGCAGACCGCGGCGCATGTTGAAAACAGCTTTTATGTCAAAGGGAAATGCCACCTCAGTGCCCACTGCAGGCCCTGGCGCATGTCGAAAACAACATTTTCTTCAAAGGGAAATGCCACCTCAGTGCCAACTGCAGGCCCTGGTGCCTGTCTAAAACAGCTTTTATGTCAAAGGGAAATGCCACCTCAGTGCCCACTGCAGGCCCTGGCGCATGTCTAAAACAGCATTTATATAAAAGGGAAATGCCATCCAGTGCCCACTGCAGGCCCTGGCGCATGTCTAAAACAGCATTTATATAAAAGGAAATGCCACCCAAGTGCCCACTGCAGGCCCTGGCACATGTCTAAAACAGCTTTATGTCAAAGAGAAATGCCACCTCAGTGCCCACTGCAGGCCCTGGCACATGTCTAAAACAGCTTTTATGTCAAAGGGAAATGCCACCTCAATGCCCACTGCAGGCCCTGGCGCATGTCTAAAACAGCATTTATATAAAGGGAAATGCCACCTCAGTGCCCACTGCAGGTCCTGGCGCATGTCTAAAACAGAATGTATATAAAAGGGAAATGCCACCTCAGTGCCCACTGCAGGCCCTGGCGCATGTCTAAAACAGCTTTTATGTCAAAGGGAAATGTCACCTCAATGCCCACTGCAGGCCCTGGCGCATGTCTAAAACAGCATTTATATAAAGGGAAATGCCACCTCAGTGCCCACTGCAGGTCCTGGCGCATGTCTAAAACAGCTTTTATGTCAAAGGGAAATGCCACCTCAATGACCACTGCAGGCCCTGGCGCATGTCTAAAACAGCATTTATATAAAAGGGAAATGCCACCTCAGTGCCCACTGCAGGTCCTGGCGCATGTCTAAAACAGAATGTATATAAAAGGGAAATGCCACCTCAGTGCCCACTGCAGGCCCTGGCGCATGTCTAAAACAGCATTTATATAAAGGGAAATGCCACCTCAGTGCCCACTGCAGGCCCTGGCGCATGTCTAAAACTTCTTTAATGTCAAAAGAAAATGCCACCTCAGTGCTCACTGCAGGCCCTGGTGCAAGTTGAAAACAACATTTACTTCAAAGGGAAATGCCACCTCAGTGCCCACTGCAGGCCCTGGCGCATGTCTAAAACAGCATTTATATAAAAGGGAAATGCCACCTTAGTGCCCTCTGCAGGCCCTGGCGCCTGTCTAAAACAGCAATTATATAAAAGGGAAATGTCACCTCAGTGCCCACTGCAAGCCCTGGTGCATGTCTAAAACAGCATTTATATAAAAGGGAAATGTCACCTCAGTGCCCACTGCAGGCCCTGGTGCATGTCTAAAACAGCTTTGATGTCAAAGGAAATGCTACCTGAGTGCCCACTGCAGGCCTTGGCACATGTCTAAAACAGCATTTATGTCAAAGGGTTATGCCACCCCAGTGCCCACTGCAGACCCTGGCGCATGTCTAAAACAGCTTTAATGTCAAAGGGACATGCCACCTCAGTGCCACTGCAGACCCTGGCGCATGTCTAAAACACCTTTTATATAAAAGGGAAATGCCATCCAATGCCCACTGCAGGCCCTGGCACATGTCTAAAATAGCATTTATACAAAAGGGAAATGCCACCCAAGTGCCCACTGCAGGCCCTAGCGCATGTCTAAAACAGCTTTTATGTCAAAGGAAATGCCACCCCAGTGGCCACTGCAAGCCCTGGCACATGTCCAAAACAGCATTTATATAAAAGGAAATGCCATTCAGTGCCCACTGCAGGCCCTAGCGCATGTCTAAAACAGCTTTTATATAAATGGGAAATGCCACCTCAGTGCCCACTGCAGGCCCTGGTGCATGTCTAAAACAACATTTACTTCAAAGGAAATCCCACCTCCATGCCCACTGCAGGCCCTGGCGCATGTCTAAAACAGAATGTATATAAAAGGAAATGCCACCTCAGTGCCCACTGCAGGCCCTGGCGCATGTCTAAAACAGCATTTATATAAAAGGCAAATGCCACCTCAGTGCCCACTGCAGGCCCTGGCGCATGTCTAAAACTTCTTTAATGTCAAAAGAAAATGCCACCTCAGTTCTCACTGCAGGCTCTGGCGCATGTCGAAAACAACATTTACTTCAAAGGGAAATGCCACCTCAGTGCCCACTGCAGGCCCTGGCGCATGTCTAAAACAGCATTTATATAAAAGGGAAATGCCACCTTAGTGCCCACTGCAGGCCCTGGCGCATGTCTAAAACAGCATTTATATAAAAGGGAAATGTCACCTCAGTGCCCACTGCAAGCCCTGGTGCATGTCTAAAACAGCATTTATATAAAAGGGAAATGCCACCTCAGTGCCCACTGCAGGCCCTGGTGCATGTCTAAAACAGCTTTGATGTCAAAGGGAAATGCTACCTGAGTGCCCACTGCAGGCCTTGGCACATGTCTAAAACAGCATTTATGTCAAAGGGTTATGCCACCCCAGTGCCCACTGCAGACCCTGGCGCATGTCTAAAACAGCTTTAATGTCAAAGGGACATGCCACCTCAGTGCCACTGCAGACCCTGGCGCATGTCTAAAACACCTTTTATATAAAAGGCAAATGCCATCCAATGCCCACTGCAGGCCCTGGCACATGTCTAAAATAGCATTTATACAAAAGTGAAATGCCACCCAAGTGCCCACTGCAGGCCCTAGCGCATGTCTAAAACAGCTTTTATGTCAAAGGGAAATGCCACCCCAGTGGCCACTGCAAGCCCTGGCACATGTCCAAAACAGCATTTATATAAAAGGGAAATGCCATTCAGTGCCCACTGCAGGCCCTAGCGCATGTCTAAAACAGCTTTTATATAAATGGGAAATGCCACCTCAGTGCCCACTGCAGGCCCTGGCGCATGTCTAAAACAACATTTACTTCAAAGGGAAATCCCACCTCCATGCCCACTGCAGGCCCTGGCGCATGTCTAAAACAGCATTTATATAAAAGGGAAATGCCACCTCAGTGCCCACTGCAGGCCCTGGCGCATGTCTAAAACAGCTTTTATGTCAAAGGAAAATGCCACCTCAGTGCCCACTGCAGGCCCTGGCGCATGTCTAAAACTGCTTTTACATGAAAGGGAAATACTACCACAGTGCCAACTGCAGGCCCTGGTGCATGTCTAAAGCAGCATTTAAATTAAAGGCAAATGCCACCTCAGGGCCCACTCAAGGCCCTGGCGCATGTCTAAAACAGCATTTACTTCAAAGGGAAATGCCACCTCAGTGCCGAGTGCAGGCCTTGGCGCATGTCTAAAACAGCTTTTATGTCAAAGCGAAATGCCACCTCCGTGCCCATTGTAGGCCCTGGCACATGTCTTAGGCCCTGGCGCATGTCTAAAACAGCATTTATTTAAAAGGGAAATACCACCTTAGTGCCCACTGCAGGACCTGGCGCATGTCTAAAACAACTTTTATGTCTAAGGGAAATGCCACCTTAGTGTCCACTGCAGGCCCTGGCGCATGTCTAAAACAGCTTTTATGTGTAGGGAAATGCCACCTCAGTGCCCACTGCAGGCCCTGGCGCATGTCTAAAACAGCATTTATGTCAAAAGGAAATGCCTCCTCAGTGCCCATTGCAGGCCCTGGCGCATGTCTAAAACACCATTTATATAAAAGGGAAATGCCACCCAAGTGCCCACTGCAGGCCTTGGCACATGTCTAAATCAGCTTTATGTCAAAGAGAAATGCCACCTCAGTGCCCACTGCAGGACCTGGCGCATGTCTAAAACAGCTTTTATGACAAAGGGAAATGCCACCACAGTGCCCACTGCAGGCCCTGGCGCATGTCTAAAACAGCTTTTATGTCAAAGGGAAATGCCACCTCAGTGCCCACTGCAGGCCCTGGCGCATGTCTAAAACAGCATTTATATAAAAGGGAAATGCCACCTCAGTGCTCACTGCAGCCCCTGGCGCATGTCTAAAACAGAATGTATATAAAAGGAAATGCCACCTTAGTGCCCACTGCAGGCCCTGGCGCATGTCTAAAACAGCTTTTATGTCAAAGGGAAATGCCACCTCAGTGCCCACTGCAAGCCCTGCCGCATGTCTAAAACAGCTTTTCTGTCAAAGGGAAATGCCACCTCAGTGCCCACTGCAGGCCCTGGCGTATGTCTAAAACAGCTTTTATGTCAAAGGGAAATGCCACCTCAGTGCCAACTGCAGGCTCTGGCGCATGTCGAAAACAACATTTACTTCAAAGGGAAATGCCACCTCAGTGCCCACTGCAGGCCCTGGCACATGTCTAAAACAGCATTTATATCAAAGGGAAATGCAACCTCAGTGCCCACTACAGGTCCTGGCGCATGTCTAAAACAGCTTTTATGTCAAAGGGAAATGTCACCTTAATGCCCACTGCAGGCCCTGGCGCATGTCTCAAACTGCATTTATATAAAAGGGAAATGCCATCCAGTACCCACTGCAGGCCCTGGCGCATTTCTAAAGCAGCTTTTATGTCTAAGGGAAATGCCACCTCAGTGCCCACTGCAGGCCCTGGCGCAAGTTGAAAACAGCTTTTATGTCAAAGGGAAATGCCACCTCAGTGCCCATTGCAGGCCCTGGCGCATGTCTAAAACAGCATTTATATAAAAGGGAAATGCCATCCAGTGCCCACTGCAGGCCCTGGCGCATGTCTAAAACAGCATTTATATAAAGGGAAATGCCACCCAAGTGCCCACTGCAGGCCCTGGCACATGTCTAAAACAGCTTTATGTCAAAGAGAAATGCCACCTCAGTGCCCACTGCAGGCCCTGGCGCATGTCTAAAACAGCTTTTATGTCAAAGGGAAATGCCACCACAGTGTCCACTGCAGGTCCTGGCGCATGTCGAAAACAACATTTACTTCAAAGGGAAATGCCACCTTAGTGCGCACTGCAGGCCCTGGCGCATGTCTAAAACAGCTTTTATGTCAAAGGGAAATGCCACCTCAATGCCCACTGCAGGCCCTGGCGCATGTCTAAAACAGCATTTATATAAAAGGGAAATGCCACCTCAGTGCCCACTGCAGGCCCTGGCGCATGTCTAAAACAGAATGTATATAAAAGGGAAATGCCACCTCAGTGCCCACTGCAGGCCCTGGCGCATGTCTAAAACAGCATTTATATAAAAGGGAAATGCCACCTCAGTGCCCACTGCAGGCCCTGGCGCATATCTAAAACTTCTTTAATGTCAAAAGAAAATGCCACCTCAGTGCTCACTGCAGGCCCTGGCGCATGTCGAAAACAACATTTACTTCAAAGGGAAATGCCACCTAGGTGCCCACTGCAGGCCCTGGCGCATGTCTAAAACAGCATTTATATAAAAGGGAAATGCCACCTTAGTGCCCACTGCAGGCCCAGGCGCATGTCTAAAACAGCATTTATATAAAAGGGAAATGTCACCTCAGTGCCCACTGCAAGCCCTGGTGCATGTCTAAAACAGCATTTATATAAAAGGGAAATGCCACCTCAGTGCCCACTGCAGGACCTGGTGCATGTCTAAAACAGCTTTGATGTCAAAGGGAAATGCTACCTGAGTGCCCACTGCAGGCCTTGGCACATGTCTAAAACAGCATTTATGTCAAAGGGATATGCCACCCCAGTGCCCACTGCAGGCCCTGGCGCATGTCTAAAACAGCTTTAATGTCAAAGGGAAATGCCACCTCAGTGCCACTGCAGACCCTGGCGCATGTCTAAAACACCTTTTATATAAAAGGGAAATGCCATCCAATGCCCACTGCAGGCCCTGGCACATGTCTAAAATAGCATTTATACAAAGGAAATGCCACCCAAGTGCCCACTGCAGGCCCTAGCGCATGTCTAAAACAGCTTTTATGTCAAAGGGAAATGCCACCCCAGTGGCCACTGCAAGCCCTGGCACATGTCCAAAACAGCATTTATATAAAAGGAAATGCCATTCAGTGCCCACTGCAGGCCCTAGCGCATGTCTAAAACAGCTTTTATATAAATGGGAAATGCCACCTCAGTGCCCACTGCAGGCCCTGGCGCATGTCTAAAACAACATTTACTTCAAAGGGAAATCCCACCTCCATGCCCACTGCAGGCCCTGGCGCATGTCTAAAACAGCATTTATATAAAAGGGAAATGCCACCTCACTGCCCACTGCAGGCCCTGGCGCATGACTAAAACAGCTTTTATGTCAAAGGAAAATGCCACCTCAGTGCCCACTGCAGGCCCTGGCGCATGTCTAAAACTGCTTTTACATGAAAGGGAAATACTACCACAGTGCCAACTGCAGGCCCTGGTGCATGTCTAAAGCAGCATTTAAATTAAAGGCAAATGCCACCTCAGGGCCCACTGAAGGCCCTGGCGCATGTCTAAAACAGCATTTACTTCAAAGGGAAATGCCACCTCAGTGCCGAGTGCAGGCCTTGGCGCATGTCTAAAACAGCTTTTATGTCAAAGCGAAATGCCACCTCAGTGCCCATTGTAGGCCCTGGTACATGTCTTAGGCCCTGGCGCATGTCTAAAACAGCATTTATTTAAAAGGGAAATACCACCTTAGTGCCCACTGCAGGACCTGGCGCATGTCTAAAACAACTTTTATGTCTAAGGGAAATGCCACCTTAGTGTCCACTGCAGGCCCTGGCGCATGTCTAAAACAGCTTTTATGTGTAGGGAAATGCCACCTCAGTGCCCACTGCAGGCCCTGGCGCATGTCTAAAACAGCATTTATGTCAAAAGGAAATGCCTCCTCAGTGCCCACTGCAGGCCCTGGCGCATGTCTAAAACACCATTTATATAAAAGGGAAATGCCACCCAAGTGCCCACTGCAGGCCTTGGAACATGTCTAAAACAGCTTTATGTCAAAGAGAAATGCCACCTCAGTGCCCACTGCAGGACCTGGCGCATGTCTAAAACAGCTTTTATGACAAAGGGAAATGCCACCACAGTGCCCACTGCAGGCCCTGGCGCATGTCTAAAACAGCTTTTATGTCAAAGGGAAATGCCACCTCAGTACCCACTGCAGGCTCTGGCGCATGTCTAAAACAGCTTTTATGTCAAAGGAAATGCCACCTCAGTGCCCACTGCAGGCCCTGGCGCATGTCTAAAACAGCATTTATATAAAAGGGAAATGCCACCTCAGTGCTCACTGCAGCCCCTGGCGTATGTCTAAAACAGAATGTATATAAAAGGGAAATGCCACCTTAGTGCCCACTGCAGGCCCTGGCGCATGTCTAAAACAGCTTTTATGTCAAAGGGAAATGCCACCTCAGTGCCCACTGCAAGCCCTGCCGCATGTCTAAAACAGCTTTTCTGTCAAAGGAAATGCCACCTCAGTGCCCACTGCAGGCCCTGGCGTATGTCTAAAACAGCTTTTATGTCAAAGGGAAATGCCACCTCAGTGCCAACTGCAGGCCCTGGCGCATGTCGAAAACAACATTTACTTCAAAGGGAAATGCCACCTCAGTGCCCACTGCAGGCCCTGGCACATGTCTAAAACAGCATTTATATCAAAGGGAAATGCCACCTCAGTGCCCACTGCAGACCGTGGCGCATGTTGAAAACAGCTTTTATGTCAAAGGGAAATGCCACCTCAGTGCCCACTGCAGGCCCTGGCGCATGTCGAAAACAACATTTTCTTCAAAGGGAAATGCCACCTCAGTGCCAACTGCAGGCCCTGGTGCCTGTCTAAAACAGCTTTTATGTCAAAGGGAAATGCCACCTCAGTGCCCACTGCAGGCCCTGGCGCATGTCTAAAACAGCATTTATATAAAAGGGAAATGCCATCCAGTGCCCACTGCAGGCCCTGGCGCATGTCTAAAACAGCATTTATATAAAAGGGAAATGCCACCCAAGTGCCCACTGCAGGCCCTGGCACATGTCTAAAACAGCTTTATGTCAAAGAGAAATGCCACCTCAGTGCCCACTGCAGGCCCTGGCACATGTCTAAAACAGCTTTTATGTCAAAGGGAAATGCCACCTCAATGCCCACTGCAGGCCCTGGCGCATGTCTAAAACAGCATTTATATAAAAGGGAAATGCCACCTCAGTGCCCACTGCAGGTCCTGGCGCATGTCTAAAACAGAATGTATATAAAAGGGAAATGCCACCTCAGTGCCCACTGCAGGCCCTGGCGCATGTCTAAAACAGCTTTTATGTCAAAGGGAAATGTCACCTCAATGCCCACTGCAGGCCCTGGCGCATGTCTAAAACAGCATTTATATAAAAGGGAAATGCCACCTCAGTGCCCACTGCAGGTCCTGGCGCATGTCTAAAACAGCTTTTATGTCAAAGGGAAATGCCACCTCAATGACCACTGCAGGCCCTGGCGCATGTCTAAAACAGCATTTATATAAAAGGGAAATGCCACCTCAGTGCCCACTGCAGGTCCTGGCGCATGTCTAAAACAGAATGTATATAAAAGGGAAATGCCACCTCAGTGCCCACTGCAGGCCCTGGCGCATGTCTAAAACAGCATTTATATAAAAGGGAAATGCCACCTCAGTGCCCACTGCAGGCCCTGGCGCATGTCTAAAACTTCTTTAATGTCAAAAGAAAATGCCACCTCAGTGCTCACTGCAGGCCCTGGTGCAAGTTGAAAACAACATTTACTTCAAAGGGAAATGCCACCTCAGTGCCCACTGCAGGCCCTGGCGCATGTCTAAAACAGCATTTATATAAAAGGGAAATGCCACCTTAGTGCCCTCTGCAGGCCCTGGCGCCTGTCTAAAACAGCAATTATATAAAAGGGAAATGTCACCTCAGTGCCCACTGCAAGCCCTGGTGCATGTCTAAAACAGCATTTATATAAAAGGGAAATGTCACCTCAGTGCCCACTGCAGGCCCTGGTGCATGTCTAAAACAGCTTTGATGTCAAAGGGAAATGCTACCTGAGTGCCCACTGCAGGCCTTGGCACATGTCTAAAACAGCATTTATGTCAAAGGGTTATGCCACCCCAGTGCCCACTGCAGACCCTGGCGCATGTCTAAAACAGCTTTAATGTCAAAGGGACATGCCACCTCAGTGCCACTGCAGACCCTGGCGCATGTCTAAAACACCTTTTATATAAAAGGGAAATGCCATCCAATGCCCACTGCAGGCCCTGGCACATGTCTAAAATAGCATTTATACAAAAGGGAAATGCCACCCAAGTGCCCACTGCAGGCCCTAGCGCATGTCTAAAACAGCTTTTATGTCAAAGGGAAATGCCACCCCAGTGGCCACTGCAAGCCCTGGCACATGTCCAAAACAGCATTTATATAAAAGGGAAATGCCATTCAGTGCCCACTGCAGGCCCTAGCGCATGTCTAAAACAGCTTTTATATAAATGGGAAATGCCACCTCAGTGCCCACTGCAGGCCCTGGTGCATGTCTAAAACAACATTTACTTCAAAGGGAAATCCCACCTCCATGCCCACTGCAGGCCCTGGCGCATGTCTAAAACAGAATGTATATAAAAGGGAAATGCCACCTCAGTGCCCACTGCAGGCCCTGGCGCATGTCTAAAACAGCATTTATATAAAAGGGAAATGCCACCTCAGTGCCCACTGCAGGCCCTGGCGCATGTCTAAAACTTCTTTAATGTCAAAAGAAAATGCCACCTCAGTTCTCACTGCAGGCTCTGGCGCATGTCGAAAACAACATTTACTTCAAAGGGAAATGCCACCTCAGTGCCCACTGCAGGCCCTGGCGCATGTCTAAAACAGCATTTATATAAAAGGGAAATGCCACCTTAGTACCCACTGCAGGCCCTGGCGCATGTCTAAAACAGCATTTATATAAAAGGGAAATGTCACCTCAGTGCCCACTGCAAGCCCTGGTGCATGTCTAAAACAGCATTTATATAAAGGGAAATGCCACCTCAGTGCCCACTGCAGGCCCTGGTGCATGTCTAAAACAGCTTTGATGTCAAAGGAAATGCTACCTGAGTGCCCACTGCAGGCCTTGGCACATGTCTAAAACAGCATTTATGTCAAAGGGTTATGCCACCCCAGTGCCCACTGCAGACCCTGGCGCATGTCTAAAACAGCTTTAATGTCAAAGGGACATGCCACCTCAGTGCCACTGCAGACCCTGGCGCATGTCTAAAACACCTTTTATATAAAAGGCAAATGCCATCCAATGCCCACTGCAGGCCCTGGCACATGTCTAAAATAGCATTTATACAAAAGGAAATGCCACCCAAGTGCCCACTGCAGGCCCTAGCGCATGTCTAAAACAGCTTTTATGTCAAAGGGAAATGCCACCCCAGTGGCCACTGCAAGCCCTGGCACATGTCCAAAACAGCATTTATATAAAAGGAAATGCCATTCAGTGCCCACTGCAGGCCCTAGCGCATGTCTAAAACAGCTTTTATATAAATGGGAAATGCCACCTCAGTGCCCACTGCAGGCCCTGGCGCATGTCTAAAACAACATTTACTTCAAAGGAAATCCCACCTCCATGCCCACTGCAGGCCCTGGCGCATGTCTAAAACAGCATTTATATAAAAGGGAAATGCCACCTCAGTGCCCACTGCAGGCCCTGGCGCATGTCTAAAACAGCTTTTATGTCAAAGGAAAATGCCACCTCAGTGCCCACTGCAGGCCCTGGCGCATGTCTAAAACTGCTTTTACATGAAAGGGAAATACTACCACAGTGCCAACTGCAGGCCCTGGTGCATGTCTAAAGCAGCATTTAAATTAAAGGCAAATGCCACCTCAGGGCCCACTCAAGGCCCTGGCGCATGTCTAAAACAGCATTTACTTCAAAGGGAAATGCCACCTCAGTGCCGAGTGCAGGCCTTGGCGCATGTCTAAAACAGCTTTTATGTCAAAGCGAAATGCCACCTCCGTGCCCATTGTAGGCCCTGGCACATGTCTTAGGCCCTGGCGCATGTCTAAAACAGCATTTATTTAAAAGGGAAATACCACCTTAGTGCCCACTGCAGGACCTGGCGCATGTCTAAAACAACTTTTATGTCTAAGGGAAATGCCACCTTAGTGTCCACTGCAGGCCCTGGCGCATGTCTAAAACAGCTTTTATGTGTAGGGAAATGCCACCTCAGTGCCCACTGCAGGCCCTGGCGCATGTCTAAAACAGCATTTATGTCAAAAGGAAATGCCTCCTCAGTGCCCATTGCAGGCCCTGGCGCATGTCTAAAACACCATTTATATAAAAGGGAAATGCCACCCAAGTGCCCACTGCAGGCCCTGGCGCATGTCTAAAACAGCTTTTATGTCAAAGGGAAATGCCACCTCAGTGCCCACTGCAGGCCCTGGCGCATGTCTAAAACAGCATTTATATAAAAGGGAAATGCCACCTCAGTGCTCACTGCAGCCCCTGGCGCATGTCTAAAACAGAATGTATATAAAAGGAAATGCCACCTTAGTGCCCACTGCAGGCCCTGGCGCATGTCTAAAACAGCTTTTATGTCAAAGGAAATGCCACCTCAGTGCCCACTGCAAGCCCTGCCGCATGTCTAAAACAGCTTTTCTGTCAAAGGGAAATGCCACCTCAGTGCCCACTGCAGGCCCTGGCGTATGTCTAAAACAGCTTTTATGTCAAAGGAAATGCCACCTCAGTGCCAACTGCAGGCCCTGGCGCATGTCGAAAACAACATTTACTTCAAAGGGAAATGCCACCTCAGTGCCCACTGCAGGCCCTGGCACATGTCTAAAACAGCATTTATATCAAAGGGAAATGCAACCTCAGTGCCCACTACAGGTCCTGGCGCATGTCTAAAACAGCTTTTATGTCAAAGGGAAATGTCACCTTAATGCCCACTGCAGGCCCTGGCGCATGTCTCAAACTGCATTTATATAAAGGGAAATGCCATCCAGTACCCACTGCAGGCCCTGGCGCATTTCTAAAGCAGCTTTTATGTCTAAGGGAAATGCCACCTCAGTGCCCACTGCAGGCCCTGGCGCAAGTTGAAAACAGCTTTTATGTCAAAGGAAATGCCACCTCAGTGCCCATTGCAGGCCCTGGCGCATGTCTAAAACAGCATTTATATAAAAGGGAAATGCCATCCAGTGCCCACTGCAGGCCCTGGCGCATGTCTAAAACAGCATTTATATAAAAGGAAATGCCACCCAAGTGCCCACTGCAGGCCCTGGCACATGTCTAAAACAGCTTTATGTCAAAGAGAAATGCCACCTCAGTGCCCACTGCAGGCCCTGGCGCATGTCTAAAACAGCTTTTATGTCAAAGGGAAATGCCACCACAGTGTCCACTGCAGGTCCTGGCGCATGTCGAAAACAACATTTACTTCAAAGGGAAATGCCACGTTAGTGCGCACTGCAGGCCCTGGCGCATGTCTAAAACAGCTTTTATGTCAAAGGAAATGCCACCTCAATGCCCACTGCAGGCCCTGGCGCATGTCTAAAACAGCATTTATATAAAAGGAAATGCCACCTCAGTGCCCACTGCAGGCCCTGGCGCATGTCTAAAACAGAATGTATATAAAAGGGAAATGCCACCTCAGTGCCCACTGCAGGCCCTGGCGCATGTCTAAAACAGCATTTATATAAAAGGGAAATGCCACCTCAGTGCCCACTGCAGGCCCTGGCGCATATCTAAAACTTCTTTAATGTCAAAAGAAAATGCCACCTCAGTGCTCACTGCAGGCCCTGGCGCATGTCGAAAACAACATTTACTTCAAAGGGAAATGCCACCTAGGTGCCCACTGCAGGCCCTGGCGCATGTCTAAAACAGCATTTATATAAAAGGAAATGCCACCTTAGTGCCCACTGCAGGCCCAGGCGCATGTCTAAAACAGCATTTATATAAAGGGAAATGTCACCTCAGTGCCCACTGCAAGCCCTGGTGCATGTCTAAAACAGCATTTATATAAAAGGGAAATGCCACCTCAGTGCCCACTGCAGGACCTGGTGCATGTCTAAAACAGCTTTGATGTCAAAGGGAAATGCTACCTGAGTGCCCACTGCAGGCCTTGGCACATGTCTAAAACAGCATTTATGTCAAAGGGATATGCCACCCCAGTGCCCACTGCAGGCCCTGGCGCATGTCTAAAACAGCTTTAATGTCAAAGGGAAATGCCACCTCAGTGCCCACTGCAGGACCTGGTGCATGTCTAAAACAGCTTTGATGTCAAAGGGAAATGCTACCTGAGTGCCCACTGCAGGCCTTGGCACATGTCTAAAACAGCATTTATGTCAAAGGGATATGCCACCCCAGTGCCCACTGCAGACCCTGGCGCATGTCTAAAACACCTTTTATATAAAAGGCAAATGCCATCCAATGCCCACTGCAGGCCCTGGCACATGTCTAAAATAGCATTTATACAAAAGGGAAATGCCACCCAAGTGCCCACTGCAGGCCCTAGCGCATGTCTAAAACAGCTTTTATGTCAAAGGGAAATGCCACCCCAGTGGCCACTGCAAGCCCTGGCACATGTCCAAAACAGCATTTATATAAAAGGGAAATGCCATTCAGTGCCCACTGCAGGCCCTAGCGCATGTCTAAAACAGCTTTTATATAAATGGGAAATGCCACCTCAGTGCCCACTGCAGGCCCTGGCGCATGTCTAAAACAACATTTACTTCAAAGGAAATCCCACCTCCATGCCCACTGCAGGCCCTGGCGCATGTCTAAAACAGCATTTATATAAAAGGGAAATGCCACCTCAGTGCCCACTGCAGGCCCTGGCGCATGTCTAAAACAGCTTTTATGTCAAAGGAAAATGCCACCTCAGTGCCCACTGCAGGCCCTGGCGCATGTCTAAAACTGCTTTTACATGAAAGGGAAATACTACCACAGTGCCAACTGCAGGCCCTGGTGCATGTCTAAAGCAGCATTTAAATTAAAGGCAAATGCCACCTCAGGGCCCACTCAAGGCCCTGGCGCATGTCTAAAACAGCATTTACTTCAAAGGGAAATGCCACCTCAGTGCCGAGTGCAGGCCTTGGCGCATGTCTAAAACAGCTTTTATGTCAAAGCGAAATGCCACCTCCGTGCCCATTGTAGGCCCTGGCACATGTCTTAGGCCCTGGCGCATGTCTAAAACAGCATTTATTTAAAAGGGAAATACCACCTTAGTGCCCACTGCAGGACCTGGCGCATGTCTAAAACAACTTTTATGTCTAAGGAAATGCCACCTTAGTGTCCACTGCAGGCCCTGGCGCATGTCTAAAACAGCTTTTATGTGTAGGGAAATGCCACCTCAGTGCCCACTGCAGGCCCTGGCGCATGTCTAAAACAGCATTTATGTCAAAGGAAATGCCTCCTCAGTGCCCATTGCAGGCCCTGGCGCATGTCTAAAACACCATTTATATAAAAGGGAAATGCCACCCAAGTGCCCACTGCAGGCCCTGGCGCATGTCTAAAACTGCTTTTACATGAAAGGAAATACTACCACAGTGCCAACTGCAGGCCCTGGTGCATGTCTAAAGCAGCATTTAAATTAAAGGCAAATGCCACCTCAGGGCCCACTCAAGGCCCTGGCGCATGTCTAAAACAGCATTTACTTCAAAGGAAATGCCACCTCAGTGCCGAGTGCAGGCCTTGGCGCATGTCTAAAACAGCTTTTATGTCAAAGCGAAATGCCACCTCCGTGCCCATTGTAGGCCCTGGCACATGTCTTAGGCCCTGGCGCATGTCTAAAACAGCATTTATTTAAAAGGGAAATACCACCTTAGTGCCCACTGCAGGACCTGGCGCATGTCTAAAACAACTTTTATGTCTAAGGGAAATGCCACCTTAGTGTCCACTGCAGGCCCTGGCGCATGTCTAAAACAGCTTTTATGTGTAGGGAAATGCCACCTCAGTGCCCACTGCAGGCCCTGGCGCATGTCTAAAACAGCATTTATGTCAAAGGAAATGCCTCCTCAGTGCCCATTGCAGGCCCTGGCGCATGTCTAAAACACCATTTATATAAAAGGGAAATGCCACCCAAGTGCCCACTGCAGGCCTTGGCACATGTCTAAATCAGCTTTATGTCAAAGAGAAATGCCACCTCAGTGCCCACTGCAGGACCTGGCGCATGTCTAAAACAGCTTTTATGACAAAGGGAAATGCCACCACAGTGCCCACTGCAGGCCCTGGCGCATGTCTAAAACAGCTTTTATGTCAAAGGAAATGCCACCTCAGTGCCCACTGCAGGCCCTGGCGCATGTCTAAAACAGCATTTATATAAAGGGAAATGCCACCTCAGTGCTCACTGCAGCCCCTGGCGCATGTCTAAAACAGAATGTATATAAAAGGAAATGCCACCTTAGTGCCCACTGCAGGCCCTGGCGCATGTCTAAAACAGCTTTTATGTCAAAGGGAAATGCCACCTCAGTGCCCACTGCAAGCCCTGCCGCATGTCTAAAACAGCTTTTCTGTCAAAGGGAAATGCCACCTCAGTGCCCACTGCAGGCCCTGGCGTATGTCTAAAACAGCTTTTATGTCAAAGGAAATGCCACCTCAGTGCCAACTGCAGGCCCTGGCGCATGTCGAAAACAACATTTACTTCAAAGGGAAATGCCACCTCAGTGCCCACTGCAGGCCCTGGCACATGTCTAAAACAGCATTTATATCAAAGGGAAATGCAACCTCAGTGCCCACTACAGGTCCTGGCGCATGTCTAAAACAGCTTTTATGTCAAAGGGAAATGTCACCTTAATGCCCACTGCAGGCCCTGGCGCATGTCTCAAACTGCATTTATATAAAGGGAAATGCCATCCAGTACCCACTGCAGGCCCTGGCGCATTTCTAAAGCAGCTTTTATGTCTAAGGGAAATGCCACCTCAGTGCCCACTGCAGGCCCTGGCGCAAGTTGAAAACAGCTTTTATGTCAAAGGGAAATGCCACCTCAGTGCCCATTGCAGGCCCTGGCGCATGTCTAAAACAGCATTTATATAAAAGGGAAATGCCATCCAGTGCCCACTGCAGGCCCTGGCGCATGTCTAAAACAGCATTTATATAAAAGGGAAATGCCACCCAAGTGCCCACTGCAGGCCCTGGCACATGTCTAAAACAGCTTTATGTCAAAGAGAAATGCCACCTCAGTGCCCACTGCAGGCCCTGGCGCATGTCTAAAACAGCTTTTATGTCAAAGGGAAATGCCACCACAGTGTCCACTGCAGGTCCTGGCGCATGTCGAAAACAACATTTACTTCAAAGGGAAATGCCACCTTAGTGCGCACTGCAGGCCCTGGCGCATGTCTAAAACAGCTTTTATGTCAAAGGGAAATGCCACCTCAATGCCCACTGCAGGCCCTGGCGCATGTCTAAAACAGCATTTATATAAAAGGAAATGCCACCTCAGTGCCCACTGCAGGCCCTGGCGCATGTCTAAAACAGAATGTATATAAAAGGAAATGCCACCTCAGTGCCCACTGCAGGCCCTGGCGCATGTCTAAAACAGCATTTATATAAAAGGGAAATGCCACCTCAGTGCCCACTGCAGGCCCTGGCGCATATCTAAAACTTCTTTAATGTCAAAAGAAAATGCCACCTCAGTGCTCACTGCAGGCCCTGGCGCATGTCGAAAACAACATTTACTTCAAAGGGAAATGCCACCTAGGTGCCCACTGCAGGCCCTGGCGCATGTCTAAAACAGCATTTATATAAAAGGAAATGCCACCTTAGTGCCCACTGCAGGCCCAGGCGCATGTCTAAAACAGCATTTATATAAAAGGGAAATGTCACCTCAGTGCCCACTGCAAGCCCTGGTGCATGTCTAAAACAGCATTTATATAAAAGGGAAATGCCACCTCAGTGCCCACTGCAGGACCTGGTGCATGTCTAAAACAGCTTTGATGTCAAAGGGAAATGCTACCTGAGTGCCCACTGCAGGCCTTGGCACATGTCTAAAACAGCATTTATGTCAAAGGGATATGCCACCCCAGTGCCCACTGCAGGCCCTGGCGCATGTCTAAAACAGCTTTAATGTCAAAGGGAAATGCCACCTCAGTGCCACTGCAGACCCTGGCGCATGTCTAAAACAGCTTTTATATAAAAGGGAAATGCCATCCAATGCCCACTGCAGGCCCTGGCACATGTCTAAAATAGCATTTATACAAAAGGGAAATGCCACCCAAGTGCCCACTGCAGGCCCTAGCGCATGTCTAAAACAGCTTTTATGTCAAAGGGAAATGCCACCCCAGTGGCCACTGCAAGCCCTGGCACATGTCTAAAACAGCTTTTATATAAATGGGAAATGCCACCTCAGTGCCCACTGCAGGCCCTGGCGCATGTCTAAAACAACATTTACTTCAAAGGGAAATCCCACCTCCATGCCCACTGCAGGCCCTGGCGCATGTCTAAAACAGCATTTATATAAAAGGGAAATGCCACCTCAGTGCCCACTGCAGGCCCTGGCGCATGTCTAAAACAGCTTTTATGTCAAAGGAAAATGCCACCTCAGTGCCCACTGCAGGCCCTGGCGCATGTCTAAAACTGCTTTTACATGAAAGGGAAATACTACCACAGTGCCAACTGCAGGCCCTGGTGCATGTCTAAAGCAGCATTTAAATTAAAGGTAAATGCCACCTCAGGGCCCACTCAAGGCCCTGGCGTATGTCTAAAACAGCATTTACTTCAAAGGGAAATGCCACTTCAGTGCCGAGTGCAGGCCTTGGCGCATGTCTAAAACAGCTTTTATATCAAAGCGAAATGCCACCTCAGTGCCCACTGTAGGCCCTGGGACATGTCTTAGGCCCTGGCGCATGTCTAAAACAGCATTTATATAAAAGGGAAATACCACCTTGGTGCCCACTGCAGGACCTGGCGCATGTCTAAAACAACTTTTATGTCTAAGGGAAATGCCACCTTAGTGCCCACTGCAGGCCTTGGCGCATGTCTAAAACAGCTTTTATGTCTAGGGAAATGCCACCTCAGTGCCCACTGCTGGCCCTGGCGCATGTCTAAAACAGCATTTATATAAAAGGGAAATGCCACCCAAGTGCCCACTGCAGGCCCTGGCACATGTCTAAAACAGCTTTATGTCAAAGAGAAATGCCACCTCAGTGCCCACTGCAGGCCCTGGCGCATGTCTAAAACAGCTTTTATGTCAAAGGGAAATGCCACCACAGTGTCCACTGCAGGCCCTGGCGCATGTCTAAAACAGCTTTTATGTCAAAGGGAAATGCCACCTCAGTGCCCACTGCAGGCTCTGGCGCATGTCTAAAACAGCTTTTATGTCAAAGGGAAATGCCACCTCTGTACCCACTGCAGGTCCTGGCGCATGTCGAAAACAACATTTACTTCAAAGGGAAATGCCACCTTAGTGCGCACTGCAGGCCCTGGCGCATGTCTAAAACAGCTTTTATGTCAAAGGGAAATGCCACCTCAATGCCCACTGCAGGCCCTGGCGCATGTCTAAAACAGCATTTATATAAAAGGAAATGCCACCTCAGTGCCCACTGCAGGCCCTGGCGCATGTCTAAAACAGAATGTATATAAAAGGGAAATGCCACCTCAGTGCCCACTGCAGGCCCTGGCGCATGTCTAAAACAGCATTTATATAAAAGGGAAATGCCACCTCAGTGCCCACTGCAGGCCCTGGCGCATATCTAAAACTTCTTTAATGTCAAAAGAAAATGCCACCTCAGTGCTCACTGCAGGCCCTGGCGCATATCGAAAACAACATTTACTTCAAAGGGAAATGCCACCTAGGTGCCCACTGCAGGCCCTGGCGCATGTCTAAAACAGCATTTATATAAAAGGGAAATGCCACCTTAGTGCCCACTGCAGGCCCAGGCGCATGTCTAAAACAGCATTTATATAAAAGGGAAATGTCACCTCAGTGCCCACTGCAAGCCCTGGTGCATGTCTAAAACAGCATTTATATAAAAGGGAAATGCCACCTCAGTGCCCACTGCAGGCCCTGGTGCATGTCTAAAACAGCTTTGATGTCAAAGGGAAATGCTACCTGAGTGCCCACTGCAGGCCTTGGCACATGCCTAAAACAGCATTTATGTCAAAGGGATATGCCACCCCAGTGCCCACTGCAGGCCCTGGCGCATGTCTAAAACAGCTTTAATGTCAAAGGGAAATGCCACCTCAGTGCCACTGCAGACCCTGGCGCATGTCTAAAACAGCTTTTATATAAAAGGGAAATGCCATTCAATGCCCACTGCAGGCCCTGGCACATGTCTAAAATAGCATTTATACAAAAGGGAAATGCCACCCAAGTGCCCACTGCAGGCCCTAGCGCATGTCTAAAACAGCTTTTATGTCAAAGGGAAATGCCACCCCAGTGGCCACTGCAAGCCCTGGCACATGTCTAAAACAGCATTTATATAAAAGGAAATGCCATTCAGTGCCCACTGCAGGCCCTAGCGCATGTCTATAACAGCTTTTATATAAATGGGAAATGCCACCTCAGTGCCCACTGCAGGCCCTGGCGCATGTCTAAAACAACATTTACTTCAAAGGAAATCCCACCTCCATGCCCACTGCAGGCCCTGGCGCATGTCTAAAACAGCATTTATATAAAGGGAAATGCCACCTCAGTGCCCACTGCAGGCCCTGGCGCATGTCTAAAACAGCTTTTATGTCAAAGGAAAATGCCACCTCAGTGCCCACTGCAGGCCCTGGCGCATGTCTAAAACTGCTTTTACATGAAAGGGAAATACTACCACAGTGCCAACTGCAGGCCCTGGTGCATGTCTAAAGCAGCATTTAAGTTAAAGGCAAATGCCACCTCAGGGCCCACTCAAGGCCCTGGCGTATGTCTAAAACAGCATTTACTTCAAAGGGAAATGCCACTTCAGTGCCGAGTGCAGTCCTTGGCGCATGTCTAAAACAGCTTTTATGTCAAAGCGAAATGCCACCTCAGTGCCCACTGTAGGCCCTGGGACATGTCTTAGGCCCTGGCGCATGTCTAAAACAGCATTTATATAAAAGGGAAATACCACCTTAGTGCCCACTGCAGGACCTGGCGCATGTCTAAAACAACTTTTATGTCTAAGGGAAATGCCACCTTAGTCCCCACTGCAGGCCCTGGCGCATGTGTAAAACAGCTTTTATGTCTAGGGAAATGCCACCTCAGTGCCCACTGCAGGCCCTGGCGCATGTCTAAAACAGCATTTATGTCAAAAGGAAATGCCACCTCAGTGCCCACTGCAGGCCCTGGCGCAAGTCTAAAACAGCTTTTATGTCAAAAAGAAATGCCACCTGAGTGCCCACTGCAGGTCCTGGCGCATGTCCAAAATAGTTTTTATGTCAAAGGGAAATGCCACCAAAGTGCCCACTGTAGGCCCTGGCGCATGTCTAAAACAGCATATATATAAAAGGGAAATGCCACCTCAGTGCCCACTGCAGGCCCTGGCATACGTCTAAAACAGCTTTTATGTCTAAGGGAAATGCCACCTTAGTGCCCA
This sequence comes from Calotriton arnoldi, assembly GCA_963921515.1. Lineage (NCBI taxonomy): Eukaryota > Metazoa > Chordata > Amphibia > Caudata > Salamandridae > Calotriton > Calotriton arnoldi. The sequence goes on from CAWUFW010002046.1 coordinate 1,625,575, forward strand.
CTGCAGGCCCTCGCGCATGTCTAAAACAGCATTTATATAAAAGGGAAATGCCACCTCAGTGCCCACTGCAGGCCCTGGCGCATGTCTAAAACAGCATTTACATAAAAGGGAAATGCCACCTCAGTGCCCACTGCAGGCCCTGGCGCATGTCTAAAACAGCTTTTATGTCTAAGGGAAATGCCACCTCAGTGCCCACTGCAGGCCCTGGCGCATGTCTAAAACAGAATTTATATAAAAGGGAAATGCCAGCTCAGTGCCCACTGCAGGCCCTGGCGCATGTCTAAAACTTCTTTTATGTCAAAGGAAAATGCCACCTCAGTGCTCACTGCAGGCCCTGGCGCATGTCTAAAACAGCATTTATATAAAAGGGAAATGCCACCACAGTGCCCACTGCAGGCCCTGGTGCATGTCTAAAACAGCTTTTATGTCAAAGGAAATGCTACCTGAGTGCCCACTGCAGGCCCTGGCACATGTCTAAAACAGCATTTATGTCAAAGGAAATGCCACCCCAGTGCCCACTGCAGGCCCTGGCGCATGTCTAAAACAGCTTTTATGTCAAAGGGAAATGCCACCTCAGTGCCACTGCAGGCCCTGGCGCATGTCTAAAACAGCTTTTATATAAAAGGGAAATGCCACCCAATGCCCACTGCAGGCCCTGGCACATGTCTAAAACAGCATTTATATAAAAGGGAAATGCCACCCCAGTGGCCACTGCAAGCCCTGGCACATGTCTAAAACAGCATTTATATAAAAGGGAAATGCCATCCAGTGCCCACTGCAGGCCCTAGCACATGTCTAAAACAGCTTTTATATAAACGGGAAATGCCACCTCAGTGCCCACTGCAGGCCCTGGCGCATGTCTAAAACAACATTTACTTCAAAGGGAAATCCCACCTCCATGCCCACTGCAGGCCCTGGCGCATGTCTAAAACAGCATTTATATAAAAAGGAAAATGCCACCTCAGTGCACACTGCAGGCCCTGGCGCATGTCTAAAACAGCTTTTATGTCAAAGGAAAATGCCACCTCAGTGCCCACTGCAGGCCCTGGCGCATGTCTAAAACTGCTTTTACATGAAAGGAAATACTACCTCAGTGCCAACTGCAGGCACTGGTGCATGTCTAAAGCAGCATTTAAATTAAAGGCAAATGCCACCTCAGGGCCCACTCAAGGCCCTGGCGCATGTCTAAAACAGCATTTACTTCAAAGGGAAATGCCACCTCAGTGCCGAGTGCAGGCCTTGGCGCATGTCTAAAACAGCTTTTATGTCAAAGCGAAATGCCACCTCAGTGCCCACTGCAGGCCCTGGCACATGTCTTAGGCTCTGGCGCATGTCTAAAACAGCATTTATATAAAAGGGAAATACCACCTTAGTGCCCACTGCAGGACCTGGCACATGTCTAAAACAACTTTTATGTCTAAGGAAAATGCCACCTTAGTGCCCACTGCAGGCCCTGGCGCATGTCTAAAACAGCTTTTATGTCTAAGGGAAATGCCACCTCAGTGCCCACTGCAGGCCCTGGCGCATGTCTAAAACAGCATTTATGTCAAAAGGAAATGCCACCTCAGTGCCCACTGCAGGCCCTGGCGCATGTCTAAAACAGCTTTTATGTCAAAAGGAAATGCCACCTGAGTGCCCACTGCAGGTCCTGTCGCATGTCTAAAATAGTTTTTATGTCAAAGGGAAATGCTACCAAAGTGCCCACTGCAGGCCCTGGCGCATGTCTAAAACAGCATATATATAAAAGGGAAATGCCACCTCAGTGCCCACTGCAGGCCCTGGCACATGTCTAAAACAGCTTTTATGTCTAAGGGAAATGCCACCTTAGTACCCACTGCAGGCCCTGGCGCATGTCTAAAACAGCATTTATATAAAAGGGAAATGCCACCTCAGTGCCCACTGCAGGCCTTGGCGCATGTCTAAAACAGCATTTATATAAAAGGGAAATGCCACCTCAGTGCCCACTGCAGGCCCTGGCGCATGTCTAAAACAGCATTTATATAAAAGGGAAATGCCACCTCAGTGCCCACTGCAGGCCCTGGCGCATGTCTAAAACAGCTTTTATGTCTAAGGGAAATGCCACCTCAGTGCCCACTGCAGGCCCTGGCGCATGTTTAAAACAGCATTTATGTCAAAAGGAAATGCCACCTCAGTGCCCACTGCCGGCCCTGGCGCATGTCTAAAACAGCATATATATAAAAAGGAAATGCCACCTCAGTGTCCACTGCAGGCCCTGGGGCATGTCTAAAACAACATTTACTTCAACTGGAAATGCCACCTCCGTGCCCACTGCAGGCCCTGGTGCATGTCGAAAACAACATTTACTTCAAAGGGAAATGCCACCTCGGTGCTCACTCAAGCCCCTGGCGTATGTCTAAAACAACATTTACTTCAAAGGGAAATGCCACCTCAGTGCCCATTGCAGGCCTTGACTTATGTTTAAAACAGCTTTTATGTCAAAGGGAAATGCCACCTTAGTGCCCACTGTAGGCCCTGGTGCATGTCTAAAACAACATTTACTTCAAAGGAAAATGCCACCTGAGTGCCCACTGCAGGCCCTGGCGCATGTCTAAAACAGCATTTTTATAAAAGGGAACTACTACCTTAGTGCCCACTGCAGGCCCTGGCGCATGTCTAAATCAGGTGGGTTGAATCCACCATCGTTCTTTAGCTCACTGTGCCACCCCAGTTCAGACCCAGCCATATGCAAATCAGTCTTGACCCTATTCCTCATGGAAATAGTCCAGCCCGAACTGCCAAGCCAGGTCTTTAATGGACCGTAAACAAGCATTCTGGGACCGGTTTTTGGGTAACACCCCTCTTCAGCCAGGCCAGCTTGAATCCAGTGGCAAAGTGAGCAAGGCACCCACGTCTGGGCATACCGTGCCAACTTACAGTCAGCCAGCCTCTCCTGCCCACCTCCAGCTGACCTGAAGGCATCTGAGGATCACTGACACAATATCCTGGTAAATAATATACTTGACAAAACTATTGTGTCAAAAAATATCGTTTACCACAATATTGTGCTTCTACACTTATAATGGTAAGTACAAAAATATTGGAAAAAAAATATCATTGACACTAATGTAGTCTAAAAATATACAAAAAACCTATTTTTAAACGATTGAGTTTAACCCTTTCCGTGCTCATGACGAGCTTAGCTCGTCATGCTGCGCGGTAGCGCTAGTGCGCATGACGAGCTGAGCTCGTCACGACCCACCCGCGATCGGAATGTCCAGCATACGAGCGGAATTCCGATCGCGGTCAAGGGGTTAAAGTAGCAAATGTTGAATATTTTAATATATGCATTTGATATAATAAATACATTAAAAAATTCCACTAACATAAATAAATATATACTTTTATGAACACACAAACACATTACCTACTAGCAGTCGCCAGTAGGTAGTTATAGTGAGAACCTAGTTTCCATAGGAAAGCATTTTTTGTTTTGCTGATAACTTTGGCACAGTTTGACAAATCTTCACGAAATTTTCAAACCTGGTTTGCCAATCACTTCAGGTGCTGTCTGAAAAGTTTCAGGGTGATTCGTCAACCGGGGGCCAAGAAAAAGGGGGGTTCCAAAATGCGTTTTCCCCTATGCAATTTCCCATAGGGATTTTACACTTGACTACAGCCCGAACCGCTGAACGGAATTACACCAAATTTGGCAGAAAGCTAGATCTTGGTCCAGAAAGATCTCTTTTTGTGATTTGGTATAAATCAGTTCAGCAGTTTTGGAGTTATTAAAGAAAAAAAATTATGTACATTTAGAGAAGCGGAGGGTATGAGAAACGACAGATCTCAAAATGACATCTGATTGGCTGCCACCACTTCAAACAGGAAGTAGTGGCAGCCATCTTGGGACTCAGACTCGGTCAAGTCCCAGGGAAAAAAAGTTATAAAAAAGATAAGGGGACCATGGCTTAGGCTTCTAAGATAGGGCCTAGGCCTAGTGGTGGGGTCCCACAGGGACCCAGCCGGGAACTAAAAACATTAAAAAAAAATGTTTTCCAGCAAATCTGCTGAGGACCTGAAGGGAAAATAATAACAAATAAACAAGTGTGGCTTCCCGTGCTTGTTCTTACTAGCTCCCTGGGTGGACCAGGTACCAGGTGGAATAATTATATAATGGGTGGGAGTGCACACGGCCCCCCTCCTCAGGCCGCTTTCGGCCCCGGTGACCCCATCTACCCAGTGCCCGGCCATCAAAACCAAAGGGGAAGGGGGCTGCATGGCCACCCTCCCACGCCGATTTTGGCCCTGGGGGCCCCATCACTTGGGGCCCCATCTTAGCAAAAAAGGGGCCCGCGACCGCGACCCCGTCCCCCCAGGGCCCGGCCGTGCGTCAAATAATGAGGGGGGCCACTTGGCCTCCCTCCTGGAGCCATTAGTGGCCCTGGGGACCCCATCCCCCAGTGCCGGTTCCAGCTATGTCCCATGGTGACAACCCCTGGGACATATCGGTTTCCCTGCCCGCACTGGCGCGGGCAGGGAAACCTGTGTTTGCTCTTTCTTGGCAGGAGCAATTTCAAAGCTCCTGCGAAGTGAAAGCAAACACAAAGTCCGCTCCCAGTGGGCGGGAGCATGAAAAATGCTCCCACCCGCTGGGAGCGGACTTTTCATCTGTTTCCCAACCCGCGCTGAAGCGGGCAGGGAAACAGATGAAAATATTGCCACCGCCCACAGGGATCAGCATTTTTTGGTGCTGCCGGCGATTGGAAGCAATGTCAGCTCCCGCTGGCGAAAGGAAGCAGGCTTAGGTCATGGGGGCCTTGGGGCTCCCTCCGCAGCACCCCACAAGGATGCAGTGGGTGCCTTGGGTGGGCTGCAGGGCACCCACCCTTTATTGGCCAGGCCCCAGTGGATGGGGTCACTGTAACTGAAATCGGCCCGGGAAGGAGGACCGTGCGTCCCCTCTCCCCCTTGAGTAATTAGCCGGGCCTCATAGGTTGGGATCCACAGGGCCAAAATAAACCTGGGGAAGCGGGCCGTGGGGCACCCTCCCCCAGTATTAGTTGGCTAGGCCCGGGGGATGGGGCCCCAAGGGGCCGATATTGGCCCAGGGAAGGGGGCTGTGTGCCCCCATCCCTATTTAAAAATGTAGACAGCCCCGGGGGATGGGGACCCCGGGGCCAAATTGGCCCGGAAAGGGGAGTTGTGCGCCCCCCTCTGAATTTACAATATTACTGGGCCCCGGAAGATGGGGTCCCTGGGGCCGAAATGGGCCCGGGGATGGAGCCATGTGCCCTCCTCACCTAAAAAAAATGTGTGCCTTGGGGGATGGGGTCCCCGGGGCTGAAATCCGCATGGGGAAGGGGGCTGCGTGCCCTCTTCCTGGGTTGGCTGCCTTTGGGGGCTCGGCTACAGAGCCTAGCTGTAGGCCAGTCCCTGCACCCAACCCTGCGCCGCGCATGGCCGAAGGCCGTGGGCGGCGTGGGGTTGGCTGCAAGCGTGGGGTTGGCCGCAGGGCCTGGCCACAGGCCCTGTGGCTAACCCCCCACCGCGCACAGCTAATGTGCATGGCAACAATTGGATTCATGTATGGTAATTGAAAATTACTTTACGTGAAAAAACCCTTAAAAATTCACTGAATAAAACAATGGTTACCGGGACGTTATAGTTAGGAAATACCATTAAAAAAAACATAAAAATTCACTGAATAAACCAAAGGCTACAGGGACGTTATAGTTAGAAAATAGAATTAAAAAAAACCTTAGAAATTCACTAAAAAAACAAAGGTTAAAGGGACGTTATACATGGAATACCCTTGCCAACTCCGGTACATAGGCATTGCTGCACATATGGTGAAGAAACGGGTCCTTGAGCATATGAGTCATCAACAAATGTGACCCGCACTATCCTGTAGCGAGACACTTTCAGGACAAGTACTACAGAGACAGCAATCTACTGTCGTTCTTTGCCGCAGAACAGATTCCACTTAACCCGAGGGGTGGGGACAGGACATTGAGACTCAGAAAGAGGGAATCCAGCTACATTTTGGAACTGGACACGCAAAGCCCAGGGGGCCTCAATCTGGTTGAGGAGATGAGTGTGCACCTATATGAAGATTGAACTTACCTGCTTGCTTATCTGCATATGTCTAACTTATGATTTATGCCTAATGCTGATGAATTTGCAACGTTGTAACACACTGTTCATTATGTTCTCTTCTAGGAGGAAAGGAAAGGGTTCTCAAGCACGATGTGTGGAGTCAGCAGGACGGATTCCCCTAACCATTTCTTCATCTTCACTGCTCCAGGTGGTGGTGCACATTATAGATCAGATGGTTTTTTCACTTAAATTCACTTAAATTGTTCACTTTATCTTTTTTTATTTTACATTGCTGCAGTGTGTTAGATGCTTGTGATGGATTTGACTGTATATACATCATGTTGGACAAATGTATTTACTTGGACAGGTACCAGCCTATGTCCCTTGCCCATTTAGGCCTGAGTGTATTACATTGGGTGTGCAATGAGGTTTCGACTAATATTAGCCCACTTGGGTTGGGTCTGTATGCCCCCCGATTGCTGGGTACGTGCCTCATTCTATTGAAGTGTATAATTCTGTGTTATATTTTGTATGTTCATTTACATGGAGGCCCATCTTTTCCATAATTCTGTGTGCCTCCAGGACACTCCGCCTGACCTCAGTGGTACCCACCATCCAGTGGGGTATGTTCTCACCTGCTACCATCTACACCTCCAGGCACTGTGACGTTGCCACTTGGAATCTTGACGCCTCACGGGTAGGACATGGATCCTCACCTTGATCGCTTCCGCGCAGGGTGTGTCCCCCCTTCTGCACACATGCTTGGCTTGCCAGTTCTGTACCACATGTGGGTGCCTCTACATGGGAGTACCATATCCTATGTTGTCCACGTGCTCTTACGAGCTCCGAGAGAAGGAGCATTACTGATAGGCTCATTACGTCGTCTCCAGCACCATCCCTGACACAGACTTTGACACCCGTTTTCCCCTTCCCCACAACGGCCACCCCAGCTAATCATGCTTTCACTGGAACCCCATGACAGACATGCTTCTTCCTCACCACACCCCATCATGGCCCCCACAAACGCAATAGCTTTTAAATTTTTTGTTTGCCACACATGTGTGACACTGGCGTTACTCAGCATGGGCATCATGTTTCATTATGTTAATATCTAAATTAGTCGGCATTTGCATTATGTTTCATTATGTTTGTATCTACACAATGGCTTATATTTGCCCAGTGATTCACATTATATGTACGAGTTCATATGAGTACAATGTTGACATTTCAATATGGCCTACATAGCAATGCTGTTTACGACACTACTGGAACAATGTATCCTTTGTTTATGCTAAAGTTTATACCTTTATGTACACTGTCACTGGTTGGGTAATTTACTATGTGACCATGACCGCAAGATGGCCGAAACGCGTCATTGAGATCCGTGAAGTAAATCTTTTCTGCAACCAAACTGTGTCCTGAGTGAGCGTTTTCTTGTGTGAAACAGTGACACAGTTACATACACAATAAAACCATAAAAATATAAACAATTCAATAAGAAAAATTAATGTAGACAATAAATAAAATGTTAGAAATTTTAAACCCCAAATAACATATTTACTAAAAATACTATCAACATTCAAATATAAAAACAAATAATATAAAAAATAAAAAAAACAATTAATGCTATAAAATCTATTTTACCAATATTATGAAAACTCTTGTAGTCTAAGACTATTAAATATACCATTACCGCTCTAGTTTATGCAACAGTATGGAAAGTGTTGGACTTCGTAAGGGTTAAATTTACTATTCCTACTCCAGTCCCCACAATAATAGGGAAAGCATTGGACTTCGGTGGAGTGAAATTTATTATTTCTACTGCAGTCTAAACAAGAGTAGCAAAAGTACTTCACTTGAAACACATTATATATATAAGTAACGCCATGAATGTAGACAAATATTAAACTCTTAATATAAAAATTATTAATTAACATGAAATATATATATGTGATAGAAAACTAAAAACAATTACTCATTTACATAATTACTATTCAATAAAATAATTATCAATTAACAAATACGTGTTCTTGAAATATTACTTACTTCACTCCCCCATACCCCTACAAACATAGCAGCCCCTACCTAAAATATAACAAAAAACACAAGTATTCTATAATTTGCATATTTAAAATCAATTAATTTACAATTAATAATTAATTGTTAATTAATTAGTATTTAATTAACTTCTCAGCCTAGACCCCCTACAAACCTACCAGTCCATAACTAAAATATAATTACAATAAATAAGCATTCCATTATTTACATATTTCAAATTCAATTAAATAATTCATTTACAAATAATAATTAATAGTTAATTCATTATTACTTAATTAACTTCCCACCCTATACCCCTACAAACCTAGCATAACACAACTAAAATATATGTAAAATAAATCAGTATTCCATATTTTACATAATGAAAAATCAATTAAATAATTAACAATTAATAATAAACCAAGTGTTATTACTGAATTAACTTCCTACCATATACCCCTACGAACCTAGCAGCCCACAACTAAAATATAAGTGAAATCAATAAGTATTCCATAAATAACATAATTAATTGTTAATTATTACTTAATTAACTCCCCACCCTATACCAATACAAACCTAACAGGCTACTAATAACATATACTTAAAATAAATCAGTATTAACTAATTTACATAATATCAATCTTTTAAATACAATTTATTAAATAATTAATAATTAATTATAACCTAATTAACTTCCCACTCTATCTCCCTATAAACCCAAAAAACCACTTCAACACTGTAAATTATTGTTAAAAATTAACTAAAAATTCAAAATCACTTAAAATTACAAGCTATTTAAAAAAAAATTCTAACATTTATATAAACAATAGTAACACATAAAATTAATATATCAACTAAAACGCATTCACATAATTAAACAACGATATTTCAAACCACTATATTATTGAAAACGATATTAAAAATATCAATATTATTCAAAACGATATTACTCACCTCAAAAAGTGATACAGTTATCAACGGTATTTGCATATTACGGTATTTGTGTTATACAATATTTAATTTGAGATATTTCTGTCTCCCGATATTTTTTAAGTGATATTTTGCCAAACACCAGAACCTGACCCTCAGACACTAATACATGCGTATGAACAAACAGTTTTCTCTTTAAAGGGGGTCAGTGGTGCCCTACACCCCCACCATAGCACCAGGGACACATTTCTATCTGATCAGCCCCTCAGACACACAACGAGGATGTGTTTTCCAGAAGGCCTCAAGAGGCCGGCGTCTTGGTGCCCCCCTTCAATAAGTATGATCTGTCTATATACATTACTAGGGTGGTGGGGAGGGGGGCAGCACTGGTTGTCAACTCCCGGGACGCCAGGGCAGGGGCGAGTGGGTACAGCCGAGGACCCCTGCCCACCCCTGGCCCAGCTCCTGCTGAGGGAGGCAAGATGCTGACATGTTCCTCCCTCCTGTATCTCTTTCCTGCAGCCCAAGGTACTCTGCCTGCGAGGCCACACGGGCTCTAACTAAAGAGTTTACAGTTATTTATAAAATACAAAAAACACACACGAGCTGCTATCCAAGCGGAGTCTGCAGAACACAATCGCACATAGTGCACCCGAACGCTACTTCCTGTGGGCGGTATGTGGTTTCATCACACAACCTATCACTTCCTGGTCTTTACCACTTCTGTGTCCTCCAATGGCCTTTACCACTTCTCTTGTGTTCTCCCATGCCCTCGCCACTTCTCTTGTGTTCTTACGCGGCCCTCGCCACTTCTCTTGTGTTCTCCCATGGCCTCGCTACTTCTATTGTGAGCTCCCATGGCCTCGCCACTTTTCTTGTGTCCTCCCATGGCCTCGACATTTCTCCTGTGTTCGTCATTGGCCCAGCCACTTCTCTTGTGTTCTCCAATGGACTCGTCACTTCTCCTGTGTTCGTCATTGGCCCTTGCCACTTTTCTTGGGTTCTCCTGTGGCCTCTCCACTTCTCTTGAGCTCTCCCGTGGCCTTTACCACTTCACTTGTGTTCTTCCATGATCCTTGCCACTTCTCTTGTGTTCTCCCATGGCCCTCGCCACTTGTCTTGTGTCCTCCCATGGCCCACGCCACTTCTCTTGTATTCTCCCATGGCCCACACCACTTCTCTTGTATTCTCCCATGGCCTCGCCACTTCTCTTGTGTTCTTACGTGGCCCTCCCCACTTCTCTTGTGTTCTCCCATGGTCTTCACCACTTCTCTTGTGTTCTCCCATGGTCTTTACCACTTCTCTTGTGTTCTTACGTGGCCCACGCCACTTCTCTTGTATTCTCCCATGCCTCGCCACTTCTCTTGTGTTCTTACGCGGCCCTCGCCATTTCTCGTGTGCTTTCCTGTGGCCCTTGCCACTTCTCTTGTGTTCTCCCATGGCCCTCGCCACTTCTCTTGTGTCGTCCCATGGCCCACACCTCTTCTCTTGTATTCTCCCATGGCCTTGTCACTTCTCTTGTGTTTTTCCGTGGCCCTTTCCATTTCTCTTGTGTTTTGCCATGGCCCTTGCCACTTCTCTTGTGTTCTTACGCGGCCCTTGCTACTTCCCTTGTATTCTCCCATGGCCTCACCACTTCTCTAGTGCTCCCCAGTGGCCCAAGTCACTTCTCTTGTGTTCTCCCATGGCCTTTTCACTTCTCTTGTGTTCTTCCATGGCCCTTTCCACTTCTCGTGTGTTTTCCCATGGCCCTTGCACTTCCCTTGTGTTCTCATATGGCCCTTGCCACTTCTCCTGTACTTGCCCGTGGCCCTTGCCACTTCTCTTGTGTTCTCCCATAGCCCTTGCCACTTCTCTTGTGATCTTACGTGGCCCTCGTCACTTCTCTTGTGTTCTTACGTGGCCCTCTCCACTTCTCTTGTGCTCTCCCGTGGCCCACGCCACTTCTCTTGTATTCTCCCATGGCCCTTCCCACTTTTCTTGTGTTCTCCCATGGTCTTCACCACTTCTCTTGTGTTCTCCCTTGGTCTTTCCCCACTTCTCTTGTGTTCTTATGTGGCCCACGCCAATTCTCTTGTATTCTCCCATGGCCTCGCCACTTCTCTTGTGACCTCCCATGGCCCTCGCCACTTCTCTTGTGTCCTCCCATGGCCCATGCCACTTCTCTTTGGTTCCCCCATGGCCTCGCCACTTCTCTTGTGCTCTCCCATAGCCCTTCCCACTTCTCTTGTGTTCTCCCATGGTCTTCACCACTTCTCTTGTGTTCTCCCATGGTCTTTACCACTTCTCTTGTGTTCTTACGTGGCCCTTGCCACTTCTTTTGTGTTCTCCCATGGCCTCACCACTTCTCTTGTGTCCTCCCGTGGCCCTCGCCACTTCTCTTGTGTCCTCCCGTGGCCCATGCCACTTCTCTTGTATTCTCCCATGGCCTTGCCACTTCTCTTGTGCTCTCCCATGGCCCTTCCCACTTCTCTTGTGTTCTCCCATGGTCTTCACCACTTCTCTTGTGTTCTCCCATGGTCTTTACTACTTCTCTTGTGTTCTTACATGGCCCTCGCCACTTCTCTTGTGTTCTCCAATGGCCTTGCCACTTCTCTTGTGTCCTCCCGTGGCCCACACCACTTCTCTTGTATTCTCCCATGGCCTCGCCACTTCTCTTGTGTTCTTATGCGGCCCTTGCCACTTCTCTTGTGTCCTCCCATGGCCCACGCCACTTCTCTTGTATTCTCCCATGGCCTCGCCACTTCTCAAGGATTCTCCCATGGCCTCGCCACTTCTCTTGTGTCCTCCCATGGCCCATGCCACTTCTCTTGTGTCCTCCCATGGCCCACGCCAATTCTCTTGTATTCTCCCATGGCCTTGCCACTTCTCTTGTGTTCTTACGCCACCCTCGCCACTTCCCTTGTATTCTCCCATGTCCACGCAACTTCTCTTGTGTTCTCACACGGCCCTTGCCACTTCTCGTGTCCTCCCATGGCCCACGCCACTTCTCTTGTATTCTCCCATGGCCTTGCCACTTCTCTTGTGTTCTTACGCGGTCCTCCCCACTTCCCTTGTATTCTCTCATGGCCATGCCACTTCTCTTGTGTTCTTACACGGCCCTTGCCACTCTCTTGTGTCCTCCCGTGGCCCACGCCACTTCTCTTGTATTCTCCCATGGCCTCGCAACTTCTCTTGCGTTCTTACGCAGCCCTCGCCAGTTCTCTTGTGTCCTCCTTGTCCTCACCACTTCTTTTGTATTCTCCCATGGCCTCGCCACTTCTCTTGTGTACTTATGCGGCCCTCTCCACTTCTCTTGTGCTCTCCTGTGGCCCTTGCCACTTCTCTTGTATTCTCCCATGGCTCCTGCCACTTCTCTTGTGTTCTTACGCGGGCCTTGCCACTTCCCTTGTATTCTCCCATGGCCTCACCACTTCTCTTGTGCTCTCCAGTGGCCCACGCCACTTCTCTTGTGTTCTCCCATGGCCTTGACACTTCTCTTGTGTTCTTCCATGGCCCTTGCCACTTTCCTTGTGTTCTCATATGGCTCTTGCCACTTCTCTTGTGCTTGCCTGTGGCCCTTGCCACTTCTCTTGTGTTCTCCCATGGCCTCGTCACTTATTTTGTGCTCTCCCATGGACCGTGCCACTTCTCTTGTGTTCTCCCATGGCCTCTCCACTTCTCTTGTGCTCTCCCGTGGCCCTTGCCACTTCTTTTGTGTTCTCCCATGGCCTCGCCACTTCTCTTGTGTTCTCCCATGGCCCACACCACTTCTCTTGTGTTCTCACATGGTCCACGCCACTTTTCTTGTGTTCCCCCATGGCCTCATCACGTCTCTTGTGTTCTTCAATGATCCTTGCCACTTCTCTTGTGTTCTCCCTTGGTCTTTACCACTGCTCTTGTGTTCTCCCATGACCTCGCCACTTCTCCTGTGTTCTCCCATAGCATTGACACTTCTCTTGTGTTCTCACACGTCCCTCACCACTTCTTTGGTTGCCCCATGGCCTCATCACTTCTCTTGTGTTTTTCCATGGCCCTCTTCACTTCTCTCCTGTTCTCCCATCGCCTTCACCGCTTATCTTGTGTTCTTCCATGGCCCGTCACTTCTCTTGTGTCCTCCCGTGGCCCACGCCACTTCTCTTGTATTCTCCCATGGCCTCGCCACTTCTCTTGTGTTCTTACGCAGCCCTCGCCACTTCTCTTGTGTCCTCCTTGGCCTCACCACTTCTTTTGTATTCTCCCATGGCCTCGCCACTTCTCTTGTGTTCTTATGCGGCCCTCGCCACTTCTCTTGTGCTCTCCTGTGGCCCTTGCCACTTCTCTTGTGTTCTCCCATGGCCCTCGCCACTTCTCTTGTGTCCTCCCGTGGCCCATGCCACTTATCTTGTATTCTCCCATGGCTCATGCCACTTCTCTTGTGTTCTTACGCGGCCCTTGCCACTTCCCTTGTATTCTCCCATGGCCTCACCACTTCTCTTGTACTCTCCAGTGGCCCACGCCACTTCTCTTGTGTTCCCCAATGGCCATGACACTTCTCTTGTGTTCTTCCATGGCCCTATCCACTTCTTTTGTGTTTTCCCATGGCCCTTGCCACTTTCCTTGTGTTCTCATATGGCTCTTGCCACTTCTCTTGTGCTGCCTGTGGCCCTTGCCACTTCTCTTGTGTTCTCCCATAGCCCTCGCCACTTCTCTTGTGTTCTCCCATGGCCTCGTCACTTCTTTTGTGTTCTCCCATGGCCCTTGCCATTTCTCTTGTGTTCTCCCATGGCCTCTCCACTTCTCTTGTGCTCACCTGTGGTCCTCGCCACTTCTCTTGTGTTCTCCCATGGCCTCGCCACTTCTCTTGTGTTCTCCCATGGCCTCGCCACTTCTCTTGTGTTCTCACATGGTCCACGCCAATTCTCTTGTGTTCCCCCATGGCCTCATCACGTCTCTTGTGTTCTTCCATGATCCTTGCCACTTCTCATGTGTTCTCCATGGCCCGCCACTTCTCTTGTGTTCTCCCTTGGTCTTTACCACTTCTCTTGTGTTCTCCCATAACCTCGCCACTTCTCCTGTGTTTTCCCATAGCATTGCCACTTCTCTTGTATTCTCACACGTCCCTCACCACTTCTTTGGTTCCCCCATGGCCTCGTCACTTCTCTTGTGTTTTTCCATGGCCCTCTTCACTTCTCTCCTGTTCTCCCATCGCCTTCACCACTTATCTTGTGTTCTTCCATGGCCCGTCACTGTTCTCCCATGGCTTCTCAATTTCTCATGGGCTCTCCAATGGCCCCACCACTTCTCTTTTGTTCTCCCATGGTCTTGCCACTTCTCTTGGGCTCTCCCATGGCCCTTGAAACTTCTCTCATATTCTCCTGTGGTCTTCGCAACTTGTCCTGTGTTCTCCCATGGCCCTCACCACTTGTCTTGTGCTCTCTTATGGTCCTCGCCATTTGCCTTGTGTTCTCAGACTGCACTCACCACTTCTCTTGGGTTTGCCCACGCCCCTCGCCACTTCTCTTAGGTTCACCCACGGGCATCCCCACTGCTCTTGCGTTCTCACACTGCCCTCGCCACTTCTCTTGTGTTCTCCTCTGATTTTGACTACTTCTCTCGATTCTCCTCTACTCCTTGCCACTTCTCTTGGGTTCTCCCCTCATCTTTGCCATTTCGCTTGGTTTCCCCTCTGGTCTTTCCCAATTCTCCCGGGTTCTGCCCTGGTTTTCACTAATTCTCCTGGTTCTTCTCTGTGTACACCACTTTTAAAGCTTCTTGTTGTGCCTTGTAAGGGTCGCACAGGTAGTGGTCCACGGTCAGCCTGTGATCACTCGTTCCTTGTAGAACAAGCGCCAGGTGTGCGGTGTCTTTGTAGGAGATCACATTTGAGGAGTCTGATCTCCCTCATGGTTCCAGCAGTCGGATGGTCACTTGGCTCTGTCCATGGACACTTGTCTTGGAATCTTCAGGGTCAAAGCCTGTGAACTCTTTTCTTAAGCCAATATCTTTCTCTGGTTCTCTTACCTCCAAAACTCTCCCTGAGACATTCTCTGCTATTTCTTCCAAGGGCAAGATGGCGTCCTTTGGCACAGACACTTTTTTTTGTTTTTTTGTTTTTTAATTATTCATTTTTTATTTTATCACAGCAACTTATCCAGATACATACAGATATTATCTGAGACATATACAAACTTCACAATACGATGTCCAATGGAGAAAGACGAAAACCAAAGAAGAGCATAATAAACAAGGAAAAAAAAAAGGGAAAACCCCAATGTTAATACATTGTTAATACTTCATTCATCATCCTCATTCAGATGCTTTGTTCACAGAAAAAAGAAAGCGAAAGAAGAACCAAAGTTATCCATTCAGGCTGCTGGTTTTCCTTCCATCTATAAATGGGCCCCCATATACGTTTGCCGAGCAATCTCCCCTTTTTCCCCTTTCTCTCATAGATCCCCTTCTCGAGATTATAAGTAGACAATAACCTGGCAAGCCATTGCTGAAACGTTGGAGCTACTTTATCCAGCCAGGCTGTGGCAATACATATACGCAATACTGACATAGCCAGAAAAAGAAAACATTGTGATGGATCTTGCCTTTCCTCATTATTTACCCCTAGCAAAATTATAGATGGAGTGAGACACACTTTAATTTCCAGTGTTTTATCCCAAAAAAGTTCAATCGCACTCCTTAAAGTTTGCAAGTGAGGGCATGCCGCAAACATATGTACTATTTCAGCGTCCGTGCTGTCACACCGAGGGCACCTGGTTCCCGTCTGCCCCCCCACTGTGCAATCCTTGCAGGTGTATAATACAGGGAGAAAATTGTTTTGTACTGTTGAGCTTGGAGCCCTGCAGAGCAAAGAAGGGTTTGGCCTAATTCTAAAGAAGTTTTAAAACTATCCTGATCTACGCCAAGTTTATCTACCCATTTCTTCTCGTACTTTTCCAGATCATCGCCTTTGAGTAAAGAGAATTCAGCGTATATCCTCCGGATAGTGCAATCTTCCCCTTCTCTAATAACATCCATAATTTTATTTTCACTAAATCCACAGCGCCCCCCCCTTTTTCCCACCTATAAAACTACGTATTTGAAGATACTTGAAGAAATTTCTTTTGCTAATACCATATCTATTTTGTATATCTACAAACTGACAAATTCCATGGGGCCCCATTAAATCCCCCAGCCTCCGAATCCCACACACTTCCCATTCTGCCATTATGGAATCTGAAAACATTTCCCCAGGAAAAGTGGGGTTTCTAAAGAGTTGAGTATAGCCATTTAATCTACCAAGCCCGGGGAGGCAAGATGGCCGCCGACAGGCCGTAGAGAGTAGTCGCAGTTGAAGCTCTCTCCCCCCGTTGCAAAAGAAATTGGAAAATGGAGTGGTGATATGCCACATTGCTCTTACCTGCTGGACCGACTTATCGGTCGGGTGGTCGACCGCAGCTCTCAACGGTGGAATCGAGATCTAACGGCATCTAAGAGGACACTGTCACTGGAAATTGGCTGTATAATCCAAGTCCTGCATCATTACACTGCTAACAAGATGGCACCAAGAACGAACATGCCCCTAAAGGAATCGAAAGACTTACAGAAGGAGTCAGCTACCTCCGTACCTCCGGCCGCGGCTGGGCGAGGATCAGTGAAGTGCCGGCGAGCACCATCGAAGAGAGCAGAGGGGCCCGGTGGTGGCGGTGATGGCGGTAATGGCGGGAAGCAGAGGGATGGCATCGAAGGAAGGAACAAGACTCGGGAGAGCATCTTCCGACAACCCACTCTGACGGAGACCTTCCTCGCAGCGATACCGGCGGATGCAGCAAAAAACGGATCTTGTGATCAGGCAGAGATCGGCGCACGGGAAGCTCCAGAGACTGTTACGACTCCTCTCACAGTGGATACATTGTTGCAGCCACACTCCGGGCCGACTGCCCGACAAGGGGAGCCGAATGAAGAGAAGGAAGATGGGCTGGATTCTCGGATCCTGACAGGGCAGCAGGAAGTGACAGAATGTGGTCTGAACAGTGAGCTGCTAGTAAGTGATCTGCGCCCAACTATGGAAAGTAATGGGGAAACAGAGAAAAAGGGTAATGAATGGGTGTCGTCTGTCCCAGAGCCCCTCATGGAAAATGCATCCTCAGGGAAGGCGATAAATCGAGCACAGGGGCCTAATTGTACCAAATTTATGTTGGCTCTCCAGAAGGGGATTGCTTTTATTCTCTTAATGATGATACTGACTTATCACGTTCCAGTGATGGTAATTCATCCGATGGGTCTGACTCTCCAGAGTCCTCCTCAGTGCGGAGAGCACCAGGTGCTCAAAAGACTGTTCTCCGTAAGCTTAGGTCCAAGTCCAAGTCCAGAATGAGCCCTTCCAAAATGGAGATAGCAGCAGCAACGGCGCGAAAGCTCAAGTGGGATTACTCGGCCACTACTCAGCTCTATCAAGACGATGGAGTAATGCTTGAACAGGGTGGGCCTACTAGTCCAGCCGAAACGACTCCGGCTCCCTCAATGGATTTAGTGTACTCCACACTAAAGCAGATGCAGGGGGAGGCCAGGCTGGAGAGCCGTAGGGCGCAGCAAGCAACCAAAAAATTTCAGGGCTCGCTCCGTAAGGTCAATAAGCTATATGAGGACATGGCAGATAGGGTCACCTACGTAGAGGAAAGAACTGGTAGACAAGAGGATGAGGTTAGTAAATGGCAGGACTTTAAGGAATCACAGGAGAAGTTAACAGAGGATTTACAGTGGAAGCTCGAAGACTTTGAGAAGAGACAAAGAAGAAACAACATTAGACTTTTGGGATTGGCAGAAAACGTCGAGGGAGGAGACGTGAGGGCGTTTGTAGTAACCCTTCTGCAGGGGGCATTCCCCGACTTGGCCCTTTGGAACTGGGATGCTGAGGTTCAGAGGGCACATCGGTTCCCATTGACCCAAAAGAGAGGGTTCGCTGCTGGCCAAGGGGACCGGCCCAGGGCTATCCTAGTGTACATCGGCAACTTTCTCCTTCGGCAGACAATTATAGACAAAGCAAGACCAGATGCCAGACGAACATTCGAGGGCAACACATTCTTCGCCCGTCCTGATTTCTGTCACGCCACGGTCGAAAGGAGAAGGAGGCTCAGACAGTTGATAACCCCCTTCCAGGGGGTAGGTTGTGAGGCCTATTTACTGTACCCGGCCCGGCTTAAAGTTATTCTCAATGGCCGAGTTCGAATGTTTTTTTCAGAGATTAAGGCACAAGCATTTCTGACTGAGATACAAGATAAGAAGGGGAAAGATGGAGGGGTCTGATCGCTCTGTTTCCGTGTAATGCTGTAATATGACCTACCTTCTGGGCAGCTACTGATTTAGGGTTCTCTAATGGTTACATATGATTTAGTGATTTAAATATATGTATATCTACTAGAAGGTTAGGTGAATAGCTTATTAGTGTATCTCACATAGAGCACTGTGGTGTATCAGGGGGAGCAGGCAGGCGGGGGCGCTGCGACTCAAGCTACGGGCCTCGGCTACCACACATAGGTCTTGGTTGACCTATTTGCTCGTGAGGAGGGAGGGGGGTGGTCCGGGGGGGGGGGGTCCCGAGGGCTGGGGGGGTTTCTGGGGTGGCAGGGAGGGAGGGGGCACAGCACAGCACGACATTTGAGACATATGGTGAAATACATGGTGAGCAATGAAGTAACGAAAAATAAGGAAACGGAAAGTTTAGGAATGAAGATAGGACATTTGAAAATAAACTTAAAGGATAACTGGGTTGGACAGATGCTCGATGTTCATTAATGAGTTTACGAATAGCCTCAATCAATGTCTGCGGCTTAAATGATCAGGCTAAAAGACAGCGGGCTGCAGTGATCTTAAGAACAATGCGCTTAGATTTTTTGTGTCTTCAAGAGACCCATATAGAGGGTACAAGAGGCAGTCTAATGGAACATCTAGGTTTTCGTCTCATTACGAATACTAGGCAGGGAACTAAGACTAGAGGGGTCGCCATACTTTCCCGACGAAATGATATAATAATTAAGAGGAAGTTAGAAGATAAATGGGGTTAGTTAGAAGATAAATGGGGTAGATGGGCTCTGGTGGAGTGTATGATACTGGGTGAGACGTTTACTATTTGTTCTGTGTATGGCTCGAACGGGGATGACCCTGAGCTCTTTGAATTTCTAGATCTGGAGCTAGCCTCCTGGCCTACACCAGTCATTATGTGTGGAGATTTTAACATAAATGGTTTGGGTGGACTCTGGACGGAGAATGGGGATAGGTATGTGGGTCAGAAGAAAAAGGTTTTTCGAGCAATCTCTAGCTTAGTTCAGAATAACTCACTTGCGGATGTGTGGGCTCGATTGAAGCCTGATGATCCTGGCAGTACATTTTTTTCAGCTCCGCACAAGCTAGTTGTTAGACTTGATTATTTTTTTGTATCTAATTTATTAATCTCCAGATGCTAGATTGAGAAGTTTCCCCGGATCATCTCAGATCATAATCCTTTAGTGCTAACAGTGGATATAGCAAGGGGGGGAAGACCTGAGCGGGTATGGACCTTCGAGAGAGGGCTGTTGAAAGATCCAGGGTATGTACATCATATGAAGGAATGGATTGTGGACTTTTGGGATATCAATAGAAGAAGTACCAGCCCAGGGGTAGTCTGGGACGCGTTTAAAGCTGGGGTACGTGGGGAGACGCTGAGCTATAGTCTGCATAGACAGAAACGAGAGACACAGTTAGAGAAAAGGTTATGCAAGGTAATAATGGAAACAGAGGAGGAGCTGAATGTGGCAATTACTAGGGGTACATCACTTGATGATACCCTGCTCAGACTGGCTCTAGCTAAATTTGAGGCTCAGGATGCTATAGCTACTAAGGCAGCAGCAATTTTCCTTGCGCGAAAGGAGCAATGCTACGAGTTTAGTGAACGGGTTGGGCATACACTGGCAGTGCGCTTGAGGCAGAAAAATACAGCTGGGGAGATTAGGGAAATACTGGATGGAAATGGGAATATAGTTGACGATCCAGTAGGGATCCGTGAGACATTCAGATATTTCTATGGGAAATTATACAGTGAAGAGCAGGCAAGGGACCCTCTTGCAATCCAAAGGTATCTCAATGACATTATTGTGCAATCTATTACCGAAGAAGATAGGGAGGCACTGGAAACTCCACTGACGGTGGAAGAGATTTACGGCGCTTTAGGCAGCCTCCCGTCGGGCAAGGCAGCAGGGCCCGATCAGATCCCTTTAGAATTTTATAAGACTTTTTGGGAGGTAATTGGACCTGATTTAGTTGATACGGCACTCCAAGCCCAATTAAGTAGTTCCGTCCCAGAGTCATGGGCAGGGGCAGATACAGTAGTTTTTTTGAAAAAGGGGAAACCACCCAGAGAACCGGGGTCGTACAGACCGATAACACTTATGAACTGTAACGCCAAAATCTTTTCAAAAGCCCTGGCGACTAGGTTAAGCAATATAATTGGAAAGATGGTCAATCCTACACAACATGGGTTTATTCCAGGGAGAGGAACAACGCAGCATGTCCGCAGGGTTATAACCCTCTTCGACGCTGCTGAAGTCTCAGGGGATCCTATGGCGGTCATGTTAATGGATGCTGAAAAGGCATTTGACCTTGTCTCCTGGGACTATTTGTGGGCAGTTATGAAGCGGTTTGGTGTCGCGGGGGGGGCTATGTTAGAGCAATTCAGGCCTTATATAAAGATCCAACAGCTCGAGTAAACGGGGGATATACGGCATCTCTAGCAATCAAGCGCGGTACACGGCAGGGCTGTCCGTGCTCGCCATTGCTTTTCGCGATATACATCGATCCCCTGATTCAAAAGTTGGAGGCAAATGGAGGCATTATTCCTATTAGATATCATGGGCTAGAATATAAAACCCTGGCATATGCAGGCGACATCGCATTGGTTACTCCAAATCCGGCAGACGGCCTAGTTGCAATTGAGACAGAAGCCCAAACATTTGGCCTCGTATCAGGGTACGCCTTAAACAGGTCCAAGACACAGATAGTCAAGAATATGGGGGCTGTGTTTGATGATACACGGGTAACTGACTCAGCTGTTTATCTGGGGATAAATATATCAGCAGACCTGGGGAAGACTGTAGAAAGAAATATTGAGCCAATAATCGCCAAAGCGAAAAAGGATTTTGATAGAATGCACAATCTTCATCTTTCACTAGTTGGGCGATGTAATGTGGTGAAAATGGTTTTTCTGCCAAAAATGTTGTACCTCTTCAGGGCTATCCCGCTTGAATTTGAAAAAAAATGGTTCACTGCACCGGAGCACATGGTTAATTGGTTTATCTGGGCACATGGGAAAACCAGGAGGGCAGTGCGATTTATGTCCTTGCCAAGGGAAAGAGGAGGTTGGGCTGTTCCTGATTTTAAAATGTATCATTGGGTGGCGGCATTTCAGTATATGAGCGGGCTAATGGGGGGAGACGCGTCTGACCCCTGGGTCAAGTCTGGATCAATCGAAATGTATACAATTTTGGTGGGAGAAGACGCTGAGAACTGTTTTTTGAAATTTACCGAGCCCAGCTATTTTAAAATAACTAGATTTAAGACCCTGATGGCTGCATATAAGATCTGGACAGCATTTCGCAAAAAAATTGGCACAGACACTTTTACTAAAAATGAAAGTGGCATATGTTGTTATTCCCAAATCCATTTAGATTTCCTCGTGCTACACTTGTTACATCCCCAATCCATCATGGTGAGGCAAGTTCATATATGTCACTTCCTACTTCTTTTTCACAGCTACATCCTTTTTCTCCCTATAAAAGGAGCTATGGCTTGCTTCTAGCATCTGGTTTTCTGTTTTTCCTGCCCATAGCACTCGGTGCTTCTCACCTTGTCTTCACTACTTCTCTCAGGTTCTCCTCTGGTTTTCACCAATTCTTTGAGGTCCTCTTCAGCTTCAAGGTTGTGCCACTTCTTCCGGGTTCTCCTCTGGTCATCACCTGGCTTTTATTCTCTCCCATCTTTGACACTTCTGAGTTCTACCTTGCCCTTCGCTGCTTCTTATAGTTCTTGGCTGGTCTTCTCTACTTTGACCTGGTTCTCCCTAGGTGTTGGCCACTTCTTTTGTCTTCTACTCGATCTTTGCAACTTCTCCTGTGTTCTCCACGGTCCTCTGCCACTTCTTGTGGTTCTCCCCTGTTCTTCCCACCTCTTAACCACTTCTCTGAGGGTCTATTCTGGTCTTCGCTATTTCTCCTGGGTTCCCCTTCTTGTCTTTATCTTTCTCCCGGGTTCTCCTCTGGTTTTCACCACTTTTTCTGGGTTTTCCCCTGGCCGTTGCCACTTCTTCTGGTTATTCCATGGTCTTCTCTGCTTCTCCTGGGTTCTCCTCTGTTCTTTGCTATTGCTCCTAGGTTCTCTTCTGGTTTTCACCGCTCCTTTTAGGTCCGCTTCTAGTCTTCGCCACTTCTTGTGGTTCTTTCCTAGTTTTCACTGCTTCTGCTGGATTCTCCCCTGGTCTTTGCCACTTCCTTTGGTTTCTTCGCTGCTCTTTGCCAGTTTTTCTGGATTGTTCCCCTTTCTTTAAAAATCCTCAGAGGGTCTATTCTGGTCTTTACTATTTCTCCTGGGTTTTCTCCTTGTCTTTGTCTTTCTCCCTGGTTCTCCCCTAGTTTTCACCACTTTTCATGGGTTCTCCCCTGGCCTTTGTCACTTTTTGTGGTTCTCCCATGGTCTTTGCCATTTCTCCCAGGTTCTTCCTTGGTTTTCACTGCTCCTCTTAGGTCCTCTTCTAGTCTCTACCACATCTTGTGAGTCCTCTTCTGGTCTTTGACCCTTCTCCTGGAATCTCCAACACTTTTTCTGTGTTCCCTCCGATCTTTGCTACATTTCCTGGGTTCTCCCCTGGCCTTTGTACTTCGTGTGGTTCTCCCATGGTCTTCTCTGCTTCTCCTGGGTTCTCCCATGTTCTTTGCCGTTTCTCAAAGGTTCTCCCCTGGTTTCACCACTCCTCTTAGGTCCTCTTCTAGTCTCTGCCACATATTGTGGGGTCTCCTCTGGTCTTTGCCCTTTCTCCTGGGATCTCCGTAGTTCTCCAACACTTTTCCTGTGTTCCCTCTGATCATTGCCACTTCTCCTGGCTTCTTACCTGGACTTTGTCACTTCTTGTAGTTTCTTCCCTGGTGTTCACCAGTCCTTCTGGATTGCTTGCCTCACACTTCTTCACCACTTTTCAGAGGTTCTATTCTGGTCTTTCCTAATTGTGCTACTTACCTGTTCTTCTTTTGAAATACTGTATGCATTGTATTTCTATCTCTGGGTAGGAGATATACCAATGTGTTAGTGAGTGTGTATAATAAATCTTACTATTTTTATAACTACAC
Organism: Calotriton arnoldi; assembly: GCA_963921515.1. Lineage (NCBI taxonomy): Eukaryota > Metazoa > Chordata > Amphibia > Caudata > Salamandridae > Calotriton > Calotriton arnoldi. Next base: position 1,648,917 of record CAWUFW010002046.1, read on the forward strand.
TGTGTGTTTTTTTTTTGTTTTACCTACTCTACATGATTAGTACTGGTAAAACAAGCTGCTTAACACGCCTTCTGGGCTAAGCCTGAAGGCTGCTCTCCACAGCTACCACTTAGAGAGCTTTCTAAAGTTGTCCTAGACCACGAAAATCACCATAAGGGTTGTCTGGATTAGTGCAGGGTGCTTCATTTAAATAAGTGTGCACCATATACTAAGCCAGCCGCCTACATTGGTGGCAGCGGTGGGATTTAAGCCTGCTCTGTTTTACCAGCTAATCTAGGTGTGGATTAAATGAAAAACTAGCATTAGGCACATATAAAATATTTTTGTAGACAAGTAAGTTCTACTGAAGTTTTAGATTGGTTGTTAAGGGTCTAGCACAACCCTTTCTCCAATCTTAGGAAGTTTCGTTTTCACTAGGGTAGGTAGGTGAAACTCCACACTACACCTAGATACCATGTCTTTAGTTATGGAACCTGTTGGAAATGGCCCTTTTTGCAGGGTCACCCCTAAACTTTTGCCTTCCTCCTGGATTTTTGCTGACCTGTTTTTGTTGGTTTTATGACTCTGGGCACTTTACCACTGCTGTTCAGTGCTAAAGTGCATATGCTCTCCCTTTGTAATATGTCTATGTGAATTGGTATATCCCTGATTGGCTTATTTGGTTTATCTGTTAGTCTCTAGTAGTGTGGCCTGTGTGTGCCCAGGGCTGGTAAACCAAATGCTGCTGGTGGGCCTGCAGCACTGATTTGTGCCACCCACAGACGCAGCTTGTAAAGTGTGTCTCAGACCTGCCACTGCAGTGTCTGTGTGCAGTCCAGAACTGCCATCTTGGCTGTGAAGTGCACCCACTTCCTAGCCCCTGAACCTTCCCTTGGCGTCATGTAAGTCACCCCTATGGTAGGGTGCATTGTATGTGTAAGGTAGGACATGCCTTGGTGTATGTAGCATGTCCTGGTAGTGAATTACACCCAATTTCGTTTTTCACTACTGTAAGGCTACCTGTTCCCCACAGGCCAGAATGGGCAGTTTGACTATTACATCCTATAGTCCTAACTGACCCCAGGAACATGGTAGGAAAACGAATTTAGTAGGCCTGAGCTCAGAATATTAAAATACATCTTTTAGTGAAGTTTATTTTTATATCCTGTGTTTGAAAATACCACTTTTAGAAAGTAGGTATTTTCATGCCTAAGCCTTCCAGTGTGCTCTGCTGTTATGTGTATTGGCTGTCTGGTTTTGGAGGGACAGGGCAGGCTGAGTCAGACCTGGGTTGAATAGAGAAATCTGCATTGGAGTATGGGGAGGGGTAGTTCCTTGACCTGAATAGGGTTGTGCCTGGCCAGGTGAATGCTGGCTCCACCTCCCACTGTGCGTCTGATGGCAGGCCCCCTCTTTCTGAAAGGAAGGCTGCAGCCTGGTAAACAAAGTGCTCCAGGACTGAGCAGAACTGGTTCTGGCTGGGTTCAGTGACTTGTAGCTTCTGAGAACAAAGACTTTGGGGGTATAAATATTTGTGCTGAAACCCCTACAATTTGTATTGCCCCTGGATCTGAAGAGGAACCTCTGCCCGTGCCACTGGAGGAATCTGCAGGAAATGACTGTCCTTGTGCTTGTGTGTTGTTTCTTGCACTGGCCTGCAGCAGTGACCACTGGACCTTGAAGAAGAGGGAAAAGGACTTTTGAGAGAACTTTTATTTTTGTTACAGCAATTACCCAAGGGCTAGGAAAAGAGCTAGCCTCCTGCTGGAGTCTCAGGCACATCAGACTCCCACACCAACCTCCTGCTTCCTCCCTGCGAGGACTGCTATCTGCTGATGAGGCTCCTGTGAGTTCCAGGGCCTCTAGTTTGCTTCAGAGAAAAAAGTGCTGGAAATCGACGCTAACGCACATTTGCGAGCCGCTGCAGTCGAGAGCGCTGGGAAAATCATCGCGCTGCTGCCGCTGAGTGCTCGCAACACGAAACCATCGCTAACGCCCCTTTGCGAGCCGCCGCAGCCGAGACGCGCTGGAAAAATCATCGCGCTGCTGTCGCCGCGCGCTCGCAACCCCTAAAGAAATCATCGCTTCGCCATTTTGATCGCATCGCACCGAATTTCGTCGCTCCCTCGCGGAGCGTCTTTTCTTCGCATCGCAACACAATCGCACAACGCAACAGGATCGTCGCATCGACTTCTCCCTCGAGGCAAGAAAGTCATCGCATCGGTGGCCTAGCGTGCAGAAGTTTGTTGCATCATCTCCGCACGCATCAAGCAGATCGGCGCATCATCCTCCCTTGCGGCAAGGATTTCAACGCATCGCCGGCCTCGCGTGGGGAAAATCATCGCTACAGCTTCTTTGCGACATTTAGTTGGTTTTGCTACTAAATCCAGGTACTTTGTGAGAGAAAGGGTCGCAGAGACCACTGCTTTGAATTTGAACCTTATTTTTGCAACCCTTGAACTATTTTTGACAGCCCTTCAACAGCAATCCTATTTTGTGACAGTATTGTGGTTTTTACAGTTATTGGTCTTGTGATAAGTCTACCTATATATAAAGATACCTATTTTTTTATAACTACTTGTGTGGTGTCCCTTTGTAGTGTTCCTCACTGTGTTACTGTGTCTGGTCATAAATGCTTCACACACTGCCTCTGAGATAAGCCTAGCTGCTCGTGCTACGTTACCACAGGGTTGAGCAGGGGTATCAAGGAGGGTAGCCCTCTCACTCTGACTTAGGAAGAAGGGTCCCTACTTGGACAGTGGCCAGCCATTGCCAACTAGAGACCCCCATTTCTAACATTGGTGGTCAGCGGTGGGGATCTGGACTTGCATTTATGATCGCATACAGTAATTATAGTGTACACTACTAGTGAGTGCAGACCATAACGTACCGCATACATTTTTGAGAGTTTTTTTTGATTGATATTGCCCATGATTGTTACAATGGGCAAGCCTATTTTTATTGATATTGCCCATGATTGTTACAATGGGCAAGCCTATTTTTGATTGATATTGCCCGTGATTGTTACAATGGGCAAGCCTATTTTTTATTGATATTGCCCATGATTGTTACAATGGGCAAGCCTATTTTTTATTGATATTGCCCATGATTATTACAATGGGCAAGCCTATTTTTTATTGATATTGCCGGTGATAGTACCCGCATACATTTTTGAGAGTTTTTGGATCCTATATTGTGATTGATATTGCCGGTGATTTTTTACCCGCATACATTTTCTTGAGAAGTTTTCCTCTATCTTTTATTGATATTGCCAGTTATTGCTACAATGGGTCTTGCTGAAATGAGACCTACCTTTTATATAGATGATCTGTTGACCTACAGTCTAGAGGAGCTAAGGGGGTTCTGTGAGGAGAGGGGCTTAGCAGTGAGTAGGAAGGAGATTCAGCAATCCCTGCAGACATCCCTGAGACTTTGTCAACAAGACAGATGGAGATTCTTGGAGTCCCAGTACACCTACCAAGAGGGTAGTTGGTCTGAGGGTGGCTCTGGAGAGTCTGAAGAGCAGGAAGAAAGTGTTATGGAATATCTCATAGATAGGGAGTCCCTTGCTGAGTCTAGTGCCTATGGTAGTGCCCGATTCCCCTCATGGTCCCCAGAGGAGTTGGTGGACAGGCGGGAGGGTCCCATAGGTAGGGAGTCCCTTGCTGGGTCTAGTGCACAGGGTAGTGCCCAATTCCCTTCATGGTCCACAGAGGAGTTGGACAGACAAAGGGAGAGGGGGCACCAGCTGGAATTAGAGAGGCTCCAAATAGAGATTGCCCAGCTGGAGGTACACCTAGCGCAGATAGCAAGAAAGGAGAAGTTAGCTCGGGAGGGTAGGTTATCCCCTGAGCGCAGTTTTTATTGTCTGGATTCACCAGTGAGGGTGGGGTCCAGTGGTGGGAGCAAAATTGAGGTGTATAGTGATGACAGTGTAGTACACCCACCCAGAGATGTGGTACCTGACTTGAAGGAGGGGGTTGATCTACACCAGGGGATTCAAGGATATGAGGTAGCTCCATTAATGTGCAGTGTCCCTGAGGTGGATTGGGGAACTAGCGCAGGGGCCCATAGTCCTAGTGAAAGGAGGGATACTCTACCGACTCTGGATGAGAGGTGCAGGGAGAGGGGTTCCCCCGTGGTTGAAGTCCTGGTGTATGAGTGTGAGGACCGCCCAGAAGAGTGTGGGTTGGGTGATAGAGACAGTCAGTTAATGTCTCGCCCATTTCAAGAGAGTGGTGTGGGGGTACGTGTGTGAGGCACTGGATTGTGAGGTGAAGGTTAGCACCTGCGTGGAACTGTGTAATCCAATTGTGGGAGAGCATATTGTGAGTTCCTGTTTTCCAGAGCTAAACCAACACCTGTTAGATTGCGAGTTCTCTGATCCTAGGGAACTTGCACAGGAGGCAGACCTCTGGGTGAGTACCAGAGGCCCTGTAGAGGCATTAGGGAATGACCCTAAGAGGAGTGGTTCAGAAGTTTTCCAACCCAGAGTGCTGGGAAAGGTTAGGAGTGTTACAGCTGGGTCCCCTTGTTGTGAGGAGGTTGTAGGGCCTCACATCCTGTCTCGTGGGAGCAGGAGTGAGACTGGGATAGGTCCCGAAGTGCCCCAACCTCAGTCTCCAGGACTGGATGGTTCCATGAGGGAACACCAGGTGGGGAGCCTAGTCTGTCCGGATGGACCGTCCATTGTGGGGGTCCCCCGTGTTAGGTGAGCTGGGAGTGCCTGTAGTCAGGCCTACATCAGTTCTTGTGTCTGGCAGTGCCACTCCTAGGGGAGGGTACAGAAGTCCAGCATGAGGGATGAAAGGGGGAAGGAGTCCCCAGTGGGAGAGACAGTGGGTCAGGGGCCAGTCAGAAGGGCTGAGCCCCGTAGGAGTGACCATGGTGACACCACTTCTGTCCTGGGGGATCTTTGCGCATTGTCAGGTGGACAGGGGTCGGGAGATCTGCACCAGGCAGACTGTTACGCAACACAGGGGTTCTGCGTTACCCCCGGGGAGGGTGGTTGTACTCCCCAGGAAGTCCTGGTTGGCCAGGCAGTTGTTCAGCCACAGGGGTTGGTCCCTGGGTTGGTAAGTCAGCTCCAGGTGTTGTCTGACCTGGAGGGAGGGACCACTGTAAACAGTGTCACGACCATTTTTTTTTCTAAAAGCACCGCTCCAGGTGGGAGGGTGCAGTATGCTGGAAGGGGGTGCAGAGGGAGGGAGTCCTCGCCTCTGACCCCGGGGCCACTTGAGGGTTTTTCCAGGTTGGTAGATCAGTTGCGGGGACAAGGCCCTGCACTGGTGGAGGAGTGTGCTTTCCTTGGGGGGAATTGGTGTACGCCCCCAGAAGTCCTGGGTTGCCAGGCACAGGTCCAGCCTAAGGGTACAGACCCTGGTTTGGAGGGCCAGGTTCAGGGTGTCCCCCCTGACCTGGAGGAAGGGGCAACTGCTAACAGTGCCCCTCCCGGTTTGTGTTATGGGGGCACCTCTCCAGGTGGGAGGGTGCCGGGCCCCAGTAAAGGGGGCGGGGAGAGGGCAGCCTCACCCCTGACCTCCGCCCAGTCTAAGGGTACAGACCCTATGCTGGGATACCAGTTGCAGGATAGAACCCCTGAACTGGTGGGCGAGTTATGCAGGACACCTGCCACAGGTGCCCTGACAATACTGGAAGGGGGTACAGCTCCAGGTGGGAGGGTACAGTGCCCCAAAGAGGAGGACCGGGTGTGGGGGAGCCCATCCCAGTCTCTGGCCCCGCCGCTGGGTACAGGCCCAGGGCTGGTGGGTCAGTGTCAGGGTGCGTTGCCTGACCTGACAGGAGGGAGAGTGGACAAAAGGTGCCAGACACCTGGGGTTACTGCCCCTCACTCTCTGATGCCACAAAAGTTTGAGAGCCCTGAGAGGTATAGGGCTTGGATTTCATCACTGACTACTGTCAGTGGCTACTGGGGCTTGTTGTTTATCTGTTGGGACACACCTGGGGGCCAGTTAAGGTTAGGTGCTGAACAGGTGGTGTCCACAGGTGAGGGGAAGAGTTCCCCATTGGTTATCTTAGTGGGCCCTGGGAGTGTGGATTGCCAACTAGAGACCCCCATTTCTAACAGAACCCAATGGGTTCCAACCCTCTAGATACAGTGGTCTTAAATTCCAGAAACTAAGGACCCTGTGTACCTCTAGAAAATTGAAGACAAGTAGTAACCCCACCACTAAGCACCTCTTAGAGCTGCTTATGCTATATGACCTCCAAAATCCTGATAGGTCAGAGGAACAGGACACAGTGGGTGGGAATGCACCAGTGGATGGCTCAGGAGGGGTTGTCCCTAGTGACCTTAATTCTGAGCATGACCAAGAGGAGTCTGATTACTCCACCCCGGTAAACTCTGATCCCCCAGGGAATAGTACAGATGGCATAGAGGGTGTCCCTAGAGGTAGGTCCACCTTTGTTTCTCCTGGGAGGGTGTAGAGAATGCAGGGGAGGTCTAGATCCTCCTCAGTACATTCCAAGGCTTCTGTTAGTTCCATAGGGACCTCCATCTCTAGCAAGGGGGAGGATTTTTTAGAGAGGGAATACCACCTGATCAAACTTGAGAGAGTTAGACTCAAGCTCAATCAAGACCAGTTGGCCCTTGATAAAGATAACCTGGAAGTCCAGAAGGCTAGGAAAAATTTGGGACTAGAGTCCCATGGTGGCAGCAATAGTGTCCCTAGAATCAGGGAAACATCCTTTGACCATAGGAACCTGAGCAGGATAGTCCCTCCTTACCAGGAGGGGGATGACAGCCATAAGTGGCTCACTGCTTTAGAGAGGGCATGTGAACTTCAGAAGGTCCCTCAAGGGCAGTGGGCAGCTATCCTGTGGCTCTCCTTTGCTAACAAAGGTAGAGACAAGCTACTCTGTAGAGAAGAGGATGCTGACAATTACTCAGTCTTAAAGAGAGCCCTCATAGATTGCTTTGGTTTAACTACTGAACAGTACAGAGTTAAGATTAGGGACACGCAGAAGGCACACACCCAGGACAGGGTTGATTTCATAGACAATGCTATTAAGACTCTGGAAGGCTGGCTTCATGGAAGCAAGGTACAGGACTATGAGGGATTGTACAATATGTTGATGAGGGAGCACATCCTTAATAATTGTCAGAATCAACAACCGCACCAGTACCTGGTGGACTCTGATCTGACCTCTCCCCAAGAATTGAGAAAGAAGGCAGACAAATGGGTCCATACCAGGGTTAAGCAGAAAAACCATGGTGGTGGAGGTGACCAGAAGAAGCAAGATTCTTCTAAGGCCCAAGAGAAAGTGGGGAGAAGGGCAAAGATAACAAGCATTTACAATGCAATAGGTCTCGCATTTGCGAAAGTTTGAGCTATTGGCATTTGTAAATGACACTGCCTTTTATTTATGTGTTGTTTTTTTAAACTGATAAATAAAAGGCAGTCATTTACAATGCCAATAGCTTAAACTCTTGCAAATGCAAGACCTATTGCATTGTAAATGCTTAATATATGGGAGCATTTTTACAACCATGCACGCAGCCCTTTATAAATACATTCCTGAGAACCTTGTCAATCCTCCATGGTGGGATTTAACTGCGTTACACCCATGCACTGCAAGTGGTGCACTGTAGAACCACGGAACTAAGCACAAGCCCACCCCAGCATTCCTTCCACCTTTAGGCTGCGCTGTTTTATGCAATTCACCAAACACGCACTGTGGTTTAGCACATACTTTACAAACGCCGGCGCCCCTCCCCCCCCCTGCAGTGCATACCTGCTCTCTTTAATGCTAGGCTTGTGGCTAACTGTAATGCAATTGGTGCTGATTTAAAGAGCTCTGATACCTTCGTGTAAAGTTTGTAGTATATGAAAGTGAAAACAAATAAATTTAAAAAAACTACCTATTCCACGTCCGATCTTATTCTGCGATGCCGCATGCCTTTGGGTCCCTGTACTGAATAACTGCACCCGAATGTGGGAAACCTCCATGGCAGGAACAACGCGTTGCGGTCCCCAGTTCCGGACTTGCTCCCCTGTTTTGTCATTGTTCCAAGTTCCCTTTCGCGGGTTGTGGGACATGCTCCCCAGTTCTGGACATGTTTCTGAGTTTCATGCAGGGGTCAGTGGACATGCTCCCTAATTCTGGACATTATCCTCTGTTGTGAACATGGTCCCCCGAACTGAGGACATATTGCTCACTTCTGGACATGCTCCGAGTTCCAGACATGCACCCCCTGGACTCACCTGTGCTTTAAGGGACACCCTGCCCACACCAGCTGTTCCGCGGCCATCCCCACATACCATCCTTCCTTGCTCCCCCTCCATTTGCCCTCTGTCCCAAAATACGTTTGGTTTAATTAACTCCCAGCTCTTATCCTTTCACTATCTGAGCTCGTAAAAACGTTGTTTAAACACAAATGTTGTGGCCGACATCTGACAATTAATTAACCCCCTCCCAAGGAAGAGAAGCCCCTGATTTATGAGCAGATAAAAAATATGTTTCATGTGACAGAGGCGAAATAAATTCCTCCAAAGTGGCATGAAAAGCTGCCAATCAGAGGGACGATCGCCCATCCATCAGCGCTGCAATGAAAGCGCCAGGGGGCGGGCAGACACATCTGCGATGTTGAGAGGACGCCTCAATTAGCTGGTAATTAATGCTCATTGAGGTGCCTGAGATCGGATGGTCACCAAACACGGGCCTTAGAAACAATTTCAAACTCCCTTTTGTTCCTTCATCTCTACACTCCATTTTGTAGTGCATGTGGGTCTCGAGTTGTTTTTTTAGGAAATTCACAAAGATAACCCCGAAATGTTATTTCACGACCATTAGACCATTATGTTCAGAAATATTTTGTACATATTTTCTTTAAATCTGCGAATTACAACTTGGAACAACTGAAATACACACACAGCCCGAGGCACTATGAAATACAGCAATTTGACCAAAACTACACAATTATGTTGGTCACAGTAAAAGCCAGGATTTGAACCAACGACTCTGTTTAAGCCCCGGATCACACACCTCTTTTCTTAAAGTTCTTCGTTACTTCTGGAGACAATTACATTTACTGCAAACTCATTGGCACAATATATGTACATCCTTGATAAAAAATAATCACTGATCCCGTGTCCTTTCCAAACACTATTTAAAAGGGGAGCAGTCTGGGCTGGCGGGTGCTGAGTGACCCTAGGCCATGGGGCACGAGCTGGGTTATTTTTCAGTTGTCGCACCATACAGCAACCTGAAGTGCTGCCGTGACCGAAGAGGAGTATTGTAGCCGGACCTAAAGGCAGACGTCTGTGTGAGATCCGAAAATAACCGTTTGAGTGGTAACGCTGGAAGCTCTTCAATCGTGTTTTTATATACGTTTTGTGTTTATAATTTAGGTGCTACCTATTGTGAAGTATGAAGTAGCTAAAACAATAAAAACAATATATCCGTGTATATTTAACACGCGCGCACGGCGCCCCTTAGACCATAGGAAAAATATGAACTAACAGCAGCATTCCATTCCATGAACTTATCACTTATGGCTTTTTGTTTTATATTCTTCACCCCTATGAATTGAGCTCTCTCCACCTGGGTCTTTATTCAGCCTCGATATCCACTTCCCGCTTTTACAAAAAGCAATATCAATTATCCCCGAGTGCGGGTCATTATTCCTGGGCTCACGGTCCTCTGGGCCCCTTCGCAGCTGGTGTCAGCGGGCTAACGGATGACTGTGTGTGTGTTTCCTGAGCTGTCACCGCCACCACCCTGCCCGCCTACAGCTCGGGCCTACTGTCACCCTCTCACTCACTCAGGGATCTGTGAAGCGCGCTACTCACCCGTGAGGGTCTCAAGGCGCTGACAGTTGAATATGGCATGTGGCAATTGAGACTGCTGGTTATGCAAGGTTCACAGCAATGGTAAAGCGCTCTCGATCTTTACCCCTTCGTCTATCTTTCTCTTCCCTGTTGCTACTAATTCGAGCATTAGCATAGAGTTTAGTGACTCTGGGCACACGTTACCTGCCCGTAAACACGTTTCAGCACAGATGCAGCAAACCAAAACACCCATTTTGTGAGTGTCCTCTTTTTGTGTTTAAATTGCATTTATATAGCGCCTACTACCCCAGACGAGGCGGCGTTGTGTGCACGTGCACTCCAGTCTTTCTGCAGAGCCCGGTGTAAATAAACATCAGTGTGTACTCTTCTAACCAGAAAACACTCGGGTGTGACCCCTGTCACACAAAATGCCCAGCTGCACCTTGGTGGTAGATTTGCACCATAGATACCCCCCAGTAATATTAAGTGTGTCTGTAAGCGCGGACATACTAAACACGGGCCGGTAGTCATGTTTGCACGCGCACGGTGTGAAGCAGATGGAGTGAATCAAGGTTGCATTAAACGCGGTACAGGGGGAACTTTTCCATTACTTTGTAACAACAAGCACAAACCCACCGAGCTATCTTAAGGCACTATTGCCCCCTTGTCATTTTAAATCAGAACATCTGCAAGATAGAAGCTAATACTCTGGCACAGCTGAATAGAAAAACAAGCGCGTGTTTCAAATAGACGTAACCATTTAGATTTTTATTTATTTTCATAGCATTTGCATTGGATATGGAACTATGCACTTTTTAACGCCAATGAGTTATGTCGTTTCCCCCTATTTAGTTGTTCCACGTGTTATGTTTTAGCTAGAAGATTTCCGAAAGTGGCATGGGTGAGAGCACCGTGCCAACGCCGCCTTAAAGCGTGGCCGAAGCGGACCGCACGAGTGAATTCCCAGCGTGAGAGGAAGGCCCCCCACGCTCAGTAAAAACAAGCTACAAACTGAAAATAAAACGCTGCGATGTGGGCAAGCAAGCTAAGATTCAGAGCTTACATCGCACACAATAAAGGAAGTCTAAACGAAGTGCTGCACGGCATGTGTGACATATTTAAAACGCCACTCGCGCGATGCAGCGAAATCCAAAAGTGAAACCGATACATATAACCCCTAATTAACAAAGCCCTGTGTAGTCCGCCGTCAGCAAAACAGACGCCCTGCGCGTGCCCATGTGCTGTCCGGGACCAAGCTGATAGACACGCCGTGAGCATGCCCGTGAGCGTGCACATCGGCTGTCTGGGAAAGTGCACATCTCCTGTCCCCCTTCCAAACTCAAGTCGACGACAATAGATCTCGCTTAGCGAGCAGCTTCGCTGCGTCGCTAGGCGAGACCTAAAAAGGAGTCTTCTCAAGGTCCCCCAAAAAATGCCTCTGGGAGTGAGTCACAAAATTCCAACGATGGAAAAAAGAAACCTTGGTGTTACCTGTGCAAGGAGAAAGGCCATAGGCCAAGGGATGCTAATTGTCCTAAGGGCAGCACCAAGGAAGGTACTACCACTGCCCCAAAGGCAACAGCTTCCCCTTGCACCAGTACAAGTGGCTTTCCTTGGATTGAGACAGCTCCTACAGGCTCCAGGCAGCGGGGCTATCCTTGGATTGAGGCAGCTCTTACAAGCTCCAGGAAGCAGGGCTATCCTTGGAGTTACACGGCTCCTACAGGCTCCAGGCAGCAGGGCTATCCCTGGAGCGAGGCAGCTCTAACAGGCTCCAGGCAGCAGGGCTTTCCCTGGAGTGAGGGACCTCTTACAGGTTCCAGGCAGCGTGGGCTATCCCTGGATTGAGGCAGATCAAACAAGATCCAGGAAGCAGGGCTATTCCTGGGTTGAGGCAGCTCTTACATGCTCCAGAAAGCAGGGCTATCCTTGGAGTTACACAGCTCCTACAGGCTCCAGGCAGCAGGGCTATCCCTGGAGTGAGGGAGCTCTTACAGGCTCCAGGCAGCAGGGCTATCCCTGGAGTTACACAGCTCCTATAGGCTCCAGGCAGCAGGGCTATCCTTGGAGTGAGGCAGCTCTTACAGGCTCCAGGCAGCAGGGCTTTCCCTAGAGTGAGGCAGCACTTACAGGCTCCAGGCAGCAGGGCTATCCCTAGAGTTACCCGGCTCTTACAGGCTCCAGGCAGCAGGGCTATCCCTTACACAGCTCTTACAGGCTCCCAGCAGCAGGGCTAAACCTGGAGTGAGACAGCTCTTACCGGCTCCAGGCAGCAGGGCTATCCCTGAAATTACGCATCTCCTACAGGCTCCAGGAAGCAGGGCTATCCCTGGAGTGAGGCAGCTCTTACAGGTTCCAGGCAGCAGGGCTTTCCCTAGAGTGAGGCAGCTCCAACAGGCTCCAGGCAGCAGGGCTATCCCTGGAGTGAGGCCGCTCTTACAGGCTCGAGGCAGCAGGGCTATGTCTGGAGGGAGCAGCTCCTTCAGGTTCCAGGCAGCAGGGCTCTCCCTGGAGTGAGGCAGCTCTTACAGGCTCCAGGCAGGAAAGCTAGACCTGGAGTGAGGCAGCTCCTACAGACTCTAGGCAGCAGGGCTATCCCTGGGGTAAGGCAGCTCTTACAGGCTCCAGGCAGCAGGGCTATCCCTGAAGTGACGCAGCTCCTACAGGCTCCAAGCAGCAGGGCTATCCCTGGAGTTACACTGCTCTTACAGGCTCCAGGCAGCAGGGCTTTCCTTGGAGTGAGGCAACTCTTACAGGCTCCAGGCAGCAGGGCTATCCCAGGAGTGAGGCAGCTCCTACAGGCTCCAGGCAGCGGGGCTATCCCTGGAGTTACACAGCTCTTACAGGCTCCGGGCAGCAGGGCTTTCCCTGGAGTGAGGAAGCTCCTACAGGCTCCAGGCAGCGGGGCTATCCCTGGAGTTACACAGCTCTTACAGGCTCCAGGCAGCAGGGATTTCCATGGAGTGAGGCAGCTCTTACAGGCTCCAGACAGTAGGGCTTTCCCTGGAGTGAGGCGGCTCTTACAGACTCCAGGCAGCAGGGCTAAACCTGGAGTGAGGCAGCTCCCACAGGCTCCAGGCAGCAGGGCTATCCCTGGAGTGAGGCAGCTCCTACAGGCTCCAGGCAGCAGGGCTATCCTTGGAGTGAGGCAGCTCCTACAGGCTCCAGGCAGCGGGGCTATCCCTGGATTGAGGCAGCTCTTACAAGCTCCAGGAAGCAGGGCTATCCTTGGAGTTAACACAGCTCCTACAGGCTCCAGGAAGCAGGGCTATCCCTGGAGTGAGGCAGCTCTTACAGGCTCCTGGCAGTGGGGCTATCCTTGGAGTGACACAGCTCCTACAGGCCCCAGGCAGCAGGGCTATCCTACACATGAGACATATCTCACATGCTTAGGCTTTAGACAGCTGAGCTATCTCTCCGCTTACGTTGCACAGGCGCATTCTTGCTGCCTAGCCCTGATGTGGTATTTAGACTCTGGGAATGGGAGGGTGTCCCTGGAGGCGGTGTTTGCTGTCCTGACCCCCTTACAGGGTGTGCCTGGAGGTCAGCCTCGAAGCCTCACGCCCCAGTGTGAGCACGGGTCACTCTCAGGACACCACTGCACAGGCCCCGCTCCCACGGGACAGAATTAGACTCAAATATTGACCCTGTAGGCAGGGGCCGCAGTTCTGTTTACACCACGGCCTGTGAAGGGTGATTCAGGCCCTGGGGCATGTGCAAGGCCGGCCAGCTGACCTGAGGGCCCCGCCGCAAGGAGCCCCCGTCGGGCGCATTCCAGCCGCACCTCGCTGCAGAATGTCTGCGATGGAGGAACGGGGGAGAGAGACCTGCGGGGCCCTGCTGAGCCCTCAGTCCCAGCCAGCCTCCTACACCTACCTCTAAGGCCCAGCCAGCCTCCTACACCTACCCCTCAGGCCCAGCCTGCCTCTCAGGCCCAGCCAGCCTTCTACACCTACCGCTCAGGCCCAGCCAGCCTCCTACACCTACCTCTAAGGCCCAGCCAGCCTCCTACACCTACCTCTAAGGCCCAGCCAGCCTCCTACACCTACCCCTCAGGCCCAGCCTGCCTCTCAGGCCCAGCCAGCCTTCTACACCTACCGCTCAGGCCCAGCCAGCCTCCTACACTTACCTCTCAGGCCCAGCCTGCCTCTCAGGCACAGCCAGCCTCCTGCAGCTACCACTCAGGCCCAGCCTGCCTCTCAGGCCCAGCCTGCCTCCTATACCTACCGCTCAGGCCCAGCCTGCCTCTCAGGCCCAGCCTGCCTCCTACACCTTCCTCTCAAGCCCGGCCAGCCTCCTACACCTTACTCTCAGGCCCAGCCACTCTGCCTACACCTTAGGCCCAGTCCCTCTGCCTACACCTACCTCTCAGGCCCAGCCACTCTGCCTACAGCTACCTCTCAGGCCCAGCCAGTCTGCCTACACCTACCTCTCAGGCCCATCCACTCTGCCTACACCTACCCCTCAGGCCCAGCCACTCCTCCTACCAACTACCCCCACCCCTAGCCACTTCACCTACCCCCTCAGGGCTAGCCACTCTGCCTACACCTGACCCCTACCCCCAGCCACTCCGACTACCGCCTCAGGCCCATCCACTCTACTTACACCTACCCCCCAGCCCCAGCCACTCTGCCTACACCTACCTCTCAGGCCCACTCACTCGGCCTACAGCTACACTACCCAACAGGCCCAGAAACGGTGACCATTTGAGTAGTGCTGTCTCTCAGGCGCAGTCACTTCACCCATATGAGGAGTGCTGTCCCTAAGGTCCAGTCACTTCACGCATATGAGGAGCGCTGGCCCTCAGGCCCAGTTACTTCACCCATATGAGGAGTGCTGGCCCTCAGGCCCAGTCACTTCACCCATATGAGGTGTGCTGCCCTCAAGCCCAGTCACTTCACCCATATGAGGTGTACTGGCCCTCAGGCCCAGTCACTTCACCCATATGAGGAGCGCTACCCTCAAGCCCAGTCACTTCACCCATATGAGGTGTGCTGCCCTCAGGCCTTGTCACTTCACCCATATGAGGAGTGCTGGCCCTCAGGCCCAGTCACTTCACCCATATGAGGAGCGCTGCCCTGAAGCCCAGTCACTTCACCCATATGAGGTGTGCTGCCCTCAGGCCCTGTCACTTCACCCATATGAGGAGTGCTGGCCCTCAGGCCCAGTCACTTCACCCATATGAGGAGTCCTGGCCCTCAGGCCCAGTCACTTCACCCATATGAGGAGTGCTGTCCCTCAGGCCCTGTCACTTCACCCATATGAGGAGTGCTGTCCCTCAAGCCCAGTCACGTCACCCATATGAGGAGCGCTGTCCCTCAGGCCCAGTCACTTCACCCATATGAGTAGTCCTGCCCTCAGGCGCAGTCACTTCACCCATATGAGGAGCTCTCGCCCTCAGGCCCAGTCACTTCACCCATATGAGCAGTGCTGTCCCTCAGGCCCAGACAGTTCACCCATATGAGGTGTGCTGGCCCTCAGGCCCAGTCACTTCACCCATATGAGGTGTACTGGCCCTCAGGCCCAGTCACTTCACCCATATGAGGAGCGCTGGCCTTCAGGCCCAGTCACTTCACCCATATGAGGTGTACTGTCCCTCAGGCCCAGTCAATTCACCCATATGAGGAGCTCTCGCCCTCAGGCCCAGTCACTTCACCCATATGAGGAGTGCTGCCCTCAGGCCCAGTCACTTCACCCATATGAGGATTGCTGGCCCTCAGGCCCAGTCACTTCCCCCATATGAGGTGCGCTGCCCTCTAGCCCAGTCACTTCACCCATATGAGGTGCGCTGCCCTCAAGCCCAGTCACTTCACCCACATGAGGAGCGCTGCCCTCAAGCCCAGTCACTTCACCCATATGAGGATTGCTGGCCCTCAGGCCCAGTCACTTCCCCCATATGAGGTGCGCTGCCCTCTAGCCCAGTCACTTCACCCATATGAGGTGCGCTGCCCTCAGGCCCAGTCACTTCACCCATATGAGGAGCGCTGCCCTCAAGCCCAGTCACTTCACCCATATAAGGTGTGCTGCCCTCAGGCCCTGTCACTTCACCCATATGAGGAGTGCTGTCCCTCAGGCCCAGTCATTTCACCCATATGAGGAGTGCTGTCCCTCAAGCCCAGTCACTTCACCCATATGAGGAGCGCTGGCCCTCAGGTACAGTCACTTCACCCATATGAGGAGCGCTGGCCCTCAGGCCCAGTCACTTCACCCATATGAGGAGCGCTGGCACTCAGGCCCAGTCACTTCACCCATATGAGGTGCGCTGCCCTCAAGCCCAGTCACTTCACCCATTTGAGGTGTACTGACCCTCAGGCCCCGTCACTTCACCCATATGAGGAGCGCTGGCCCTCAGGCCCCGTCACTTCACCCATATGAGGAGCGCTGGCCCTGAGGCCCCATCACTTCAGCCATATGAGGAGTGCTGTCTCTCAGGCGCAGTCACTTCACCCATATGAGGAGCGCTCGCCATCAGGCCCGGTCACTTCACCCATATATGGAGTGCTGTCATTCAGGGCCAGTCCCTTCACCCATATGAGGAGTGCTGTCCCTCAGTCACAGTTACTTCACCCATATGAGGTGTGCTGGCCCTCAGGCCCCGTCACTTCACCCATATGAGGAGCGCTGGCCCTCAGGCCCAGTCACTTCACCCATATGAGGAGCGCTGTCACTCAGGCCCAGTCACTTCAGCCATATGAGGTGTACTGGCCCTCAGGCCCAGTCACTTTACCCATATGAGGTATGCTGGCCCTCAGGCACCGTCACTTCACCCATATGAGGAGTGCTGGCCCTCAGGCCCAGTCACTTCACCCATATGAGGAGTCCTGCCCTCAGGCCCAGTCACTTCACCCATATGAGGAGTGCTGTCCCTCAGGCCCTTTCACTTCACCCATATGAGGAGCTCTGGCCCTCAGGTCCAGTCACTTCACCCATATGAGCAGTACTGTCCCTCAGGCCCAGACAGTTCACCCATATGAGGTGTGCTGGCCCTCAGGCCCAGTCACTTCACGCCTATGGGGTGTACTGGCCCTCAGGCCCAGTCACTTCACCCATATGAGGAGCGCTGGCCCTCAGGCCCAGTCACTTCACCCATATGAGGAGCGCTGGCCCTCAGGCCCAGTCACTTCACCCATATGAGGTGTACTGGCCCTCAGGCCCAGTCACTTCACCCATATGAGGAGTGCTGCCCTCAAGCCCAGTCACTTCACCCATATGAGGAGTGCTGTCCCTCAGGTCCAGTCACTTCACCCATATGAGGAGCGCTGGACCCCAGGCCCAGTCACTTCACCCATATGAGGAGTGCTGGCCCTCAGGCCCAGTCACTTCACCCATATGAGGTGTGCTGCCCTCAAGCCCAGTCACTTTACCCATATGAGGTGTACTGGCCCTCAGGCCCAGTCACTTCACCCATATGAGGAGCGCTGCCCTCAAGCCCAGTCACTTCACCCATATGAGGTGTGCTGCCCTCAGGCCCTGTCACTTCACCCATATGAGGAGTGCTGTCCCTCAGCCCAGTCACTTCACCCATATGAGGAGTGCTGTCCCTCAAGCCCAGTCACTTCACCCATATGAGGAGCGCTGGCCATCAGGCCCAGTCACTTCATCCATATGAGGAGCGCTGGCCCTCAGGCCCAGTCACTTCACCCATATGAGGAGTGCTGGCTCTCAGGCCCAGTCACTTCACCCATATGAGGTGCGGTGCCCTCAAGCCCAGTCACTTCACCCATTTGAGGTGTACTGGCCCTCAGGCCCAGTCACTTCACCCATATGAGGAGCGCTGACCTCAAGCCCAGTCACTTCACCCATATGAGAAGTGCTGGCCCTCAGGCCCAGTCACTTCCCCCTAATGAGGTGCGCTGCCCTCAAGCCCAGTCACTTCACCCATATGAGGTGTACTGGCCCTCAGGCCCAGTCACTTCACCCATATGAGGAGCGCTGCCCTCAAGCCCAGACACTTCACCCATATGAGGTGTGCTGTCCTCAGGCCCTGTCATTTCACCCATATGAGGAGTCCTGCCCTCAGGCGCAGTCACTTCACCCATATGAGGAGTGCTGTCCCTCAGGCCCAGTCATTTCACCCATATGAGGAGTGCTGTCCCTCAGGCCCAGTCACTTCACCCATATGAGGAGTGCTGGTCCTCAGGCCCAGTCACTTCACACATATGAGGAGTCCTGCCCTCAGGCCCAGTCACTTCACCCATATGAGGAGTGCTGGCCCTCAGGCCCAGTCACTTCACCTATATGAGGAGTGCTGGCCCTCAGGCCCAGTCACTTCACCCATATGAGGTGCGCTGCCCTCAAGCCCAGTCACTTCACTCATTTGAGGTGTACTGGCCCTCAGGCCCAGTCACTTCACCAATATTAGGAGCGCTGCCCTCAAGCCCAGTCACTTCACCCATATGAGGTGTGCTGCCCTCAGGCCCTGTCACTTCACCCATATGAGGAGTGCTGTCCCTCAGGCCCAGTCACTTCACCCATATGAGGAGTGCTGGCCCTCAGGGACAGTCACTTCACCCATATGAGGAGTGCTGTCCCTCAGGCCCTGTCACTTCACCCATATGAGGAGTGCTGTCCCTCAAGCCCAGTCACGTCACCCATATGAGGAGCGCTGTCCCTCAGGTCCAGTCACTTCACCCATATGAGGAGCGCTGTCCCTCAGGCCCAGTCACTTCACCCATATGAGGAGTGCTGTCCCTCAGGCCTAGTCACTTCACGCATATGTGGAGTGCTGTCCCTCAGGCCCAGTCACTTCAGCGATATGAGGTGTACTGGCCCTCAGGCCCAGTCACTTCACCCATATGAGGAGTGCTGTCCCTCGGGCCCAGTCACTTCACCCATATGAGGAGTGCTGGCCCTTAGGCCCAGTCACTCTTCTCACAACTAGTACACTGCCTCTTCTAGATAAGGCATTCTGCCTACAACTGTGCAAAACCCCACTGGCCATGCCCCTGCCCACACCTCTACCCACTCCTACTGTGTACAAAGCCATCTTTCAGGCCCAGTCACTCCACCCCTATGAGGTATACTGGTCCCCAGGCCCAGTCACTCCACCCCTATGAAGCATACTGGTCTGCAGGCCCAGTCACTCCACCCCTGTGAAGTATACTGGTCCCCAGGCCCAGCCACTCCCCCCCTATGAAGTATACTGGTCCCCAGGCCCAGCCACTCTCCCCCTATGAAGTATACTGGTCCCTAGGCCCAACCACTCCTCCCCTATGAAGTATACTGGTCCCCAGGCCCAGCCACTCCCCCTATGAAGTATACTGGTCCCCAGGCCCAGCCACTCCTTCCCTATGAAGTATACTGGTCCCCAGGCCCAGCCACTCCCCCCTATGAAGTATACTGGTCCCGAGGCTCAGCCACTCCCCCCCAATGAAGTATACTGGTCCACATGCCCAGGCACTCCACCTATATGAGGTGTAACTGGCCCCTAGGCACATATCAGGTACACAGCACCTGTAGGCCACGCCATTGTGTCTACACTGGCCAGGTGCTCGGTGCAGGACCCCTCTGTGCAAGCTACCCCAGCTATATTCACCCCACAGCTACAGCCACTCCACTGAACTCTCAGGCTCAGGCCCTGCACCCACTCTTACCCACTCTGCACAACCTCAGCGCCAGTCGTCTCTGGCACTACTACCCATCCGGCTTCAGATCCCACTGCAACTCGTAAACAGTTGCCTTAGAAGTCTCAGAGGACTGCATCTTGAGTACAGACAGACCTGGCCTCCTGATATCACTGGACCTGTCTGCTACCTTTGAGAACATCAACCACCCTTCCTAATCCACACCTTGAAGTCGCAAGAGGGATTCACTTGAGACATCCATCATTCATCCTCCTACCTATCCAACCAACTCCATTTCATTTGCACAGGCACCTTCACGTCCCAGAAGATCCCGATCACCTGCAGAGTTCCCAGGATCCCAGTTTGTCCCACATCATCTTCAACGTCTGCATGGAGATCCTTGGAGCTCTCTCACCAATAACATAACCAAAAGTTACCAATACTTTGACAACAAATATCTCTACTTGAAAGTCTCTTCTCCACCCAGTGCCTCAAACACTGCTTGCTCGTCCTCTAGTCCTGGGTGTCCGCCACCTACCTGGGGCGTAAACCCATCAAACCAGAGTTCCTGCCGTTCACCAAGAACAGCCAGCAACAACTAGTCCAAACCTGGCTCAGTGACATGAACCTCGATAGCTTCAAACCCCAACTTTCACCAAAAGACAATTGACTCAGATTACCCCTGGAAACAAACCTCACCCTCAAGGAACACATTGCCAAGATCACAAAGCTCATCTGATTGACAAGCTTACTATTTCCGGCGGCTCTCGCCACGTTCCCAACCAAGTCAACACCAGACTGGAGACGAAGAAGTGCAAAAAGAAAGAAAAACAAGTCAACAAACAAGCCTTCTTCATCTATGGACCAAGGATCTCTAAGGACATCCCCTCTCCACCAGGACATACTCCTGCTCCGACTTAGGAAAGAGGTGAAGCTGCGGCTACATCCCCACGCAGGGACAGTCCACCTCCCCTCTCAGAACACAGCGACCCCTGCAATCCCTCATCAACAGTACCTCTGCCTTTTACCATGTGCAGCGCTCCACTGCTCTACGCCTTGGCTCATGCAATATAGATACCACATAAGAACATACATTTGTGAATACAAGCAAGATCTATAAAACTTGCTGTAAAGCCTACTTTATCCCACATGTAATATTAGACTTGAACAATAGTAGCCTTGGATGGATTCTAGTCTGTATCTACCGTGATGTCAAATTAGGCTTGAATAACCCAGCGGGCTGTAGTTACCACTGTTTAATATAAGACACGAATGAGGTTAGTTGTGGATGGCTCTTCTGTCTGTATTTACCTTATGATATTAGACTTGAATGATATTAGTCACGGATGGTCTTCTGTCTGTATTTATCATATGATATTAGACTTGGATGATATTAGTCACGGATGGTCTTCTGTCTGTATTTATCATATGATATCAAACTTGAATGATATTAGTCGTGGAAGGCCCTTCTATCTGTATTTACCATATAATATAAAACTTGAATGATATTAGTCGTGGAAGGCCCTTCTATCTGTATTTACCATATAATATTAGACTTTAATGATATTTGTTGTGGAAGGCCCTTCCTTCTGTATTTACCTTATGATATTAGACATGAATGATATTAGATATGAAAGGCCCCTCCTTCTGTAGTTATCATATAATATTAGACTTTAAAGATATAAGTCATGGATGGCCCTTCTGTCTGTAGTATGTACCATATAACATTAGACTTGAATGATAATATTAGACTTGAATGATATTAGACATGAATGATATTAGTCATGGAAGGCCCTTCCTTCTGTATTTATCATATAATATTTGACTTGAATGATATTAGTCATGGAAGGCCCTTCCTTCTGTATTTATCATATGATATTAGACTTGGATGATATTAGTCATGGTTGGCCCTTCTATCTGTAGTATGTACCATATAACATTAGACTTGAATGATAATATTAGACTTGAATGATATTAGACATGAATGATATTAGTCATGGAAGGCCCCTCCTTCTGTAGTTATCATATAATATTAGACTTTAATGATATAAGTCATGGATGGCCCTTCTGTCTGTAGTATTTACCATATAACATTAGACTTGAATGATAATATTAGACTTGAATGATATTAGTCATGGATGGCCCTTCCTTCTGTATTTATCATATAATATTTGACTTGAATGATATTAGTCATGGAAGGCCCTTCCTTCTGTATTTATCATATGATATTAGACTTGGATGATATAAGTCATGGATGGCCCTTCTGTCTGTAGTATGTACCATATAACATTAGACTTGAATGATAATATTAGACTTGAATGATATTAGACATGAATGATATTAGTCATGGAAGGCCCCTCCTTCTGTAGTTATCATATAATATTAGACTTTAATGATATAAGTCATGGATGGCCCTTCTGTCTGTAGTATTTACCATATAATATTAGACTTGAATGATAATATTAGACGAATGATAATATTAGACTTGAATGATATTAGTCATGGATGGCCCTTCCTTCTGTATTCATCATATAATATTAGGCTTGAATGATATTAGTCATGGATGGCCCTTCCTTCTGTATTTATCATATAATATTTGACTTGAATGATATTAGTCATGGATGGCCCTACTTTCCTTCTGTATTCATCATAAAATATTAGACTTGAATAATATTAGTCATGGAAGGCCCTTCCTTCTGTATTTATCATATAATATTAAACTTGAATGATATTAGTCGTGGAAGACCCTTCTATCTGTATTTACCATATGATATTAAACTTGAATGATATTAGTCGTGGAAGGCCCTTCTATCTGTATTTACCATATGATATTAGACTTTAATGATATTAGTTGTGGAAGGCCCTTCCTTCTGTGTTTACCTTATGAGATTAGACTTGAATGATATTAGTCATGGTTGGCCCTTCCTTCTGAGTTTATCATATAATATTTGACTTGAATGATATTAGTCATGGATGGTCCTACTTTCCTTCTGTATTTATCATAAAATATTAGACTTGAATGATATTAGTCATGGAAGGCCCTTCCTTCTGTATTTATCATATGATATTAGACTTGGATGATATTAGTCATGGTTGGCCCTTCTATCTGTAAATATCATATAATATTAGACTTGAATGATATTAGTCATGGAAGGCCCTTCCTTCTGTATTTATCATATGATATTAGACTTGGATGATATTAGTCATGGTTGGCCCTTCCTTCTGAGTTTATCATATAATATTTGACTTGAATGATATTAGTCATGGATGGCCCTACTTTCCTTCTGTATTTATCATAAAATATTAGACTTGAATGATATTAGTCATGGAAGGCCCTTCCTTCTGTATTTATCATATGATATTAGACTTGGATGATATTAGTCATGGTTGGCCCTTCTATCTGTATTTATCATATAATATTAGACTTGAATGATATTAGTCATGGAAGGCCCTTCTATCTGTATTTACCTTATGATATTAGACTTGAATGATATTAGTCATGGTTGGCTCTTCTATCTGTATTTATCATATAATATTAGACTTTAATGATATTAGTTGTGGAAGGCCCTTCCTTCTGTGTTTACCTTATGATATTAGACTTGAATGATATTAGTCATGGTTGGCCCTTCTATCTGTATTTATCATATAATATTAGACTTGAATGATATTAGTCATGGATGGCCCTTCTGTCTGTATTTATCATATAATATTAGACTTGAATGATATTAGTCATGGAAGGCCTTTCCTTCTGTATTTATCATATAATATTAGACTTGAATGGTATTAGTCATTGAAGGCCCTTTTGTCTGCATTTACCATATGATATTAGACTTGAATAATATTAGTTGTGGATGGCCCTTCCTTCTGTATTTATCATATAATATTTGACTTGAATGATATTAGTCATGGATGGCCCTACTTTCCTTCTGTATTCATCATAAAATATTAGACTTGAATAATATTAGTCATGGAAGGCCCTTCCTTCTGTATTTATCATATAATATTAAACTTGAATGATATTAGTCGTGGAAGACCCTTCTATCTGTATTTACCATATGATATTAAACTTGAATGATATTAGTCGTGGAAGGCCCTTCTATCTGTATTTACCATATGATATTAGACTTTAATGATATTAGTTGTGGAAGGCCCTTCCTTCTGTGTTTACCTTATGAGATTAGACTTGAATGATATTAGTCATGGTTGGCCCTTCCTTCTGAGTTTATCATATAATATTTGACTTGAATGATATTAGTCATGGATGGCCCTACTTTCCTTCTGTATTTATCATAAAATATTAGACTTGAATGATATTAGTCATGGAAGGCCCTTCCTTCTGTATTTATCATATGATATTAGACTTGGATGATATTAGTCATGGTTGGCCCTTCCTTCTGAGTTTATCATATAATATTTGACTTGAATGATATTAGTCATGGATGGCCCTACTTTCCTTCTGTATTTATCATAAAATATTAGACTTGAATGATATTAGTCATGGAAGGCCCTTCCTTCTGTATTTATCATATGATATTAGACTTGGATGATATTAGTCATGGTTGGCCCTTCTATCTGTATTTATCATATAATATTAGACTTGAATGATATTAGTCATGGAAGGCCCTTCTATCTGTATTTACCATATGATATTAGACTTTAATGATATTAGTTGTGGAAGGCCCTTCCTTCTGTGTTTACCTTATGATATTAGACTTGAATGATATTAGTCATGGTTGGCCCTTCTATCTGTATTTATCATATAATATTAGACTTGAATGATATTAGTCATGGAAGGCCCTACTTTCCTTCTGTATTTATCATATAATATTAGACTTGAATGATATTAGTCATGGAAGGCCCTTCCTTCTGTATTTATCATATAATATTTGACTTGAATGATATTAGTCTTGGATGGCCCTACTTTCCTTCTGTATTTATCATAAAATATTAGACTTGAATGATATTAGTCATGGAAGGCCCTTCCTTCTGTATTTATCATATAATATTAAACTTGAATGATATTAGTCATGGAAGGCCCTTCTATCTGTATTTACCATATGATATTAGACTTTAATGATATTAGTTGTGGAAGGCCCTTCCTTCTGTGTTTACATTATGATATTAGACTTGAATGATATTAGTCATGGTTGGCCCTTCTATCTGTATTTATCATATAATATTAGACTTGAATGATATTAGTCATGGAAGGCCTTTCCTTCTGTATTTATCATATAATATTAGACTTGAATGGTATTAGTCATTGAAGGCCCTTTTGTCTGCATTTACCATATGATATTAGACTTGAATAATATTAGTTGTGGATTGCTCTTCTGTCTGTATTTACCATATGATATTAGACTTGGATGATATTAGCCATGGATGGCCCTTGTGTCTGCATTTACCATATGATATTAGACTTGGATGATATTAGCCATGGATGGCCCTTGTGTCTGCATTTACCATATGATATTAGACTTGGATGATATTAGCCATGGATGGCCCTTGTGTCTGCATTTACCATATGATATTAGACTTGGATGATATTAGCCATGGATGGCCCTTGTGTCTGCATTTACCTTATGATATTAGACTTGAATAATATTAGTTGTGGATGGCCCTGTAGATTGTATTTATCATTACTTAACAGATCTGGGTGAATTTAGATTCAGATGGCCCTTCGGTCTGTATTTACCATTGTATGATATTACACTTAGGTGATACTAGGCTTTAATTTCCCTATGTTCTCTATTTACCTTTGTATAATATTAGTTTTGAACGATGTTAGCTCTGGATGGCCTGTAGTGTGTATTTACCATTATGGAATATTATACTTCGTCGGTAATAGCCCAGGATATCCCTATGATGTGCAGGTATGATATTAGACTTAGATTAATATGTGGTCTCTATCTATCGTTCTATATTAAACGTGAATGATATTATATTTGGATGGGCCAGTGGTCTTTATATGCTTTCTTGTGATATTAGACTTGGTTAGACTGGTAGTCGCTACCTGTTTTTTAGCTCTCGCCTAGGCAGCGCGCATGCGCTGCTCTAGGAGATGACCTTTTGGAATCGGTCAGCTCTTTTCAAGCACTCGTGCTTGTGGTGGCATCCACCTTGCGGGAGCGAGCAGCGGCGCGCAGGGGCCATCTGTTTCCAAAAAGCGTGCCCGCACGTGTCTGCTCGCTCCCGCAAGGTGGATGCCGCCACGAGCACGAGTGCTTGGAAAGAGCTGACCGGGCCATCTGTTTTTTCGTGGCCGCGCTTGTCTTTTGTTGCCGTCTCGAGATGGTCTTTTGTTTTTATTCGCTCGCGCCCACGGGCGGTGCGTGCTGCAGGCCTGTTACTGCAGTTCCGGTCTGGACGCGACGAAGCTTCCTCTCCTCCTAGCGCTCGTGCCACCGCCCCTCGGGGAGTTTTCGCTCATCCAGGACACGTGCCAGAGTATTAAAGTTTTGCCGCCCCCTCCACAGATGCTGTTTTAAACATCAGAAAGGGTTTTCAGACCCTATACCACGCCCTCAAGTGACAAGCTCTGCCATGCGCCCTTTCCTCTACCCTCCCCAGGACTCTCAACTCTTCC
Organism: Calotriton arnoldi; assembly: GCA_963921515.1. Taxonomy (NCBI): domain Eukaryota; kingdom Metazoa; phylum Chordata; class Amphibia; order Caudata; family Salamandridae; genus Calotriton; species Calotriton arnoldi. The sequence continues at coordinate 1,674,833 of CAWUFW010002046.1, forward strand.
TGTTTTTCTCCTCCACCAGCTGAGATTTTTTAAAAGTATTATTCCCCTCACCCATGGCCCAGGTCTCACCCCCCCCCCCCAGTCATGTCGCATCTCGATTCGAGTCTCTATCTCACGCCCCTTCCCGGTGCTAGCAACCCTTCTAAAGGATGCCCCCATCCGAAGCTCTATTTATACCCCGCCCCCAGACAGATCCCACTCTAGTGAGGCTGTTTCCTCGCCGTGTTGACCTGCCCCCATCATCTCTCAGGTCCCCGCTCTCCTGCCCTCTACACTTCTGCACCATCTCCGTCAGACCTCCCTTCTCCCCCTCCTGCGAAGCCAAACACAATTTAAATGTCGCTCTTATTTGTCGTCTCCTTTTTCTACCACATGTAGATCCATAGATATTTATGCCACCGTCATATTTCCTCTCATCCCCTGATGCATTTATACCAAAGATGCAGTTACGTCTCTTCCTCACACCTTCCTCGTCATTTCTCTGCCTGTTTATACCCTTGAGGGATTAACATTTCAATCCCTCCCTCTCCGCATAATGTGTGAGTAGAACTGTCTAGATGTCTCTCATAGCCCCCTCCATTGTAATTATATGATCAAAGTGCGTACATTTATCAGCCATGCCCCCTTCACCCCCTACTGCATTTAAATCCCTTAGATCAAGGCCACTAGAACTATGGATTGTGTGGCCGTGGCAATGGTCACATTATTATAGATTTTCCGCATTTAAAATTGCTGTTTGCTCACGAGGTTACTGCTTCGCACCATGACATTCGTTCTTAATCTCTCACATTAATTTCTCCCTATACAATAGTTTTTTTCCCTCTTTTTTTAGAGGGTGCATTCTCCACTTCCCTTTCACACATTTTTAAAATTAGTCTATTTTCCTCCTCCTACATTTTTCAAATGTGTTCTGTGGGCCCTTATATATCCCCCATTCCACCTCTTAGCCGTTTTGTTATCATGTCTCCTAACTTTGTTGCCTTACTTGTTTTTTCTGCTTTCCTATTAAACTAATTTTCCCGAACCAGGATTGCCAGTGGTATACAATCCCTTAGAGCCTTCTTTTGGAAAAAGAAAAGAAAAACAGAAAGAGCCCTCATATTAGCTAGAGCTCCACTTCCATAAAGCAAATATTGAGAGATTGCTGCCCAGGCTTGCCGCAGTCCAAGTTAGTTTCACCCTCATCACCAATATATGTTTGTGTGTGTATTTATATATATATATATATATATATATATATATATATACATATATATACACACACACACAAATATACAAACACACCGGTTTTCTTTCAGAATGCACATAAACACAAAACAGTAGAAAAGACTCATGCCATATAGGTGCACCCACAGTAATCGGCACAATATCGGGAACACCAACCCTCAGGCAAAAAAGACAAGACAACCGCCAGGGGGGATGATAAGGAGAGGCTCTTTAACAAACATATATAAGCACAGTCCAAACCCACAACACAAAGATCATAGACTGAAAACACAGAACTCTGAAGGATCCATTTGTTGTACTATGTAATCTCCCTGCTCTAGCAACCGTGGTTTCAACTGCTCTTGGCATGAGGAAAACGTCCAGACCCCCCCCATCAGTTCCCTTTTCAAACAAGCATTGGCATAGCCAATAGGTCTCGCCTTTGGGACCTTATAAGTGTTTAGCCATGCAACAGTTGATGATGTTGCACCAAGGATATTGTGCTGGATAACTAAACACTTATAAGGTCCCAAAGGCGAGACCTATTGGCTATGCCAATGCTTGTTTGTATTGTATTGCAGCATTTTATCTTAGTTTTGATCCTATGTCGGAAGTGTACCCATGTCGTGCGTGATAACCACCAAGGTGCAGTTATCGTGTTATGGGACGCAGCACGCAGCACGTAGCAGTGTGGTAAATGATGAAGTACTAGAGACAGACACGTAGTTTTATGGTTTTCAGTATCCTGGTAGCATTGAAAAGGCCCTACAGGTCCCTTTATGTCACTTCTTATGCTATAGTCGGCTTAGTTGGTTACTACACCGGTTTGTCCAAGCTGAGATTTTGTGTGTAGTTGTGGGCCTAGCTGGCATGGTTGGAGGGATCTGTTGGGATCGGCATTTTTATGATCATCCTATATCTGAGTGTCTTTGTTAGATGTAAAGAAGTGGTCAGATTGTATAAATATTTAGGACCTGCAGTGAATGGACTATATTAAAGTCCTCCAAATTGTCCAGCAATGTGTGACCGATCTCTTCAGTTATTCCGTGCCTGTTCATTTAGTGATTTCTATTCTTTGGTTGTACAGTGCTGGTGATGGACAACCCTCAAAGCAGAAGTATGAGTTATAATATGTTGCTGACCGCTGCGTTTTATGGTTCCAGTATTATTGTGGGCCATAACTGTTATGTATGGAAGTGCATAACTGTATAATGGCACAGTGTACCATAATTTGTCATAAACCTGAAGCACACCCTTTTCTTTGTCAGTTCAAACTCTGTTTCTCAGGTTTGGCGTGCAGTACTCTTAATGCGCTCCGTCCCAAGTGCGCTTGCATAATTCAAAGGATCAGTCGTGGCACGCCTTTTGCGTGTCACAAAGAGTTCCACAGCCTTAAGCGCGTATGTGAACACCATTAAACACGTAATCAGTAATCGTAAGAAAGTTCATCCAATTTATTCCAATGTTTCACTCTTTTTATCCATCATGTCAAAGGTATAAAGTTTCTTAATTTCATGCGTCTTCATGCTCTCGAATTGCCCATCCGGGCCTATTCACAGGCAAATACAGAAACTTCGTTCTTCCAAAACATTACATCGTACCCAATGCATTTCGGTCCTCGACCTTCGTCAGGGGTATCTGTGATATTTAAAAACATGTATCAACTAACAGTTCCCATACGTTTTAAATGTACAACACATTCTTCATTGTCCACCCTTTTCCTAAAGTGATGTAGTTAAATCCTCATGCCCCTCTACGCCGAGATATACACAACCCCATGCTGCGTTTTAATTCTCCCCTCTGAACCCTTCCCAATCCTCATAACATATCCTTCTGTGTACCCTCCCCGTGAACTCCCTGCTTTAGACATGCCATAAATTTATCTCACCCCAAAAGATAAAAGATCGAAGTGTACCATAAGTCAGCCCTTCTTAGCCCACCTGCATATCGAAAGCAGTTTGCTGGTTGAGTTGTTTGCAATTCGTGGGTTGTAAACTGAGGATTATTACAGTGGATTTATGACTTTATAATGCCTACGGCCACAGTCAGCAGCCAAGGTGAAAGGCTTGTCACAGAGCAGCATTACAGGTTAATTTTAAACACCAAAACCAGGAACTGACCTCTCCTTCATCTGATCTATTTTGCTAAAATAAACTGTGAACATCAGAAAAGAGATATCTTTGGCGGCATGCTTATCTTTTATACGTTATAGGTCATTACAGGAAAGATAAAATTTCTTTGCATGTTTATACACATTCTGAGCAACAGCATTTTCTAATCTAAAACTGATTGAAAAAAATGTTTGCATCAAATTACTACCTGTTTTTTGGTGTGTTCAATTTCCCACTACAGATTTAACTTTTATACCTCATATCTGAAATCATACCATCTCTTTCATAAGAAGGAGCAAGAAACAAAGGATTTAAGACGTTTGTGGGAAGCGTGATGGTGTAACCATGTATTACAAGAAATAAAGTACACTCCGATGTTCGTTAAAAGGATATTGCAAGTCACTTGAAGTTCTGTGACCTTATAATGAAACTAGATCTTCGCCCTCGTTCCTCTGTATGATCAAGGAACTCCTCAGGTACTTGCAAAATCCTTATAATAAATGGCAGGCGGTACTTTGCTATTCACAAATAGAGGGACAACAGGCTTTTATACATAAGGTCCAGCACAGTTGCCCAAATGCAATATGAAAATTAAAGTTGTGCTGTTCCTGAATGATCTAGAATATAGCAGTATACAAGGGACAGTAGGCTACAGTGTCAAAAGAGATGGGAATCCATTTATTTGGAATATAATGCCCTCACACACCCAGTTGGGTGTCATGCTTCATCATCGGGCTGCTCCTCGTCTGGCCGGCGCTGCAATGCCTGATGGGCTCCCGATGAGGGGCACTTTGGCGGAGATCTTTTTCCAAATAGCCGTTTGGTGCCGTGGGTGTGAGAGATTTAGTGAGTGTAGATGAATAAGTGGTGTGTGATGTTTATGTGAGTTAAAATAGGGTTGGGAGTACCAGCAAAAATAACTTTAATTGTGGAGTCTCCTACCCTGATTAAAATAAAGAAGAAAGGCGCAATGCTAAGTTAATGTCTCAGGTGGGGCGCTCTTCCGTGTGGTTGGTCAACATGTTTCTTCGCAATTCTACAAGTCTAGAGGCGATTCGTCAGGACCTAAAGTTTAAAAACTATCTACACTAAGGTGGACCGGAAAACAAAAATAAATTAATGTTTGGGATTTAAGCCACCATGACTTACTCTGTCTAATGGCTGGTAGTTCTGGTTCTACCTATTATGGCGGTACTTTGTCCCTGTATAATATTCGAATTGGATAATACTAGCTTTGGTTAACCATGTGGTCTGTATTTATAGTTGATGATATGCACCTTAAGCTTTACCAGTGGTGGCTATCTGCTTTTGTATCTTATTAGGCTTGGATGATATTAGAAGATTTGGATGGTCCTTCGGTCTTCAGCTGCCCCTGTTATTGGGTCAGCCGTGGATGGTTCTGTGCTTTCCGCCTTACTGGCCGAAAGATCTCTCACCCTGAGTCGATTGGTGTTTGCCACTGAGTGATAGGAGAATTAGATTGCCCAGTGCCTGGATGTATGTCACTACTTCGATCTTCATAACATCCACTTACATTAGATTTCACTCTTACTTTAACCTATCACCACTTTTACTGCCTGTGCGCATTGAAATGGCCATTCTGTAATGATCATACTTAAATTACTCTATAACTCACTCCTTATATGAAACAAGTGTATTTGCATTTTAAAGATATCTATAGAAATTACCGTTTAACCTAACGAAGAACAAGCATAAAACTAACCTTCACAAATGATATCAAATTAAATGAAACTGAGTGTAAATATATAAAATGTTATATTGGTAATTTGTTTAAGATGGCTTTCAATTATGTTTAATTCAATTAGCTTAATTTAAAGTAAACTACATTTTATAATTAAAGGGAATCAACTCTCACTCAATCTGTGTAAATATTAAGATATTTTGTTTTTCTGAAATTCGTTTTATGTAATATATTGAATGCATTATAATGTACGTACTTTAGTATGAAATTTGTTTCTAACACAAAATGCATGAATATGTTTTATTAAATGAATTAAAGCCATATCGAAGAAACTTAAAGACATTGCAAAACATGAACTGGGGATCCCTTCCAAACTCAATCCTTTTTTTAAGTTAAAATACATGCGCATTAAACAGTTTTTTAAAAATCAGTTTGTTGTATTTTTCTACACATTTGCATTCTTATTTGTGATTACTTTTAACTCAAGTTGTTCTGCCCTCTTAAGGTCCAAGTCCATAGCTAGGTTGGATATGATGGTGCCTTTAGTGATAGCTGTCAGTATCATTTTACAGGTCAGGTAATGGGGTGTTAGGAACACCAGCAGACCCAGATCTCTTTATCCTTAACACATTTGCCTCACCTCTGTCACTATGAGCAACAGTGGCCCCTGTGGCCCTGCTTTATAAGAGAACAGAATGAGGCACAGCGGCCTCGCGAGACCAGACAGAGGACCAGGGGACAGGATCTCCTGCAGCAAGCCACCAATGCAGGGCTGACAGCTGTATCCTAGCTGCATGATGCTTCTCTGAGATCCCAAACCAGCACATCTCTGCTCTGATGTTCCCACCCCCACTCGGTGCATGTGATTACAACCCCCACAACGCTCCATAAGGTACTACAGCGCAGCGCAGCGCAGCACAAGGATCTCTCGCGATGCACTTTGAGCATCTCACTGAGATCATCCGCCACATGTCTCAAACAGAATTTAATTCTGTGGTGACTTTGCAAGTTGACATTTCCTGCTCCTTTGACAGACCAAGGCAGGAGTCTCGAACCTTTGCTGTCTTAAATACTTGACTTAAATAATGCATATGTCTTTTGATTTATTTGTGTTCTTTGGATACAAACAGCATTCTGGATCATTTTCAGGGGCGGTGGGCTCTTCTTCTCTCCCCCCCACCTCTGAACCTGCAGTATTACTGAAGTAATGGACTCATAAGTGATGGGGGCACACCCATCCCTTTGCTGTTGCATCATACTAGTTTCTATCCACCACTCTATGATATTAGCTTTGTAAGAGCCACTGGGCCTTAGGGAATCTGCCACCGGTTTACCATGGAGCTAAAGGAACCAGCAATGGCGTTTGGAGCGCAAATGTCATAGAAACTGACAAGATGAGGATAATAGGATGATATTTAAAATTGATATATCCGAATATAAACTCAAATAAAAACAAACTAAAAATAATTATTTTGCCAATAAGATCCAGGAAGGCCCCGATAAACAAAAAAATCACTCAAGATAATGAATGAACCCTCCTTCTCCAAGAGGCAGACCAGTAACTCCAATCCATCACAAGAACTTTGCAATCAATTAAACAATTATTTTATAGACAAAATAAAAGTAATCAAGGAGGGTAACACTAGAAAGGATAGTGAAACAGAACTTTCCGAGGTGTATAATAATCCCCATCACCTCTCCTCTTTTACCCCCTTTGATACAATTTATATAAAGAAATTGATGGTAAAAATCAAATCCGGCTCACTGTTGGATCCGTCACCCCCAGCAGTCATGGGAGATCTAACCACGATTACGGAGACTCCTTTAGTGAATTTGCCGAATCAATCTCTAGATCAGGGCCTTGTACCCAAAGCATTTAAAAGTGCTGTGGTTATACCTTTGTTGAAAAAACAGGGAGCAGATCCTTCCATCTTAAAGAACTACCGCCACATATCAACGCTTCCTAATCCACCAAATATCATTGAAGCTCATGTTGCCAGTGACATTTATAACCATTTGCAGACATCAGACTTTCTGGAGCCTTAGCAGGCCGGCTTCCATCCCGTCCACAGCACTGAACCAGTCTTCTTGTCAGTAGTGACTGGTCTGAGGTTAGATGGGAACTCAGGGTTGACCTCAGCGCTAGTGCATTTGGTTCTCTCTGCAGCCTTTAATACTGTGGATCATACCACCTTTCTGAAAAGTATTAAGGCTGCATGGTTCGAAGATATAGCACTAAACTGGATTACGTCCTTTCCAGAAGACCGGGCCCAAGCAGTACAGCTTAAACCATATGCAGCAGATGATTTGCCTGAACTGCAGTGTGCCCCGAGGATCTTCCTTGTCATTCCGCTTGTTTAACATCTATATCAGACCACTAATAAAAGAGTTAAATGCCGGAGGCAGCAGATTGCGCAGTCAGATGACTCACAATTGCTCCTCCGTTTGGATGACTCACTGGATGCTCAGTCTGAATTCCAACATATTTTGTTTTCATCTGGAATTGGATGAGCGATAACCAACTGAATGCCGACAAGATGGAAATAGTAATTTTTAACAACAAAGTCGACCTATGGCATAACTTCTACAGGCCTATGGGAAGGGGAGCTCCTCCTGTACCAAACACTGCTTCTAAAAGTCTCAGTATTATATCATTAAACAATATTTTTGTATGATATCTGCTTTGTATGAGCCAGTTGTCCTTAAGATATCTGCTGCTGCCGACAGCAGATATAGCTCTCAGCTTGCTCTCTTATGATATTGTATCTGCATGGTCTTGTGTTCTCTATCTACCATTGTATCACACTAGTGTCTATCTACCATTGTATTATATTATTATATGATATTATTGTATGATATCTGCTTTGTATGAGCCAGTGGTCCTTAAGAAATCTGCAGCTGCCGACAGTATATAGAGCTCTCAGTCTGCAATCTTATGATATTGCAGCTGCATGGTCTTGTGTTCTCTATCTACCATTGTATCACACTAGTGTCTGCGTCCCCTTCTGTAATACCAAAGTGCCCTGGGGGTGCACAAAGCGGGCGCAAACGCCGAAACATGTCCGCCATGAAAACCCAATCACGAGGCCAGAGGGCAACACGAGCTAAGAAGAGCCAAACAGTGTTTCCAAGAGCCAGCACTATAACCTGCACCCAAATCCCCAGCCTAGTCAAAGACTGAATGACTTTGTAGCCAGGCCACAGTCGGGGGAATCAGAGTAAAGTAAGGAAGGGATGCAATGAGCCACTCGGCCACTATGGCCTGCCATCGTGACCTAGAGCCTTTGCACCACAAACCTCAAGTCTGGGTGCTGCTGAAGGTATAAATAAAAGAGCATAAGACCGCTCGAGGTCTTACGCACGCAGAGTGCATACCTGCTGTGGCATACATTTTTTCAAGTAGGTGTGTGTTTACTGAAAGTGACCCGTGGCCTCGCACACTTGCTCACACGCCCTGCCCGATACCATCAGTACTTGGCAGAGCCCGAGACAAAGGGGCTGCCAAAGTCAACAGACCAGGTACATGCAATAATGGTGGCCATGTGACTCTGCAATGTAGGAGAGTAGCTCATCCTGTGGAGCTGTGGAGTACTTCTGGATTCTGAACCTACTACACACACAGAAAAAACCCTCTAGTATCACCCACGCTCAGTGACCCTCACAAGTAATCCAGTGCACCTCATGCTCACCCTCAGCACTACCCTGACCCTCACCCCACAGCGTGTGCAGCTGATCCTGTGACTGCAGGGGAGGATCTACGGCCTACTCCTGGCTTCTGAACTTCCACACTGAATCAGCCACCTACTCTCACACTCACTCGCCGACACTCACAAAGGATAATACATCTCATACTCGGAGAGGCCCAACCCTGACCCTCACACCACCCGCTCATGACTCATCAAACCTGCTTTCCTTGCATCCTACACACTTCCTGTACCACCTCACATGCACCGCCAGACATCAAACAGCAACTCCCCCCACAGAGCTCTTGCCCCATGCACCGGATACAAAGTCATGAAGTCCCTACACCAGGGGTCTCCAACCTTTTCTGTAGGCCTGAGCGGAGTTTGTGGCGTTTTACTCCACGGAACTCCACGAAGTGTGGAAAAACATGGTGTTCTGCCAGTGGCAGAGTCTGTTAAGTCGCGCTGCTCGCACTCATTTTTAGCCCCAGGAGTTTGTCCCGCACTGTAAAATCAGCGCGAACAGCACTACGCGTCGAGCCAGAGGGCGCTGCTGCTTTCTGCCGCTCGGGTGGACATTCTACTCGAGTGGCAGCTTCCTCAACGCGAGCGGCAGGTTTCTCAATCCGAGCGGTTGCGACCGCCCGTGTTGAGAAATCTCGCCAGGAGGAGGTCTAGCGTGTGATTTTTCTTGCGGGCGCTCACCAACTTAACACGGGTGAGCTGCTCAAGATAAAAAACTCCGCGTCACTTCGCTGAGTTTTTTGGAACTCCGCGAATTCCGCAGGTGAAGCAGAATTCTTCCCCCACCCTTACTTTTCTGTTACAAGAGCTACTTACGTTCAGTGAAAGGTTTCCTGAAATACTAATATTATTAGGGCTGTAAAAGTGACCACATCAGACAAGATTACATTAGTGCCCATCAAATGCAAGATTACCATCATTGGCCACCTCGTGCTTCGGTCACTATTGCAAGTAAAAAGAGGTTTGTCAATATAGAATGCCTCTAAATGGGTAATACATAACAACCAAAGCTTCAGTGCCCCTGGCAGCAAGATAATAATTATATGTCTCACTAACTCTGCCTGATTTATCACTAAAATATCAGTTTTAATACATTTTAGAAATGAAACAATTTTTATCCAAACATCAGTATGTGAGTTCCGCAAATAAAAATTTTTTTTCTTGAATAGACGCTTGCGAATTTTAGTATACATATGTTAATTCAACTAAGTAAACGCTTCTAATTTAGAAGCCTGAGCTTTACACACGAGAGCTGCTTACAGGCAGCTGGAGAACTCCCCGTAGCTCACGAGCTACTCGTTGGAGTAACCTGCCCTTCACTAACCCATGCCACAAGCCCATGCACCTCACAGCCCCTGCCTATAACCTTAAACATGTCACATACTGCACCACAGCAGTGTCCTTCCCTCTCAGCACACTCACATACACGCACACATCACCTTTCCCTACACAGCTCGTTCCCTCACACCTACCACGCCGTGGTCTCACACCTCGGGCAGCCCCTGCAATGACTCTATACATCGCTGCCCTGACACCTCATAGAGAGCCCGCCAAAACACCCTGGCCTAAGCTCCTACCCCCCACCCAGGGCCAGCTTTAGCGCTGGTGGCGCCTGGTGCGACAGTCTTTTTTGGCGCCCCCTTACCTCCTTCTGCACTAATTCCCACAATACGACTCTCCAACAGTGCCCTTCATCTCTCCATAGCTCCTCTCTGACATACATTCAAAAAAATGTAAAGTGCTACTCGTAGTTCACTTACACTCAGTTCTGTGATGTATGGTACACGTTCTTTGCAGCAGGCACATTAACCTTCTGCACTACTTTACGATGAGTAAAAACTACTGCCAATAGACAGAATTCCGATCTCCCACCAGCAGTAAAATTAATCACCAGTTATCTTGACATTTTTATTGTTGCCTGAAAACTGCTGGACTTATGAGGAAGTTCACTTGCTTTTAAACCCATAAGTTATTTTTAAACACAGCGCACCCCCCCCACCAATGTCAGTGCTAGATGCACCTGTCAAAACACTTAAGGCCCTGGCCCCGGATCTCCACCCAGCTCACAACCACAACTCCTCACACTCTGCGTTGAAACCTCTCACCCACTGCCTTATCACCTCACACAGAATACACCCACCCTCTGCCCTAACATCTCACACACCTCCTGCCCTCACCCCATGCCATTTCATAGCACCACAGCTGCTCTACTGTCCCCACCTCCACTGACCTCCATCATACTGCAACCAGGGTCCCGGGGGTCCAGAAACACCAGGAGGGGTCAGTCTGTCAGGGCTCTTTATGAAAATCCTCCGAAGGGATTAAATTATGGTACACACACAAGTTTGGCAGTGTACCCCGTAAAGACCTAGCACCTGACCCACTATCCCTAATTAGTGTAATAGGATTTCTCCAATGATAGTGTGTGCACACCGTTAACACACCCACTGCCGCGGTGCAATCCAAAACAGGATTATAACAAACAAACTAAAGCGCAAAGGTGCACCACTTAGTAGCAAGAAACAATAGACACATCACAAAGCATCAAGTCCGTGTCCATAATATTTCCCATATATTTTCTTCTTTTATTTTTCGAAATATTCTTGATATAAAAAAACCACAGTTGACGCGTTTCGTCCAATAATGGACTTCTTCAGGGCATTAGGGCCAAAAAGGCGGACACTCCTGGGGATAAATCAACATCGGAGTTCCACCCCCTGGGTGTATGTTGCGCTGAGATTGCCCAAAGTTCTTATCCTCCGTGTGACAATAAAATCAAGATAACTATTCCTTAATTAGAAATGGCAGGATTCATTCATAGGAATAGTACCCTCCACACGAATCCTTCCGGAGTACGCCTCACTGTGATATAGTGGGCCAACAGTTGAAACGGGCAATCTCCCAAAACAGCCTTCATATGGCTGAAAAAATACGGCGACCTCGAACAATCTCCTCTGAGGACGAACTCGGATTAAATTATGGTACCATCTAGCACCACTGGTAAAGATGATGGTGACACCTTACACCACTGGTTCCTATGATGATGACACATTTCATCACTAGTTGAGAAGATGGTGACCCCTCATACACTGGTTAAGATGATGGTGACATCTTGCACCCTTGGTTCCTATGACGATGACGTCTTTCATCACTAGTTAAGAAGATTGTGACTCCTTGTACACTGGTTGAGATGATGGTGACATCTTACACCACTGGTTGCTATGACGAGGACTTCTTTCATCACTAGTTGAGAAGATGGCGACCCCTCGTACACTGGTTGAGATGATGGTGACATCTTGCACCACTGGTAGACAATATGGCAACATCTTGCACCACTTGCTGCTATGACGATGATGTCTTGATCACTAGTTGAGAAGATGATGACACTTTGTACACTGGTTGAGATGACTGTGACATCTTGCACCACTAGTGACATGATGGTGACATCTTGCAAATAGTTGATATGACAGTGATGTCTTGCATCACTACTTGAGAAGATGGTGATGCCTGGGATTATGTTGACAACTTGTACCAGTGGTTGTTATGACAATGACTTCTTGCATTGAGAAGATGGTGACACCTTGTACACTGGTTGAGATGATGGTGAGATTCTGAACCACTAGTTGAAAGGATGGTCGCATCTTGCACCACTGGTAGACATTATGGTAACACCTTGCATCACTGGTTGCTATGATGATGGCATCCTGTATCACTAGTTGAGAAGATGGTGACACTGTGTACACTGGTTGAGATGATGGTGACATTTTCAATCAATCAATCAGTAGATTTGTAGAGCGCTTCTTGTCACCCGTGAGGGTATACAGGCACTGGCAGGGTCTAGTTGATTAGCCGAATAGCCAGGTCTTGGAACTCTAGAAGAGGTGGGGAGGTCCGGAGATAAAAGGGTAGCTCATTCCATGTCTTCGCTGCTATGTAGGAGAAGGAGCTCCAAGGTAGGCAGCTCTGGCCCGTACGCCACATCCTCTCCCCCGTACATTTTGATTACCCTTCCTTTGCTCTCACACAGAGCAGGAGACCGTTGTGATTGAATTATAGTACAGCCAGCAAAGGATGCTGGTGTCCCATAGAGGGCCCGAGCCGGAGAGGACCGCCAGCCACAAGACGCTCTGCATCTTTGTAGCGCGGATGTGGGATGGGAAACCCTCAACTCACCTAATGACACTTCGTTCTCTCTATACACACACACACAGATGATTATAGAGACACACTACGCCCTAGCGAGGTGCCCGCACCGGCGTGTGTCCCACCGTGGGCTGCTGCAGCTTCCGGGACACGCGCACCTCTTCAGATACTGTCTGTGGCCGCAGTGGACACGGGCCTCAGTGACAACCTCCTACAAAGTTTCTGCAAAACATTCAGATGCTGAAGTGCATAAGGGAACTGTGATCCGTAGTGCAAAGGGAGCCGGGCCAGAGCCGGGCTACAACAAGAGCAAAATTTTCTACAACTAGTTTGTTTGGTCTTTCACCTTCATCTAAATACATATTACACACTCTGCTTAAATGAAAAATAAATGCAAGTTAAAGTAATCGTTGGGAAATGCATCATTTTAGGTTGTGAAAGGTCAATTGCTTAAGCGATCACTGCAGATGTCTTTGTGGGTGACCAGAAGTTACACAACTGACTCCTGCTTGATACACATGGGGATAGCGATGTGTATTTATTGTGCCAAGAAGTCCCAGCCTGCAGCTGAAAGCACTGTAAATATACAAGTCATTATTTAAAAATTGTATGACAAAACAGTATAACATAGGCTGTAGCAAAATGTACAAAGAGATTTTGCTGTCACAAAGCCTGCAACTCGCAAAATCACAGGGTTTGCGCCTGTAAAATGGCTTAATCCATTGGCAACTCACTAACAGGTTTGCAAATGTGAATGGAAAAAACGTTTGTTGGGGAGTATGCAGTAGTCAACAAACAAAAAAATAAACTTTTCTTTTTTAAATACAGCCCCATTTCCTTTAAAAAACATGCTGCATTAAAACAAATATATACACATATGACGAGGCAGACAAAATGAGTCCATCTTGTATCAAAGGCAGCCACCAAAATAGTAATCAAATGGAGTCTGGTTAAAGTATTCCATATTTTCTTATTCCTTTCTTCTCAATCTCAAGTACAAAACACTGGCAGCCGACACGTGTTTCGTCCTATGGACTTTTTCAAGGCCAAATAGGTATAAGAAAAACGACCGGCACCTCTGAGCACAATGAATGAATGAATGAATGAATGAAGTAGCACTTATTGAGCGCATAGCTACCCGGAGGCATCGAGCAAGTAATGCGCAAAGGAAGATTCTGTTAATTTGTCATACGGGCGTAATGCCAAATGGACGTCTTGACAAGAACAAAATTAATATCGGTACCAGCCGTGAAGTACCAGGGCAATCGACCGATCCAAGACCTTAATAAGCATTAAGGTTGTGTGGACCGTAAAATGTTCAGAAGCCTATTATATATATATATTATAAATAGAAATGGGGGGCGTGGATGTGTTTGTGTGTGATTGTGTGTATGTGTGTGTCTGTCTGTGTGTGTGTGCGTGCGAGCGTGTGTGTGTGTGTGTGTATGGACGTGTGTGTGTGTGCGTGCACGTGCAAGTGTGTGTGTGTTTGTCTGTGTGTGCATGCACGTGTCTGCATGCACGTGTGTGCGTGCACATGCGTGTGTGTTTGTGTGTGTGTGCATGCACGTGTGTGCGTGTGTGTGTGCACATGTGTGTGTCACAGCCCATCTATTCTGTCCAACTTCCTGTAGCCGCCAGCTTTGCCTTTGCTCACGCACGATGATTATATCTTACACAGAGGCTAGCTCGATAGATAACCAAGATCACGCATAGATACCGATGATACACAGAGACCACAAGACTCGCCCGATATGTAAAATGTCCTGTGTACTGTAGCCTTGTAGACCAGGTGCCCAGGGGCATTTAGAACCTGGTGAACAGTCAGCAGGTCTGCCTGGGGGGATACGCCCATGCCTCTGCCACTCAAGCAGAGGACCACCCACCCTTTTTGGTGGTCCCCACCTGCCTAGTCAGCAATTCTGTGCTGTGAAGGCAGCCGCCGCCACAGAAGGAACCCCCTTCAGAGCACCAGAGCTTGCTGAGCAGGCACCATTTGTAAGCACCCGCCCAGCAAACATCTTTGTATTGAGAAAAATAAACTCTCAAAGAGTTTGTTTTCTCACTACAAAAAACAGATGGCCTGACGCACAGGGACCTTTTCCACGAGTGTGGGGGCCATTTTACGGTTTCCATGCCTGTGTCCACCACGCCCCGGGCAGGTAAAACAAGTAATGATAGGGGGAGGCAACCATCACTGTGACTTTGAGGCTCCTTAGCAGATGGGCCTCAAGGTCAGAGGTCGACACCAGCAGAGTCAGTGAAGGCTCCCGTAGTGTAAACACAGCCCTCCCTCCAGCTCTAAACAGAGTGGAGAACCGGCTAGAGTGGTGGGGCCGAAGCTCCTACTCCGCGGGACTCGAAACGGGGTCATAGTTCCACCGCTGCCTTTGCCCGTGGCGCTTTGAGGCTGCGGCATGTGCTATATAGCGCTAAAGAAAACACCAAAAAGGATCTGATAAACAGCAAAGCATCACTCTTTAGAGCAGGGAACTTTAGTTGCGGCCCCCTGGTGAACAGCAGCAGTGGGCTGGTGAACAGCAGCAGTGGGCTGGTGAATAGCAGCAGTGGGCTGGTGAGCAGCAGCAGTGGGCTGGTGAGCAGCAGCAGTGGGCTGGTGAGCAGCAGCAGTGGGCTGGTGAGCAGCAGCAGTGGGCTGGTGAGCAGCAGCAGTGGGCTGGTGAGCAGCAGCAGTGGGCTGGTGAGCAGCAGCAGTGGGCTGGTGAGCAGCAGCAGTGGGCTGGTGAACAGCAGCAGTGGGCTGGTGAGCAGCAGCAGTGGGCTGGTGAGCAGCAGCAGTGGGCTGGTGAGCAGCAGCAGTGGGCTGGTGAGCAGCAGCAGTGGGCTGGTGAACAGCAGCAGTGGGCTGCTGCTCACTTGACAGAGCAGGAACATTCGAGAAGCTGTGAAACGGGCATACTTTATTTGCAGGTTAACTAAACTGAAGGTAAAGAAGCAAAGAATGTTTTCTAGACAACTTATCTTTATCATGCATTTGCTTTGCGTCCCCCGCACCCACCTTTCAACACCCCGACCCTCCCGTGCAGGCATCGGTACGGCCCTCGGGACCCTCTCCTGCAGGCATCGGTACGGCCCTCGCGACCCTCCCGTGCAGGCATCGGTGCGGCCCTCGCGACCCTCCCGTGCAGGCATCGGTGCGGCCCTCGCGACCCTCTCCTGCAGGCATCGGTGCGGCCCTCGCGACCCTCCCGTGCAGGCATCGGTACGGGCCTCGCGACCCTCCCGTGCAGGCATCGGTACGGCCCTCGCGACCCTCCCGTGCAGGCATCGGTGCGGCCCTCGCGACCCTCCCGTGCAGGCATCGGTACGGCCCTCGCGACCCTCCCTTGCAGGCATCGGTACGGCCCTCGCGACCCTCCCCTGCAGGCATCGGTACGGCCCTCGCGACCCTCCCGTGCAGGCATCGGTACGGCCATCGCGACCCTCCCGTGCAGGCATCGGTACGGCCCTCGGGACCCTCTCCTGCAGGCATCGGTGCGGCCCTCGCGACCCTCCCGTGCAGGCATCGGTACGGGCCTCGCGACCCTCCCGTGCAGGCATCGGTACGGCCCTCGCGACCCTCCCGTGCAGGCATCGGTGCGGCCCTCGCGACCCTCCCGTGCAGGCATCGGTACGGCCCTCGCGACCCTCCCGTGCAGGCATCGGTACGGCCCTCGCGACCCTCCCCTGCAGGCATCGGTACGGCCCTCGCGACCCTCCCGTGCAGACATCAGTACGGCCCTCGCGACCCTCCCGTGCAGGCATCGGTACGGCCCTCGCGACCCTCCCGTGCAGGCATCGGTACGGCCCTCGCGACCCTCCCGTGCAGGCATCGGTACGGCCCTCGCGACCCTCCCGTGCAGGCATCAGTACGGCCCTCGCGACCCTCCCGTGCAGGCATCGGTGCGGCCCTCGGGAAACCACAGACAGTACTTGTGGCCCCCGGGGAAACGTTCGAGAGTACCCATGCTCTAGAGCAGCGCTTCCTAAACTTTTGACTTCTAAGGACCCCCATTTAATCAGTACTGGAACCAGGGGACCCCCACTGAATCCTTATTGGAATCCGGGGGGGGGGACTCCCCCGTGTGTCATTACTGGAAGCCGGGGACCCCGGCCTTCTAATTGTCGAGGATTTGAACTGCAAAACAATACACAAAAAATACAGAAAAAAAGCATTCAATCAAATAGTGACACATTTTATTTAATTCGCAAACATATATAAATAATTTTGAGGCCGCTCCTCGTCCATACTATATCCTTTTTGATTCAATCGGAGTAACTCATTTAATTTATAGCCTCCAATTCCAAATTACTTTACATTTACAGTAAGTTTTAAAATGTTGATTGTACATTTAGTTTCTTTATTTATATACACTTTATTACTCTGTTAATATTATGTAATTATCTAAGTAGTCGCGGACCCCCTGAGTAGGATTCGTGGACCCCCATGGGTCTCCGGACCACAGTTTGGGAACCAGTGCTCTAGAGGCTAGGACAGTAAGGAGGTAGTTTAGGCACATCTGGTTGAGGCCAAGGGAAGGGAAACAGGGCTGCAACCTTGCCACCTGTGTGCAAGAAAGTACAGGTTTACATTTAGCAATAGACACACATTCACACACACACACACACACACATACACACACACACACACAATCTCTCTCTCTCTCACTGTCTCCCTCTCAGTCTCTCTCTCTCTTGCGTTACAAACTGTCTCTCACTGATACTAAGACCTCTTTTATTTCAAATTATACTTCTCAGGCCTCCAACTCCGCAGCGGCTCTTTTCCAGCCAGTCTCCCAACTCACCAATCTGCCCCCCCCAAGTTTTTGTGGAAATTTGGCTTCCTTTTCTATGAAAAGATAAAGGCCGTTCTTGATCGCATTAGCCAGCCTCCAGTTTCATCCTGCCCAGTGGCGTAGCAAGGTCAGGTGGTACTCGGTGCGGAAAATTTCTTGTCACCCCCGGCTTGACAAAATGGCAAAAAATATGTGTTTAAAACACATATTTTTGCCATTTTGACACCCCCCTCAGTGATGACACCTGGGGCGGCCCGCACCCACCGCACCCCCCTTCCTACGCCACTGATCCTGCCTCACGCAGCAGGAGTCCAGGCCTTTGCCCTTTGTTGTCACTCCTCTCACAGCTCTTCCCATAATTGCTTTCCTTAAGATGATGTCTGTCCAGTCAGGAGTCTACAATCTTTACCTGTATTTGTTACACCTGCTTTTACCTCCATCCTTGACACCTGTCCCAAGTGGATGGAAGAAAAGATTCGTCAAACCAACTTTTTAAGAAGTTAAACTTGGACTCCAGAGAAGAAGCTAACCATAGTTCATCTTTCTTTCGCGAGCAGTCACTAAAATAGGTGAGATGTTTCGGCTCACCGGCTGAATCTGCCCCGGTGGCTGTACAGAATGACGTCAGACAAGATTACAATGATGGCGTTTCCACCTGCCTCATAATTGTGTCATTCTGTCACCTCCAAATTAGGATCTTCAATAAAAACCTTTTCATTCCATTCCCCTTGAAAGCTTCAGTTGCTAATGCTAACATTATTTCGAGATTGAACTGCGCCAATGCTTGTTACTTTGGCCTTCCTGAGTCGGCTATTTACATGCTTCAAGGCATTCAGAATATGGCAGCGTGACTTGTCATGAATTTCAAGACATTCGATAGGGTCTTCGAAGTCCACCGTGAGTGGCACCAGTTGCCAGTTTCTAGAAGGATCTTTTATAAGGCGCTCTGCTTTGTCCCCAGAGCCTGTTATGAAACAACCCCCGTGCTGCCCATGTGTTTGCTTCCGGGTCTAGACGAGCCCTTCATGGCCGCTCGTCTTCTCTTCCGGTGTGGAAAGGTTTGCAGAGGGGTCATGGGTAATTGTCCTCTCTTTTGTTGCTTGCTCTGTTTGGAATGCACTCAGTCTTGGTCTGCACAAAACAGAGACCATTTAAAGGCTCTTAAAATTAATGTTTCATTGATTTCCTTCATATCTTTTCTGATGATGTAAGTGAGTTCAGTGCCAAGATGCCTTACAGCGTTCGTTGCATTTTATAAGGACAACTCATCTCAATCCATACCTTGCATGCTTGCGTTTTCAATAGCTTTAATGGGTGCCCTCGGGTACTAAACACAGGGCGGTGGCAGTTTTAGAAGACATTGAGCAGCAATGATGGTTCGTGGCTCTTGTCCTTTGGTGATGGAGCATTGCCACCTGAGGGACAGCAAAGGAGTCTGCCTCCTGGCCTACGGGTAGACTGAGAGATAGCTCAGCTATGCCAAGCCTGAACATATAACTTACGTCTAACCAGAGGCGCACATCTTCTGCCTAAAGCAAACGCCTCTATGACCAGTTTCTCAGAGTGAGTTGTAAGACAGACGCACAATATGGCTTAACATATGCCTTCTGTGATTTGCTTCCTGCAGGATGATGTCTATGCAGAGGCAGTGCTGTGGCACCCCCCTTGTGTAGGCCGTGCATCGCTGTGCCCTGCCTCTGCAGGCTGGTGCCGTTTGACACCATATTACTGTATTCTGCCTTCACACTAAGCCTGGATCTGTCAAAAAGCAGCATAACTCTGATATTGAGTGTAATAGGTCACCAACACAAAAAGAATTGCACAATGAAAACACTACTTTGTGCACTACTTGGTCCAGTGTTGCAATGACAAACCGGTAACTGTGTTGTCTGCCCGGCGTTTCTCCCGAGCCCCCTTCAAGGTTGTCCCATTCTCCATCCATGGCAAGGTCATGGATTGCTACTGGTTGTATAGACATTTAGAAACCACCATTCTAGGGAATATTGCATCCTTCTCAAATAAATCTGGGAGAACTTTGCAACAAACATTGCATTTCATAATGCATCTCACACCTTCAGGATTTAAAAACAACACTGATATGTTAGTGGATTTGACACTTTATGTGGTGGCGGCGGCGGCTTCAGAACAGAATTGAAAACATGTTTTTGTTATTATAACATTTGCTAAAACAAGGCCTCTTTGCAGAATATTGCCCTGTGTGTTCTGGAGCTTCAAGGAACACTTGCATACTTTGCATTCCGAACACCATTTGCTGCAAAGGTATTTCAAGGCAACTATCTTTTTTTGCCGGTTCTTTGGGCCCGGCATCTTCCTGCGTGGATGTAGCTCAGTCATGTAGCTCAGTCATCTCACAGAAGAACTGCTCAACGTGGGGCGCTAACAACAACAATTTTATTTAGATTGAGAATTGCGCAGATTTCTGGCAGAGTAATTAACAAGAGTCAATATTGTCAACTGATTGCCACTCACTTGCTCAATCTCAGGAGAAATAGAAGATGCTTCAGGAAGCCAACCCTGGACTTGCCAGTCACACATCCCAAACCAGGCGAGTTAACCCTCGAGGATCACTGTTCCGAGACCGGTACAGGTGCGCGGCCTCCAAGAAGCATATGTTGCAACATCCCAAAGAGCAGACTGAAAACATTTCTTTGGTCAACAGTCAGACAAGAGAAACTTTTTGAAGATGGAATTCAAAATATTTAATGAGTTCAGTGTCATTTCACAGAAACATTTTTCAGAGAATTGGCAAAAATGTACCTTGTTTTGAACTAACTTTGCAAAACTGGTTCTAAAGTGCATTGTATTGAAATCTGTAGAAGCTGCTTTTGAGCTGTGAAATCGCTCATTCCCATTTTTAAAGTACATTTTTACAGTAGCCTAAAAAAAATGAACAATGTGAAATGCACTCAAACATGTTTGTTGTAATTGTATCTGGTTTGACCCTAATGTTTAAGATGCATAATATATCATTCTAGTTTCTTCTATTGGCTCTAAGATAGCTCCGCCCCATTGTTGAAGTGTTAGCCCAGCCTCCATTGGCTGACCTGTTAGAACCCTCCCGCCCTGAAGTTTGGGTCTAGTTGCGCCCCTGCTGCCTCACATAAACACCGCAGAGCACCCACTATTGATGGTCTGTATATCACGACACCCTGTCCTCAGAAGCACACGTATGCCCGATCCATGTACCCGACGATAAACCTTCCTTTCGTACGCTGTGCTGTGGTGCAGAGGAGCACAGAACATGGATGATGTTATCACAAACAGTACACTAATCTCACAGCAGGTTGGGTGAGACCTGCAGAAAAAGGGGCTAAACCCTCACTGATCCACCCAGGAGCTAATCCTGACAACCTTCCCAGAGGCCTGGTCGGAGATAATGGAGCCCCTCCCTCTGTGGGAAACACAAGATCATTTTACTCTCAAAGAGAATAAACAAACACATCATCGCCCAAAGAAACCACAAAAGAAAAACAAACAGCACACAGAGCATGAGACATAAGAAAGATACAAATGCAACCACTCTCTTCTCCTGGGCTAGGGCCCACTGCAGTGACACAAAGCAACACCCATGGTGCCGGAGCCGCCTCTATCACAAGAAGGAAGTGAGACTGCTCTGAGGAGAGATCTCTGTGTCCCCTGAGAGCACAGAGAGGCCCTTGTATCTTTACTCACAAAAGGAAGACCTTCAGATTCATCATTAGAAGTTTTAAGTTGGCATACTCCTGGATAACTCTACCACGAAGCGTAGGCTCGGCCCAAAGTCGTACTGTGGTCTTAGCACTGTTAGGAACCACAGGCAGGGTCTTCAATCCTACGGTGAGAGCGGGTCTTCAATGCTACGGTGAGAGCGGGTCTTCCATGCTACGGTGATAGCGGGTTCTTCAATGCTACGGTGAGAGCGGGTCTTCAATGCTACGGTGAGAGCGGGTCTTCAATGCTATGGTAAAAGCAGGTTCTACAATGCTACGGTGAGAGCGGGTCTTCAATGCTACGGTGAGAGCGGGTCTTCAATGCTACGGTGAGAGCGGGTCTTCCATGCTACGGTGATAGCAGGTTCTTCAATGCTACGGTGAGAGCGGGTCTTCAATGCTACGGTGAGAGCGGGTCTTCAATGCTATGGTAAAAGCAGGTTCTACAATGCTACGGTGAGAGCGGGTCTTCAGTGCTACGGTGAGAGCGGGTTCTTCAATGCTACGGTGAGATCGGGTCTTCAATGCTACAGTGAGAGCGGGTCTTCAATGCTACAGTGAGAGCGGGTCTTCATTGCTACGGTGAGAGCGGGTCTTCAATGCTACGGTGAGAGCGGGTCTTCAATGCTACAGTGAGAGTGGATCTTCAATGCTACAGTGAGAGCGGGTCTTCAATGCTACGGTGAGAGCGGGTCTTCAATGCTACGGTGAGAGCGGGTCTTCAATGCTACAGTGAGAGCGGGTCTTCATTGCTACGGTGAGAGCGGGTCTTCAATGCTACGGTGAGAGCGGGTCTTCAATGCTACGGTGAGAGCGGGTTCTTCAATGCTAGGGTGAGAGCGGGTTCTTCAATGCTACGGTGAGAGCGGGTCTTCAAGGCTATGGTGAAAGCAGGTTCTACAATGCTACAGTGAGAGTGGGTCTTCAATGCTACGGTGATAGCGGGTTCTTCAATGCTACGGTGAGAGCGGGTCTTCAATGCTATGGTAAAAGCAGGTTCTACAATGCTACGGTGAGAGCGGGTTCTTCAATGCTACGGTGAGAGCGGGTTCTTCAATGCTCCGGTGAGAGCAGGTTCTTCAATGCTACGGTGAGAGCGGGTCAACGCTACGGAGAGAGCAGGTTCTTCAATGCTCCGGTGAGAGCGGGTTCTTCAATGCTACGGTGAGAGTGGATCTTCAATGCTACGGTGAGAGTGGATCTTCAATGCTACAGTGAGAGCGGGTTCTTCAATGCTACGGTGAGAGTGGATATTCAATGCTATGAGTGAGAGTGGATCTTCAATGGTACGATGAGAGCGGGGTCTTCAATGCTACGGTGAGAGCGGGTCTTCAATGCTACGGTGAGAGCGGGTCTTCAATGCTACGGTGAGAGTGGATCTTCAATGCTACGGTGAGAGGGGATCTTCAATGCTACGGTGAGAGTGGATCTTCAATGCTACGGTGAGAGTGGGTCTTCAATGGAACGGTGAGAGCGGGTTCTTCATTGCTACAGTGAGAGCGGGTCTTCAATGCTACGGTGAGAGCGGGTCTTCAATGCTACGGTGAGAGTGGGTCTTCAATGCTACGGTGAGAGGGGGTCTTCAATGCTACGGTGAGAGTGGGTCTTCAATGCTATGGTGAGAGCGGGTCTTCAATGCTACGGTGAGAGCGGGTTCTTCAATGCTACAGTGAGAGCGGGTCTTCAATGCTACGTGAGAGCGGGTCTTCAATGCTACAGAGAGCGGGTTCTTCAATGCTACGGTGAGAGCGGGTTCTTCAATGCTACGGTGAGAGCGGGTCTTCAATGCTATGGTGATAGCGGGTTCTTCAATGCTACGGTGAGAGCGGGTTCTTCAATGTTACGGTGAGTGCCGGTCTTCAATGGAACGGTGAGAGCGGGTTCTTCAATGCTACGGTGAGAGCGGGTCTTCAATGCTACGGTGAGAGCGGGTTCTTCAATGCTCCGGTGAGAGCGGGTTCTTCAATGCTACGGTGAGAGTGGATCTTCAATGCTACGGTGAGAGTGGGTCTTCAATGCTACGGTGATAGCGGGTTCCTCAATGCTCCGGTGAGAGCGGGTTCTTCAATGCTACGGTGAGTGCCGGTCTTCAATGGAACGGTGAGAGCGGGTTCTTAAATGCTACGGTGAGAGTGGGTTCTTCAATGCTACGGTGAGAGCGGATCTTCAATGCTACGGTGAGAGTGGATCTTCAATGCTACGGTGAGAGTGGGTTCGTCAATTCTACGGTGAGAGCGGGTTCTTCAATGCTACGGTGAGAGCGGATCTTCATTGAGAGTGGGTTTGTCAATGCTACTGTGAGAGCGGGTTCTTCAATGCTACGGTGAGAGCGGGTCTTCAATGCTACGGTGAGAGCGGGTTCTTCAACGCTACGGTGAGAGTGGGTTCTTCAATGGAACAGTGAGAGCGGGTCTTCAATGCTACGGTGAGAGCGGGTCTTCAACGCTACGGGAAGAGCGGGTCTACAAAGCTGTAATGAGAGCGGGGCTTCAGTGCTATGGTGAGAGCGATCAGGTTCTTCAATGCTACGGTGAGAGCGGGTCTTCAATGCTACGGTGAGAGTGGGTTCGTCAATGCTACGGTGAGAGCGGGTTCTTCAATGCTACGGTGAGAGCGGGTCTTTAATGCTACGGTGAGAGCGGGTTCTTCAATGCTCCGGTGAGAATGGGTTCGTCAATGCTACAGTGAGAGCTGGTTCTTCCAAGCTACGGTGAGAGCGGGTTCGTCAATGCTACTGTGAGAGCGGGTCTTCAATGCTACGGTGAGAGCGGGTCTTCAATGCTACGGTGAGAGCGGGTTCTTCAATGCTACGGTGAGAGCGGGTTCTTCAATGCTCCGGTGAGAGCAGGTTCTTCAATGCTACGGTGAGAGCGGGTCAACGCTACGGAGAGAGCAGGTTCTTCAATGCTCCGGTGAGAGCGGGTTCTTCAATGCTACGGTGAGAGTGGATCTTCAATGCTACGGTGAGAGTGGATCTTCAATGCTACGGTGAGAGCGGGTTCTTCAATGCTACAGTGAGAGTGGGTCTTCAATGCTACGGTGAGAGCGGGTCTTCAATGCTACGGTGAGAGTGGGTCTTCAATGCTACGGTGAGAGTGGGTCTTCAATGGAACGGTGAGAGTGGGTCTTCAATGCTACGGTGAGAGCGGGTCTTCAATGCTACAGTGAGAGTGGGTCTTCAATGCTACGGTGAGAGCGGGTCTTCAATGCTACGGTGAGAGTAGGTCTTCAGTGCTACGGTGAGAGTGGATCTTCAATGCTATGGTGAGAGTGGATCTTCAATGCTACGGTGAGAGTGGATCTTCAATGCTACGGTGAGAGCGGGTTCTTCAATGCTACAGTGAGAGCGGGTCTTCAATGCTACGGTGAGAGCGGGTCTTCAATGCTACGGTGAGAGTGGGTCTTCAATGCTACGGTGAGAGCGGGTCTTCAATGCTACAGTGAGAGCGGGTCTTCAATGCTACGGTGAGAGCGGGTCTTCCATGCTACGGTGAGAGTGGGTCTTCAATGCTACGGTGAGAGCGGGTTCTTCAATGCTACAGTGAGAGCGGGTCTTCAATGCTACGGTGAGAGTGGGTCTTCAATGCTACAGTGAGAGCGGGTTCTTCAATGCTACGGTGAGAGCGGGTTCTTCAATGCTACGGTGAGAGCGGGTCTTCAATGCTACGGTGATAGCGGGTTCTTCAATGCTACGGTGAGAGCGGGTTCTTCAATGCTACGGTGAGTGCCGGTCTTCAATGGAACGGTGAGAGCGGGTTCTTCAATGCTACGGTGAGAGCGGGTGTTCAATGCTACGGTGAGAGCGGGTTCTTCAATGCTCCGGTGAGAGCGGGTTCTTCAATGCTACGGTGAGAGTGGATCTTCAATGCTACGGTGAGAGTGGGTCTTCAATGCTACGGTGATAGCGGGTTCTTCAATGCTCCGGTGAGAGCGGGTTCTTCAATGCTAAGGTGAGTGCCGGTCTTCAATGGAACGGTGAGAGCGGGTTCTTCAATGCTACGGTGAGAGTGGGTTCTTCAATGCTACAGTGAGAGCGGATCTTCAATGCTACGGTGAGAGTGGATCTTCAATGCTATGGTGAGAGTGGGTTCATCAATTCTACGGTGAGAGCGGGTTCTTCAATGCTACGGTGAGAGCGGATCTTCAATGCTACGGTGAGAGTGGATCTTCAATGCTACGGTGAGAGTGGATCTTCAATGCTACGGTGAGAGTGGGTTCGTCAATGCTACGGTGAGAGCGGGTTCTTCAATGCTACTGTGAGAGCGGGTCTTCAATGCTACAATGAGAGCGGGTCTTCAATGCTACGGTGAGAGCGGGTTCTTCAACGCTACGGTGAGAGCGGGTTCTTCAATGGAACAGTGAGAGCGGGTCTTCAATGCTACGGTGAGAGTGGGTCTTCAACGCTACGGTAAGAGCGGGTCTACAAAGCTATGATGAGAGCGGGGCTTCAGTGCTATGGTGAGAGCGATCGGGTTCTTCAATGCTACGGTGAGAGCGGGTCTTCAATGCTACGGTGAGAGTGGGTTCGTCAATGCTACGGTGAGAGCGGGTTCTTCAATGCTACGGTGAGAGCGGGTCTTTAATGCTACGGTGAGAGCGGGTTCTTCAATGCTCCGGTGAGAGTGGGTTCGTCAATGCTACAGTGAGAGCTGGTTCTTCCATGCTATGGTGAGAGCGGGTTCGTCAATGCTACGGTGAGAGCGGGTCTTTAATGCTACGGTGAGAGCGGGTTCTTCAATGCTACAGTGAGAGCGGGTTCGTCAATGCTACAGTGAGAGCTGGTTCTTCAATGCTACGGTGAGAGTGGGTTCGTCAATGCTACGGTGAGAGCGGGTTTTTCAATTCTACGGTGAGAGCGGGCCTTTAATGCTACGGTGAGAGCGGGTTCTTCAATGCTACGGTGAGAGCGGGTCTTCAATGCTACGGTGAGAGCGGGTCTTCAATGCTACAGTGAGAGCGGGTCTTCAATGCTACGGTGAGAGCGGGTTCTTCAATGCTACGGTGAGAGCGGGTCAACGCTACGGAGAGAGCAGGTTCTTCAATGGTACGGTGAGAGCGGGTCAACGCTACGGAGAGAGCAGGTTCTTCAATGCTACAGTGAGAGCGGGTCTTCAATGCTACGGTGAGAGCAGGTTCTTCAATGCTACAGTGAGAGCGGGTCTTCAGTGCTACGGTGAGAGCGGGTTCTTCAATGCTACGGTGAGAGCGGGTCAAAGCTACGGAGAGAGCAGGTTCTTCAATGGTACGGTGAGAGCGGGTTCTTCAATGCTACGGTGAGAGCGGGTTCTTCAGTGCCATGGTGAGATCGGGTCTTTTCACCACCCAACCCACGCATTGAGGTTTGTGTGAGTGCGAAGCAGTGTTTAATGCCCCTCCCCTCTGATCACTCTACACAGTAGGATTGGGACAGTCTGGTCTGGGCATACCCCGCTGCCAGCTCTATATCTGGAACTTAAACTACCCGCTCAACACGGGTCAGCAGAAATGCACGCCTCATACCCACCACGACCACAACAGTTTTACACAACGAATCACTTTCCACCAAGGGATGTCTGTGGTTGTTCCAAGGCCATTGATTTACCTAGGAGTCTTTTAATTTCCTTTTCACACTACTCTGCTGCCTACCACCGCTTAACACTGTTTGGGCAAATATTTCACCTCATTAGTAACAGTTTAACACCAAAATGCAGCAACCTGCATCTGAAAGGTGACCTGCCTGTGTGTGATATAAATGGCCTCCACTGTGCAGCAATAGTGTGGCATTGTTTTTAGTAACTTTTGATCCGTTTGAGCTAGAAACAATGTTTTCTTGTTAAATTCTGCAAATTCTGCAGAAAATGATGGATTATGTGTCAAGTGCAGCGATTCCATAACTATGCAGAAAAGGCAACAGTCAGAGAATTGCATATTTCCAGGGCCCTGGCTATGACCCTAGCATACAAGTAGGACCCTGCCTCTGGCATAAGAGTAACCCTGAAACATAACCCAGGACCTGAAGAGTGAATAACACCAGCTAACTACAATGAAGGCTTGTGCGCCTGCGCCTATCTCTCCCCCTCCTCCTCATCACATCACACTGCTAGGTGCTGCACCCCAAGACAAGAGCACCCCTCTAGTCACTCAGGCACAGCCCAGCACCGCCCCAACATGCTTCCCACATAGGATCACAACAAAGACAGCACTCTGCCAACCACACAGTACACATGGTGCAGCTTGCGAGCTACACAAACGTGTGCTTCGTCACACCACAAGGTACGAGGCGCTATATAAATCTGTTGCGTCTCTCTCCCTCCCCACTGTCTCCCCGCCACCTTTGCCTCCTTGGAAGATGCAACCAGGGCGGCCATGAACTAGAGCTGTGAGGAAGAGGAGGAGGGGGTGGGTGGGGGCTGGCACGAGAAGAAGAATGAAGAGTTTGTGGGTCGGGGCTGATGTGATAATTAATACAGAAATGCATAAAACAATGGCCCTGCAGAGGCGCACAGAGGCCCTGTGTGACGGGCGGCTATTTATAGGCACTATCTCGCTGCTAGGAAGGTCAGACATAACGATCCACGCAGCCGCAGGCAGCCTGCTGGGGTGGCATGACCCGGGTCACCGTGTGCAGCCGTGCCCACAGCTCCTGCTTCCACAGCATGGCACAGGGGCGTACAAGCAGGAGGTGGCAGAGACGTTTCAAGGCATGGCCCAATTGGGCATTTGCATAGGGCCTCCACCTTCCAGGGGCAATGCAATCTTTCTCTCGTTCTATATTAGCCCTGTCGATTTTTTCTACCAGAACCTCTACCTCTGCTTCTGATCCTCTCTCTCTCTTTTAAGAGCCCTAGATAGATAGATGGAGAGATAGATAGATAGATGGAGAGATAGATAGATAGATAGATAGATGGATGGATTTTAATAATGATGCAGGCTTGAATTTGCAGAAAATAGGCAATACAACTCAAACTTGTTCCGAACAAGGGGCCTCAAAATCTGTCTGGCCCTGGACCCCAAAAACTCTTTAAGACGACACTGGGAGGTGGCATAGACATGGAGGGTAGAGGAGAGTGGGAGCTTGAATGGAGACAAGACATTAGAGTGGCAGGCACACAGGGTGATGGGCCAGAGTAAAAGGTGCCCACATCCAGCGGTTACACCCCCTCGCCCTGCCTCAAAAGCGGCACGTTTCGGCTCATGACAAACCTTCACTAGCCTTCACCAGAGACTCAGATCCAGCTCGGTGGCGGAGAGCAAGCGCGCATCCCCACACTCTTGTTTGAAGCATCTACTTCTAGCTGAACACGCAGAGACATTTTAAGGCATGTGCAAAGTGGGCACCTGCCCAAAGCCTCACACCCTCCAAAGGGGGGCCCTGGGTAGGTGATATTTCTATTTCTCACTCCTGTCTATACATTTACCTCGACCTTTCTTCCTTTGACTTCTCTCTCTCCTCCTAGTGTAGTGTAAGGATTTTTGGGTCTGTTAAAAAACATATTTTGTCTGTTTTTATGAGACCCCCTTGTTAGAAAGTTTAATGTATAATTCAATATTGTGTGGCATCAGGTTGGCTTAATTAGCAGAAAATGGATAATAAAATCAAAAGTTACTCCTAAAAGAGGGCCTCAAATATGTCTTGCCCGGGGCCCCAAAAATCCTAAAGATAAGCTGCGAAGAAGCAACTCCTCTCACAGATATTGAGAGAACTACCTGAGGAGGGGCCCGGTCTGTTCAATCTCTACGCGAGGGGCAGAGAACAGAACTGTGGATGAGAGAGGAGACCCTCACGGGTGAGTAGCTGCGCTTTATAAACCCCGATTGATTGACTGAGAGTACATTCTTCAGAAGGAAGCAACTGAGTGCTGAGCAGGAACCTCATGGACTGACACACAGACTGCGCCCGCACCTACAGAAGGCTGAGTAGGTGGACAAAGTAGGTTCTTAGACACCATGAGCACTGAGCATGAACCTTATAGACTGATACACAGACTGCATCGGTACCTACAGAAGGCTGAGTAGGTGGACGAAGTAGGTTCCCGGACACCGGGAGGGCTGAGAGGGAACCTCATGGGCTGACAACACAGACTGAATCCGTACCAAGAGAGACAGAGCAGGAGGTGGGCGAAGGATGCACTTAGAGCGCCGAGCTTGGACCCTACGGACATGGAACACAGACGTCGTCTACACCAAGAGGAGACAGAGGAGGAGGTGGACGAAGGATGTCCTTAGCGCGTCGAGCTTGGACCCTACGGACAGAGCACACAGACATCGTCTACACCAAGAGGAGACAGAAGAGGAGGTGGACGAAGGATGTCCTTAGAGCGTTGAGCTTGGACCCTACGGACAGAGCACACAGACATCGTCTACACCAAGAGGAGACAGAGGAGGAGGTGGACGAAGGATGTCCTTAGAGCGTCGAGCTTGTACTCTACGGACAGAGCACCCAGACATCGTCTACACCAAGAGGACACAGAGCAGGGGGTGGACGAAGGATGCCCTTAGAGCGCCGAGCTTGGACCCTACGGACAGAGCACCCAGACATCGTCTACACCAAGAGGAGACAGAGCAGGGGGTGGACGAAGGATGTCCTTGGAGCGTCGAGCTTGTACTCTACGGACAGAGCACACAGACATCGTCTATACCAAGAGGAGACAGAGGAGGAGGTGGATGAAGGGCGGCCTCAGGCACACACGAGTGCTGAGCAAGAACCTTGGGGCAGAGGACTTCGGGCCAGTTGTAGCAGTAACTGGATGCATAACACTGTTCACAAACTGCGCCCAGTAGCTTTGCAACCAGTAAAGATTTTCAAGAACTGACTGTTGCCAAAATTGTTAAAAATCCGAATCGTATTGGGTCGGAATCCAATCTATCTCATGCATATTAATGAGGTAGATCGCAAATTGCAACTCCTTACGATCGGAGGCTATTACAGGGATGGTGGCCTGCTGAGGTCAGCAGACCACTGTGTCTATGATTGCTGTTTAATAAAGCAAACTTTTTTTATAAATGCTACCCATTTTTCTTAAAGCAAGTGGGACTGCGTTTAAAAAGAAAAGGATAATTTTTTACCAGCAGGCAGCGGTCCGGTGAACCACTGCCATCTGTTTGAAACATTTTTAATATTCTCATTGCGTTAGAAACACACTATGGAGGAGTGGAAGCTTGCAACACCCAGCGGTCGCCTTAAAAACACACAGGCTAGCAGAGGAAGCTTGCAACACTGAGCAGTAGCCTTACAAACACACAATGAAGAGAGGAAGCTTGCACTAGCCAACAGTAGCCTTACAAACACACGGTGAAGAGAGGAAGCGTGCACTAGCCAACGGTAGCCTTACAAACACACGATGAAGAGAGGAAGCTTGCACTAGCCAACGGTAGCCTTACAAACACACGGTGAAGAGAGGATGCTTGCACTAGCCAACGGTAGCCTTACAGACACACTGGTGAGAAGAGGAAGCTTGCACTAGCCAACGGTAGCCTTACAAACACACGATGAAGAGAGGAAGCTTGCACTAGCCAACGGTAGCCTTACAAACACACGGTGAAGAGAGGATGCTTGCACTAGCCAACGGTAGCCTTACAGACACACTGGTGAGAAGAGGAAGCTTGCACTAGCCAACGGTAGCCTTACAAACACACGATGAAGAGAGGAAGCTTGCACTAGCCAACGGTAGCCTTACAATCACACGGTGAAGAGAGGATGCTTGCACTAGCCAACGGTAGCCTTACACACGCACACCGACGCACGCACGCACGCACGCACACACACAAACACACACACACACACACACACACATGGGCAAATATAGAAAACTCGCTGTTGGAGTCCAAAGCTGAGCCCCAGACTGTCAAAGAAGGAAACCGCAGCATCCGCCACCGAGGCTGCAGCGGAACGAGGAAGGAGAGACAATAACCGACTCCTGAATCCATTTATCAAAATCATCCCCGCGGTCCGCTGCGCAGCACCGCCTTTCACCTGCGCAGCCTTTTATCAAGGGTGTACACCCGCCAGGCAGCAGTTCTGGTGCCATGGAAACCACAATCTAGAGCCACTTTAAACAGCCAAAGACGGGTCCTCTGTGCCACAAACAAGCCTTTACAGCTCCCAGATGCAAGGAAGCTCTGAGCGACGCCAGTCCAGGGGCAGTGTTCCCCACTTTCTTTACTCTTCTTCACTCTGACGTTCACCCCACACTGGACCCCTGAATCTAAGAGTGAGCTAAGAGCATTTCACAGCTGACACACACTGATATCACCCCACACTGGACCCCTGAATCGAAGAGTGAGCTAAGAGCATTGCACAGCTGACAGACACTGATATCACCCCACACTGGACCCCTGAATCGAAGAGTGAGCTAAGAGCCTTGCACAGCTGACAGACACTGATATCACCCCACACTGGACCCCTGAATCGAAGAGTGAGCTAAGAGCATTGCACAGCTGACAGACACTGATATCACCCCACACTGGACCCCTGAATCGAAGAGTGAGCTAAGAGCATTGCACAGCTGACAGACACTGATATCACCCCACACTGGACCCCTGAATCGAAGAGTGAGCTAAGAGCATTGCACAGCTCACAGACACTGATATCACCCCACACTGGACCCCTGAATCGAAGAGTGAGCTAAGAGCCTTGCACAGCTGACAGACACTGATATCACCCCACACTGGACCCCTGAATCGAAGAGTGAGCTAAGAGCATTGCACAGCTGACAGACACTGATATCACCCCACACTGGACCCCTGAATCGAAGAGTGAGCTAAGAGCATTGCACAGCTGACAGACACTGATATCTCCCCACACTGGACCCCTGAATCGAAGAGTGAGCTAAGAGCCTTGCACAGCTGACAGACACTGATATCACCCCACACTGGACCCCTGAATCGAAGAGTGAGCTAAGAGCCTTGCACAGCTGACAGACACTGATATCACCCCACACTGGACCCCTGAATCGAAGAGTGAGCTAAGAGCATTGCACACCTGACAGACACTGATATCACCCCACACTGGACCCCTGAATCGAAGAGTGAGGTAAGAGCCTTGCACAGCTGACAGACACTGAGCATTGCACACCTGACAGACACTGATATCTCCCCACACTGGACCCCTGTATCTAAGAGTGAGCTAAGAGCATTGCACAGCTGACAGACACTGATATCACCCCACACTGGACCCCTGAATCGAAGAGTGAGCTAAGAGCCTTGCACAGCTGACAGACACTGATATCACCCCACACTGGACCCCTGAATCGAAGAGTGAGCTAAGAGCATTGCACAGCTGACAGACACTGATATCTCCCCACACTGGACCCCTGAATCGAAGAGTGAGCTAAGAGCCTTGCACAGCTGACAGACACTGATATCACCCCACACTGGACCCCTGAATCGAAGAGTGAGCTAAGAGCATTGCACAGCTGACAGACACTGATATCACCCCACACTGGACCCCTGAATCTAAGAGTGAGCTAAGAGCATTGCACAGCTGACAGACACTGATATCACCCCACACTGGACCCCTGAATCGAAGAGTGAGCTAAGAGCCTTGCACAGCTGACAGACACTGAGCATTGCACAGCTGACAGACACTGATATCACCCCACACTGGACCCCTGAATCTAAGAGTGAGCTAAGAGCATTGCACAGCTGACAGACACTGATATCACCTCACACTGGACCCCTGAATCTAAGAGTGAGCTAAGAGCCTTGCACAGCTGACAGACACTGATATCACCTCACACTGGACCCCTGAATCGAAGAGTGAGCTAAGAGCCTTGCACAGCTGACACACACTGATATCACCCCACACTGGACCCCTGAATCGAAGAGTGAGCTAAGAGCATTGCACAGCTGACAGACACTGATATCACCTCACACTGGACCCCTGAATCGAAGAGTGAGCTAAGAGCCTTGCACAGCTGACAGACACTGATATCACCCCACACTGGACCCCTGAATCGAAGAGTGAGCTAAGAGCATTGCACACCTGACAGACACTGAGCATTGCACAGCTGACAGACACTGATATCACCCCACTCTGGACCCCTGAATCTAAGAGTGAGCTAAGAGCATTGCACAGCTGACAGACACTATCACCCCACACTGGACCCCTGAATCGAAGAGTGAGCTAAGAGCCTTGCACAGCTGACAGACACTGATATCACCCCACGCTGGACCCCTGAATCGAAGAGTGAGCTAAGAGCATTGCACAGCTCACAGACACTGATATCACCCCACACTGGACCCCTGAATCTAAGAGTGAGCTAAGAGCATTGCACAGCTGACAGACACTGAGCATTGCACAGCTGACAGACACTGATATCACCCCACACTGGACCCCTAAATCGAAGAGTGAGCTAAGAGCATTGCACAGCTGACAGACACTGATATCACCCCACACTGGACCCCTGAATCGAAGAGTGAGCTAAGAGCATTGCACAGCTGACAGACACTGATATCACCACACGCTGGACCCCTGAATCTAAGAGTGAGCTAAGAGCCTTGCACAGCTGACAGACACTGATATCACCCCACACTGGACCCCTGAATCGAAGAGTGAGCTAAGAGCCTTGCACAGCTGACAGACACTGATATCACCCCACACTGGACCCCTGAATCGAAGAGTGAGCTAAGAGCCTTGCACAGCTGACAGACACTGATATCACCCCACGCTGGACCCCTGAATCGAAGAGTGAGCTAAGAGCATTGCACAGCTGACAGACACTGATATCACCTCACACTGGACCCCTGAATCTAAGAGTGAGCTAAGAGCATTGCAAAGCTGACAGACACTGAGCATTGCACAGCTGACAGACACTGATATCTCCCCACACTGGACCCCTGAATCGAAGAGTGAGCTAAGAGCCTTGCACAGCTGACAGACACTGATATCACCCCACACTGGACCCCTGAATCTAAGAGTGAGCTAAGAGCCTTGCACAGCTGACAGACACTGATATCACCCCACACTGGACCCCTGAATCAAAGAGTGAGCTAAGAGCATTGCACAGCTCACAGACACTGATATCACCCCACACTGGACCCCTGAATCTAAGAGTGAGCTAAGAGCATTGCACAGCTGACAGACACTGATATCTCCCCACACTGGACCCCTGAATCGAAGAGTGAGCTAAGAGCCTTGCACAGCTGACAGACACTGAGCATTGCACAGCTGACAGACACTGATATCACCCCACACTGGACCCCTGAATCGAAGAGTGAGCTAAGAGCATTGCACAGCTGACAGACACTGATATCACCCCACACTGGACCCCTGAATCGAAGAGTGAGCTAAGAGCATTGCACAGCTGACAGACACTGATATCTCCCCACACTGGACCCCTGAATCGAAGAGTGAGCTAAGAGCCTTGCACAGCTGACAGACAATGAGCATTGCACAGCTGACAGACACTGATATCACCCCACGCTGGACCCCTGAATCGAAGAGTGAGCTAAGAGCATTGCACAGCTGACAGACACTGATATCACCCCACGCTGGACCCCTGAATCTAAGAGTGAGCTAAGAGCCTTGCACAGCTGACAGACACTGATATCACCCCACACTGGACCCCTGAATCGAAGAGTGAGCTAAGAGCCTTGCACAGCTGACAGACACTGATATCACCCCACACTGGACCCCTGAATCTAAGAGTGAGCTAAGAGCATTGCACAGCTGACAGACACTGATATCTCCCCACACTGGACCCCTGAATCGAAGAGTGAGCTAAGAGCCTTGCACAGCTGACAGACACTGATATCACCCCACACTGGACCCCTGAATCGAAGAGTGAGCTAAGAGCATTGCACAGCTCACAGACACTGATATCACCCCACACTGGACCCCTGAATCTAAGAGTGAGCTAAGAGCATTGCACAGCTGACAGACACTGATATCTCCCCACACTGGACCCCTGAATCGAAGAGTGAGCTAAGAGCCTTGCACAGCTGACAGACACTGATATCACCCCACACTGGACCCCTGAATCGAAGAGTGAGCTAAGAGCCTTGCACAGCTGAAAGACACTGATATCACCCCACACTGGACCCCTGAATCTAAGAGTGAGCTAAGAGCATTGCACAGCTGACAGACACTGATATCTCCCCACACTGGACCCCTGAATCGAAGAGTGAGCTAAGAGCCTTGCACAGCTGACAGACACTGAGCATTGCACAGCTGACAGACACTGATATCACCCCATCCTGGACCCCTGAATCTAAGAGTGAGCTAAGAGCATTGCACAGCTGACAGACACTGATATCACCTCACACTGGACCCCTGAATCGAAGAGTGAGCTAAGAGCCTTGCACAGCTAACAGACACTGATATCTCCCCTCACTGGACCACTGAATCTAAGAGTGAGCTAAGAGCATTGCACAGCTGACAGACACTGATATCACCCCACACTGGACCCCTGAATCGAAGAGTGAGCTAAGAGCCTTGCACAGCTGACAGACACTGATATCACCCCACACTGGACCCCTGAATCGAAGAGTGAGCTAAGAGCATTGCACAGCTCACAGACACTGATATCACCCCACACTGGACCCCTGAATCTAAGAGTGAGCTAAGAGCATTGCACAGCTGACAGACACTGATATCTCCCCACACTGGACCCCTGAATTGAAGAGTGAGCTAAGAGCCTTGCAAAGCTGACAGACACTGAGAATTGCACAGCTGACAGACACTGATATCACCCCACACTGGACCCCTGAATCGAAGAGTGAGCTAAGAGCATTGCACAGCTGACAGACACTGATATCACCCCACACTGGACCCCTGAATCGAAGAGTGAGCTAAGAGCATTGCACAGCTGACAGACACTGATATCACCCCACACTGGACCCCTGAATCGAAGAGTGAGCTAAGAGCATTGCACAGCTGACAGACACTGATATCTCCCCACACTGGACCCCTGAATCGAAGAGTGAGCTAAGAGCCTTGCACAGCTGACAGACACTGAGCATTGCACAGCTGACAGACACTGATATCACCCCACACTGGACCCCTGAATCGAAGAGTGAGCTAAGAGCATTGCACAGCTGACAGACACTGATATCACCCCACGCTGGACCCCTGAATCTAAGAGTGAGCTAAGAGCCTTGCACAGCTGACAGACACTGATATCACCCCACACTGGACCCCTGAATCGAAGAGTGAGCTAAGAGCCTTGCACAGCTGACAGACACTGATATCACCCCACACTGGACCCCTGAATCGAAGAGTGAGCTAAGAGCATTGCACAGCTCACAGACACTGATATCACCCCACACTGGACCCCTGAATCTAAGAGTGAGCTAAGAGCATTGCACAGCTGACAGACACTGATATCTCCCCACACTGGACCCCTGAACCGAAGAGTGAGCTAAGAGCCTTGCACAGCTGACAGACACTGATATCACCCCACACAAGACCCCTGAATCGAAGAGTGAGCGAAGAGCATTGCACAGCTCACAGACACTGATATCACCCCACACTGGACCCCTGAATCTAAGAGTGAGCTAAGAGCATTGCACAGCTGACAGACACTGATATCTCCCCACACTGGACCCCTGAATCGAAGAGTGAGCTAAGAGCCTTGCACAGCTGACAGACACTGAGCATTGCACAGCTGACAGACACTGATATCACCCCACACTGGACCCCTGAATCTAAGAGTGAGCTAAGAGCATTGCACAGCTGACAGACACTGATATCACCTCACACTGGACCCCTGAATCTAAGAGTGAGCTAAGAGCCTTGCACAGCTGACAGACACTGATATCACCTCACACTGGACCCCTGAATCGAAGAGTGAGCTAAGAGCCTTGCACAGCTAACAGACACTGATATCTCCCCTCACTGGACCCCTGAATCGAAGAGTGAGCTAAGAGCATTGCACAGCTGACAGACACTGATATCTCCCCACACTGGACCCCTGAATCGAAGAGTGAGCTAAGAGCCTTGCACAGCTGACAGACACTGATATCACCCCACACTGGACCCCTGAATCGAAGAGTGAGCTAAGAGCATTGCACACCTGACAGACACTGAGCATTGCACAGCTGACAGACACTGATATCACCCCACTCTGGACCCCTGAATCTAAGAGTGAGCTAAGAGCATTGCACAGCTGACAGACACTATCACCCCACACTGGACCCCTGAATCGAAGAGTGAGCTAAGAGCCTTGCACAGCTGACAGACACTGATATCACCCCACGCTGGACCCCTGAATCGAAGAGTGAGCTAAGAGCATTGCACAGCTCACAGACACTGATATCACCCCACACTGGACCCCTGAATCGAAGAGTGAGCTAAGAGCCTTGCACAGCTGACAGACACTGAGCATTGCACAGCTGACAGACACTGATATCACCCCACACTGGACCCCTAAATCGAAGAGTGAGCTAAGAGCATTGCACAGCTGACAGACACTGATATCACCCCACACTGGACCCCTGAATCGAAGAGTGAGCTAAGAGCATTGCACAGCTGACAGACACTGATATCTCCCCACACTGGACCCCTGAATCGAAGAGTGAGCTAAGAGCCTTGCACAGCTGACAGACACTGAGCATTGCACAGCTGACAGACACTGATATCACCCCACACTGGACCCCTGAATCGAAGAGTGAGCTAAGAGCCTTGCACAGCTGACAGACACTGATATCACCCCACACTGGACCCCTGAATCTAAGAGTGAGCTAAGAGCATTGCACAGCTGACAGACACTGATATCTCCCCACACTGGACCCCTGAATCGAAGAGTGAGCTAAGAGCCTTGCACAGCTGACAGACACTGAGCATTGCACAGCTGACAGACACATATCACCCCACACTGGACCCCTGAATCGAAGAGTGAGCTAAGAGCCTTGCACAGCTGACAGACACTGATATCACCCCACGCTGGACCCCTGAATCGAAGAGTGAGCTAAGAGCATTGCACAGCTGACAGACACTGATATCACCTCACACTGGACCCCTGAATCGAAGAGTGAGCTAAGAGCCTTGCACAGCTAACAGACACTGATATCTCCCCTCACTGGACCCCTGAATCTAAGAGTGAGCTAAGAGCCTTGCACAGCTGACAGACACTGATATCACCCCACACTGGACCCCTGAATCGAAGAGTGAGCTAAGAGCATTGCACAGCTGACAGACACTGATATCACCTCACACTGGACCCCTGAATCGAAGAGTGAGCTACGAGCCTTGCACAGCTGACAGACACTGATATCTCCCCTCACTGGACCCCTGAATCTAAGAGTGAGCTAAGAGCCTTGTACAGCTGACAGACACTGATATCTCCCCTCGCTGGACCCCTGAATCGAAGAGTGAGCTAAGAGCATTGCACAGCTGACAGACACTGATATCTCCCCACACTGGACCCCTGAATCGAAGAGTGAGCTAAGAGCCTTGCACAGCTGGCAGACACTGAGCATTGCACAGCTGACAGACACTGATATCACCCCACACTGGACCCCTGAATCGAAGAGTGAGCTAAGAGCATTGCACAGCTGACAGACACTGATATAACCCCACGCTGGACCCCTGAATCTAAGAGTGAGCTAAGAGCCTTGCACAGCTGACAGACACTGATATCACCCCACACTGGACCCCTGAATCGAAGAGTGAGCTAAGAGCCTTGCACAGCTGACAGACACTGATATCACCCCACACTGGACCCCTGAATCGAAGAGTGAGCTAAGAGCATTGCACAGCTCACAGACACT
The DNA here is from genome assembly GCA_963921515.1 of Calotriton arnoldi. Lineage (NCBI taxonomy): Eukaryota > Metazoa > Chordata > Amphibia > Caudata > Salamandridae > Calotriton > Calotriton arnoldi. The sequence goes on from CAWUFW010002046.1 coordinate 1,713,896, forward strand.
GATATCACCCCACACTGGACCCCTGAATCTAAGAGTGAGCTAAGAGCATTGCACAGCTGACAGACACTGATATCTCCTCACACTGGACCCCTGAATCGAAGAGCGAGCTAAGAGCCTTGCACAGCTGACAGACACTGATATCGCCCCACACTGGACCCCAGAATCGAAGGGTGAGCTAAGAGCCTTGCACAGCTGACAGACACTGATATCGCCCCACACTGGACCCCTGAATCGAAGAGTGAGCTAAGAGCATTGCACAGCTCACAGACACTGATATCACCCCACACTGGACCCCTGAATCTAAGAGTGAGCTAAGAGCATTGCACAGCTGACAGACACTGAGCATTGCACAGCTAACAGACACTGATATCACCCCACACTGGACCCCTGAATCTAAGAGTGAGCTAAGAGCATTGCACAGCTGACAGACACTATCACCCCACACTGGACCCCTGAATCGAAGAGTGAGCTAAGAGCCTTGCACAGCTGACAGACACTGATATCACCCCACGCTGGACCCCTGAATCGAAGAGTGAGCTAAGAGCATTGCACAGCTGACAGACACTGATATCACCCCACACTGGACCCCTGAATCGAAGAGTGAGCTAAGAGCCTTGCACAGCTGACAGACACTGATATCTCCCCTCACTGGACCCCTGAATCTAAGAGTGAGCTAAGAGCCTTGCACAGCTGACAGACACTGATATCACCCCACACTGGACCCCTGAATCGAAGAGTGAGCTAAGAGCATTGCACAGCTGACAGCCACTGATATCACCTCACACTGGACCCCTGAATCGAAGAGTGAGCTAAGAGCCTTGAACAGCTAACAGACACTGATACGTCCCCTCACTGGACCCCTGAATCTAAGAGTGAGCTAAGAGCCTTGCACAGCTGACAGACACTGATATCACCCCACACTGGACCCCTGAATCGAAGAGTGAGCTAAGAGCCTTGCACAGCTGACAGACACTGATATCACCCCACACTGGACCCCTGAATCGAAGAGTGAGCTAAGAGCATTGCACAGCTGACAGACACTGATACCACCCCACGCTGGACCCCTGAATCGAAGAGTGAGCTAAGAGCATTGCACAGCTGACAGACACTGATACCACCCCACGCTGGACCCCTGAATCGAAGAGTGAGCTAAGAGCATTGCACAGCTGACACACACTGAGCATTGCACAGCTGACAGACACTGATATCACCCCACGCTGGACCCCTGAATCTAAGAGTGAGCTAAGAGCCTTGCACAGCTGACAGACACTGATATCACACCACACTGCCTGAATCGAAGAGTGAGCTAAGAGCATTGCACAGCTGACAGACACTGATATCACCTCACACTGGACCCCTGAATCTAAGAGTGAGCTAAGAGCATTGCACAGCTGACAGACACTGAGCATTGCACAGCTGACAGACACTGATATCTCCCCACACTGGACCCCTGAATCGAAGAGTGAGCTAAGAGCCTTGCACAGCTGACAGACACTGATATCACCCCACACTGGACCCCTGAATCTAAGAGTGAGCTAAGAGTCTTGCACAGCTGACAGACACTGATATCACCCCACACTGGACCCCTGAATCAAAGAGTGAGCTAAGAGCATTGCACAGCTCACAGACACTGATATCACCCCACACTGGACCCCTGAATCTAAGAGTGAGCTAAGAGCATTGCACAGCTGACAGACACTGATATCTCCCCACACTGGACCCCTGAATCGAAGAGTGAGCTAAGAGCCTTGCACAGCTGACAGACACTGAGCATTGCACAGCTGACAGACACTGATATCACCCCACACTGGACCCCTGAATCGAAGAGAGAGCTAAGAGCATTGCACAGCTGACAGACACTGATATCACCCCACACTGGACCCCTGAATCGAAGAGTGAGCTAAGAGCATTGCACAGCTGACAGACACTGATATCTCCCCACACTGGACCCCTGAATCGAAGAGTGAGCTAAGAGCCTTGCACAGCTGACAGACACTGAGCATTGCACAGCTGACAGATACTGATATCACCCCACGCTGGACCCCTGAATCGAAGAGTGAGCTAAGAGCATTGCACAGCTGACAGACACTGATATCACCCCACGCTGGACCCCTGAATCTAAGAGTGAGCTAAGAGCCTTGCACAGCTGACAGACACTGATATCACCCCACACTGGACCCCTGAATCGAAGAGTGAGCTAAGAGCCTTGCACAGCTGACAGACACTGATATCACCCCACACTGGACCCCTGAATCGAAGAGTGAGCTAAGAGCATTGCACAGCTCACAGACACTGATATCACCCCACACTGGACCCCTGAATCTAAGAGTGAGCTAAGAGCATTGCACAGCTGACAGACACTGATATCTCCCCACACTGGACCCCTGAATCGAAGAGTGAGCTAAGAGCCTTGCACAGCTGACAGACACTGATATCACCCCACACTGGACCCCTGAATCGAAGAGTGAGCTAAGAGCCTTGCACAGCTGACAGACACTGATATCACCCCACGCTGGACCCCTGAATCGAAGAGTGAGCTAAGAGCATTGCACAGCTGACAGACACTGATATCACCTCACACTGGACCCCTGAATCTAAGAGTGAGCTAAGAGCATTGCACAGCTGACAGACACTGAGCATTGCACAGCTGACAGACACTGATATCTCCCCACACTGGACCCCTGAATCGAGGAGTGAGCTAAGAGCCTTGCACAGCTGACAGACACTGATATCACCCCACACTGGACCCCTGAATCTAAGAGTGAGCTAAGAGCCTTGCACAGCTGACAGACACTGATATCACCCCACACTGGACCCCTGAATCAAAGAGTGAGCTAAGAGCATTGCACAGCTCACAGACACTTATATCACCCCACACTGGACCCCTGAATCTAAGAGTGAGCTAAGAGCATTGCACAGCTGACAGACACTGATATCTCCCCACACTGGACCCCTGAATCGAAGAGTGAGCTGAGAGCCTTGCACAGCTGACAGACACTGAGCTTTGCACAGCTGACAGACACTGATATCACCCCACACTGGACCCCTGAATCGAAGAGTGAGCTAAGAGCATTGCACAGTTGACAGACACTGATATCACCCCACGCTGGACCCCTGAATCTAAGAGTGAGCTAAGAGCCTTGCACAGCTGACAGACACTGATATCACCCCACACTGGACCCCTGAATCGAAGAGTGAGCTAAGAGCATTGCACAGCTGACAGACACTGATATCACCCCACACTGGACCCCTGAATCGAAGAGTGAGCTAAGAGCATTGCACAGCTGACAGACACTGATATCTCCCCACACTGGACCCCTGAATCGAAGAGTGAGCTAAGAGCCTTGCACAGCTGACAAACACTGAGCATTGCACAGCTGACAGACACTGATATCACCCCACACTGGACCCCTGAATCGAAGAGTGAGCTAAGAGCATTGCACAGCTGACAGACACTGATATCACCCCACGCTGGACCCCTGAATCTAAGAGTGAGCTAAGAGCCTTGCACAGCTGACAGACACTGATATCACCCCACACTGGAACCCTGAATCGAAGAGTGAGCTAAGAGCCTTGCACAGCTGACAGACACTGATATCACCCCACACTGGACCTCTGAATCGAAGAGTGAGCTAAGAGCATTGCACAGCTCACAGACACTGATATCACCCCACACTGGACCCCTGAATCTAAGAGTGAGCTAAGAGCATTGCACAGCTGACAGACACTGATATCTCCCCACACTGGACCCCTGAATCGAAGAGTGAGCTAAGAGCCTTGCACAGCTGACAGACACTGATATCACCCCACACAAGACCCCTGAATCGAAGAGTGAGCGAAGAGCATTGCACAGCTGACAGACACTGATATCACCCCACACTGGACCCCTGAATCGAAGAGTGAGCTAAGAGCATTGCACAGCTCACAGATACTGATATCACCCCACACTGGACCCCTGAATCTAAGAGTGAGCTAAGAGCATTGCACGGCTGACAGACACTGATATCTCCCCACACTGGACCCCTGAATCGAAGAGTGAGCTAAGAGCCTTGCACAGCTGACAGACACTGATATCACCCCACACTGGACCCCTGAATCGAAGAGTGAGCTAAGAGCCTTGCACAGCTGACAGACACTGATATCACCCCACACTGGACCCCTGAATCTAAGAGTGAGCTAAGAGCATTGCACAGCTGACAGACACTGATATCTCCCCACACTGGACCCCTGAATCGAAGAGTGAGCTAAGAGCCTTGCACAGCTGACAGACACTGAGCATTGCACAGCTGACAGACACTGATATCACCCCACACTGGACCCCTGAATCTAAGAGTGAGCTAAGAGCATTGCACAGCTGACAGACACTGATATCACCTCACACTGGACCCCTGAATCTAAGAGTGAGCTAAGAGCCTTGCACAGCTGACAGACACTGATATCACCTCACACTGGACCCCTGAATCGAAGAGTGAGCTAAGAGCCTTGCACAGCTAACAGACACTGATATCTCCCCTCACTGGACCCCTGAATCGAAGAGTGAGCTAAGAGCATTGCACAGCTGACAGACACTGATATCTCCCCACACTGGACCCCTGAATCGAAGAGTGAGCTAAGAGCCTTGCACAGCTGACAGACACTGATATCACCCCACACTGGACCCCTGAATCGAAGAGTGAGCTAAGAGCATTGCACACCTGACAGACACTGAGCATTGCACAGCTGACAGACACTGATATCACCCCACTCTGGACCCCTGAATCTAAGAGTGAGCTAAGAGCATTGCACAGCTGACAGACACTATCACCCCACACTGGACCCCTGAATCGAAGAGCGAGCTAAGAGCCTTGCACAGCTGACAGACACTGATATCACCCCACGCTGGACCCCTGAATCGAAGAGTGAGCTAAGAGCATTGCACAGCTCACAGACACTGCTATCACCCCACATTGGACCCCTGAATCTAAGAGTGAGCTAAGAGCATTGCACAGCTGACAGACACTGATATCTCCCCACACTGGACCCCTGAATCGAAGAGTGAGCTAAGAGCCTTGCACAGCTGACAGACACTGAGCATTGCACAGCTGACAGACACTGATATCACTCCACACTGGACCCCTAAATCGAAGAGTGAGCTAAGAGCATTGCACAGCTGACAGACACTGATATCACCCCACACTGGACCCCTGAATCGAAGAGTGAGCTAAGAGCATTGCACAGCTGACAGACACTGATATCTCCCCACACTGGACCCCTGAATCGAAGAGTGAGCTAAGAGCCTTGCACAGCTGACAGACACTGAGCATTGCACAGCTGACAGACACTGATATCACCCCACACTGGACCCCTGAATCGAAGAGTGAGCTAAGAGCATTGCACAGCTGACAGACACTGATATCACCACACGCTGGACCCCTGAATCTAAGAGTGAGCTAAGAGCCTTGCACAGCTGACAGACACTGATATCACCCCACACTGGACCCCTGAATCGAAGAGTGAGCTAAGAGCCTTGCACAGCTGACAGACACTGATATCACCCCACACTGGACCCCTGAATCGAAGAGTGAGCTAAGAGCATTGCACAGCTCACAGATACTGATATCACCCCACACTGGACCCCTGAATCTAAGAGTGAGCTAAGAGCATTGCACGGCTGACAGACACTGATATCTCCCCACACTGGACCCCTGAATCGAAGAGTGAGCTAAGAGCCTTGCACAGCTGACAGACACTGATATCACCCCACACTGGACCCCTGAATCGAAGAGTGAGCTAAGAGCCTTGCACAGCTGACAGACACTGATATCACCCCACACTGGACCCCTGAATCTAAGAGTGAGCTAAGAGCATTGCACAGCTGACAGACACTGATATCTCCCCACACTGGACCCCTGAATCGAAGAGTGAGCTAAGAGCCTTGCACAGCTGACAGACACTGAGCATTGCACAGCTGACAGACACTATCACCCCACACTGGACCCCTGAATCGAAGAGTGAGCTAAGAGCCTTGCACAGCTGACAGACACTGATATCACCCCACGCTGGACCCCTGAATCGAAGAGTGAGCTAAGAGCATTGCACAGCTGACAGACACTGATATCACCCCACACTGGACCCCTGAATCGAAGAGTGAGCTAAGAGCCTTGCACAGCTAACAGACACTGATATCTCCCCTCACTGGACCCCTGAATCTAAGAGTGAGCTAAGAGCCTTGCACAGCTGACAGACACTGATATCACCCCACACTGGACCCCTGAATCGAAGAGTGAGCTAAGAGCATTGCACAGCTGACAGACACTGATATCACCTCACACTGGACCCCTGAATCGAAGAGTGAGCTACGAGCCTTGCACAGCTGACAGACACTGATATCTCCCCTCACTGGACCCCTGAATCTAAGAGTGAGCTAAGAGCCTTGTACAGCTGACAGACACTGATATCTCCCCTCGCTGGACCCCTGAATCGAAGAGTGAGCTAAGAGCATTGCACAGCTGACAGACACTGATATCTCCCCACACTGGACCCCTGAATCGAAGAGTGAGCTAAGAGCCTTGCACAGCTGGCAGACACTGAGCATTGCACAGCTGACAGACACTGATATCACCCCACACTGGACCCCTGAATCGAAGAGTGAGCTAAGAGCATTGCACAGCTGACAGACACTGATATCACCCCACGCTGGACCCCTGAATCTAAGAGTGAGCTAAGAGCCTTGCACAGCTGACAGACACTGATATCACCCCACACTGGACCCCTGAATCGAAGAGTGAGCTAAGAGCCTTGCACAGCTGACAGACACTGATATCACCCCACACTGGACCCCTGAATCGAAGAGTGAGCTAAGAGCATTGCACAGCTCACAGACACTGATATCACCCCACACTGTACCCCTGAATCTAAGAGTGAGCTAAGAGCATTGCACAGCTGACAGACACTGATATCTCCTCACACTGGACCCCTGAATCGAAGAGCGAGCTAAGAGCCTTGCACAGCTGACAGACACTGATATCACCCCACACTGGACCCCAGAATCGAAGGATGAGCTAAGAGCCTTGCACAGCTGACAGACACTGATATCGCCCCACACTGGACCCCTGAATCGAAGAGTGAGCTAAGAGCATTGCACAGCTCACAGACACTGATATCACCCCACACTGGACCCCTGAATCTAAGAGTGAGCTAAGAGCATTGCACAGCTGACAGACACTGAGCATTGCACAGCTAACAGACACTGATATCACCCCACACTGGACCCCTGAATCTAAGAGTGAGCTAAGAGCATTGCACAGCTGACAGACACTGAGCATTGCACAGCTAACAGACACTGATATCACCCCACACTGGACCCCTGAATCTAAGAGTGAGCTAAGAGCATTGCACAGCTGACAGACACTATCACCCCACACTGGACCCCTGAATCGAAGAGTGAGCTAAGAGCCTTGCACAGCTGACAGACACTGATATCACCCCACGCTGGACCCCTGAATCGAAGAGTGAGCTAAGAGCATTGCACAGCTGACAGACACTGATATCACCCCACACTGGACCCCTGAATCGAAGAGTGAGCTAAGAGCCTTGCACAGCTGACAGACACTGATATCTCCCCTCACTGGACCCCTGAATCTAAGAGTGAGCTAAGAGCCTTGCACAGCTGACAGACACTGATATCACCCCACACTGGACCCCTGAATCGAAGAGTGAGCTAAGAGCATTGCACAGCTGACAGCCACTGATATCACCTCACACTGGACCCCTGAATCGAAGAGTGAGCTAAGAGCCTTGAACAGCTAACAGACACTGATACGTCCCCTCACTGGACCCCTGAATCTAAGAGTGAGCTAAGAGCCTTGCACAGCTGACAGACACTGATATCACCCCACACTGGACCCCTGAATCGAAGAGTGAGCTAAGAGCCTTGCACAGCTGACAGACACTGATATCACCCCACACTGGACCCCTGAATCGAAGAGTGAGCTAAGAGCATTGCACAGCTGACAGACACTGATACCACCCCACGCTGGACCCCTGAATTGAAGAGTGAGCTAAGAGCATTGCACAGCTGACAGACACTGATACCACCCCACGCTGGACCCCTGAATCGAAGAGTGAGCTAAGAGCATTGCACAGCTGACACACACTGAGCATTGCACAGCTGACAGACACTGATATCACCCCACGCTGGACCCCTGAATCTAAGAGTGAGCTAAGAGCCTTGCACAGCTGACAGACACTGATATCACACCACACTGCCTGAATCGAAGAGTGAGCTAAGAGCATTGCACAGCTGACAGACACTGATATCACCTCACACTGGACCCCTGAATCTAAGAGTGAGCTAAGAGCATTGCACAGCTGACAGACACTGAGCATTGCACAGCTGACAGACACTGATATCTCCCCACACTGGACCCCTGAATCGAAGAGTGAGCTAAGAGCCTTGCACAGCTGACAGACACTGATATCACCCCACACTGGACCCCTGAATCTAAGAGTGAGCTAAGAGTCTTGCACAGCTGACAGACACTGATATCACTCCACACTGGACCCCTGAATCGAAGAGTGAGCTAAGAGCATTGCACAGCTGACAGACACTGATATCACCCCACGCTGGACCCCTGAATCTAAGAGTGAGCTAAGAGCCTTGCACAGCTGACAGACACTGATATCACCCCACACTGGACCCCTGAATCGAAGAGTGAGCTAAGAGCCTTGCACAGCTGACAGACACTGATATCACCCCACACTGGACCCCTGAATCGAAGAGTGAGCTAAGAGCATTGCACAGCTCACAGACACTGATATCACCCCACACTGGACCCCTGAATCTAAGAGTGAGCTAAGAGCATTTTACAGCTGACAGACACTGATATCTCCTCACACTGGACCCCTGAATCGAAGAGCGAGCTAAGAGCCTTGCACAGCTGACAGACACTGATATCACCCCACACTGGACCCCAGAATCGAAGGATGAGCTAAGAGCCTTGCACAGCTGACAGACACTGATATCGCCCCACACTGGACCCCTGAATCGAAGAGTGAGCTAAGAGCATTGCACAGCTCACAGACACTGATATCACCCCACACTGGACCCCTGAATCTAAGAGTGAGCTAAGAGCATTGCACAGCTGACAGACACTGAGCATTGCACAGCTAACAGACACTGATATCACCCCACACTGGACCCCTGAATCTAAGAGTGAGCTAAGAGCATTGCACAGCTGACAGACACTGAGCATTGCACAGCTAACAGACACTGATATCACCCCACACTGGACCCCTGAATCTAAGAGTGAGCTAAGAGCATTGCACAGCTGACAGACACTATCACCCCACACTGGACCCCTGAATCGAAGAGTGAGCTAAGAGCCTTGCACAGCTGACAGACACTGATATCACCCCACGCTGGACCCCTGAATCGAAGAGTGAGCTAAGAGCATTGCACAGCTGACAGACACTGATATCACCCCACACTGGACCCCTGAATCGAAGAGTGAGCTAAGAGCCTTGCACAGCTGACAGACACTGATATCTCCCCTCACTGGACCCCTGAATCTAAGAGTGAGCTAAGAGCCTTGCACAGCTGACAGACACTGATATCACCCCACACTGGACCCCTGAATCGAAGAGTGAGCTAAGAGCATTGCACAGCTGACAGCCACTGATATCACCTCACACTGGACCCCTGAATCGAAGAGTGAGCTAAGAGCCTTGAACAGCTAACAGACACTGATACGTCCCCTCACTGGACCCCTGAATCTAAGAGTGAGCTAAGAGCCTTGCACAGCTGACAGACACTGATATCACCCCACACTGGACCCCTGAATCGAAGAGTGAGCTAAGAGCCTTGCACAGCTGACAGACACTGATATCACCCCACACTGGACCCCTGAATCGAAGAGTGAGCTAAGAGCATTACACAGCTGACAGACACTGATACCACCCCACGCTGGACCCCTGAATTGAAGAGTGAGCTAAGAGCATTGCACAGCTGACAGACACTGATACCACCCCACGCTGGACCCCTGAATCGAATAGTGAGCTAAGAGCATTGCACAGCTGACACACACTGAGCATTGCACAGCTGACAGACACTGATATCACCCCACGCTGGACCCCTGAATCTAAGAGTGAGCTAAGAGCCGTGCACAGCTGACAGACACTGATATCACACCACACTGCCTGAATCGAAGAGTGAGCTAAGAGCATTGCACAGCTGACAGACACTGATATCACCTCACACTGGACCCCTGAATCTAAGAGTGAGCTAAGAGCATTGCACAGCTGACAGACACTGAGCATTGCACAGCTGACAGACACTGATATCTCCCCACACTGGACCCCTGAATCGAAGAGTGAGCTAAGAGCCTTGCACAGCTGACAGACACTGATATCACCCCACACTGGACCCCTGAATCTAAGAGTGAGCTAAGAGTCTTGCACAGCTGACAGACACTGATATCACCCCACACTGGACCCCTGAATCAAAGAGTGAGCTAAGAGCATTGCACAGCTCACAGACACTGATATCACCCCACACTGGACCCCTGAATCTAAGAGTGAGCTAAGAGCATTGCACAGCTGACAGACACTGATATCTCCCCACACTGGACCCCTGAATCGAAGAGTGAGCTAAGAGCCTTGAACAGCTGACAGACACTGAGCATTGCACAGCTGACAGACACTGATATCACCCCACACTGGACCCCTGAATCGAAGAGAGAGCTAAGAGCATTGCACAGCTGACAGACACTGATATCACCCCACACTGGACCCCTGAATCGAAGAGTGAGCTAAGAGCATTGCACAGCTGACAGACACTGATATCTCCCCACACTGGACCCCTGAATCGAAGAGTGAGCTAAGAGCCTTGCACAGCTGACAGACACTGAGCATTGCACAGCTGACAGATACTGATATCACCCCACGCTGGACCCCTGAATCGAAGAGTGAGCTAAGAGCATTGCACAGCTGACAGACACTGATATCACCCCACGCTGGACCCCTGAATCTAAGAGTGAGCTAAGAGCCTTGCACAGCTGACAGACACTGATATCACCCCACACTGGACCCCTGAATCGAAGAGTGAGCTAAGAGCCTTGCACAGCTGACAGACACTGATATCACCCCACACTGGACCCCTGAATCGAAGAGTGAGCTAAGAGCATTGCACAGCTCACAGACACTGATATCACCCCACACTGGACCCCTGAATCTAAGAGTGAGCTAAGAGCATTGCACAGCTGACAGACACTGATATCTCCCCACACTGGACCCCTGAATCGAAGAGTGAGCTAAGAGCCTTGCACAGCTGACAGACACTGATATCACCCCACACTGGACCCCTGAATCGAAGAGTGAGCTAAGAGCCTTGCACAGCTGACAGACACTGATATCACCCCACGCTGGACCCCTGAATCGAAGAGTGAGCTAAGAGCATTGCACAGCTGACAGACACTGATATCACCTCACACTGGACCCCTGAATCTAAGAGTGAGCTAAGAGCATTGCACAGCTGACAGACACTGAGCATTGCACAGCTGACAGACACTGATATCTCCCCACACTGGACCCCTGAATCGAGGAGTGAGCTAAGAGCCTTGCACAGCTGACAGACACTGATATCACCCCACACTGGACCCCTGAATCTAAGAGTGAGCTAAGAGCCTTGCACAGCTGACAGACACTGATATCACCCCACACTGGACCCTTGAATCAAAGAGTGAGCTAAGAGCATTGCACAGCTCACAGACACTTATATCACCCCACACTGGACCCCTGAATCTAAGAGTGAGCTAAGAGCATTGCACAGCTGACAGACACTGATATCTCCCCACACTGGACCCCTGAATCGAAGAGTGAGCTGAGAGCCTTGCACAGCTGACAGACACTGAGCTTTGCACAGCTGACAGACACTGATATCACCCCACACTGGACCCCTGAATCGAAGAGTGAGCTAAGAGCATTGCACAGCTGACAGACACTGATATCACCCCAGACTGGACCCCTGAATCGAAGAGTGAGCTAAGAGCATTGCACAGCTGACAGACACTGATATCTCCCCACACTGGACCCCTGAATCGAAGAGTGAGCTAAGAGCCTTGCACAGCTGACAGACACTGAGCATTGCACAGCTGACAGACACTGATATCACCCCACGCTGGACCCCTGAATCGAAGAGTGAGCTAAGAGCATTGCACAGCTGACAGACACTGATATCACCCCACGCTGGACCCCTGAATCTAAGAGTGAGCTAAGAGCCTTGCACAGCTGACAGACACTGATATCACCCCACACTGGACCCCTGAATCGAAGAGTGAGCTAAGAGCCTTGCACAGCTGACAGACACTGATATCACCCCACACTGGACCCCTGAATCGAAGAGTGAGCTAAGAGCATTGCACAGCTGACAGACACTGATATCTCCCCACACTGGACCCCTGAATCGAAGAGTGAGCTAAGAGCCTTGCACAGCTGACAGACACTGATATCTCCCCACACTGGACCCCTGAATCGAAGAGTGAGCTAAGAGCCTTGCACAGCTGACAGACACTGAGCATTGCACAGCTGACAGACACTGATATCACCCCACACTGGACCCCTGAATCTAAGAGTGAGCTAAGAGCATTGCACAGCTGACAGACACTATCACCCCACACTGGACCCCTGAATCGAAGAGTGAGCTAAGAGCCTTGCACAGCTGACAGACACTGATATCACCCCACGCTGGACCCCTGAATCGTAGAGTGAGCTAAGAGCATTGCACAGCTGACAGACACTGATATCACCCCACACTGGACCCCTGAATCGAAGAGTGAGCTAAGAGCCTTGCACAGCTAACAGACACTGATATCTCCCTCACTGGACCCCTGAATCTAAGAGTGAGCTAAGAGCCTTGCACAGCTGACAGACACTGATATCACCCCACACTGGACCCCTGAATCGAAGAGTGAGCTAAGAGCATTGCACAGCTGACAGACACTGATATCACCTCACACTGGACCCCTGAATCGAAGAGTGAGCTAAGAGCCTTGCACAGCTAACAGACACTGATATCTCCCTCACTGGACCCCTGAATCTAAGAGTGAGCTAAGAGCCTTGCACAGCTGACAGACACTGATATCACCCCACACTGGACCCCTGAATCGAAGAGTGAGCTAAGAGCATTGCACAGCTGACAGACACTGATATCACCCCACGCTGGACCCCTGAATCGAAGAGTGAGCTAAGAGCCTTGCACAGCTGACAGACACTGAGCATTGCACAGCTGACAGACACTGATATCACCCCACGCTGGACCCCTGAATCGAAGAGTGAGCTAAGAGCATTGCACAGCTGACAGACACTGATATCACCCCACGCTGGACCCCTGAATCTAAGAGTGAGCTAAGAGCCTTGCACAGCTGACAGACACTGATATCACCCCACACTGGACCCCTGAATAGAAGAGTGAGCTAAGAGCCTTGCACAGCTCACAGACACTGATATCACCCCACACTGGACCCCTGAATCTAAGAGTGAGCTAAGAGCATTGCACAGCTGACAGACATTGATATCTCCCCACACTGGACCCCTGAATCGAAGAGTGAGCTAAGAGCCTTGCACAGCTGACAGACACTGATATCACCCCACACTGGACCCCTGAATCGAAGAGTGAGCTAAGAGCCTTGCACAGCTGACAGACACTGATATCACCCCACACTGGACCCCTGAATCTAAGAGTGAGCTAAGAGCATTGCACAGCTGACAGACACTGATATCTCCCCACACTGGACCCCTGAATCGAAGAGTGAGCTAAGAGCCTTGCACAGCTGACAGACACTGAGCATTGCACAGCTGACAGACACTGATATCACCCCACACTGCACCCCTGAATCTAAGAGTGAGCTAAGAGCATTGCACAGCTGACAGACACTATCACCCCACACTGGACCCCTGAATCGAAGAGTGAGCTAAGAGCCTTGCACAGCTGACAGACACTGATATCACCCCACGCTGGACCCCTGAATCGAAGAGTGAGCTAAGAGCATTGCACAGCTGACAGACACTGATATCACCCCACACTGGACCCCTGAATCGAAGAGTGAGCTAAGAGCCTTGCACAGCTAACAGACACTGATATCTCCCCTCACTGGACCCCTGAATCTAAGAGTGAGCTAAGAGCCTTGCACAGCTGACAGACACTGATATCACCCCACACTGGACCCCTGAATCGAAGAGTGAGCTAAGAGCATTGCACAGCTGACAGACACTGATATCACCTCACACTGGACCCCTGAATCGAAGAGTGAGCTAAGAGCCTTGCACAGCTAACAGACACTGATATCTCCCCTCACTGGACCCCTGAATCTAAGAGTGAGCTAAGAGCCTTGCACAGCTGACAGACACTGATATCACCCCACGCTGGACCCCTGAATCGAAGAGTGAGCTAAGAGCATTGCACAGCTGACAGACACTGATATCACCCCACGCTGGACCCCTGAATCGAAGAGTGAGCTAAGAGCCTTGCACAGCTGACAGACACTGATATCACCCCACACTGGACCCCTGAATCGAAGAGTGAGCTAAGAGCATTGCACAGCTGACAGACACTGATATCACCCCACGCTGGACCCCTGAATCTAAGAGTGAGCTAAGAGCCTTGCACAGCTGACAGACACTGATATCACCCCACGCTGGACCCCTGAATCGAAGAGTGAGCTAAGAGCCTTGCACAGCTGACAGACACTGATACCACCCCACGCTGGACCCCTGAATCGAAGAGTGAGCTAAGAGCATTGCACAGCTGACAGACACTGATACCACCCCACGCTGGACCCCTGAATCGAAGAGTGAGCTAAGAGCATTGCACAGCTGACACACACTGAGCATTGCACAGCTGACAGACACTGATATCACCCCACGCTGGACCCCTGAATCGAAGAGTGAGCTAAGAGCCTTGCACAGCTGACAGACACTGATATCACCTCACACTGGACCCCTGAATCTAAGAGTGAGCTAAGAGCATTGCACAGCTGACAGACACTATCACCCCACACTGGACCCCTGAATCGAAGAGTGAGCTAAGAGCATTGCACAGCTGACAGACACTGATATCACCCCACACTGGACCCCTGAATCTAAGAGTGAGCAAAGAGCATTGCACAGCTGACAGACACTGATATCACCTCACACTGGACCCCTGAATCGAAGAGTGAGCTAAGAGCATTGCACACCTGACAGACACTGAGCATTGCACAGATGACAGACACTGATATCACCCCACACTGGACCCCTGAATCTAAGAGTGAGCTAAGAGCATTGCACAGCTGACAGACACTAATATCACCCCACACTGGACCCCTGAATCGAAGAGTGAGCTAAGAGCATTGCACAGCTGACAGACACTGATACCACCCCACGCTGGACCCCTGAATCGAAGAGTGAGCTAAGAGCATTGCACAGCTGACACACACTGAGCATTGCACAGCTGACAGACACTGATATCACCCCACGCTGGACCCCTGAATCGAAGAGTGAGCTAAGAGCCTTGCACAGCTGACAGACACAGATATCACCTCACACTGGACCCCTGAATCTAAGAGTGAGCTAAGAGCATTGCACAGCTGACAGACACTATCACCCCACACTGGACCCCTGAATCGAAGAGTGAGCTAAGAGCAGTGCACAGTTGACAGACGCTGATATCACCCCACGCTGGACCCCTGAATCGAAGAGTGAGCTAAGAGCATTGCACAGCTGACAGACACTGATATCACCTCACACTGGACCCCTGAATCTAAGAGTGAGCTAAGAGCATTGCACAGCTGACAGACACTGATATCACCCCACTCTGGACCCCTGAATCGAAGAGTGAGCTAAGAGCATTGCACAGCTGACAGACACTGATATCACCCCACACTGGACCCCTGAATCTAAGAGTGAGCTAAGAGCATTGCACAGTTGACAGACACTGATATCACCCCACACTGGACCCCTGAATCGAAGAGTGAGCTAAGAGCATTGCACAGCTGACAGACACTGATATCACCTCACACTGGACCCCTGAATCGAAGACTGAGCTAAGAGCATTGACCAGCTGACAGACACTGATATCACCTCACACTGGACCCCTGAATCGAAGAGTGAGCTAAGAGCCTTGCACAGCTGACAGACACTGATATCACCCCACACTGGACCCCTGAATCGAAGAGTGAGCTAAGAGCATTGCACAGCTGACAGACACTGATATCACCCCACACTGGACCCCTGAATCGAAGAGTGAGCTAAGAGCATTGCACAGCTGACAGACACTGATATCACCCCACACTGGACCCCTGAATCGAAGAGTGAGCTAAGAGCATTGCACACCTGACAGACACTGAGCATTGCACAGCTGACAGACACTGATATCACCTCACACTGGACCCCTGAATCGAAGAGTGAGCTAAGAGCATTGCACAGCTGACACACACTGAGCATTGCACAGCTGACAAACACTGATATCACCCCACACTGGACCCCTGAATCGAAGAGTGAGCTAAGAGCCTTGCACAGCTAACAGACACTGATATCTCCTCACTGGACCCCTGAATCGAAGAGTGAGCTAAGAGCATTGCACAGCTGACAGACACTGATATCTCCCCACACTGGACCCCTGAATCGAAGAGTGAGCTAAGAGCCTTGCACAGCTGACAGACACTGATATCACCCCACACTGGACCCCTGAATCGAAGAGTGAGCTAAGAGCATTGCACACCTGACAGACACTGAGCATTGCACAGCTGACAGACACTGATATCACCCCACTCTGGACCCCTGAATCTAAGAGTGAGCTAAGAGCATTGCACAGCTGACAGACACTATCACCCCACACTGGACCCCTGAATCGAAGAGTGAGCTAAGAGCCTTGCACAGCTGACAGACACTGATATCACCCCACGCTGGACCCCTGAATCGAAGAGTGAGCTAAGAGCATTGCACAGCTCACAGACACTGATATCACCCCACACTGGACCCCTGAATCTAAGAGTGAGCTAAGAGCATTGCACAGCTGACAGACACTGATATCTCCCCACACTGGACCCCTGAATCGAAGAGTGAGCTAAGAGCCTTGCACAGCTGACAGACACTGAGCATTGCACAGCTGACAGACACTGATATCACTCCACACTGGACCCCTAAATCGAAGAGTGAGCTAAGAGCATTGCACAGCTGACAGACACTGATATCACCCCACACTGGACTCCTGAATCGAAGAGTGAGCTAAGAGCATTGCACAGCTGACAGACACTGATATCTCCCCACACTGGACCCCTGAATCGAAGAGTGAGCTAAGAGCCTTGCACAGCTGACAGACACTGAGCATTGCACAGCTGACAGACACTGATATCACCCCACACTGGACCCCTGAATCGAAGAGTGAGCTAAGAGCATTGCACAGCTGACAGACACTGATATCACCACACGCTGGACCCCTGAATCTAAGAGTGAGCTAAGAGCCTTGCACAGCTGACAGACACTGATATCACCCCACACTGGACCCCTGAATCGAAGAGTGAGCTAAGAGCCTTGCACAGCTGACAGACACTGATATCACCCCACACTGGACCTCTGAATCGAAGAGTGAGTTAAGAGCATTGCACAGCTCACAGACACTGATATCACCCCACACTGGACCCCTGAATCTAAGAGTGAGCTAAGAGCATTGCACAGCTGACAGACACTGATATCTCCCCACACTGGACCCCTGAATCGAAGAGTGAGCTAAGAGCCTTGCACAGCTGACAGACACTGATATCACCCCACACTGGACCCCTGATTCGAAGAGTGAGCTAAGAGCCTTGCACAGCTGACAGACACTGATATCACCCCACACTGGACCCCTGAATCTAAGAGTGAGCTAAGAGCATTGCACAGCTGACAGACACTGATATCTCCCCACACTGGACCCCTGAATCGAAGAGTGAGCTAAGAGCCTTGCACAGCTGACAGACACTGAGCATTGCACAGCTGACAGACACTATCACCCCACACTGGACCCCTGAATCGAAGAGTGAGCTAAGAGCCTTGCACAGCTGACAGACACTGATATCACCCCACACTGGACCCCTGAATCTAAGAGTGAGCTAAGAGCCTTGCACAGCTGACAGACACTGATATCACCCCACACTGGACCCCTGAATCGAAGAGTGAGCTAAGAGCATTGCACAGCTGACAGACACTGATATCACCTCACACTGGACCCCTGAATCGAAGAGTGAGCTACGAGCCTTGCACAGCTAACAGACACTGATATCTCCCCTCACTGGACCCCTGAATCTAAGAGTGAGCTAAGAGCCTTGCACAGCTGACAGACACTGATATCACCCCACACTGGACCCCTGAATCGAAGAGTGAGCTAAGAGCATTGCACAGCTGACAGACACTGATATCACCTCACGCTGGACCCCTGAATCGAAGAGTGAGCTAAGAGCCTTGCACAGCTGACAGACACTGATATCACCCCACGCTGGACCCCTGAATCAAAGAGTGAGCTAAGAGCATTGCACAGCTGACAGACACTGATACCACCCCACGCTGGACCCCTGAATCGAAGAGTGAGCTAAGAGCATTGCACAGCTGACACACACTGAGCATTGCACAGCTCACAGACACTGATATCACCCCACGCTGGACCCCTGAATCGAAGAGTGAGCTAAGAGCCTTGCACAGCTGACAGACACTGATATCACCTCACACTGGACCCCTGAATCTAAGAGTGAGCTAAGAGCATTGCACAGCTGACAGACACTATCACCCCACCCTGGACCCCTGAATCGAAGAGTGAGCTAAGAGCATTGCACAGCTGACAGACACTGATATCACCCCACACTGGACCCCTGAATCTAAGAGTGAGCAAAGAGCATTGCACAGCTGACAGACACTGATATCACCCTCACACTGGACCCCTGAATCGAAGAGTGAGCTAAGAGCATTGCACACCTGACAGACACTGAGCATTGCACAGCTGACAGACACTGATATCACCCCACACTGGACCCCTGAATCTAAGAGTGAGCTAAGAGCATTGCACAGCTGACAGACACTGATATCACCCCACACTGGACCCCTGAATCGAAGAGTGAGCTAAGAGCATTGCACAGCTGACAGACACTGATACCACCCCACGCTGGACCCCTGAATCGAAGAGTGAGCTAAGAGCATTGCACAGCTGACAGACACTGATACCACCCCACGCTGGACCCCTGAATCGAAGAGTGAGCTAAGAGCATTGCACAGCTGACACACACTGAGCATTGCACAGCTGACAGACACTGATATCACCCCACGCTGGACCCCTGAATCGAAGAGTGAGCTAAGAGCCTTGCACAGCTGACAGACACTGATATCACCTCACACTGGACCCCTGAATCTAAGAGTGAGCTAAGAGCATTGCACAGCTGACAGACACTATCACCCCACACTGGACCCCTGAATCGAAGAGTGAGCTAAGAGCATTGCACAGCTGACAGACACTGATATCACCCCACACTGGACCCCTGAATCTAAGAGTGAGCAAAGAGCATTGCACAGCTGACAGACACTGATATCACCTCACACTGGACCCCTGAATCGAAGAGTGAGCTAAGAGCATTGCACACCTGACAGACACTGAGCATTGCACAGATGACAGACACTGATATCACCCCACACTGGACCCCTGAATCTAAGAGTGAGCTAAGAGCATTGCACAGCTGACAGACACTAATATCACCCCACACTGGACCCCTGAATCGAAGAGTGAGCTAAGAGCATTGCACAGCTGACAGACACTGATACCACCCCACGCTGGACCCCTGAATCGAAGAGTGAGCTAAGAGCATTGCACAGCTGACACACACTGAGCATTGCACAGCTGACAGACACTGATATCACCCCACGCTGGACCCCTGAATCGAAGAGTGAGCTAAGAGCCTTGCACAGCTGACAGACACAGATATCACCTCACACTGGACCCCTGAATCTAAGAGTGAGCTAAGAGCATTGCACAGCTGACAGACACTATCACCCCACACTGGACCCCTGAATCGAAGAGTGAGCTAAGAGCAGTGCACAGTTGACAGACGCTGATATCACCCCACGCTGGACCCCTGAATCGAAGAGTGAGCTAAGAGCATTGCACAGCTGACAGACACTGATATCACCTCACACTGGACCCCTGAATCTAAGAGTGAGCTAAGAGCATTGCACAGCTGACAGACACTGATATCACCCCACTCTGGACCCCTGAATCGAAGAGTGAGCTAAGAGCATTGCACAGCTGACAGACACTGATATCACCCCACACTGGACCCCTGAATCTAAGAGTGAGCTAAGAGCATTGCACAGTTGACAGACACTGATATCACCCCACACTGGACCCCTGAATCGAAGAGTGAGCTAAGAGCATTGCACAGCTGACAGACACTGATATCACCTCACACTGGACCCCTGAATCGAAGAGTGAGCTAAGAGCATTGCACAGCTGACAGACACTGATATCACCTCACACTGGACCCCTGAATCGAAGAGTGAGCTAAGAGCCTTGCACAGCTGACAGACACTGATATCACCCCACACTGGACCCCTGAATCGAAGAGTGAGCTAAGAGCATTGCACAGCTGACAGACACTGATATCACGCCACACTGGACCCCTGAATCGAAGAGTGAGCTAAGAGCATTGCACAGCTGACAGACACTGATATCACCTCACACTGGACCCCTGAATCGAAGAGTGAGCTAAGAGCATTGCACACCTGACAGACACTGAGCATTGCACAGCTGACAGACACTGATATCACCCCACGCTGGACCCCTGAATCTAAGAGTGAGCTAAGAGCATTGCACAGCTGACACACACTGAGCATTGCACAGCTGACAAACACTGATATCACCCCCACACTGGACCCCTGAATCGAAGAGTGAGCTAAGAGCCTTGCACAGCTAACAGACACTGATATCTCCCCTCACTGGACCCCTGAATCGAAGAGTGAGCTAAGAGCATTGCACAGCTGACAGACACTGATATCTCCCCACACTGGACCCCTGAATCGAAGAGTGAGCTAAGAGCCTTGCACAGCTGACAGACACTGATATCACCCCACGCTGGACCCCTGAATCGAAGAGTGAGCTAAGAGCCTTGCACAGCTGACAGACACTGATATCATCCCACGCTGGACCCCTGAATCAAAGAGTGAGCTAAGAGCATTGCACAGCTGACAGACACTGATACCACCCCACGCTGGACCCCTGAATCGAAGAGTGAGCTAAGAGCATTGCACAGCTGACACACACTGAGCATTGCACAGCTGACAGACACTGATATCACCCCACGCTGGACCCCTGAATCGAAGAGTGAGCTAAGAGCCTTGCACAGCTGACAGACACTGATATCACCTCACACTGGACCCCTGAATCTAAGAGTGAGCTAAGAGCATTGCACAGCTGACAGACACTATCACCCCACACTGGACCCCTGAATCGAAGAGTGAGCTAAGAGCATTGCACAGCTGACAGACACTGATATCACCCCACACTGGACCCCTGAATCTAAGAGTGAGCAAAGAGCATTGCACAGCTGACAGACACTGATATCACCTCACACTGGACCCCTGAATCGAAGAGTGAGCTAAGAGCATTGCACACCTGACAGACACTGAGCATTGCACAGCTGACAGACACTGATATCACCCCACACTGGACCCCTGAATCTAAGAGTGAGCTAAGAGCATTGCACAGCTGACAGACACTGATATCACCCCACACTGGACCCCTGAATCGAAGAGTGAGCTAAGAGCATTGCACAGCTGACAGACACTGATACCACCCCACGCTGGACCCCTGAATCGAAGAGTGAGCTAAGAGCATTGCACAGCTGACACACACTGAGCATTGCACAGCTGACAGACACTGATATCACCACACGCTGGACCCCTGAATCGAAGAGTGAGCTAAGAGCCTTGCACAGCTGACAGACACTGATATCACCTCACACTGGACCCCTGAATCTAAGAGTGAGCTAAGAGCATTGCACAGCTGACAGACACTATCACCCCACACTGGACCCCTGAATCGAAGAGTGAGCTAAGAGCCTTGCACAGCTGACAGACACTGATATCACCCCACGCTGGACCCCTGAATCGAAGAGTGAGCTAAGAGCATTGCACAACTGACAGACACTGATATCACCTCACACTGGACCCCTGAATCTAAGAGTGAGCTAAGAGCATTGCACAGCTGACAGACACTGATATCACCCCACTCTGGACCCCTGAATCGAAGAGTGAGCTAAGAGCATTGCACAGCTGACAGACACTGATATCACCCCACACTGGACCCCTGAATCTAAGAGTGAGCTAAGAGCATTGCACAGCTGACAGACACTGATATCACCCCACACTGGACCCCTGAATCGAAGAGTGAGCTAAGAGCATTGCACAGCTGACAGACACTGATATCACCCCACACTGGACCCCTGAATCGAAGAGTGAGCTAAGAGCATTGCACAGCTGACAGACACTGATATCTCCCCACACTGGACCCCTGAATCGAAGAGTGAGCTAAGAGCCTTGCACAGCTGACAGACACTGAGCATTGCACAGCTGACAGACACTGATATCACCCCACGCTGGACCCCTGAATCGAAGAGTGAGCTAAGAGCATTGCACAGCTGACAGACACTGATATCACCCCACGCTGGACCCCTGAATCTAAGAGTGAGCTAAGAGCCTTGCACAGCTGACAGACACTGATATCACCCCACCTGACCCCTGAATCGAAGAGTGAGCTAAGAGCCTTGCACAGCTGACAGACACTGATATCACCCCACACTGGACCCCTGAATCGAAGAGTGAGCTAAGAGCATTGCACAGCTCACAGACACTGATATCACCCCACACTGGACCCCTGAATCTAAGAGTGAGCTAAGAGCATTGCACAGCTGACAGACACTGATATCTCCTCACACTGGACCCCTGAATCGAAGAGTGAGCTAAGAGCCTTGCACAGCTGACAGACACTGATATCGCCCCACACTGGACCCCAGAATCGAAGAGTGAGCTAAGAGCCTTGCACAGCTGACAGACACTGATATCGCCCCACACTGGACCCCTGAATCGAAGAGTGAGCTAAGAGCATTGCACAGCTCACAGACACTGATATCACCCCACACTGGACCCCTGAATCTAAGAGTGAGCTAAGAGCATTGCACAGCTGACAGACACTGATATCTCCCCACACTGGACCCCTGAATCGAAGAGTGAGCTAAGAGCCTTGCACAGCTGACAGACACTGAGCATTGCACAGCTAACAGACACTGATATCACCCCACACTGGACCCCTGAATCTAAGAGTGAGCTAAGAGCATTGCACAGCTGACAGACACTATCACCCCACACTGGACCCCTGAATCGAAGAGTGAGCTAACAGCCTTGCACAGCTGACAGACACTGATATCACCCCACGCTGGACCCCTGAATCGAAGAGTGAGCTAAGAGCATTGCACAGCTGACAGACACTGATATCACCCCACACTGGACCCCTGAATCGAAGAGTGAGCTAAGAGCCTTGCACAGCTGACAGACACTGATATCACCCCACACTGGACCCCTGAATCGAAGAGTGAGCTAAGAGCATTGCACAGCTGACAGCCACTGATATCACCTCACACTGGACCCCTGAATCGAAGAGTGAGCTAAGAGCCTTGAACAGCTAACAGACACTGATACGTCCCCTCACTGGACCCCTGAATCTAAGAGTGAGCTAAGAGCCTTGCACAGCTGACAGACACTGATATCACCCCACACTGGACCCCTGAATCTAAGAGTGAGCTAAGAGCCTTGCACAGCTGACAGACACTGATATCACCCCACACTGGACCCCTGAATCGAAGAGTGAGCTAAGAGCATTGCACAGCTGACAGACACTGATACCACCCCACGCTGGACCCCTGAATCGAAGAGTGAGCTAAGAGCATTGCACAGCTGACAGACACTGATACCACCCCACGCTGGACCCCTGAATCGAAGAGTGAGCTAAGAGCATTGCACAGCTGACACACACTGAGCATTGCACAGCTGACAGACACTGATATCACCCCACGCTGGACCCCTGAATCTAAGAGTGAGCTAAGAGCCTTGCACAGCTGACAGACACTGATATCACACCACACTGGACCCCTGAATCGAAGAGTGAGCTAAGAGCATTGCACAGCTGACAGACACTGATATCACCTCACACTGGACCCCTGAATCTAAGAGTGAGCTAAGAGCATTGCACAGCTGACAGACACTGAGCATTGCACAGCTGACAGACACTGATATCTCCCCACACTGGACCCCTGAATCGAAGAGTGAGCTAAGAGCCTTGCACAGCTGACAGACACTGATATCACCCCACACTGGACCCCTGAATCAAAGAGTGAGCTAAGAGCATTGCACAGCTCACAGACACTGATATCACCCCACACTGGACCCCTGAATCTAAGAGTGAGCTAAGAGCATTGCACAGCTGACAGACACTGATATCTCCCCACACTGGACCCCTGAATCGAAGAGTGAGCTAAGAGCCTTGCACAGCTGACAGACACTGAGCATTGCACAGACACTGATATCACCCCACACTGGACCCCTGAATCGAAGAGAGAGCTAAGAGCATTGCACAGCTGACAGACACTGATATAACCCCACACTGGACCCCTGAATCGAAGAGTGAGCTAAGAGCATTGCACAGCTGACAGACACTGATATCTCCCCACACTGGACCCCTGAATCGAAGAGTGAGCTAAGAGCCTTGCACAGCTGACAGACACTGAGCATTGCACAGCTGACAGATACTGATATCACCCCACGCTGGACCCCTGAATCGAAGAGTGAGCTAAGAGCATTGCACAGCTGACAGACACTGATATCACCCCACGCTGGACCCCTGAATCTAAGAGTGAGCTAAGAGCCTTGCACAGCTGACAGACACTGATATCACCCCACACTGGACCCCTGAATCGAAGAGTGAGCTAAGAGCCTTGCACAGCTGACAGACACTGATATCACCCCACACTGGACCCCTGAATCGAAGAGTGAGCTAAGAGCATTGCACAGCTCACAGACACTGATATCACCCCACACTGGACCCCTGAATCTAAGAGTGAGCTAAGAGCATTGCACAGCTGACAGACACTGATATCTCCCCACACTGGACCCCTGAATCGAAGAGTGAGCTAAGAGCCTTGCACAGCTGACAGACACTGATATCACCCCACACTGGACCCCTGAATCGAAGAGTGAGCTAAGAGCCTTGCACAGCTGACAGACACTGATATCACCCCACACTGGACCCCTGAATCGAAGAGTGAGCTAAGAGCATTGCACAGCTCACAGACACTGATATCACCCCACACTGGACCCCTGAATCTAAGAGTGAGCTAAGAGCATTGCACAGCTGACAGACACTGATATCTCCTCACACTGGACCCCTGAATCGAAGAGTGAGCTAAGAGCCTTGCACAGCTGACAGACACTGATATCGCCCCACACTGGACCCCAGAATCGAAGAGTGAGCTAAGAGCCTTGCACAGCTGACAGACACTGATATCGCCCCACACTGGACCCCTGAATCGAAGAGTGAGCTAAGAGCATTGCACAGCTCACAGACACTGATATCACCCCACACTGGACCCCTGAATCTAAGAGTGAGCTAAGAGCATTGCACAGCTGACAGACACTGATATCTCCCCACACTGGACCCCTGAATCGAAGAGTGAGCTAAGAGCCTTGCACAGCTGACAGACACTGAGCATTGCACAGCTAACAGACACTGATATCACCCCACACTGGACCCCTGAATCTAAGAGTGAGCTAAGAGCATTGCACAGCTGACAGACACTATCACCCCACACTGGACCCCTGAATCGAAGAGTGAGCTAAGAGCCTTGCACAGCTGACAGACACTGATATCACCCCACGCTGGACCCCTGAATCGAAGAGTGAGCTAAGAGCATTACACAGCTGACAGACACTGATATCACCCCACACTGGACCCCTGAATCGAAGAGTGAGCTAAGAGCCTTGCACAGCTGACAGACACTGATATCTCCCCTCACTGGACCCCTGAATCTAAGAGTGAGCTAAGAGCCTTGCACAGCTGACAGACACTGATATCACCCCACACTGGACCCCTGAATCGAAGAGTGAGCTAAGAGCATTGCACAGCTGACAGCCACTGATATCACCTCACACTGGACCCCTGAATCGAAGAGTGAGCTAAGAGCCTTGAACAGCTAACAGACACTGATACGTCCCCTCACTGGACCCCTGAATCTAAGAGTGAGCTAAGAGCCTTGCACAGCTGACAGACACTGATATCACCCCACACTGGACCCCTGAATCGAAGAGTGAGCTAAGAGCCTTGCACAGCTGACAGACACTGATATCACCCCACACTGGACCCCTGAATCGAAGAGTGAGCTAAGAGCATTGCACAGCTGACAGACACTGATACCACCCCACGCTGGACCCCTGAATCGAAGAGTGAGCTAAGAGCATTGCACAGCTGACAGACACTGATACCACCCCACGCTGGACCCCTGAATCGAAGAGTGAGCTAAGAGCATTGCACAGCTGACACACACTGAGCATTGCACAGCTGACAGACACTGATATCACCCCACGCTGGACCCCTGAATCTAAGAGTGAGCTAAGAGCCTTGCACAGCTGACAGACACTGATATCACACCACACTGGACCCCTGAATCGAAGAGTGAGCTAAGAGCATTGCACAGCTGACAGACACTGATATCACCTCACACTGGACCCCTGAATCGAAGAGTGAGCTAAGAGCCTTGCACAGCTGACAGACACTGAGCATTGCACAGACACTGATATCACCCCACACTGGACCCCTGAATCGAAGAGAGAGCTAAGAGCATTGCACAGCTGACAGACACTGATATCACCCCACACTGGACCCCTGAATCGAAGAGTGAGCTAAGAGCATTGCACAGCTGACAGACACTGATATCTCCCCACACTGGACCCCTGAATCGAAGAGTGAGCTAAGAGCCTTGCACAGCTGACAGACACTGAGCATTGCACAGCTGACAGATACTGATATCACCCCACGCTGGACCCCTGAATCGAAGAGTGAGCTAAGAGCATTGCACAGCTGACAGACACTGATATCACCCCACGCTGGACCCCTGAATCTAAGAGTGAGCTAAGAGCCTTGCACAGCTGACAGACACTGATATCACCCCACACTGGACCCCTGAATCGAAGAGTGAGCTAAGAGCCTTGCACAGCTGACAGACACTGATATCACCCCACACTGGACCCCTGAATCGAAGAGTGAGCTAAGAGCATTGCACAGCTCACAGACACTGATATCACCCCACACTGGACCCCTGAATCTAAGAGTGAGCTAAGAGCATTGCACAGCTGACAGACACTGATATCTCCCCACACTGGACCCCTGAATCGAAGAGTGAGCTAAGAGCCTTGCACAGCTGACAGACACTGATATCACCCCACACTGGACCCCTGAATCGAAGAGTGAGCTAAGAGCCTTGCACAGCTGACAGACACTGATATCACCCCACACTGGACCCCTGAATCTAAGAGGGAGCTAAGAGCATTGCACAGCTGACAGACACTGATATCTCCCCACACTGGACCCCTGAATCGAAGAGTGAGCTAAGAGCCTTGCACAGCTGACAGACACTATCACCCCACACTGGACCCCTGAATCGAAGAGTGAGCTAAGAGCCTTGCACAGCTGACAGACACTGATATCACCCCACGCTGGACCCCTGAATCGAAGAGTGAGCTAAGAGCATTGCACAGCTGACAGACACTGATATCACCCCACATTGGACCCCTGAATCGAAGAGTGAGCTAAGAGCCTTGCACAGCTAACAGACACTGATATCTCCCCTCACTGGACCCCTGAATCTAAGAGTGAGCTAAGAGCCTTGCACAGCTGACAGACACTGATATCACCCCACACTGGACCCCTGAATCGAAGAGTGAGCTAAGAGCATTGCACAGCTGACAGACACTGATATCACCCCACACTGGACCCCTGAATCGAAGAGTGAGCTACGAGCCTTGCACAGCTAACAGACACTGATATCTCCCCTCACTGGACCCCTGAATCTAAGAGTGAGCTAAGAGCCTTGCACAGCTGACAGACACTGATATCACCCCACACTGGACCCCTGAATCGAAGAGTGAGCTAAGAGCATTGCACAGCTGACAGACACTGCTATCACCCCACGCTGGACCCCTGAATCGAAGAGTGAGCTAAGAGCCTTGCACAGCTGACAGACACTGATATCACCCCACGCT
Organism: Calotriton arnoldi; assembly: GCA_963921515.1. Classification (NCBI taxonomy): domain Eukaryota; kingdom Metazoa; phylum Chordata; class Amphibia; order Caudata; family Salamandridae; genus Calotriton; species Calotriton arnoldi. The sequence continues at coordinate 1,742,228 of CAWUFW010002046.1, forward strand.
GGACCCCTGAATCGAAGAGTGAGCTAAGAGCATTGCACAGCTGACAGACACTGATATCACCCCACGCTGGACCCCTGAATCTAAGAGTGAGCTAAGAGCCTTGCACAGCTGACAGACACTGATATCACCCCACACTGGACCCCTGAATCGAAGAGTGAGCTAAGAGCCTTGCACAGCTGACAGACACTGATACCACCCCACGCTGGACCCCTGAATCAAAGAGTGAGCTAAGAGCATTGCACAGCTGACAGATACTGATACCACCCCACGCTGGACACCTGAATCGAAGAGTGAGCTAAGAGCATTGCACAGCTGACACACACTGAGCATTGCACAGCTGACAGACACTGATATCACCCCACGCTGGACCCCTGAATCGAAGAGTGAGCTAAGAGCCTTGCACAGCTGACAGACACTGATATCACCTCACACTGGACCCCTGAATCTAAGAGTGAGCTAAGAGCATTGCACAGCTGACAGACACTATCACCCCACACTGGACCCCTGAATCGAAGAGTGAGCTAAGAGCATTGCACTGCTGACAGACACTGATATCACCCCACACTGGACCCCTGAATCTAAGAGTGAGCAAAGAGCATTGCACAGCTGACAGACACTGATATCACCTCACACTGGACCCCTGAATCGAAGAGTGAGCTAAGAGCATTGCACACCTGACAGACACTGAGCATTGCACAGCTGACAGACACTGATATCACCCCACACTGGACCCCTGAATCTAAGAGTGAGCTAAGAGCATTGCACAGCTGACAGACACTGATATCACCCCACACTGGACCTCTGAATCGAAGAGTGAGCTAAGAGCATTGCACAGCTGACAGACACTGATACCACCCCACGCTGGACCCCTGAATCGAAGAGTGAGCTAAGAGCATTGCACAGCTGACACACACTGAGCATTGCACAGCTGACAGACACTGATATCACCACACGCTGGACCCCTGAATCGAAGAGTGAGCTAAGAGCCTTGCACAGCTGACAGACACTGATATCACCTCACACTGGACCCCTGAATCTAAGAGTGAGCTAAGAGCATTGCACAGCTGACAGACACTATCACCCCACACTGGACCCCTGAATCGAAGAGTGAGCTAAGAGCATTGCACAGCTGACAGACACTGATATCACCCCACGCTGGACCCCTGAATCGAAGAGTGAGCTAAGAGCATTGCACAACTGACAGACACTGATATCACCTCACACTGGACCCCTGAATCTAAGAGTGAGCTAAGAGCATTGCACAGCTGACAGACACTGATATCACCCCACTCTGGACCCCTGAATCGAAGAGTGAGCTAAGAGCATTGCACAGCTGACAGACACTGATATCACCCCACACTGGACCCCTGAATCTAAGAGTGAGCTAAGAGGATTGCACAGCTGACAGACACTGATATCACCCCACACTGGACCCCTGAATCGAAGAGTGAGCTAAGAGCATTGCACAGCTGACAGACACTGATATCACCCCACACTGGACCCCTGAATCGAAGAGTGAGCTAAGAGCATTGCACAGCTGACAGACACTGATATCTCCCCACACTGGACCCCTGAATCGAAGAGTGAGCTAAGAGCCTTGCACAGCTGACAGACACTGAGCATTGCACAGCTGACAGACACTGATATCACCCCACACTGGACCCCTGAATCGAAGAGTGAGCTAAGAGCATTGCACAGCTGACAGACACTGATATCACCCCACGCTGGACCCCTGAATCTAAGAGTGAGCTAAGAGCCTTGCACAGCTGACAGACACTGATATCACCCCACACTGGACCCCTGAATCGAAGAGTGAGCTAAGAGCCTTGCACAGCTGACAGACACTGATATCACCCCACACTGGACCCCTGAATCGAAGAGTGAGCTAAGAGCATTGCACAGCTCACAGACACTGATATCACCCCACACTGGACCCCTGAATCTAAGAGTGAGCTAAGAGCATTGCACAGCTGACAGACACTGATATCTCCTCACACTGGACCCCTGAATCGAAGAGTGAGCTAAGAGCCTTGCACAGCTGACAGACACTGATATCACCCCACACTGGACCCCAGAATCGAAGAGTGAGCTAAGAGCCTTGCACAGCTGACAGACACTGATATCGCCCCACACTGGACCCCTGAATCGAAGAGTGAGCTAAGAGCATTGCACAGCTCACAGACACTGATATCACCCCACACTGGACCCCTGAATCTAAGAGTGAGCTAAGAGCATTGCACAGCTGACAGACACTGATATCTCCCCACACTGGACCCCTGAATCGAAGAGTGAGCTAAGAGCCTTGCACAGCTGACAGACACTGAGCATTGCACAGCTAACAGACACTGATATCACCCCACACTGGACCCCTGAATCTAAGAGTGAGCTAAGAGCATTGCACAGCTGACAGACACTATCACCCCACACTGGACCCCTGAATCGAAGAGTGAGCTAAGAGCCTTGCACAGCTGACAGACACTGATATCACCCCACGCTGGACCCCTGAATCGAAGAGTGAGCTAAGAGCATTGCACAGCTGACAGACACTGATATCACCCCACACTGGACCCCTGAATCGAAGAGTGAGCTAAGAGCCTTGCACAGCTGACAGACACTGATATCTCCCCTCACTGGACCCCTGAATCTAAGAGTGAGCTAAGAGCCTTGCACAGCTGACAGACACTGATATCACCCCACACTGGACCCCTGAATCGAAGAGTGAGCTAAGAGCATTGCACAGCTGACAGCCACTGATATCACCTCACACTGGACCCCTGAATCGAAGAGTGAGCTAAGAGCCTTGAACAGCTAACAGACACTGATACGTCCCCTCACTGGACCCCTGAATCTAAGAGTGAGCTAAGAGCCTTGCACAGCTGACAGACACTGATATCACCCCACACTGGACCCCTGAATCGAAGAGTGAGCTAAGAGCCTTGCACAGCTGACAGACACTGATATCACCCCACGCTGGACCCCTGAATCGAAGAGTGAGCTAAGAGCATTGCACAGCTGACAGACACTGATACCACCCCACGCTGGACCCCTGAATCGAAGAGTGAGCTAAGAGCATTGCACAGCTGACAGACACTGATACCACCCCACGCTGGACCCCTGAATCGAAGAGTGAGCTAAGAGCATTGCACAGCTGACACACACTGAGCATTGCACAGCTGACAGACACTGATATCACCCCACGCTGGACCCCTGAATCTAAGAGTGAGCTAAGAGCCTTGCACAGCTGACAGACACTGATATCACACCACACTGGACCCCTGAATCGAAGAGTGAGCTAAGAGCATTGCACAGCTGACAGACACTGATATCACCTCACACTGGACCCCTGAATCGAAGAGTGAGCTAAGAGCATTGCACAGCTGACAGACACTGAGCATTGCACAGCTGACAGACACTGATATCTCCCCACACTGGACCCCTGAATCGAAGAGTGAGCTAAGAGCCTTGCACAGCTGACAGACACTGATATCACCGCACACTGGACCCCTGAATCTAAGAGTGAGCTAAGAGCCTTGCACAGCTGACAGACACTGATATCACCCCACACTGGACCCCTGAATCAAAGAGTGAGCTAAGAGCATTGCACAGCTCACAGACACTGATATCACCCCACACTGGACCCCTGAATCTAAGAGTGAGCTAAGAGCATTGCACAGCTGACAGACACTGATATCTCCCCACACTGGACCCCTGAATCGAAGAGTGAGCTAAGAGCCTTGCACAGCTGACAGACACTGAGCATTGCACAGACACTGATATCACCCCACACTGGACCCCTGAATCGAAGAGAGAGCTAAGAGCATTGCACAGCTGACAGACACTGATATAACCCCACACTGGACCCCTGAATCGAAGAGTGAGCTAAGAGCATTGCACAGCTGACAGACACTGATATCTCCCCACACTGGACCCCTGAATCGAAGAGTGAGCTAAGAGCCTTGCACAGCTGACAGACACTGAGCATTGCACAGCTGACAGATACTGATATCACCCCACGCTGGACCCCTGAATCGAAGAGTGAGCTAAGAGCATTGCACAGCTGACAGACACTGATATCACCCCAAGCTGGACCCCTGAATCTAAGAGTGAGCTAAGAGCCTTGCACAGCTGACAGACACTGATATCACCCCACACTGGACCCCTGAATCGAAGAGTGAGCTAAGAGCCTTGCACAGCTGACAGACACTGATATCACCCCACACTGGACCCCTGAATCGAAGAGTGAGCTAAGAGCATTGCACAGCTCACAGACACTGATATCACCCCACACTGGACCCCTGAATCTAAGAGTGAGCTAAGAGCATTGCACAGCTGACAGACACTGATATCTCCCCACACTGGACCCCTGAATCGAAGAGTGAGCTAAGAGCCTTGCACAGCTGACAGACACTGATATCACCCCACACTGGACCCCTGAATCGAAGAGTGAGCTAAGAGCCTTGCACAGCTGACAGACACTGATATCACCCCACGCTGGACCCCTGAATCAAAGAGTGAGCTAAGAGCATTGCACAGCTGACAGACACTGATATCACCTCACACTGGACCCCTGAATCTAAGAGTGAGCTAAGAGCATTGCACAGCTGACAGACACTGAGCATTGCACAGCTGACAGACACTGATATCTCCCCACACTGGACCCCTGAATCGAGGAGTGAGCTAAGAGCCTTGCACAGCTGACAGACACTGATATCACCCCACACTGGACCCCTGAATCTAAGAGTGAGCTAAGAGCCTTGCACAGCTGACAGACACTGATATCACCCCACACTGGACCCCTGAATCAAAGAGTGAGCTAAGAGCATTGCACAGCTCACAGACACTTATATCACCCCACACTGGACCCCTGAATCTAAGAGTGAGCTAAGAGCATTGCACAGCTGACAGACACTGATATCTCCCCACACTGGACCCCTGAATCGAAGAGTGAGCTGAGAGCCTTGCACAGCTGACAGACACTGAGCATTGCACAGCTGACAGACACTGATATCACCCCACACTGGACCCCTGAATCGAAGAGTGAGCTAAGAGCATTGCACAGCTGACAGACACTGATATCACCCCAGACTGGACCCCTGAATCGAAGAGTGAGCTAAGAGCATTGCACAGCTGACAGACACTGATATCTCCCCACACTGGACCCCTGAATCGAAGAGTGAGCTAAGAGCCTTGCACAGCTGACAGACACTGAGCATTGCACAGCTGACAGACACTGATATCACCCCACGCTGGACCCCTGAATCGAAGAGTGAGCTAAGAGCATTGCACAGCTGACAGACACTGATATCACCCCACGCTGGACCCCTGAATCTAAGAGTGAGCTAAGAGCCTTGCACAGCTGACAGACACTGATATCACCCCACACTGGACCCCTGAATCGAAGAGTGAGCTAAGAGCCTTGCACAGCTGACAGACACTGATATCACCCCACACTGGACCCCTGAATCGAAGAGTGAGCTAAGAGCATTGCACAGCTGACAGACACTGATATCTCCCCACACTGGACCCCTGAATAGAAGAGTGAGCTAAGAGCCTTGCACAGCTGACAGACACTGATATCACCCCACACTGGACCCCTGAATCGAAGAGTGAGCTAAGAGCCTTGCACAGCTGACAGACACTGATATCACCCCACACTGGACCCCTGAATCTAAGAGTGAGCTAAGAGCATTGCACAGCTGACAGACACTGATATCTCCCCACACTGGACCCCTGAATCGAAGAGTGAGCTAAGAGCCTTGCACAGCTGACAGACACTGAGCATTGCACAGCTGACAGACACTGATATCACCTCACACTGGACCCCTGAATCTAAGAGTGAGCTAAGAGCATTGCACAGCTGACAGACACTATCACCCCACACTGGACCCCTGAATCGAAGAGTGAGCTAAGAGCATTGCACAGCTGACAGACACTGATATCACCCCACGCTGGACCCTGAATCGAAGAGTGAGCTAAGAGCATTGCACAGCTGACAGACACTGATATCACCCCACACTGGACCCCTGAATCGAAGAGTGAGCTAAGAGCCTTGCACAGCTAACAGACACTGATATCTCCCTCACTGGACCCCTGAATCTAAGAGTGAGCTAAGAGCCTTGCACAGCTGACAGACACTGATATCACCCCACACTGGACCCCTGAATCGAAGAGTGAGCTAAGAGCATTGCACAGCTGACAGACACTGATATCACCTCACACTGGACCCCTGAATCGAAGAGTGAGCTAAGAGCCTTGCACAGCTAACAGACACTGATATCTCCCCTCACTGGACCCCTGAATCTAAGAGTGAGCTAAGAGCCTTGCACAGCTGACAGACACTGATATCACCCCACACTGGACCCCTGAATCGAAGAGTGAGCTAAGAGCATTGCACAGCTGACAGACACTGATATCACCCCACGCTGGACCCCTGAATCGAAGAGTGAGCTAAGAGCCTTGCACAGCTGACAGACACTGAGCATTGCACAGCTGACAGACACTGATATCACCCCACGCTGGACCCCTGAATCGAAGAGTGAGCTAAGAGCATTGCACAGCTGACAGACACTGATATCACCCCACGCTGGACCCCTGAATCTAAGAGTGAGCTAAGAGCCTTGCACAGCTGACAGACACTGATATCACCCCACACTGGACCCCTGAATAGAAGAGTGAGCTAAGAGCCTTGCACAGCTCACAGACACTGATATCACCCCACACTGGACCCCTGAATCTAAGAGTGAGCTAAGAGCATTGCACAGCTGACAGACACTGATATCTCCCCACACTGGACCCCTGAATCGAAGAGTGAGCTAAGAGCCTTGCACAGCTGACAGACACTGATATCACCCCACACTGGACCCCTGAATCGAAGAGTGAGCTAAGAGCCTTGCACAGCTGACAGACACTGATATCACCCCACACTGGACCCCTGAATCTAAGAGTGAGCTAAGAGCATTGCACAGCTGACAGACACTGATATCTCCCCACACTGGACCCCTGAATCGAAGAGTGAGCTAAGAGCCTTGCACAGCTGACAGACACTGAGCATTGCACAGCTGACAGACACTGATATCACCCCACACTGGACCCCTGAATCTAAGAGTGAGCTAAGAGCATTGCACAGCTGACAGACACTATCACCCCACACTGGACCCCTGAATCGAAGAGTGAGCTAAGAGCCTTGCACAGCTGACAGACACTGATATCACCCCACGCTGGACCCCTGAATCGAAGAGTGAGCTAAGAGCATTGCACAGCTGACAGACACTGATATCACCCCACACTGGACCCCTGAATCGAAGAGTGAGCTAAGAGCCTTGCACAGCTAACAGACACTGATATCTCCCCTCACTGGACCCCTGAATCTAAGAGTGAGCTAAGAGCCTTGCACAGCTGACAGACACTGATATCACCCAACACTGGACCCCTGAATCGAAGAGTGAGCTAAGAGCATTGCACAGCTGACAGACACTGATATCACCTCACACTGGACCCCTGAATCGAAGAGTGAGCTAAGAGCCTTGCACAGCTAACAGACACTGATATCTCCCCTCACTGGACCCCTGAATCTAAGAGTGAGCTAAGAGCCTTGCACAGCTGACAGACACTGATATCACCCCACACTGGACCCCTGAATCGAAGAGTGAGCTAAGAGCATTGCACAGCTGACAGACACTGATATCACCCCACGCTGGACCCCTGAATCGAAGAGTGAGCTAAGAGCCTTGCACAGCTGACAGACACTGATATCACCCCACACTGGACCCCTGAATCGAAGAGTGAGCTAAGAGCATTGCACAGCTGACAGACACTGATATCACCCCACGCTGGACCCCTGAATCTAAGAGTGAGCTAAGAGCCTTGCACAGCTGACAGACACTGATATCACCCCACGCTGGACCCCTGAATCGAAGAGTGAGCTAAGAGCCTTGCACAGCTGACAGACACTGATACCACCCCACGCTGGACCCCTGAATCGAAGAGTGAGCTAAGAGCATTGCACAGCTGACAGACACTGATACCACCCCACGCTGGACCCCTGAATCGAAGAGTGAGCTAAGAGCATTGCACAGCTGACACACACTGAGCATTGCACAGCTGACAGACACTGATATCACCCCACGCTGGACCCCTGAATCGAAGAGTGAGCTAAGAGCCTTGCACAGCTGACAGACACTGATATCACCTCACACTGGACCCCTGAATCTAAGAGTGAGCTAAGAGCATTGCACAGCTGACAGACACTATCACCCCACACTGGACCCCTGAATCGAAGAGTGAGCTAAGAGCATTGCACAGCTGACAGACACTGATATCACCCCACACTGGACCCCTGAATCTAAGAGTGAGCAAAGAGCATTGCACAGCTGACAGACACTGATATCACCTCACACTGGACCCCTGAATCGAAGAGTGAGCTAAGAGCATTGCACACCTGACAGACACTGAGCATTGCACAGCTGACAGACACTGATATCACCCCACACTGGACCCCTGAATCTAAGAGTGAGCTAAGAGCATTGCACAGCTGACAGACACTGATATCACCCCACACTGGACCCCTGAATCTAAGAGTGAGCTAAGAGCATTGCACAGCTGACAGACACTGATACCACCCCACGCTGGACCCCTGAATCGAAGAAGGAGCTAAGAGCATTGCACAGCTGACACACACTGAGCATTGCACAGCTGACAGACACTGATATCACCCCACGCTGGACCCCTGAATCGAAGAGTGAGCTAAGAGCCTTGCACACCTGACAGATACAGATATCACCTCACACTGGACCCCTGAATCTAAGAGTGAGCTAAGAGCATTGCACAGCTGACAGACACTATCACCCCACACTGGACCCCTGAATCAAAGAGTGAGCTAAGAGCAGTGCACAGCTGACAGACGCTGATATCACCCCACGCTGGACCCCTGAATCGAAGAGTGAGCTAAGAGCATTGCACAGCTGACAGACACTGATATCACCTCACACTGGACCCCTGAATCGAAGAGTGAGCTAAGAGCATTGCACAGCTGACAGACACTGATATCACCCCACTCTGGACCCCTGAATCGAAGAGTGAGCTAAGAGCATTGCACAGCTGACAGACACTGATATCACCCCACACTGGACCCCTGAATCGAAGAGTGAGCTAAGAGCATTGCACAGCTGACAGACACTGATATCACCCCACACTGGACCCCTGAATCGAAGAGTGAGCTAAGAGCATTGCACAGCTGACAGACACTGATATCACCTCACACTGGACCCCTGAATCGAAGAGTGAGCTAAGAGCATTGCACAGCTGACAGACACTGATATCACCTCACACTGGACCCCTGAATCGAAGAGTGAGCTAAGAGCATTGCACAGCTGACAGACACTGATATCACCCCACACTGGACCCCTGAATCGAAGAGTGAGCTAAGAGCATTGCACAGCTGACAGACACTGATATCACCTCACACTGGACCCCTGAATCTAAGAGTGAGCTAAGAGCCTTGCACAGCTGACAGACACTATCACCCCACACTGGACCCCTGAATCGAAGAGTGAGCTAAGAGCATTGCACAGCTGACAGACACTATCACCCCAAACTGGACCCCTGAATCGAAGAGTGAGCTAAGAGCATTGCACAGCTGACAGACACTGATATGACCCCACGCTGGACCCCTGAATCGAAGAGTGAGCTAAGAGCATTGCACAGCTGACAGACACTGATATCACCTCACACTGGACCCCTGAATCGAAGAGTGAGCTAAGAGCATTGTACAGCTGACAGACACTGATATCACCCCACACTGGACCCCTGAATCGAAGAGTGAGCTAAGAGCATTGCACAGCTGACAGACACTGATATCACCTCACACTGGACCCCTGAATCTAAGAGTGAGCTAAGAGCCTTGCACAGCTGACAGACACTATCACCCCACACTGGACCCCTGAATCGAAGAGTGAGCTAAGAGCATTGCACAGCTGACAGACACTATCACCCCACACTGGACCCCTGAATCGAAGAGTGAGCTAAGAGCATTGCACAGCTGACAGACACTGATATCACCCCACGCTGGACCCCTGAATCGAAGAGTGAGCTAAGAGCCTTGCACAGCTGACAGACACTGATATCACCCCACACTGGACCCCTGAATCTAAGAGTGAGCTAAGAGCATTGCACAGCTGACAGACACTGAGCATTGCACAGCTAACAGACACTGATATCACCTCACACTGGACCCCTGAATCGAAGAGTGAGCTAAGAGCCTTGCACAGCTGACAGACACTGATATCACCCCACACTGGACCCCTGAATCGAAGAGTGAGCTAAGAGCCTTGCACAGCTGACAGACACTGATATCACCTCACACTGGACCCCTGAATCGAAGAGTGAGCTAAGAGCATTGCACAGCTGACAGACACTGATATCTCCCCACACTGGACCCCTGAATCGAAGAGTGAGCTAAGAGCCTTGCACAGCTGACAGACAGTGATATCACCCCACACTGGACCCCTGAATCGAAGAGTGAGCTAAGAGCATTGCACAGCTGACAGACACTGATATCACGCCACACTGGACCCCTGAATCGAAGAGTGAGCTAAGAGCATTGCACAGCTGACAGACACTGATATCACCTCACACTGGACCCCTGAATCGAAGAGTGAGCTAAGAGCATTGCACACCTGACAGACACTGAGCATTGCACAGCTGACAGACACTGATATCACCCCACGCTGGACCCCTGAATCTAAGAGTGAGCTAAGAGCATTGCACAGCTGACACACACTGAGCATTGCACAGCTGACAAACACTGATATCACCCCCACACTGGACCCCTGAATCGAAGAGTGAGCTAAGAGCCTTGCACAGCTGACAGACACTGATATCACCTCACACTGGACCCCTGAATCTAAGAGTGAGCTAAGAGCCTTGCACAGCTGACAGACACTGATATCACCCCACACTGGACCCCTGAATCTAAGAGTGAGCTAAGAGCATTGCACAGCTGACAGACACTGATATCTCCCCACACTGGACCCCTGAATCGAAGAGTGAGCTAAGAGCCTTGCACAGCTGACAGACACTGAGCATTGCACAGCTGACAGACACTGATATCACCCCACACTGGACCCCTGAATCTAAGAGTGAGCTAAGAGCATTGCACAGCTGACAGACACTATCACCCCACACTGGACCCCTGAATCGAAGAGTGAGCTAAGAGCCTTGCACAGCTGACAGACACTGATATCACCCCACGCTGGACCCCTGAATCGTAGAGTGAGCTAAGAGCATTGCACAGCTGACAGACACTGATATCACCCCACACTGGACCCCTGAATCGAAGAGTGAGCTAAGAGCCTTGCACAGCTAACAGACACTGATATCTCCCCTCACTGGACCCCTGAATCTAAGAGTGAGCTAAGAGCCTTGCACAGCTGACAGACACTGATATCACCCCACACTGGACCCCTGAATCGAAGAGTGAGCTAAGAGCATTGCACAGCTGACAGACACTGATATCACCTCACACTGGACCCCTGAATCGAAGAGTGAGCTAAGAGCCTTGCACAGCTAACAGACACTGATATCTCCTCTCACTGGACCCCTGAATCTAAGAGTGAGCTAAGAGCCTTGCACAGCTGACAGACACTGATATCACCCCACACTGGACCCCTGAATCGAAGAGTGAGCTAAGAGCATTGCACAGCTGACAGACACTGATATCACCCCACGCTGGACCCCTGAATCGAAGAGTGAGCTAAGAGCCTTGCACAGCTGACAGACACTGATATCACCCCACACTGGACCCCTGAATCGAAGAGTGAGCTAAGAGCATTGCACAGCTGACAGACACTGATATCACCCCACGCTGGACCCCTGAATCTAAGAGTGAGCTAAGAGCCTTGCACAGCTGACAGACACTGATATCACCCCACGCTGGACCCCTGAATCGAAGAGTGAGCTAAGAGCCTTGCACAGCTGACAGACACTGATACCACCCCACGCTGGACCCCTGAATCGAAGAGTGAGCTAAGAGCATTGCACAGCTGACAGACACTGATACCACCCCACGCTGGACCCCTGAATCGAAGAGTGAGCTAAGAGCATTGCACAGCTGACACACACTGAGCATTGCACAGCTGACAGACACTGATATCACCCCACGCTGGACCCCTGAATCGAAGAGTGAGCTAAGAGCCTTGCACAGCTGACAGACACTGATATCACCTCACACTGGACCCCTGAATCTAAGAGTGAGCTAAGAGCATTGCACAGCTGACAGACACTATCACCCCACACTGGACCCCTGAATCGAAGAGTGAGCTAAGAGCATTGCACAGCTAACAGACACTGATATCACCCCACACTGGACCCCTGAATCTAAGAGTGAGCAAAGAGCATTGCACAGCTGACAGACACTGATATCACCTCACACTGGACCCCTGAATCGAAGAGTGAGCTAAGAGCATTGCACACCTGACAGACACTGAGCATTGCACAGCTGACAGACACTGATATCACCCCACACTGGACCCCTGAATCTAAGAGTGAGCTAAGAGCATTGCACAGCTGACAGACACTGATATCACCCCACACTGGACCCCTGAATCGAAGAGTGAGCTAAGAGCATTGCACAGCTGACAGACACTGATACCACCCCACGCTGGACCCCTGAATCGAAGAGTGAGCTAAGAGCATTGCACAGCTGACACACACTGAGCATTGCACAGCTGACAGACACTGATATCACCCCACGCTGGACCCCTGAATCGAAGAGTGAGCTAAGAGCCTTGCACACCTGACAGATACAGATATCACCTCACACTGGACCCCTGAATCTAAGAGTGAGCTAAGAGCATTGCACAGCTGACAGACACTATCACCCCACACTGGACCCCTGAATCGAAGAGTGAGCTAAGAGCAGTGCACAGCTGACAGACGCTGATATCACCCCACGCTGGACCCCTGAATCGAAGAGTGAGCTAAGAGCATTGCACAGCTGACAGACACTGATATCACCTCACACTGGACCCCTGAATCTAAGAGTGAGCTAAGAGCATTGCACAGCTGACAGACACTGATATCACCCCACTCTGGACCCCTGAATCGAAGAGTGAGCTAAGAGCATTGCACAGCTGACAGACACTGATATCACCCCACACTGGACCCCTGAATCTAAGAGTGAGCTAAGAGCATTGCACAGCTGACAGACACTGATATCACCCCACACTGGACCCCTGAATCGAAAGTGAGCTAAGAGCATTGCACAGCTGACAGACACTGATATCACCTCACACTGTACCCCTGAATCGAAGAGTGAGCTAAGAGCATTGCACAGCTGACAGACACTGATATCACCTCACACTGGACCCCTGAATCGAAGAGTGAGCTAAGAGCATTGCACAGCTGACAGACACTGATATCACCCCACACTGGACCCCTGAATCGAAGAGTGAGCTAAGAGCATTGCACAGCTGACAGACACTGATATCACCTCACACTGGACCCCTGAATCTAAGAGTGAGCTAAGAGCCTTGCACAGCTGACAGACACTATCACCCCACACTGGACCCCTGAATCGAAGAGTGAGCTAAGAGCATTGCACAGCTGACAGACACTATCACCCCACACTGGACCCCTGAATCGAAGAGTGAGCTAAGAGCATTGCACAGCTGACAGACACTGATATCACCCCACGCTGGACCTCTGAATCTAAGAGTGAGCTAAGAGCATTGCACAGCTGACAGACACTGATATCACCCCACACTGGACCCCTGAATCGAAGAGTGAGCTAAGAGCATTGCACAGCTGACAGACACTGATATCACCTCACACTGGACCCCTGAATCTAAGAGTGAGCTAAGAGTCTTGCACAGCTGACAGACACTATCACCCCACACTGGACCCCTGAATCGAAGAGTGAGCTAAGAGCATTGCACAGCTGACAGACACTATCACCCCACACTGGACCCCTGAATCGAAGAGTGAGCTAAGAGCATTGCACAGCTGACAGACACTGATATCACCCCACGCTGGACCCCTGAATCGAAGAGTGAGCTAAGAGCCTTGCACAGCTGACAGACACTGATATCACCCCACACTGGACCCCTGAATCTAAGAGTGAGCTAAGAGCATTGCACAGCTGACAGACACTGAGCATTGCACAGCTGACAGACACTGATATCACCCCACACTGGACCCCTGAATCGAAGAGTGAGCTAAGAGCCTTGCACAGCTGACAGACACTGATATCACCCCACACTGGACCCCTGAATCGAAGAGTGAGCTAAGAGCCTTGCACAGCTGACAGACACTGATATCACCTCACACTGGACCCCTGAATCGAAGAGTGAGCTAAGAGCATTGCACAGCTGACAGACACTGATATCTCCCCACACTGGACCCCTGAATCGAAGAGTGAGCTAAGAGCCTTGCACAGCTGACAGACACTGATATCACCCCACACTGGACCCCTGAATCGAAGAGTGAGCTAAGAGCATTGCACAGCTGACAGACACTGATATCACGCCACACTGGACCCCTGAATCGAAGAGTGAGCTAAGAGCATTGCACAGCTGACAGACACTGATATCACCTCACACTGGACCCCTGAATCGAAGAGTGAGCTAAGAGCATTGCACACCTGACAGACACTGAGCATTGCACAGCTGACAGACACTGATATCACCCCACGCTGGACCCCTGAATCTAAGAGTGAGCTAAGAGCATTGCACAGCTGACACACACTGAGCATTGCACAGCTGACAAACACTGATATCACCCCCACACTGGACCCCTGAATCGAAGAGTGAGCTAAGAGCCTTGCACAGCTGACAGACACTGATATCACCCCACACTGGACCCCTGAATCGAAGAGTGAGCTAAGAGCATTGCACAGCTGACAGACACTATCACCCCACACTGGACCCCTGAATCGAAGAGTGAGCTAAGAGCATTGCACAGCTGACAGACACTGATATCACCCCACGCTGGACCCCTGAATCGAAGAGTGAGCTAAGAGCATTGCACAGCTGACAGACACTGATATCACCCCACACTGGACCCCTGAATCTAAGAGTGAGCTAAGAGCATTGCACAGCTGACAGACACTGATATCACCTCACACTGGACCCCTGAATCGAAGAGTGAGCTAAGAGCATTGCACAGCTGACAGACACTGATATCACCCCACACTGGACCCCTGAATCTAAGTGTGAGCTAAGAGCATTCACAGCTGACAGACACTGATATCACCTCACACTGGACCCCTGAATCTAAGAGTGAGCTAAGAGCATTGCACAGCTGACAGACACTGATAGCACCTCACACTGGACCCCTGAATCTAAGAGTGAGCTAAGAGCATTGCACAGCTGACAGACACTGCTATCACCTCACACTGGACCCCTGAATCTAAGAGTGAGCTAAGAGCATTGCACAGCTGACACACACTGAGCATTGCACAGCTGACAGACACTGATATCACCCCACGCTGGACCCCTGAATCGAAGAGTGAGCTAAGAGCATTGCACAGCTGACACACACTGAGCATTGCACAGCTGACAGACACTGATATCACCCCACGCTGGACCCCTGAATCGAAGAGTGAGCTAAGAGCCTTGCACAGCTGACCAGCACTGATATCACCCCACACTGGACCCCTGAATCGAAGAGTGAGCTAAGAGCCTTGCACAGCTGACAGACACTGATATCACCTCACACTGGACCCCTGAATCTAAGAGTGAGCTAAGAGCATTGCACAGCTGACAGACACTATCACCCCACACTGGACCCCTGAATCTAAGAGTGAGCTAAGAGCATTGCACAGCTGACAGACACTGATATCACCCCACACTGGACCCCTGAATCGAAGAGTGAGCTAAGAGCATTGCACACCTGACAGACACTGAGCATTGCACAGCTGACAGACACTGATATCACCTCACACTGGACCCCTGAATCGAAGAGTGAGCTAAGAGCATTGCACAGCTGACAGACACTGATATCACCCCACACTGGACCCCTGAATCGAAGAGTGAGCTAAGAGCATTGCACAGCTGACAGACTACGAGGAAGTCTATTGTTCTGCACCTTATTGGGGTCTTTGACTCGATGCCAGGCCCTTGTGCTCAGATTGTCATCACAATAATTAAAGTGGGCGTTGCTGAATAAAACTCTGGGTCCGCGCAGCGCCTGCCACAGCTGGGCTGCAGATGAAAAGTCTAGGCGCTGTGGCGCTGTGCGGGTTGGCAAGAACCATCCTTTCTACTACTCACTAAGAGTCACGTCATAGATTTCAAGGTTACAGAGGTCAATCTTGCAACCGAGAGGTGTGCATGGCAGCTGTCTAGTCCGCACCTATTGGATATGTAAAGAAACACCCTTTGAAATGCAATGTATGTAAATGTATGCATGAATATTCTTCTGGAATTCCAAAATGGTTTCGCACTTACGGAGTCTTCACAAGCTCCCATACCACAAATAGACATTGTTTCATCTTTGCTTTCTGTTGGAAATCCGCCTTTTCTGCAGTCACCCCGGAACTCTCGCCTTTTGCTGCACCGTATATTTTTGATGGCTTTAGAATTCTGTGCACTTCATCCCTGCTAACCGGTAGTAAAGTGCCTGTGCCCCCTTTGAACATAGTTGAATTGGCCTAACTGGTATATGTAACTTACCTATAAGTCCCTGGTATATGGCAGAAGTCGTACCCAGGGCCTGGAAGTTACATACCACCAGTGGACTGCAGTGCCTATAAAGCCATCCACCGCAAACTGCAGTGCAAACTTGGCTTCTGGGCAACCAGTGTAGCCCGACTGTATCAGTGTCAAAACTGCAGTTCGTCGCGTGAAACCCTTATGACAGGTCAAAACCTTCTTTTAAATAACATAACATGTATTTGTAAAGCACACGTTCTCCCAGAAGGGCATCTTGGCACTGAATAACAGATGTTTATTGTAAGTATTACTAGGTCACCCCAGTGTAGGCCTTGTAGTCCACAAGGCAGGGTGCATGGTATGTAAAAGTAGGACACGTAGAAATGTAATGTTAACATGTCCTACCAGTTATTAGCACCCAAAAGCTATTTTTCACTGTGGCAGGCCTAGCTGTCCTATGTAGAAAACTAGAGTACAGATTAAAATCCTAATACTGCCAGCGCTAACTTTGCTGCTCCTAGGCATAACCATAAGATTGAGCGGTCGCTTGACCTCTGACATTTAAGGGACTTGGCTCACAATCCCGATAGGGGAAACCCTGGCGTGGAGGGGATCAGGTATCCCAGTATGTCTTTAATCTGTGCTAAAATTTCACACAAGAACAGGTAGATTATAGGGCAGTCCCACCATATATGACAGAAGTCCCCCAGCAACACACACCCTCTCCAGCAAAGGTCAGTTGTGGTGGAAAAGATTTTTTTGAGCTTAGTAGGGTATAAGTACCAGTCACATAATAATTTGTAATGGGCGTCTCTCATCCCCATAGAGTGGTTGAACCGTGGCATGTCACGCCATAACCTCCACCATTGTTCCTTGGGGATAATGTCCCCCAGTATAGCAGACCAGAAGTCCATGTGTGGTGGTTGAATTTTGGGGGATGTATCAATTAAAAGCGAGTAAAGAAAGGAGGTAGTTCCCTTAGTCCCCCGGCTTGTCTTACGAATTTTTCAATTGGGGAAAATTCTCTAGTGGCAGCATCTCTCACGTCTGGGTGTAGTGCCCAGTGTTTCAATTGTGTGTGTGGGATTTGGGAGTCTAAAGTCTCGCTGACAAATTTCAAAGGTAAGAAAATCCCATCCATGAATGAAGTCCGAAAAGGTAAGACACCCACCTTCTCTCCAGGGAAGGTGCTCTTGGCTCGCTTTCAGATTTCAAGGGGTCCAGTGCAGGGTAATACCAGTAAATGTCAGCGTGAAGAGAAGTAAGAGGGGAACACTAACACTGGACTGTGCGTCGCTTAGAGCTTCCTTGCATCTGTGAGCTGAAAAGTCGTATTTGTGGCACAGAGGGCCTGTCTTTGGCTGTTTAAAGTGGTTCTAGATTGTGGTTTCAAGGGCTTCTTCCTCGATTACACAGTGGCATGCCTGATTGAGGCAAGCCTTGACAATGGAAAGGATGTCTGACATAATCCTGGGTAACTTTAAGAACTTTGAATATAACTGGGGTCCATTAGTCAACATCCTGTCAACTGGCCTCCCGCTCATGGCTTGCCCCACACTAACACGGGAGCTTCATGTTTTCCAAATATAATACCTTAAGACAAAGGTCTTCTAACTTTTTGATGCCGAGACCCCCTTGTCAAACTTTTTTAGGTGTAAGGACCACCTTTTGACAAAAATTTCTATAACCTGGTACTCCTCATCATCGACAACTATCGACAACCATAAACGCCCCCAATTTCCACAGCAAATAATTTTTACGGTGGGGAAATAATATTAAACAGTGTTTAGCAAACCAAAGGTCAGTGAGCTTGGGGGTGTGGTCATAGGTGTAGCTAAAAACACAGGGCCTCATTTATGAGGAATTGGCACAGGGCAGCGCCGCAAGTCTTCTTGCTGCGCTGCCCTATGCCAATGTGAAAGGGCAGGATTGCACCGTATTTATGAAATACGGTTCTTTCCTGTCCTTTTCCCTAGCGTTGGCGCACAAATTGCTGCATAGCACCAACATAGGCAGGATTGTTTTTGCGCAGGAAGGGTCACCTTCCTTCACAAAAACAATCCCGAGAGGTGTTTTCCTCTTTCTATGTGAGCTGCAGAATGCAGCACACATGGAAAGAGGAAAGAACGAGGAGAAATGAAAACATTTCTCCTCGTTATGCCTCTGCTGGGGTGGCGTCCATTTTTGGAGCTGCCCCAGGTTTACGTGATTTTGTAATTATGGAGCAGCATCAAAATCCATGAGTGCTGCGTGGGAACCCCACTCAAAGCCCACGGAACACCTCCTTGATGCAGAGCAAGGCAACGCAGTGACTTGCGCTGCTTTGTCTTACTCTATATCTATGAGGCCATGCAAAGCCGTGCAGGGTGACTTTACACCACCTCATAGGTATGGTTGAGACGCTTGCGCCGCCGGAGCATCATAAAAGTGATGCTCTGGCGATGCAAGCCTCTCATAAATAAGCCCAAAATATTCTGGACGTTTTTCAGGTCTGTCACCATCAGGTATCTACATATAAAAAAATAGGCAGCGTAATTGAAAAATAAATAAATAAAGTTGTTACTCAGTGAGAAATGCACTGTAGTACAATATGAAACCTCTATTAGTCAATGCACTGCAGAGGTCTGTGTGTATCCAGAGAGCCACAAAATTAAATCTTAGTTGGTGCAGTGGAGAATAGTGATGTGTATTTTTAGTGCTTCGAGGTCCCAGCCTATGACAGTCAGCACTGTGAATATGTGTCATTATTTTATACTTGATTTACACACAGTGTAAGATAGAATGCTGCAAAACGTGCACATAGTTTTACGATAAAATGGTGCTTCCAAAATGTAGATTTTAGTAATACCAGAGCATATACAATGCAATTTGTTTTACATAAATGTCCCATCTACATCTCTTTAGGGGTACTACGGGCCGTGTAAATGCAGTTAAAATTAAAAGCAAGCACTTCCCAGCCCAGTTGTTAACTCTTTGTACTACCACTCAAAAAAATTAAATCTTTGTCATCACAAAGCTTGGAGTGATTTGATCAATTAAAGCCAGAACCGGCTCCCGAGCACCCGTTACACTTACAGATTAATTCACAGCAGCACATTTGCATTTCATCCAGGCAAGCAGCTGATAATCTAAATTTGCGGCTGTCTTTTTCTAAAAGGAAAGGAAAGGTTTTGGATTGCAGGGACAAGTGAAGCTGGGGAATGCGCGACCCTCTTCCCAAGGCTTCACGCCCCCCATGGGGGTCGCGCCCCATAGATTGAAGACCTCTGCCTTAAGAGGACTGATGAAGGGCCCTGTTGGAAATGGCCCTTTTTGCAGGATTATCCCCAAACTTTTTGCTTCTTCCTCCTACTTTTTCCTGACCTGTTTGTGTTGGTTTTAGGACTCTGGGCACTTTATCAGTGCTAAAGTGCATATGCTCTCTGTGTAAATTGTGTTATGGATTGGTGTTTCCATGATTGGATATTTGATTTACTTGTTAGTCCCTAGTAAAGTGCACTGAGTGTGCCAGGGCCTGTAAATCAAATGCTACTAGTGAGCCTGCAGAGGCACATGCCCTAGCCTACCAAAAATCCCATTTCTAACAGGCCCCAACCTACTTCAGGTCGCCAAGGGGTGGGGCCCTCGGGCCTGGTTCACCTGCACTCATTTCACAACTTCTGACTTTGATAATCTCACTCATGGTTTATAGTTCACAGGGAGCTTTTGGGGGGAGGGGATCATTGTTGGGCAATGATTAAGACCCTCTTAGACAGACTACTTGTTGACAGTGTCATCACTGGAGCATTTGATCACAATAGCGGATGTCAAACTGTTTGCCTCAATAGCATTCTAATGTATACAGCTGATGAACCCGCTGTTGATTGGTGACTGGATACTACTGTGCCCTGTCAAACTCAATAAAGAAAATTTTACTAAAATCCTAAAACTGTATCATAGGAATGGAACTAGGTAGAAAAATAAGTAAACAACAATTTTTTCAAATCCAATTCAATGGTAAAACAGGATTTTTAATAATTATTACTGAAAGGTAACTTTTAGAAGTTCCTCGAGGCTAATTTACATTTGCTTTCCAACTTCTCCCTACTAGTAATTAGCATATGGATAGGTGTGAAATTCCCCCCAGAAGCTACACAATAGGTCACTGTGATTGACAGGTCAACCTGAATGGGCAGAGTCGACTCCTCTGAAACTCATCTAATATACAGGGTGGGGGCTGGGGGCATTGTTTTTGACATTACAGGGTCAAATCC
Organism: Calotriton arnoldi; assembly: GCA_963921515.1. Taxonomy (NCBI): domain Eukaryota; kingdom Metazoa; phylum Chordata; class Amphibia; order Caudata; family Salamandridae; genus Calotriton; species Calotriton arnoldi. Next base: position 1,763,127 of record CAWUFW010002046.1, read on the forward strand.
CACTGGAGTGTCAAATCCTGCTTGACGGGTCTGCTGGGGGAAACAGGATGCCAAGACAATTCTTGTGTATCCACTGTCTGGTTGCTGGCAGCCCCCGCTTTCGTCCTACCAGGTTTCTGTCTCTGACTTTTACTCATAACACTAGGGGCCAGTCTTTCGGGGTATCCAAATGAGACAGGTATATGTACATAGCTGTGAATCGAAAACAAGAAAGATTTGCATCAGCGGTGTCCATCACTGGCACACGAGGGCAGGCCCCACGCCAGACCTTGGGGATAGCAACGTGAGGTAAATTTACATAACTGTAAATCAGAATGAGAAAGATTTTCCTCAGTGGTGTCCAACGCTGATACACGAGGGAGTAATCGAAACAAGAACATTAGCAGTGTGCACCCCTGGCACACGACACAGGCTCCATGCCAGACTTTCAGGATATCCGCTTGAAGGAAATTTGCATACAATTAGTTTAAACAAGGAAAGTTTACATAGTGGCTGCACTTAACATGTGACATTGACCCAAAGACATGAGCTGGACAATGGGAAAGCTTCAGAAAGTAAAGGATGTGGGTGTAAACGTCGCCTTTTCACCTATGCTGGATAAACAGTCTTGCCTGCCATGGACCAGGTTTTACCCTAGATTTGTAATGAGGGGTGGCATCATATGTGGGTCGCCCTCCCTTCGTGGCACCGGTGCATCGTGTTTCACTGTTACCACTGAAGGAAAGGCAGACAACCTCATCATACGACTGCCCAGACCGCAGCCCCCGCCCTGCCGGCCTTCCATGTGACTCATCTGATTAGAGGGAGGGAGGGAGGAAAGGTAAACATGTCGACGAGAAATGTAAGCCGAGTTTATTTACCAACACTTGAATTAGAGCAGAAACTCCACCCCACAGGTAACTGTGGAGCGACGCACCTCAGGGAGGAAAAAGGAACGCCATAAAACCCGTGGCATCATCAAGGGGGAACGTCGTAAATAAACTGTCAGGGCACATAGATGCCTCTCTCTCAAAAGGCCACTTTCTCTGAAACGCATCACAGCGAAACTGGGAACCAAATAACATCTAACCACTCGGGCAAGTTTAAAGAAACTTGATTTTTAAGGTGTATTTTTTTAAAGGAATTTCTAAAATATGCCCATTGGTCTCACGTTCCCACACTTCAGGCAAACATTCCCAGGCGTTTCTGCGCTTCAGGCCAGGCCTCACCACCCTTCTGCCCAACACTCCCTCCATTGGCGGCCGGGTCCACCCACTGTGGCTGGATTTCAACACTGTGACAGCACAAGGGGCTGTAGCCCAGAGGACAGGTGGAGGGGCAGCAGGCCAGAGGACAGGTGGAGGGGCAGCAGGCCAGAGGATAGGTGGAGGGGCAGCAGGCCAGAGGACAGGTGGAGGGGCAGCAGGCCAGAGGACAGGTGGAGGGGCAGCAGGCCAGGCCAGTCCTCACCACACTTCTGCCCAACACTCCCTCCATTGGCTGCCAGGTCCACCCACTGTGGCTGGATTTCAACACGGTGGCAGCACAAGGGGCTTCAGCCCAGAGGACAGGTGGAGGGGCAGCAGGCCAGGCCAGTCTTTATTTAACGACCCCACCCCTCCCCCCAAAAAAAATTCTCTTGGCTTTTGACCTCAAGTAAGTTTCGGGGGGGGGGGGGGTCAAGAAACTGCATTAATAGAAATGTCCAGCTGCTGGTCAATTGTAATTCACCTCTAACAAAGCACAGCGACTGAAGCAAGAGCAGGCCACAGTATGCAACAAGCATTGGGAAAAGCAAACCTGCCTTTCCCGTCAGTAAATTAAAACTGCTGCAGCAGTGGAGGAGGGATGGAGATGGGAGGGCAGTGAGAGAAGGGTAAACATGCAAACAACAGCCTGCAGGGGCCTCAGACCTTTTCTGTAATGAGAGCTACTTATGTACAACGAAGATCACCCCGAGCTACTCATAGTATTAGTGATGTCATAGTGACCACATCAGACAAGATGATATCAGTGCCCCCCGCATGCAGGATTACCAGCAGTGACCTCCTCGGTCTCGTCAGCAGTAATGTCCCAGAGGCTTCTTCTCAAAGTGGAATGTCTAGACGGGGGTGACACACACCCCAACAGCTCCAATGCTTCTGACACCGAAGTAAAGTCTCCCCTACGCTGCATGATTTATGAATATGCGATGTTACATCGCATGCGATACATCGCATGCCATTACAACGCGGTCCTTACAACGACCGCGTTGTTACATCGCATACCATTACAACGCAAGTCGTTACAACGACTAGCAGAAGGGGGTGCTGGATGTTGGAATCGTATAATTTACTATTCCAACTCCAGTGTGCGCAACAGTAGGGAAGGTGTGGGATTTTAAATCCAACACCTTCTGCCCCCTACAGCAAGTCGTTGTAACGACTTGCGTTGTAATGGTTTGCGATGTAACAACGCGGTCGTTGTAATGGCATGCGATGTATCGCATACGATGTAAAGGATGTCTCCCATGATTTATTGCTCAAATATCAGCTTTAAGTATATTTTGGATTTTCAACCATTTTTCTCCAAACATCAGCTTATGATTTCTGAAAATACACACATTTTTGTCTCGAATACACAATTTTAAATTTTGTTACACATATATCAATTGAACCAAGGAAAGGCTTCTACTTTAGTAGGCCGGGCTGCACACAGGAGAGCTACTCACAGGTAGCTGGAGAGCTACCACTAGCTCATGAGCTACTCCTTGGAGAAGCCTGTCTCCAGCAGCAAAAACAACAATTGATGGACAGAATGCAGAACAATGTCATACATTCACCCCAGTACAGAGATCTGGGCCTAAATCCATCGTTTTTTTGCTCACCATGCCATTCCAGTTTGGACCCAGCCATATGCAAATCAGTCTTGACCCTGCGCCCAATGGGAACAGTCCAGCCCGAACTGCCAGGCCAGGTCCTCCCTGGATTGGAAACAAGCATCGTAGGACTGATTTCGGGCTTTTAGCCCTCATCAGCCAGGATAGCTTGACTCCAGTGGCATGGAGAGCACAGGACCCACGTCTGGGCATACCCGTCCCACTCGGGCTGACAAATGCAAAAAGAACAATTGATGGACAGAATGCAGAACAATGTCATACATTCACCCCAGTACAGAGATCTGGGCCTAAATCCATCATTTTTTGCTCACCATGCCATTCCAGTTTGGACACTGCCATATGAAAATCAGTTTTGACCCTGCGCCCAATGGGAACAGTCCAGCCCGAACTGCCAGGCCAGGTCCTCCCTGGACTAGAAACAAGCATCCTAGGACCGGTTTCGGACTTTCAGCCCTCATCAGCCAGGATAGCTTGACTCCAGTGGCATGGAGAGCACGGGACCCACGTCTGGGCATACCCGTCCCACTCGGGGTGACAAATGCAAAAAGAACAATTGATGGACAGAATGCAGAACAATGTCATACATTCACCCCAGTACAGAGATCTGGGCCTAAATCCATCGCTTTTTTGCTCACCGTGCCATTCCAGTTTGGACCCAGCCATATGCAGATCAGTCTTGACCCTGCGCCCAATGGGAACAGTCCAGCCCGAACTGCCAGGCCAGGTCCTCCCTGGACTGGAAACAAGCATCCTAGGACCAGTTTCGGGCTTTCAGCCCTCATCAGCCAGGATAGCTTGACTCCAGTGGCATGGAGAGCACGGGACCCACGTCTGGGCATACCCGTCCCACTCGGGGTGACAAATGCAAAAAGAACAATTGATGAACACCTGTCCTAGGATGCTTGTTTCCAGTCCAGGGAGGACCTGGCCTGGCAGTTCGGGCTGGACTGTTCCCATTGGGTGCAGGGTCAAGACAGATTTGCATATGGCTGGGTCCAAACTGGAATGGCATGGTGAGCAAAAAAACGATGGATTAAGGCCCAGATCTCTGTACTGGGGTGAATGTACAACATTGTTCTGCATTCTGTCCATCAATTGTTGTTTTTGTATTTGTCACCCCGAGTGGGACGGGTATGCCCAGACGTGGGTCCCGTGCTCGCCATGCGACTGGAGTCAAGCTATCCTGGCTGATGAGGGCTGAAAGCCCGAAACCGGTCCTAGGATGCTTGTTTCCAGTCCAGGGAGGACCTGGCCTGGCAGTTCGGGCTGGACTGTTCCCATTGGGCGCAGGGTCAAGACTGATTTGCATATGGCTGGGTCCAAACTGGAATGGCATGGTGAGCAAAAAACGATGGATTAAGGCCCAGATCTCTGTACTGGGGTGAATATACGACATTGTTCTGCATTCTGTCCATCAATTGTTGTTTTTGCATTTGTCACCCCGAGTGGGACGGGTATGCCCAGACGTGGGTTCCGTGCTCCCCATGCCACTGGAGTCAAGCTATCCTGGCTGATGAGGGCTGAAAGCCCGAAACTGGTCCTAGGATGCTTGTTTCCAGTCCAGGGAGGACCTGGCCTGGCAGTTCGGGCTGGACTGTTCCCATTGGGCGCAGGGTCAAGACTGATTTGCATATGGCTGGGTCCAAACTGGAATGGCATGGTGAGCAAAAAAACGATGGATTAAGGCCCAGATCTCTGTTCTGAGGTGAATGTATGACATTGTTCTGCATTCTGTCCATCAATTGTTTTTGCATTTGTCACCCCGAGTGGGACGGGTATGCCCAGACGTGGGTCCCGTGCTCTCCATGCCACTGGAGTCAAGCTATCCTGGCTGATGAGGGCTGAAAGCCCGAAACCGGTCCTAGGATGCTTGTTTCCAGTCCAGGGAGGGCCTGGCCTGGCAGTTCGGGCTGGACTGATCCCATTGGGCGCAGGGTCAAGACTGATTTGCATATAGCTGGGTCCAAACTGGAATGGCATGGTGAGCAAAAAAACGATGGATTAAGGCCCAGATCTCTGTACTGGGGTGAATGTACGACATTGTTCTGCATTCTGTCCATCAATTGTTGTTTTTGCATTTGTCTCCAGCAGCAGCGGCCGGTGCAGGTAAGCGCGGTGCGGCGGGATGCTGCGGAGGGGATGTCAACAGACGACGGAATAGGACTTATTTATTTATTTAATTTGCCCTATTCCGTCGTCTATCGACATCCCGCCCCCTGAAGTGCCCCGCCACACCACGCCTACCTGCACCGGCCACAGCTGGTCTCCAGGCTACACTCCTGCGTAGGTGTTTCAGCTCCTCGTCAGGGGCAAGAATATTATTTAGCACTATAAAACTAAACATTGGCAAATACACTTTGCAAACATGCACCAGCACAAGGACACTGAGATTTGATCTCTAACACAGAGACACTCACACCGGGGCACTATCGTTCGAACAGTGACTCTGGGATAAGTGACATATGTACACTGACACTCCCACAGGGGCACAACAACAAGACAGTGATAGGAACACGGATGAGTTAGACTCGGGCCTATAACTCGGGTTCGGGGCCTTTAACAACTGGTATAGCCCTCGGCAGCGGGCTATAACGCTATACTAGATGTGACAAACAAAAAACCCAACGCCAATGAACCAATCAGCAACCACATCTGCAGAAGATAAGAGGTCCCACAGGCAGGAGTGTTCCCATAGATGGCAACGCATCCTACACAATAATTAAGAAACGCCAAGGAAGAGCCATAGACACACAAAACTCTTACCTTCATCTTTTCGTCCACTTGGGTCAACTGGAGGGCGCTCTTGGACATCGGGTGAGAATTCCAGGGCTCGTCCACCACCACCACTGGCACCGAGCGGAACCCCAGGGGCGACGGGCTTGACCCTCCACTGGGTCGGACATTTACCTGCTGCTCCCTGGTGCCCAGGTCCCCAGAGCTGCCAGCCTCACTCACTGAAGTGGTGGAGACCTCTAGACAAGAGCTGGTAGAGCGGATATCACTGCGCGTGGTAGTCATGCTTGCCACCTGGCTAGCATCGCTTGTCCGAGGAAGGGTCAGAAAAGGGAGAAACTCGCTGGTGGGGGAGTTCCTGGCACTGACTGGGCTCTTCATCCCCGCGCCCTGGTTCAGCTCAAAACTGATTTGTGGCAGAACGCTTAGCGAGCGGGGCTGATGTGGGGCAGTCACATTAAGGGTAGCGTTTTGGAGCACCAGGTGGGGATTGCCCTGGGAGTGGACGTATGTGGCGCTATGACCCTTGCCAGGCGACTGCGGGCAGAACTGCGTCACAGGCTTGAAGGAGAGTCCAGCAGCCTCCAAGTGCGAGTCCAGCGAGTGGCCGTGCCGCATGCTGTCCAGGATCTTGCTGATGCCAAGGTGGTCCATGTCCCTGTCATAGAAGTCCACACAAGTCCAGCGCCCCCTCTTGTAGGGCTCCCCGGGACCCTGGTCCAGCTTCACCACTCGGAACCTGGAGCTGGAGGCTGTAAAGGAGCTGGCGGAGCTGACGGTGGACACCAAGGAGCTACTTGGCATCAATAAGAGGGGGCCATTTTTAGAGATGGCACCATTGCTGGTGCCCGCTTTGCTCTCTGATGGCGAGGAAGTGCCGTTGACCAGGCCTGCATGTCCATTCGCTGTGCTGAGTATGAGTGGCGGACCCCCAGAGGGCGTCTGGCTCCCATTTGACACTTCGCCATTGGCGAGGACGGTTGACGAACTTGACGCCGGGTAGGAGGACAATGTTTCATCTCTGGTGCCATGTGGTGCCACCAGTGTGCCACCAGAATCCAACGGAACAGTCACACCCTTTACCTCCACCACCACTGGCGTGGCAGCTCCCTCATCACGGTTCCGTACAGGGACCACACGCGCCTCATCGGCAGCATGGGAGGCCACCTCCTTTGTGGTTGGTGCTGTGGGGAGCAATAAGGTTTCTGGAGGTCCCACTGGGTGGGCATTCGCAGAGGTGGGTGGTGAGCTACGAGGAGACCCTCGTGGTGTCCGGCCGGGGAGACGTAGCCCTCCATTGGGGAGCGGCGACAGCTTTGGGCTATCTGGGTCACTTCCGAAGGACTCCTTGCGGCCCTCGCTCCCAGCCTGACCATAGTCCGAGGTCACGCTGGTGATCTGGAAGCCGCTCCGCTTCTTCCCAGTACTCATCTTTCCAAATTACAGCTTGGGTTTTGAGGAAAGAAAAAGAAAAAAAAGCATTATTTCAAAAATGATGGCGGAAGAAACAAGAAAATAGACAATTGCAAAGTTTCTGTCACAATCTCATAGTCTCACCTCACTTGAGCAATGGCAGACACAGGCCCTGAGGGGTCCAGGGGTCTTGCACAGTTCTAGGTCAGGCTTATCAAGCATGCGGCTACCTCTGCGCTTTAGAAATATTTATTACATTACATTACATTACATATGCCTAGGAGGGCGGATCCATGCATCAAGGTCAGGGTAACCACTGATGTGTAAAGGGTTTCCAATCAAAGTCATCAAATGTAAATTTATGTGGATATCTTGAAAATTTGGCATGGACCTGGCTGGACACTGGCCACTCTGGCAGTAGGCACTTGTGGAAGACGGTGTTTGACAGCTCCAACGAAGGGAAGCTGCATGCTTAGAGCATAGTAGAAGCTGAGACCTTAGACTAGTGCAAAGGTCACCACTTCCATGTGCAGGAGTGTGACACCATCCGGCCTGTGTGAGCCAATGTTCGACTGCTCTGGCGTGGGCTCCTGAGGACAAATACTGGGGGTGCCACCATCATGGAACCTAATGAGATCCGACCACCCATGGCTCGCGCCGAGCCTGACCAGGCCACTGATAGGAGCTTATAAGATCCCTGACTAGGGTCTGTCTGTGGCAAGAGCTCTGACCACTGCCCAGGACAGGACCCCTGCCCAAAAGAGGACCACTGCCCAGGACAGGACCACTGCCCAGAAGAGGACCACAGCCCAGACCAGGACTACTGCCCAGGACAGGACCACTGCCCACGACAGGACCACTGCCCATGAGGTCTGTGTGCATAAAAAGCCCAAGCTTACCCTGGCAACTACAAGCAAGCCATTCAATCATAACATTTGTTGAATAATAAAACCCATCACCAAAAATATTACAATATCAGGCCTGTGAAATGAAGTAAACAAGATAAAAAGCCGGAAGTGAAATTCTTGCTGAGGTGAGTTCTCCACGCATTTCTCAGCTTCCTCAGCATCATTGCAGGCACTAGGACCATCAGCGACAAACTTAGGCTGTGACCAATGGCTGCCCCCGCTTACATCCTGAATGTCGGCAAGAAGAGCAGATGTTGTATGAATGGTCCATGGTAGCACAGTCTACAAGCTGAGCTCCTGGTCCAAGGAGGACCAAGACACAGCCTACAAGCTGAGCTCCTGGTCCAAGGAGGACCAAGACACAGCCTACAAGCTGAGCTCCTGGGGAGGACCAAGTCACAGCCTACAAGCTGAGCTCCTGGTCCAAGGAGGACCAAGACACAGCCTACAAGCTGAGCTCCTGGTCCAAGGAGGACCAAGACACAGCCTACAAGCTGAGCTCCTGGGGAGGACCAAGACACAGCCTACAAGCTGAGCTCCTGGTCCAAGGAGGACCAAGGCACAGCCTACAAGCTGAGCTCCTGGTCCAATGGTCCAAGGAGGACCAAGGCACAGCCTACAAGCTGAGCTCCTGGTCCCAAGGAGGACCAAGACACAGCCTACAAGCTGAGATCCTGGTCCAATGGTCCAAGGAGGACCAAGACACAGCCCACAAGCTGAGCTCCTGGTCCAAGGAGGACCAATGCACCGCCTACAAGCTGAGCTCCTGGTCCAAGGAGGACCAAGACACAGCCTACAAGCTGAGCTCCTGGTCCAAGGAGGACCAAGACACAGCCCAGAAGCTGAGCTCCTGGTCCAATGAGGACCAATGCACCACCTACAAGCTGAGCTCCTGGTCCAATGGTCCAAGGAGGACCAAGGCACAGCCTACAAGCTGAACTTCTGGTCCAAGGAGGACCAAGGCACAGCCTACAAGCTGAGCTCCTGGTCCAAGGAGGACCAAGGCACAGCCTACAAGCTGAGCTCCTGGTCCCAAGGAGGACCAAGACACAGCCCACAAGCTGAGCTCCTGGTCCAATGGTCCAAGGAGGACCAAGACACAGCCTACAAGCTGAGCTCCTGGTCCAAGGAGGACCAAGACACAGCCCACAAGCTGAGCTCCTGGTCCAAGGAGGACCAAGGCACAGCCTACAAGCTGAGCTCCTGGTCCAAGGAGGACCAAGGCACAGCCTACAAGCTGAGCTCCTGGTCCAAGGAGGACCAAGGCACAGCCTACAAGCTGAGCTCCTGGTCCAAGGAGGACCAAGACACAGCCCACAAGCTGAGCTCCTGGTCCAATGGTCCAAGGAGGACCAAGACACAGCCTACAAGCTGAGCTCCTGGTCCAAGGAGGACCAAGACACAGCCCACAAGCTGAGCTCCGGGTCCAAGGAGGACCAAGGCACAGCCTACAAGCTGAGCTCCTGGTCCAAGGAGGACCAATGCACCGCCTACAAGCTGAGCTCCTGGTCCAAGGAGGAGCAAGGCACAGCCTACAAGCTGAGCTCCTGGTCCAAGGACGACCAAAAGCTTGTAAACTCACCCACACGAACCAGCAAAAGTAATTGTGTTATTATTTTGTGTCGTAGTCTTGGACACAGGAGCATTTGAGTATTCAGGTAAGACTCCGACGCGTACCCCAAGTGCTCTTCAATCTATGTCTACACCGTCCATCCGTTTTGGTCCTATTTTAATCTGCGTAGAAACTGCGAAAGACATGTTGTGGGCTGTACCAAGAACGTACAGGGCTAGCTGCCGCCCATTGCTTACCATTGGTTGATTTTACTGTCACTCTCATTTGCCTGCTTCTCATTTGTTAGTTTTTTGTGTCCCAGCTCGGCAATCTTCTGTTTGTCCCTCTCATGGGTCATAGCCTCTTTACCATCTCTCCTATTGGCTGGCTTCTATGCTTCACTGCTTGCTTTAGAGCACTATGTTTTCTATTTGTTTAAGCACTCCGTGGTTGTGCATGTGTTTTCCAGCTTGCTCCCTCCTGTCCTTTTCTTCCTCCTCCACATTGCTCTGTCACCCATGTGCTTTTCTCCCCACCCACACTCTTGTTGCTCTCTCTTGCCCGTGTGCCCCCGAACTCTGTGTTGTTCTTTCGCCCGTGTTTCTCCCTTTCCCACTGTGTTCTCTTCTTCGCGTTGCTTCCTCACCGCCCGCTGTGTTGCTTCACCCCCACCTCCACGCCCTCCCCAACACCTTCTCCTGCAACCTGTTCATCTGGTTTTTTTAAACTGCTTTCACTCTACATTTTAAAAAAGTGCATTTGTGTTACTTTTTTTATTTACCAATCCACGTTCGATTGGTAAGTAAAAAAGAAATGCCTGTATCATTTTGCAGCCACGTGCATGCATTCTGAACAAATGCTCGAGCCAACAAAATGACGAAGAAGCCACATTAACACTTTATTTTGTTTTTAATTGTGCTGCACAGCAGCTGCGATTCTGTACAGCAAGGCTAGGAAGCATTCGGAAAGCCAATAGGGCTCATAAAAGAGGCCTCTTGTCTTTGCCAATGCTTGTTTAGTGTAGCTCAAAAAGTTGTTCTTCCTAGATCACAGGAACAAGCAGTGTCTTTCTCCCACATACTCCACTTTTGATGTTTGCCCTTTCTCCAGGTCTGAGGATATTTACGTGGAGGCCTCTGAGCTGCTCGAAGCTCCTCCTGGGAATACAGCCAATAAGAGACAAGATGGCACGCTGCTGCGGGCCCTGTCACAGCAGAGCAGCTTCCAAGGAAGCAAACTAGGGGATCATGAACACATTACCAGGAACATGCGCAAGCCAAGTGGCTGTTCCACACCCGAGACCCTTCTTTCTAATTAGTGGCAGCTCCTATTTAGGTCTGGCTTGACAGAGAGCTGCTGCCAGACCTTATGTGATCCGCAGAGGAAGAGCTTTAAGAGGCGGTACTGAGAAAGAGGATTAGGCTCCACCCACATGCTTATCTTCCGCTCTACCATTTTTTGTTTAATGCAAAAAGAACAATTGATGGACAGAATGCAGAACAATGTCATACATTCACCCCAGTACAGAGATCTGGGCCTAAATTCATCGTTTTTTTGCTCACCATGCCTTTCCAGTTTGGACCCAGCCATACGCAAATCAGTCTTGACCCTGCGCCCAATGGGAACAGTCCAGCCCGAACTGCCAGGCCAGGTCCTCCCTGGACTGGAAACAAGCATCCTAGGACCGGTTTGGGGCTTTCAGTCCTCATCAGCCAGGATAGCTTGACTCCAGTGGCATGGAGAGCACGGGACCCACGTCTGGGCATACCCGTCCCACTCGGGGTGACAAATACAAAAGAACAATTGATGGACAGAATGCAGAACAATGTCATACATTCACCCCAGTACAGAGATCTGGGCCTAAATCCATCGTATTTTTGCTCACCATGCCATTCCAGTTTGGACCCAGCCATATGCAAATCAGTCTTGACCCTGCGCCCAATGGGAACAGTCCAGCCCGAACTGCCAGGCCAGGTCCTCCCTGGACTGGAAACAAGCATCCTAGGACCGGTTTTGGGCTTTCAGCCCTCATCAGCCAGGATAGCTTGACTCCAGTGGCATGGAGAGCACGGGACCCACATCTGGGCATACCCGTCCCACTCGGGGTGCAAATGCAAAAAGAACAATTGATGGACAGAATGCAGAACAATGTCATATATTCACCCCAGTACAGAGATCTGGGCCTAAATCCATCGTTTTTTTGCTCACCATGCCATTTCAGTTTGGACCCAGCCATATGCAAATCAGTCTTGACCCTGCGCCCCCCGGTCCTAGGATGCTTGTTTCCGGTCCAGGGAGGACCTGCTTGGCAGTTCGGGCTGGACTGTTCCCATGAGGCACAGGGTCAAGACTGATTTGCATATGGCCAGGTCTAAACTGGGGTGGCATGGTGAGCAAAAGAATGATGGATTTAACCCAGATCTCTTGACTGGGGGTGAAGGTTTTGATTTGTTCTGCATTCCATCCATCAATTGTGTGTCTTTTGCTTTCTCGCCCTATGCCCAGACGTGGGTCCTGGGCTCACTGTGCCACTGGAATCAAGCTATCCTGGCTGATGAGGGGTGAAACCCCGAAACCGGTCCTAGGATGCTTGTTTCTGGTCCAGGGAGGACCTGGCTTGGCAGTTCGGGCTGGACTGTTCCCATGAGGCACAGGGTCAAGACTGATTTGCATATGGCCACGTCTAAACTGGGGTGGCATGGTGAGCAAAAGAATGATGGATTTAACCCAGATCTCTTGACTGGGGGGGGAATGTTTTGATTTGTTCTGCATTCCGTCCATCAATTGTGTGTCTTTTACCATTTTTTGTTTAGGCAGAAGGCGCATACTATCACTGAAAGAAAATAATTTTTGCACATTTTGCCTTTTATTAACGCTCATGTTCACTACAGTAGGACGCTTCACTCGTCCTACCTGCCTTTGGACTTATCCCGGCATCCTGATCACATATTTCTTCAAACCTGACGAATCAGTGGAACCAACCACCCGCTGCCCATCGGAATTTTTCTCCGAACGCTGCCCAGCTTTCCGCACGTTCTTCCCCTGACGCAGTACTTTCCACAATTGACGATATTCCAGCCATTGAAGGCTTCTTCAAATCACACCGCCTACAGTTCCAGTCGTGTAGGACTCACCTTCTGGATTCCCCTCCCCACCTAGTGCCACCAGAGCACTTTAAATAAATCGGGTAACCATCGTCCTGATGATGACCTTGAGTTAGAGAGGTCGAAACGCCGTCGACTCTACAACGCCAATTGCGGCAACCAAAGGGTCATTCACAAATAATGGAATTATGTTTGTGATTGTAAATATTTTTGTTTGACCTACACTGATTATTAGTATAATTTTTCGCCGCCTCACGTTGTTTCTAATCACGTGTGTCACTGCGCCGTTTATTCACTAGAACACTTCCAGTGCACATTTGTTTGTTATGGTTACTGCAATTTAGTTGATTTCAGTGCTTCTATATGTAAATAACAATCTTTTTCAATCTCATTGGTCTCCCTTATTTCTTTCCTGTGCTGTGTGATTGATACACCTTTTTGAACAGTCCCCCGCTTGATATACCTGTTGAGACGTTGTTTTATTGATGCAATACTTACCCGGTCTCAACTGGGTTAACGGGTTTACTCCTGTTTCTTGTTTTTCTTAGGACTGTTCCCATGAGGCACAGGGTCAAGACTGATTTGCATATGGCCACGTCTAAACTGGGGTGGCATGGTGAGCAAAAGAATGATGGATTTAACCCAGATCTCTTGACTGGGGGGGGAATGTTTTGATTTGTTCTGCATTCCGTCCATCAATTGTGTGTCTTTTACCATTTTTTGTTTAGGCAGAAGGCGCATACTATCACTGAAAGAAAATAATTTTTGCACATTTTGCCTTTTATTAACGCTCATGTTCACTACAGTAGGACTAAGGGCCTGATTTAGATCTTGGCGCCCGGGTTTCTCCGTCACAACGGTGATGGATATCCCGTCTGCCGAAATATAAATCCCATAGGATATAATGGATTGTGATTGTGTCGTTGTGACGAAGTAACCCGTCCGCCAAGATCTAAATCAGGCCCTAAGTTGGTTACGGTGAGAAGTCAATGATAACGTCCTTGGGCTTGATCGGTCTTTTGGAAAACGTTTCATAACATTCCATGGGTCGGATCTGTTTATTATGAAAAGTTATGACAAATGTACCAGGCCTGATGTATTTATTGTGAAAAGCATACGTTAAAGCTAATACATTTTTAAGGGGGAGGGTTATTATACTGTGGAAAAAGGCAGTCGAGAGGTGCTTTGTTTAGTAGGCTAGGGGATTTGGTGTTGGTGAACCCACCTCTGAAGAGCCCTTGGGGCTGAAGATTTACAATGTGATAATCCTGAGATGGAAGGCCTGATTGGTTGACAAGGAAAGCTATGTCAGGGGCCATAGGTCGGATCTGTTTATTATGAAAGTTACAACAAAGGAAGGACGGATGATCTACTTACTGTGAAAAGCATATGTAAAGGGAAATATGCCTTTAAAGGGGGGCAGTTATTACGCTGAGATACAGCCTGTAGATGTATTTTGTTACATGGAACTTCACAGATTACCATAGTAAGCACAGGGGTTTGGTGTTGGTTACATCGCTAACAAACACTGGCGGGAGAAGATGAGCACAGTGAAAATCCATCAACTGTGTATTATGGTGCCAATTCTTAATCTGCACATATTTGTCATTTTATGATTGCATGCCTGGTTGTTGCCTTGTAGGAAAGGTTCTGCTCAATAAAGTAGGCTTGAGTTTGTTTAAGAGACAAGCTATTGTTAAAGGCTACAGGCCTGAATGGTCCAATAGGAAAAGTTATGTCAGATGCCATAGTTTTGGTCTGATTGCTATAAAAGAATCAACAAAGGCAGGAGGACTGACATATTTATTATGAAAAGCATGTGTTAAAGCCTATTGGCCTTTAAAGGTTTATTATTATTACTACACTATATTCACTTTGCACAAACTGCTCCAAGACGACCACCTGTTGCTATGTTTAATTTTTTACTTTACTTATTTATTGCAAGCACGTCTGCCATAGTTAGCCTGCTTTATTTTATTTTTTCCACTTTTATTCTTTTACTGTAGCTTCAGTGGCGGCTCCTCCAATAAGGCGGAGGAGCGTCGCCCCACTGCTCAAAAGGAAAAATAACGTATTGTTATTATAGTTCTATTTTTCCTATTACAGTCAGTGGCGGGGCAGGGCTGGCCAGAGCAGGGGAGGAGTGGTTTGCACTCCCTAAGTGCGTGTGACTGTTTGGCCGACCCTCTTGGGCCCAGCAAACAGTCATGCTCACTTTGCATGTTCCCTACCAGGCTGCATTACACAGCCTGGTGAGGAACATGCACAGGTTCCCTGTCCCCGTCTGAGCGCCGAACCACAGCGCTCAGACCAATCACAACACTGCATTGCAGCGCTGCAATTGGCTCAGGGGAGCCTGTGCGCCCAGGTGCTTCCTGCTGCCGGCCGGGACTGGAGACAGGAAGAAGAAAGATGGAAGAGGACAGAGGAGAGGCGGCGGCCATTCGAGGTAAGTCCTTTTTTTCCATTTTTTTTCATACCCCCGCCCCCACCACCCCCGTCCGGTAGCAGCCGCTACAGTGTAGCTTGCATATGCTTGTTAAGTTTGTGTGTGTGTGGATTGTGGGAGTGTAACTTTGTGAATGTAAGAACGAGCTGATGGATGAATGGACACATGCGAGCAAGTATGAATGACAGAATGCATGTATGAAAGGTTATTGAGCTTCTAAACTCACCAGTGGCTGAAGAGGCACTTTATAAGCTCAAACTACTGGCAAAACCTGCACTGCTGGTTAGTGTTCATGACTGGGTGGTGTGTAGGACTCTCTGTGGCCTTGCCTGTACTGTTAGGTGGTGTGGAGGCCTCTACGTGGCCTCGCCTGTATGACTGGGTGGTGTGTAGGACTCTCTGTGGCCTTGCCTGTACTGCTGGGTTGTGTTTAGGGCTCTCCGTGGCCTCGCCTATATGACTGGGAGGTGTGGAGGCCGCTCCGTGACCTCGCCTGTATGAATGGGTGGTATGTAGCACTGTCCGTGGCCTAGCATGTACTGCTGGGTGGTGTGGAGGCCTCTACGTGGCCTCGCCTGTATGACTGGGTGGTGTGTAGGACTCTCCGCCGCTTTGCATGTATGACTGGGTGGTGTGCAGGTCTCTCTGTCACCTTGCCTGTACGGCCGGGATCTGTATAAGATATTCTGTGGCTTTGCTTGTATGGCTGGGTGTTGTACAGGACTCTCTGTGGCCTCGCCTGCATGGCTGGGTGGACTGTCCGTGGTCTCGCATGCATGGTTGGGTGGACGCTCCGTGGCCTTGCCTGCATAGGGTGGGTGGACTGTCTGGGGCCTCGCGTGCATGGCTGGGTGGACTCTCTGTGGCCTCGCCTGCATGGCTGGGTGGACTCTCCGTCGCCTCACCTGCATGGCGGCTGGACTCTCTGTCGCCTCGCCTGCATGGCTGGGTGAACTCTCTGTGGCATCGCCTGCATGGCTGGGTGGACTCTGCATTGCCCTTCCTGAACTACTGGGTAGAGTGTACGACTCTCTGTGGCCTCACATGTATGGCACGGTCAACTCTGTATGGCTTCGCCTGGTTGAATGGGTGGTGTGTAGGGCTCCCCATGGCCTCGCATGTTTGACTAGGTGGTGTGTAAGGCTCTCCGTGGTCTTGCCTATATGGCTGGCCGCAGTTTCCATGTTCTCGCTGGCATCACTTGGTGGTGTGTAGTACTCTCCATGGCCTCGTCTGTACTGCTGCGTGGTGTGTAGGGCTTCACACAATAGTAAATGATGTGGGGCGTGATTACAAGCACATTAGTAAATGATGGGTGCGTGATTACAGGCACATTAGTAAATGATGGGTGCGTGATTACAGGCACATTAGTAAATGATGGGTGCGTGATTACAGGCACATTAGTAAATGATGGGTGCGTGATTACAGGCACATTAGTAAATGATGGGTGCGTGATTACAGGCACATTAGTAAATGATGGGTGCGTGATTACAGGCACATTAGTAAATGATGGGTGCGTGATTACAGGCACATTAGTAAATGATGGGTGCGTGATTACAGGCACATTAGTAAATGATGGGTGCGTGATTACAGGCACATTAGTAAATGATGGGTGCGTGATTACAGGCACATTAGTAAATGATGGGTGCGTGATTACAGGCACATTAGTAAATGATGGGTGCGTGATTACAGGCACATTAGTAAATGATGGGTGCGTGATTACAGGCACATTAGTAAATGATGGGTGCGTGATTACAGGCACATTAGTAAATGATGGGTGCGTGATTACAGGCACATTAGTAAATGATAGGTGCGTGATTACAGGCACATTAGTAAATGATGGGTGCGTGATTACAGGCACATTAGTAAATGATGGGTGCGTGATTACAGGCACATTAGTAAATGATGGGTGCGTGATTACAGGCACATTAGTAAATGATGGGTGCGTGATTACAGGCACATTAGTAAATGATGGGTGCGTGATTACAGGCACATTAGTAAATGATGGGTGCGTGATTACAGGCACATTAGTAAATGATGGGTGCGTGATTACAGGCACATTAGTAAATGATGGGTGCGTGATTACAGGCACATTAGTAAATGATGGGTGCGTGATTACAGGCACATTAGTAAATGATGGGTGCGTGATTACAAGCACATTAGTAAATGATGGGTGCGTGATTACAAGCACATTAGTAAATGATGGGTGCGTGATTACAGGCACATTAGTAAATGATGGGTGCGTGATTACAGGCACATTAGTAAATGATGGGTGCGTGATTACAGGCACATTAGTAAATGATGGGTGCGTGATTACAGGTATAGTAACAGAATGGCCACTATTGTCTGTAATCAGACCGCATCATTTATTACAGTTTGTAATCACACCACATCATTTACTACTGTTTGTAATCACAAACCATCATTTACTACTGTCTGTAATCCCACATGCATCATTGACTATAGTCTGTAATCACACCACATAATTTCTTATTGTCTGTAATCACACCCAAATCATTTACTATTGTCTGTAATCACACCCCCATCATTTGCTATTGAACTTGTAATCATGCTTTCAACATTTACTATTGTCTGTAATGTACCCAAAATGTACTATTGTCTGTAATCACGCCCTCATTATTTACTACTGTCTGTAACCACATCTCATCATTTTCTATCGCATGTAATAATGCTCCCATCATTTACTACTGTCTGTGATCATACCCCATCATTTACTATTGTCTTTATTCATGCCCCTATCATTTACTACTGTCTGTAATCACACCTCATCAATTCCTATTGTCTGTAATCACGCCCCAGCATTTACTACTGTTGTAATCCCATCCCATCATTTACTACTGTCTGTAATCACAACCACATCATTTACTATTGTCTGTAATGTACCCAAAATGTACTATTGTCTGTAATCACGCCCTCATTATTTACTACTGTCTGTAACCACATCTCATCATTTTCTATCGCATGTAATAATGCTCCCATCATTTACTACTGTCTGTGATCATACCCCATCATTTACTATTGTCTTTATTCATGCCCCTATCATTTACTACTGTCTGTAATCACACCTCATCAATTCCTATTGTCTGTAATCACGCCCCCAGCATTTACTACTGTTGTAATCCCATCCCATCATTTACTACTGTCTGTAATCACAACCACATCATTTACTATTGTCTGTAATGTACCCAAAATGTACTATTGTCTGTAATCACGCCCTCATTATTTACTACTGTCTGTAACCACATCTCATCATTTTCTATCGCATGTAATAATGCTCCCATCATTTACTACTGTCTGTGATCATACCCCATCATATACTACTGTCTTTAATCACGCCCCCAGCATTTACTACTGTTGTAATCACACCTCATCAATTCCTATTGTCTGTAATCACGCCCCCAGCATTTACTACTGTTGTAATCACATCCCATCATTTACTACTGTCTGTAATCACACCTCATCAATTCCTATTGTCTGTAATCACGCCCCCAGCATTTACTACTGTTGTAATCACATCCCATCATTTACTACTGTCTGTAATCACAACCACATCATTTACTATTGTCTGAAATCACGCTCCCACCATTTACTACTGTCTGTGATCATACCCCATCATATACTACTGTCTTTAATCATGCCCCCAGCATTTACTACTGTTGTAATCACACCCCATCATTTACTATTGTCTTTATTCATGCCCCCAGCATTTACTACTGTTGTAATCATATCCCATCATTTCCTATTGTCTGTAATCACGCCCCCAGCATTTACTACTGTTGTAATCACATCCCATCATTTACTACTGTCTGTAATCACAACCACATCATTTACTATTGTCTGAAATCACGCTCCCACCATTTACTACTGTCTGTGATCATACCCCATCATATACTACTGTCTTTAATCATGCCCCCAGCATTTACTACTGTTGTAATCACACCCCATCATTTACTATTGTCTTTATTCATGCCCCCAGCATTTACTACTGTTGTAATCACACCCCATCATTTACTATTGTCTTTATTCATGCCCCCAGCATTTACTACTGTTGTAATCACATCCCATCATTTCCTATTGTCTGTAATCACGCCCCCAGCATTTACTACTGTCTGTAATCACATCCCATCATTTCCTATTGTCTGTAATCACGCTCCCATCATTTACTACTGTCTGTAACCACATCTCATCATTTTCTATCGCATGTAATAATGCTCCCATCATTTACTACTGTCTGTGATCATACCCCATCATATACTACTGTCTTTAATCATGCCCCCAGCATTTACTACTGTTGTAATCACACCCCATCATTTACTATTGTCTTTATTCATGCCCCTATCATTTACTACTGTCTGTAATCACACCCCATCATATACTACTGTCTTTAATCATGCCCCCAGCATTTACTACTGTTGTAATCACATCCCATCATTTCCTATTGTCTGTAATCACGCCCCCAGCATTTACTACTGTCTGTAATCACAACCACATCATTTACTATTGTCTGAAATCACGCTCCCATCATTTACTACTGTCTGTGATCATACCCCATCATATACTACTGTCTTTAATCATGCCCCCAGCATTTACTACTGTTGTAATCACACCCCATCATTTACTATTGTCTTTATTCATGCCCCTATCATTTACTACTGTCTGTAATCACACCTCATCAATTCCTATTGTCTGTAATCACGCCCCCAGCATTTACTACTGTTGTAATCACATCCCATCATTTACTACTGTCTGTAATCACAACCACATCATTTACTATTGTCTGAAATCACGCTCCCACCATTTACTACTGTCTGTGATCATACCCCCAGCATTTACTACTGTTGTAATCACACCCCATCATTTACTATTGTCTTTATTCATGCCCCCAGCATTTACTACTGTTGTAATCATATCCCATCATTTCCTATTGTCTGTAATCACGCCCCCAGCATTTACTACTGTCTGTCATCACAACCCCATCATTTACTATTGTCTTTATTCATGCCCCCAGCATTTACTACTGTCTGTCATCACAACCCCATTGTGCATGATTGTTTGAATCACATCCCCATCATTTACTATTGAGCTTGTAATCACGCCCCCATAGTTTACTGTTGACCCTGTAATCATGGTCCAATCATTTACTATTGTCTGTAATCACTCCTCCTTCATTTAGGTGATTATCCATTAATGTAACCCCATCGGACGGGCATTGTCTGGTCATCAGCTTATTTCAGAAAGGCAGACCGTAGACACAACAATCCCAGACAGGTGGGTGAATTCCTTACTGCGCCCTTCTTTAGCATTAATGAAATGGGTGAAGTTGTACTCAGGCTTGCAACTCTGTCCCAGTTCTCACTAATGCATGCTGGTACATGTAGTCGCAAGCAAGCAGGATTCACCCACCATGGGCAAGTGGTCTTGCATGTTCAAGCGCATCTCAGTGCTTGGTAACCCTTGGCATGGGTTTCATATTTCCGTATTCATTAGAAGGGCAGTCGTGAGGGGGGCATATCTTGCTACTGTATTCTTCACGGATGTGTGCCAACACAATGGCGAGGCAACCTAAGTGTATACAAGCCTCCCTTTTCAATACTCATCTGGTGGGGAGCCTGAGGGCCATCTCTGGTCAGCACCTCACATTTAGGCCTGGGAGAAATGTTGGCCATGCTTGTGAAATTTGCACTATTGCTACATTTTGCATTATACAAAATTCCTGAAATTACTTGAAATTTTGCATTATGCAATATTGCATCATTTTTGTATGTGACTCATTTGTGCAGAAAATATTTGCCAAGAGAGATTTATTGCCAGTATCATGCAAGACATTTTTACTCAAAGTGTGTGCTTATGTGAAAAAATCATATGTGATTCCGCCAGACCACATTTCTTCTTGAAAGCGTAATTTCCCAACATTTTAAGGTCGTTCACGGAATTTTGAGGAAAAAAATTACCCCATTTCACTCACTCTTGCATTACATTTGAAGAAAGAGGGTAGTCTCAACAAGCAGTATGCATTAGGATATGGTTCCACCTCACTGTTGGAGCCACATCTGGGCGTCCAAGGTACACGGTACCTTGCTTGGTTCCCAGGCATCATAAAATGCCAGAGGAATCCTGCAGCTTTAGGCTGTGAGCCTCATTCACCTGGGGCTGCCTTCTCTCGTGCTACTGGTCTCCTGGTTGCTTTTCCTCACCCCTTCAGCTCTAAAAACAGAATCACCTGTCTGAGAGTTTGCACCTGCCTTTTAAAGCTACTCTGTCTTCCTAATCCCTGGAAGATGCACCCACTTTTCATGCTTCCCAGCTGACGCCTTATGTGCCTGGTCCTTTTCATCGGAGTTCTGCTCCTGCTCCTGTTATGGTGCCTGGGGAACCAGAATTCGAGGTTAGTGAAATCTTCGATTCCTAGATTTTCAGAGGTCGATGACAGTTCTTCATTCCCTGGAAAGGCTATCCTGCTATTGAACGTTCTTGGGTTCCTGCCTCTTCACTCAATGTCTTCGATTGGTTCATACATTTTATTTCTAGCTTTTCCTGACAGACCTGGGGCCTTGGGAGGGGGATACTGCTGTGCCTGCAGCGTCTCACCTGTCTGGGCATCCGAGGTCCATGCCACCTTGCATGGTCCCACAGTTCCTGGGCATCATAAAGCGCTGCAAGAATACCAAAGGTGCAGGCTGAGCCCCAGACATCTGGGGGTGCCTTCTTCCCTGCTCCTTATCTTGTGGTTGCTTCTCTCCGCCCCTCCAGCTCAAAATGGCCGCCACCTGTCTGAGAGTTCGCAGCTGCTTTTTAAAACCACTCCGCAGCTAGTCCGGTTCAGGTTGTCATTCTTTTTTCCCCTTTTCCATCATGGCTGTCTCTTCCTTTGTTTCTTCCTGATATACCTATTTCATTATGGTTTCTGTAATAGGATATGTCACTTCCTTTTCCTTTTCTTTTGTTGTATAAGCCCTTCAGTATGGTTGGTGGGTGCGTCACAACAACGCTGTGTTTCTTTGGTTGTTTAATCGCTTCCTCCACTTGTCGATCCTGCCTCTTCGCTGAGAGGAATTTGTTGTATTCGCATCATATGTTATATTGCATTCACATGTCATCTGTTTGGTTATGTGATATATCTACAGTGTTACACCTTGTACCTTTAAGTAATGCAATCTGCCGTTGTCATGGCATGTAATGTTCTTCCAATGACTTATGAGGGTTCCTAGAGAATGAGTTACGGCTGGCTGGAGAGGGATCACCAGCGTGTATGTTGCACTCCAATAAAGCTTATGTCAACAACCTTATCCTGTCTTCTAAAGAACTCATCTTTACAACAGAATTCGATTGCTGGGTTCCTGGTTTTCTTTGTTTCTTTGAAGTCTTCATCCAGCTCCTTTGGCTTTTTCCTCCTGAGAAGGTGGCAGATTCTCAAGGGCACTTGCCTACCATATACTGCACTGTGTGGTGACATTGTAGCTTCGGAAGCGGTCACCCTTACCTCGGGTAGCGGAAAACCCGAATTGCAGGTAAGCATCCTTACGAAACAGGTTGTGATGACCAAAATATCCGTCTGTTTCCGACATGGATCCTGGTATTGATGTGAAGACTGTTCTTCATCAACAAACACTGGAACTGAACCAATGAGGAACCGCAAACGCTGCCCACCGTCAAGCAACACACTCCAGGTCTTGAGACCTTCCTGCCATCAGGTCCTCAACCCCTAAGCATTCTGGAGATCCTTTAAGGCTGAAGGAGTTTTTGGTGGTTTATTTTGCCTTTTGACCCAGTCAGTTTCGCTCTGACAGATCCAAGGCGAGGTTTCTGATTGGTTCTCTGACAAACAGAGGAGTTGCCTGGCCAACTCCTCTGGCTGTCGCCGTTGATCCTTCCCGGAGCAATTATGCCAATTCTAGGGCAAACTTCCAGAAGATGTTTCAGAGACCGGATGTGAAGCTTCCATCGAGGACGCCTTGTGTGAAATATCTCAAGGAAATAGTTTTTCTTCTTTCAATTGAAGTCTTCATTCAACGAGGAAGTTCTTTACTCTTTTGGCTTTTTCTTCCTGAGAAGGAGGCAGCTTCTCAGACACTTGCCTACCACATATTGCAGTGTGTGGTGACACAATCTCTCCAGGAAACAGTCGCCCTTGCCTAAGGCAACAGAAGACCCAGATCCAGGGGGCAGGCGCGCGTCCTGCCCAGAACATTTACCCCGTGTCATCACAGACACGGATTCCAGTTGTGTGCTTTATAAGATACACATCATTGCTTGCAGACGCTGGGTAGTTGCTGGTAGCTGCTTAGCTCTCGTCACACCGACAAGATGAAGCAAGCTCTGTGGAGTCTCAGAGAAGAAAGTGCAGCCTACGAGTTTTTCTGGCAGGTTAGGCCAGGACAGGTGCAAACTGGGGCAGGTCAAGAGGAAAGAAATGAATCCACAGATCAGGGTGACAGGCTCCCTTGTTTAACAGGCACACACCTCTCCTTCTGACGTCTGCACTGGTGCCAGTGGCTGGAATCTGGATTTTCGAATATAGGGAGTTGTTTCAGCACCATTACAGGGGCTCACAGGAGAGCATCTTCCAACGTCCATACTGGCAATGGGGGGGGGGGGGGAGGGGCATTTGTGGTACACCTGACACTGCCATTGACAAAGTGTGCCAGGTTAAAAATCTATCTTTATAACCAACCAGGCAGTGCACATCTTTCCCACTGGAGGGGCGAGGCCTTCAAAGGTTTGTGGGTTGAGAGACAAAGTGTGGGCTTCCTGTGAGGTTCTCACGGATTTCTAAACAGTTTCGTACATTGAACCACTATTTCGTATCCTTTGTTTATAGCCATTAGCTCCCTCATGTCTAGTGCCAGAGCTGCATCCCAATTCATCTGTATTTTGCACACTATGCCACCTCAGTCTGGACCCAGCCATATGCAAATCAGTCTTGACTCTGCTCGATTGGGAACAGAGTCCAGCCCAAACTGCCAGGCCAGGTCTTCCCTGAACCAGAACACAAGTAACCCAGGTCCGGTTTCACCCTGATTAGGGTTCATCAGCCGCTTACAGCTTCTTTCCAGTAGCACAGTGTGTACAGCGGCCACGTCTGGGTATACTGGCCCACTTAGGATGACACAATAAAGTATACAAAAAAGTAATGAATGGAATGCTTGAATTAATCTCAGCCTCTGGTAATTACTCGGGCCGCATCCCAGTCCATTGTTATATTGCCCACCATGCCACCTCAGTTTGGTCCCGCCCATATTCAAATCAGTTTTGACACTGCTTAAAGTGAACAGTCCAACCCGAACTGCGAGGCCAGGTCCTCCCTGAACCGGAACACAAGCCCCACCACAGACATACCCAGTACCCACTGCCCGTCCCACAGCCCACCACAAACACGACCCAGTAACTACTGCTTGCCCCACGGCCCTCCACAAACACGGCCTAGTAACCACTGCCTGCCCCACGACCCACCACAAACACAGTCCAGTAATGAGCATTACATGGACCTGGGGTGCCTTCGCTACTTTTCACCACCATGACCAGGCATGGGGCCCTTGCCAGGAAGTCCTTGACACTTGGGCCTACGCAGTACAGCTCAGACAGGGCGTTACAAACAACAACACAGGTGAGTCCGGTGGCCTCCAGTTCTCACTGCCAGGTATTGGCCAAGCCACCGCCCACTCTTTAAAGTTCGGCAGCCAGCATTAAATGTACCCGAGTGGACCCCAAAAGGCTGCATGCGAAGAATCAAGCCATCACCAGCCAAAATCTCGGAAAAGCCTAGGTAAAGCTTAACATAAGGAACATTGACAAGAATTTAAAGTAGAATAGGCCACAAGAGTGATACGCATTCCAAGTAGGAATAGACAAAAAGATTGATGCACATTCCAAGTAGGAATAGACCAGAAGATGGATACGCATTCCAAGTAGGAATAGGCCAGAAGAGTGATACGCATTCCAAGGAGGATAGGCCATAAGATTGATATGCATTCCTAGTAGCAATAGGCAAGAAAATTGATACGCATTCCAAGTAGCAATAGGCCAGAAAATTGATACGCATTCCAAGTAGGAATAGGTCAGAAGATTGATACGCATTCCAAGTGGGAATATGCCAGGAGATTGATATACATTCCATGTAGGAATGGGCCAGAAGATTGATACGCATTCCAAGTAGGAATAGACCAGAAGATTGATACACATTCCAAGTAGGAATAGACCAGAAGATTGATACGCATTCCAAGTAGGACTAGGCCAGAAGATTGATGCACATTCCAAGTAGGAAAAGGCCAGAAGAGTGATATGCATTCCAAGGAGGAATAGGCCATAAGATTGATATGCATTCCAAGTAGCAATAGGCCAGAAAATTGATACGCATTCCAAGTAGCAATAGGCCAGAAAATTGATACGCATTCCAAGTAGGAATAGGTCAGAAGATTGATACGCATTCCAAGTAGGAATAGGCCAGAAGATTGATACAAATTCCAAGTAGGAATAGACCAGAAGAATGATGTGCATCCCAAGTAGGTTTAGGCCGGAAAAGTGGCTTACCCAAAGAATCATTCAACCTGCAGTTAGAGTAAATTCTGAATGTTGGTTAGATGAATTATCCCCATTGCTTCCAGCTCTAATCTGAGGACGGATTGTGCGAGACCTTCACCCAGCTTGAGCTGGGCACACCTTGGAGTCCCCATCCGATACACAGAGATGCCACTTCACTACGGATCCTCAGGCCCTATCCTACGGCTGTCATTCATCTTCTCCGACCCCAGAGGCCTTCAGAGCGCCTCTTAATATTTGTAGTCATTTTGATATTGTCATATCACTGATTTTGAAGGCAACAAGTCATTAGGGTACAATTTACAGGGGAAAGGGTGTCAGGGTTAGTTGATTAACACAAAGATTATCTTGTGCTAGCTATTCTTAGAGACATTTTAAACGTTTGCATGTTCTACGTTTGTATTTAAAGAGTCTTGAAGGGACCATGTACCATGTGAAGAGACGAGCACCTGTTTTTCAAGCGTGGGAGGGATGCGAGTCGTGACACATGACATTAAGGTACTTCTGATGTGAGCGATCCCAGATAGCGCTTACATTGGTTGAAAGAGTTCGTTTTTCTGATGGATACACGTGAATCTATAACTTTGAAGCAAGGCCAGAGAAAGCTCAAGAGAAGGAGGATCTTTTCTTAAATCTTAGGATAAGTACTTGAATGTTTCCTTTCATTCCAGCCATTCGAGATTCCACGGAGACGGGAGTTTCTGCAGAAGAGATATAGTGGTATTACCTCCTCGTAGCTCCTCCTCGTCACAGCCATGGCTTAGAGAGCCCCACCCCAGATTATTACCCTATGGCCATTTCTTTTTTTTAAACTACTAATCCCATAGATCTGTGCGATATGTCTGATCTCCTTTGGAAGTAAAAGGGATTGGTTGAGAGAAGGACTTTCTGATCTTACTCATAGCTACTTATGCTTATCATTTTCCTAAAGACAAGTGACAAACATCTCATGGAGGGGTGGGTTGGAAACTATGACTGGGACAAGGAGGACTAGGACTCAGAGTAATGAAGATCACCCGTAAGTAACCTTACGTGTCATCTTATATGTTAAGCAGGCAGGTTTATAAATGCATCTCTCCGTAACCTGGAGCCATTTGAGAAAGGAAATGGCCAAAGCGATATACTCTCCTATACAGGAGTTACACGCTGACCTAGCGCTAGCTTGGAGAACAGAGTTTAAATGTGCCAGGCTGTTCTTTGGGAGACAATGAGAAAGGCATTGCACAGGCGAGGCACAGACTAGAGGACACTGCACTGCACTTTACCTCACCAGATTCTGAAAAAACAGGTTTGCACTTTAAAGTAACTTGAGTTCACAAAATGCCCATTTTGACAGCTTTTGCAGGATTTAGGGTCTTGTCTATTATGATTCCAGGGGCTTTGGCTGATTCTACTATCTGCGGCTGAATATTTGGTTTTGAGTGCCTGTTTTAGCCACTTTGGTAGGTTGGTAAATCAAAAAGACAAGAGAGAGCGGTCAGTGTCCGAAGTTACTTTGATCTACAACTGATGTTAGAAATGAAAAGGAATTTGTAATTTTGTTAGAAGGAACCCATAGATAATGAACAAGGGGGGCACCTCAATATTGAACCTTGGGTTAGAAGGATGGGTGAGGAGATTTATTGCACATTTACATCTCTTAGACATGGAGGTTTCAATCGAGCTTACGACTTAATAGCTCTCTGTGCTGAAGATAAAAAAATGAAGAGGGTTTTTGTCATTTTCTTCAAACTATTTGGTGCTGTGTACCGCTGCCACTGAGATGTCTCAGTGTGGTGTGTAAAGCGGAAAAATACTGAAAGTCATCAACACGTCTCTGTCTTTCAAACAGTCCCTCAGCTGTGGGCAGCAGAGTTTTCACAACAACTGCTCATCATGTTACAGGATGGAAACTCTCGAGGCCCTCTGGGTCATCTGATGTTTTTTAGGCAGATGACTGACAAGCCTCATGTTTTAAGGGTTGGTCAGTCAGTTAGGTAACAGAGTGGAGCCATTTGTGGTTAGTCTTCGAAGCGCTAGGCCTGTCTCATACCCAAAGGGCTTTGTGAGATTTACAATGCTTTGGAGTGACTCTTCCGAAATGTGTTTGGAAATTGGTCTATGCTGCGTTTGTTTTCTTAGTGATGACAATGTCGGAGGCATTTGTAAGCGGGAGCAAAATTCATGTCTGACCAAACTTATTTTTTGTAAAAATTAAAAAAAAACTCAGTGATGTCATTCTCAGTCCTGTGTTTGTGTTTACTCATTTGAATGCACAACTTATTCAGTATCTAAAATAACTTTCCGAATCTTTATTTTGCTTACTATAATTATTCGTTTCGTTACTAGAATAGTTTGCTTTGTTCACCATAGCCTTGCAGGAAGTAGGTGGGAGAGGAAGTGACATACAGGAAGTAGTGCCGCCATGATGGATTTGGATGTTACTACATTACAGACTGTGGAGGAGACCAGGATGGTTTGGGAGAAAACAAGCGTATCACTTCCTGGTTCTTTATCTTAAGTTGAATAGGAGCCTTCTATTGAAAGAATGAAATTAAAGACATGGGCTGCAAAGAAAATTCAAGGAAAGTGTTGGACAGTGGATTACAGGTAAGTGGACTGGTAAGGTGATGTTTGTCGCCCGTGGAGGTGGGAGAGCAGCGTTAATAAGCAGGTGCTGCTTGTCATCTCGCACACTTTTGCTTTGTGTCGTCTCTAGCTAAGCATGATTTCTGGGGCCTCCTTTTATGTTCAAGAAAAAAGCACAGACAGAAGCATGTTGGGTTCCACAGCGCAAAGTTCAGCACAACTGTTTCATAAAAGAAAAGGTACCCCCAAATACTTCTAGGTCCAAGAGGAGGGGGAATGCAACAATCAAGAAGGAAAACCTCTGAACTGACCTATATTGCGTTTCAATGCGACCTCAAGGGGTTCAAACTTTGCAACCAGCTCAAAGAGAAATCACTTAGAGTAATTTGTGTACGAATAATACATATGTCTTTATTAATTTTATAAAACGTAAGTTAATCATAAAATTACATCTCATGTACAGTTGTCCTAATAGTCACATTGAACAATAATGAATTCATACACTTAGATATCTAACATTGTTAGGATAAGATGATAACATTTGAACAATCAATGAATGTTAGGAAACCACTATCAAGTGCATTATTCCACTTTGTAGTCAGATCTTCATCTGTGACTGTGTGACAAAAAGAAGGACAGCAAAAAAAGTCTAAAGAGCAACAGTTATTTACAAAAAATGATATACAGTCAAAACACCCCACGCTTCACCTCACTACTGCATTCTCTCCTCAAATAAACCCAAGCAACCTGACACTCATACACAGACTCGAAACACTCTCTAATGGAGATCCTAGAAAGCTATAACAGGGACAGATATGAGCGAAAACTGTTCCACGCTCAGAATAATAATTGTTTCCGTCTCTGCAGGGACTCTCCATATATATAGTGATGGTCTACGCACGTTTCGGTGGGATTCACAATGGCACCACCTTCCTCAGGACCAAAACATACTCAAAAGCATCCCGTTTGGGATGAGCGAGGGGTATCTGCAAGAGCTAAACCAACGGTAAAAAGGCAATGTGGCATAAGTGCGCCCAACATCCATGCCGTAGGATATTTATACGTTATCCTTTCCAAGAGTCTGTCCAACTGTGATATGTCCCAAATCGCAGCACATGTAGTTTGTAGTTAGAATATAGTTCCTTTTCAAAAATCTTCTTGTTAAAATTTAAAGTGGCCTTAGGTCCTCTGTTTTGATAGTCACAAATGGAAGCTTGTCCTGCCGCTGGCTTTTTCCCGTGAAGCTTCATGAGCATGGAACAGTTTTCGCTCATATCTGTCCCTGTTATAGTTTTCTAGGATCTCCATTAGAGAGTGTTTCGAGTCTCTGTATGAGTGTCAGGTTGCTTGGGTTTATTTGAGGAGAGAATGCAGTAGTGAGGTGAGGCGTGGGGTGTTTTGACTTTATATCATTTTTTGTAAATAACTGTTGCTCTTTAGACTTTTTTTGCTGTCCTTCTTTTTGTCACACAGTCACAGATGAAGCTCTGACTACAAAGTGGAATAATGCACTTGATAGTGGTTTCCTAACATTCATTGATTGTTCAAATGTTATCATCTTATCCTAACAATGTTAGATATCTAAGTGTATAATCTAATTCATTATTGTTCAATGTGACTATTAGGACAACTGTACATGAGATGTAATTTTATGATTAACTTACGTTTTAAAAAATTAATAAAGACATATGTATTATTTGTACACAAATTACTCTAAGTGATTTCTCTTTGAGCTGGTTGCAAAGTTTGAACCCCTTGAGGTCGCATTGAAAAGCAATATAGGTCAGTTCAGAGGTTTTCCTTCTTGATTGCAGCACAACTGTTTCTGCAGCTTGCGCCGTCCGCTGCCTCCTATGGAATCTGTTTGGATCGGTAGGTCTACACACAACAAAGTAGGCAGCTCTTCTTTTCGTTTTTCAAGAATGGAGGGCCTGGTTTGGAAAAGCAAGGGTGGAAAGATGGAAATCTACTTTACTAGCTTTACCCTTAGATTTGGAGTCAATTTCCGACTTTTATGGGATTCACAGAGAATCCCAGGACTACTTCTGGAAATACATACTAGTCGTAAAATTCCTAGAGTGCCAGATGGTAAATTTTCCATGTATAAATGTTGCAATAGCACTTATAACTTTTTTTTATGTCTGCGGGGGAAATAGTTTCCCTTCTGCAGAAACCCCTTCACCTGCACCCTCATTAAATATGGAGGCATTCCCTCCCCATGCCCTCCTACAAAGAGTACTTACTCCTGTCTTTGATAGGAGTAGATCTGGATGTGGTTCCAGGGCTCGGCAACTCTCCACATGAAGTATGTGCATATATCAGAGACCTCTGAGGTTGTTGGTGTTGCAAAGTGCTTTACCTAGAAATGCCCACATTCCAGCCCTACCCTACGCTTGCGTGTGTGGCACTTCGCCACAGCTGCTCTTGGATATGTTTTTCATGTGCTGTCGCACACAAATGACAAATAAACCAGGTTCACCGCGCCACAAATCAAACCATGCTATAACATTTACATAGAATGATAGAAATTTACAGGTGGTGACATTTCTCATAACATAACACATGTATGTAACATATACTGTTTAAGTTTGAAGATTCTATAATTTTTCAAGCGCCACGCTAACTAATTTGCCCAGTGCAGTTTCCAAAAGCCGTTCAGGGATAATCAGTCTGGGATCAGTGGTGGAGCGTAAAGATCTGGGGTGGTGAAGAAGCGGGAAAAGGCTTGACAAGTACGGGGAGATATCCCTTGGTCGGCTTTCCAGACTACACATAGGACTCCTATTGAAACTAGACTTGGATTGGCCGCCAACTTAGTTGAGGATGATATTCTGTACTACGGTCAAACTTGCGAAGACCAGGAACAACTCCGAACGCTCAGCTTGGCGTGCATCATCTGTGCATTTCTAAGAGAGGTTTCAACAAAGTTCTGCACAACAGTGAAGCAAAGAAAAGACCACTGTGCAAATCAACAAAAGTAAAGATGCTGAACTCAGAGGGCTCAGTCCATCCACGCAGCTCCCCACGCAGAGAATGAAGCAAAGAGGAAACAGAGTCCTGTGTTGAGTAAGCAAGAGTTTCCTCAGGGCCTCTGTGCAGATCTGGTATCTGATCTAGGGAAACATGTACCGAGTGCGTTGTGTCACCGAGACAGCGATTCTGAAACAAACACAAAGTTCCCTTCTCCTTCTACTCTAAAAACATGAGGATTTGATCCTCTGATTGGATTGGTTAACTTAGTTATAGTAAGGCCATAGACTGAGTTTCAGTATCTATACCCATCCCTTTTCCAAGTACTAGGGTACCTCCTAAACCTTCTTGAGTTTAACTGAGACAGCGATGCCTGGTATGTTTGTTCATAAAAAGAACGTTGTGTTGTAAAAACAGTTGCTCAAGTCAACAAGGGACCAATTTTTGAAAGATTGTATATATGAAAATGTGCATTTTTACAACTGCAAGAATTTGCTGGTCAAAAGACATCTGGGCATCACATATGACCCCCAGGTTTCTTACGACTGGTCAAGAGCTGGAGGAGTTTCCCATGTTGAAGGCTAGTTGGAACCAGGCGATGATGGGCCATCGGCCGCACCAATGAAAATCTCTCTTTTCCCTGCATTTTAGCAGAAACATTTAGAGGCCTTCACTTCTTCACACCCTGTAAACAGAAAGTGACGGTACAGAAGTCAGATATAGGCTCTCTCCATTCTACCAGGGACTGAGTGTCAACAGTGTACGTTTAGAACAGGAGACAAGGGGCCATAATCAGTTGTGTTAAAGTTTGAGGAGAAGAAACAAAGAAACCCAATGGACTTGTTGGGTACCACCCCTAACACAAGAATAAAATCCAACCAACGTTGTCCTCCCTGCTTCCACAATATGTTCCAACTGGGCACACAACAGTTTGTGGTCTTCGTTATCAGATGCCGCTAGCAGATCTACAAAAGTAAGAGCGGCCAGCTGCTTTTGATCTTGGACTCGCATAAGTTGTTCACGTACATCTAATACAGCTGTATCTCTATTCCGGCAGGAATCAAAGTTATACGGGTAGTGCGCGAGCCTTGAGATACTCCTGCAGTTGGGCAGTGGAACGGATTCTATGACTCTTGCAACTAATGGGATCGTGCACGTAGGACGAAAGGTTGCGTACAATTGGCCTCTAAACCTGCTTTTTACATTAGGGTTAACACGGTGACGCTTATCAACTCGGAGGCATATAGTCCTCTCTGGAGGAAAGCGTTGACAAGACATGAGATATCCTGAGCTGATGGGTGTCCTCACTTGGCTGCAGATCTTAGAGAATCTCCAGGGGAGACGGGATCAAAGCACTTCAATATCCCTGAAGAGTGGGATTCAACTCCTTCTCCGCTGCTGGGTAAAGCAGGATCCATTTTCAATCACTGATCACTCATTTGGAAGGAAAAATCTTCCTTATATATTTCAAAGTTCTTGGGTTGGGGAATTTATTTGCTTATTATAACTTTTGGAGTTATCTCTTCATAAAAGTTAGAGTTCTTGAGCAGAATTACAAGCTTTACTAATATGACATTGGTACAAATGATGTTTTGTGACAAGACAGCTTTTTTAAAGCTCAAACATACATCTGCCAGGCACCTTTCTCAGCATCTGGTTCGGTCTAAGCTGCCTTCTCTGTGGTCGAGGAGTGGTCTAGAGTTCAAACTCCTCTCCGTCTCTTCAGCGGCCAGGTGATCCAAAGACGGTCTACATTTCTGGAGACAGTGATGCAGCACAATCAGTGATCTAGCCTAAACTTCAAGTTACAGTTCTAAATTTGAATCTGTTTTAGATTCTTTAAGAGCATTACAATTTCTAGTTTTAATGTAAAAGGCTTTGTGACTCAGCCCTAAAGTGTCCCGTCTTGGTTTCCAATAGTCCAAAAAGCGCTAAATCAGCAGTCGGAGAAGGACTATGTGGGTCACATGTGGTCTTGTTGGAAGCAACAGGAAGAAAGAAAATATGACAACGTGGGACTGTTTACAGGCATCAAAATGCACACGAAGTGACATGTTTTCATTAATGGTATACTATCGTAAATATGGATGTTTGAATAAAACAAAGAACGCATCAGCATCGCGCAGTAACATTCTGTACCACACAAAGGGGACCTTATGGCAAGTGGTAAAAACAGGGATAAGGCGTATTATGAAGTATTTGCGTAAAGATCAGGCCCCGTGACCATCTAGGCACATCCAAGCCAAGGTGTGGGCAGGTACATTTTCACTGGGGTGGGGGCGGGGAGAGTCCTCTCTTTAGCTTCAAGCGATTCCCACGCTTCAACTCAGGTGCTACACATGACGTTGACTGTTTCTGCTGTTTACCTGTCAGTGTTGTTGTAGAGCTGGTGGATAGCCAGTGGGAGACTCTTTCACTGGGGGTTGGGCCCACCTCAGTAACTGCCTGAGACTACAAACAGGACCAGGCAGGGCCTTTACTGCCACTGAGGCTGGGTGGGCAGCCAGTTAGCCACCTGCAGTGCCCTCTCTGGAAATACAGACTTTTGGCAAGTACAATATTACTTAGCTTTTCTAGGGAATCTTTTTTTGTGTTTGTTTCGCAATTCTTCATTGTGAAATCAGAGCAAAACAATATAAAAAGTGGAGGAGACGGGAAACATGAGATGCCATTTGTGAGACAATAAAACAATACGAAAGAGTATAATACAAAATGAAACAAAATACTAGCCATAAGATCTTATTCATATGATCTTAGAGATCTTAATAACAGGATATTAAAAGTCAGATCTACCATTCATCCGTTTATAGACAAATCCCAAAAGGGCTGTTTGTCTTCGACACAACTGCATCCTCCTTTGAGATGTTCTTCATATATATATATTTCCAGGTCTTCTTTTATATTGTTACTTTCTTCTAACACATCTCTTGAATTCTTATCTTTTGGCTGAACATTATTGAACATTCCAGGATATGCTAACCATGTTTTAGGATTCTACTTAACCAATTTTAAAAAAAGCCCAAAGTGATGTTTTCTTTATTTTTTTATGTTCAATAAGAAATTAAATATTTTGAACATAAACAACATGACCTGCCGGTGTCCAGGTGCTCTTGTTTCACCTCTTCCTAGTTCAGAATGTTTGTACATTTTCTGTGTTTACACCCCCAAGATGAGGCTGGATCACTCTGGTTTCACCAATGTCAGCGTTTCGGCCAGTGATACTATGCCCCTGATAGTTTCTCGTATATGGTCTCTCGTGTTCAAGATAGGAGGAGGTAAGGTCATAGGTGAGGTAATCCAGGTCAGGTCATCGATGATGTAATCCAGGTAAGGTCATTGATGCGGTAATCCAGGTCAGGTCACCGATGATGTAATCCAGGTAAGGTCATTGATGAGGTAATCCAGGTAAGGTCATTGATGAGGTAATCCAGGTCAGGTCATTGATGCGGTAATCCAGGTAAGGTCATTGATGCGGTAATCCAGGTAAGGTCATTGATGCGGTAATCCAGGTAAGGTCATCGATGATGTAATCCAGGTAAGGTCATTGATGCGGTAATCCAGGTAAGGTCATTGATGTGGTAATTCAGGTAAGGTCATTGATGCGGTAATCCAGGTCAGGTCATCGATGATGTAATCCAGGTAAGGTCCTTGATGCGGTAATCCAGGTCAGGTCACCGATGATGTAATCCAGGTCAGGTCATTGATGAGGTAATCCAGGTCAGGTCATTGATGCGGTAATCCAGGTAAGGTCATTGATGCGGTAATCCAGGTAAGGTCATTGATGCAGTAATCCAGGTAAGGTCATCGATGATGTAATCCAGGTCAGGTCATCGATGATGTAATCCAGGTAAGGTCATCGATGATGTAATCCAGGTAAGGTCATCGATGATGTAATCCAGGTAAGGTCATCGATGATGTAATCCAGGTCAGGTCATCGATGATGTAATCCAGGTAAGGTAATTGATGCGGTAATCCAGGTAAGGTCATTGATGCGGTTATCCAGGTAAGGTCATCGATGATGTAATCCAGGTAAGGTCATCGATGATGTAGTCTAAGTAAGGAACTGGCTGCACCCCCACTGTCGTGGGGGACATTCCCCACGACAGTGGGGGTGCAGCCAGTTCGTTTAAACAGTTCACTCGAGTTCAGTGAGTGACACCCAGGAGGCACGGGACACCTTACTGCAACGTGAGATTTAACATAAACGTTGTGCACGTACTTTCAAATTTGTTACATATTGCCCCTAGTCTAGGTAAGGTCATCGATGATGTAATCCAGGTAAGGTCATTGATGCGGTAATCCAGGTAAAGTCATCGATGATGTAATCCAGGTAAGGTCATCGATGATGTAATCCAGGTAAGGTCATCGATGATGTAATCCAGGTAAGGTCATCGATGATGTAATCCAGGTAAGGTCATCGATGATGTAATCCAGGTCAGGTCATCGATGATGTAATCCAGGTAAGGTCATCGATGATGTAATCCAGGTCAGGTCATCGATGATGTAATCCAGGTAAGGTCATCGATGATGTAATCCAGGTCAGGTCATCGATGATGTAATCCAGGTCAGGTCATCGTTGATGTAATCCAGGTAAGGTAATTGATGCGGTAATCCAGGTAAGGTCATTGATAATGTAATCCAGGTAAGGTAATTGATGCGGTAATGCAGGTAAGGTCATCGATGATGTAATCCAGGTAAGGTAATTGATGCGGTAATCCAGGTAAGGTCATTGATGCGGTAATCCAGGTAAGGTCATCGATGATGTAATCCAGGTCAAGTCATCGATGATGTAATCCAGGTCAGGTCATCGTTGATGTAATCCAGGTAAGGTAATTGATGCGATAATCCTGGTAAGGTCATTGATGCGGTAATCCAGGTAAGGTCATCGATGATGTAATCCAGGTAAGGTCATCGATGAGGTAGTCTAGGTAAGGAACTGGCTGCACCCCCACTGTCGTGGGGGACATACCCCACGACAGTGGGGGTGCAGCCAGTTCGTTTAAACAGGTCACTCGAGTTCAGTGAGTGACACCCAGGAGGCACGGGACACCTTACTGCAACGTGAGATTTAACATAAACGTTGTGCACGTACTTTCAAATTTGTTACATATTGCCCCTAGTCTAGGTAAGGTCATCGATGATGTCATCCAGGTAAGGTCATCGATGATGTAATCCAGGTAAAGTCATTGATGAGGTAATCCAGGTAAGGTCATCGATGATGTAATCCAGGTAAGGTCATTGATGCGGTAATCCAGGTAAGGTCATCGATGATGTAATCCAGGTAAGGTCATCGATGATGTAATCCAGGTAGGTCATCGATGATGTAATCCAGGTCAGGTCATCGATGATGTAATCCAGGTAAGGTAATTGATGCGGTAATCCAGGTAAGGTCATTGATGCGGTAATCCAGGTAAGGTCATCGATGATGTAATCCAGGTCAGGTCATCGATGATGTAATCCAGGTAAGGCCATCGATGATGTAATCCAGGTAAGGTCATTGATGAGGTAATCCAGGTAAGGTCATCGATGATGTAATCCAAGTAAGGTCATTGATGCGGTAATCCAGGTAAGGTCATCGATGATGTAATCCAGGTAAGGTCATTGATGATGTAATCCAGGTAGGTCATCGATGATGTAATCCAGGTAAGGTCATCGATGATGTAATCCAGGTCAGGTCATCGATGATGTAATCCAGGTAAGGTAATTGATGCGGTAATCCAGGTAAGGTCATTGATGCGGTAATCCAGGTAAGGTCATCGATGATGTAATCCAGGTAAGGTCATCGATGAGGTAGTCTAGGTAAGGAACTAGCTGCACCCCCACTGTCGTGGGGGACATACCCCACGACAGTGGGGGTGCAGCCAGTTCGTTTAAACAGGTCACTCGAGTTCAGTGAGTGACACCCAGGAGGCACGGGACACCTTACTGCAACGTGAGATTTAACATAAACGTTGTGCACGTACTTTCAAATTTGTTACATATTGCCCCTAGTCTAGGTAAGGTCATCGATGATGTAATCCAGGTAAGGTCATCGATGATGTAATCCAGGTAAGGTCATCGATGATGTAATCCAGGTAAGGTCATCGATGATGTAATCCAGGTAAGGTCATCGATGATGTAATCCAGGTAGGTCATCGATGATGTAATCCAGGTAAGGTCATCGATGATGTAATCCAGGTAAGGTAATTGATGCGGTAATGCAGGTAAGGTCATCGATGATGTAATCCAGGTAAGGTAATTGATGCGGTAATCCAGGTAAGGTCATCGATGATGTAATCCAGGTAAGGTCATCGATGATGTAATCCAGGTCAGGTCATCGATGATGTAATCCAGGTAAGGTAATTGATGCGGTAATCCAGGTAAGGTCATTGATGCGGTAATCCAGGTAAGGTCATCGATGATGTAATCCAGGTAAGGTCATCGATGAGGTAGTCTAGGTAAGGAACTAGCTGCACCCCCACTGTCGTGGGGACATACCCCACGACAGTGGGGGTGCAGCCAGTTCGCTTAAACAGTTCACTCGAGTTCAGTGAGTGACACCCAGGAGGCACGGGACACCTTACTGCAACGTGAGATTTAACATAAACGTTGTGCACGTACTTTCAAATTTGTTACATATTGCCCCTAGTCTAGATAAGGTCATCGATGATGTCATCCAGGTAAGGTCATCGATGAGGTAATCTAGGTGAGGTCATCCATGATGCAATCCAGGTAAGGTCATCGATGATGTAATCCAGGTAAGGTCATTGATGCGGTAATCAAGGTAAGGTCATCGATGATGTAATCCAGGTAAGGTCATCGATGATGTAATCCAGGTAGGTCATCGATGATGTAATCCAGGTAAGGTCATCGATGATGTAATCCAGGTCAGGTCATCGATGATGTAATCCAGGTAAGGTCATTGATGAGGTAATCCAGGTAAGGTCATTGATGAGGTAATCCAGGTAAGGTCATTGATGAGGTAGCCTAGGTAAGGTCATCGATGATGTCATCCAGGTAAGGTCATCGATGAGGTAATCCAGGTAAGGTCATTGATGAGGTAATCCAGGTAAGGAAGGTCATTGATGAGGTAATCCAGGTAAGGTCATTGATGAGGTAGCTCTAGGTAAGGTCATCGATGATGTCATCCAGGTAAGGTCAGCGATGAGGTAATCCAGGTAAGGTCATCGAAGATGTAATCCAGGTAAGGAAGGTCATTGATGAGGTAATCCAGGTAAGGTCATTGATGAGGTAGCCTAGGTAAGGTCATCGATGATGTCATCCAGGTAAGGTCATTGATGAGGTAGCCTAGTTAAGGTCATCGATGATGTCATCCAGGTAAGGTCATTGATGAGGTAGCCTAGGTAAGGTCATTGATGAGGTAATCCAGGTAAGGTCATTGATGAGGTAATCCAGGTAAGGTCATCGATGATGTAATCCAGGTAAGGTCATCGATGATGTAATCCAGGTAAGGAAGGTCATTGATGAGGTAATCCAGGTAAGGTCATTGATGAGGTAGCCTAGGTAAGGTCATCGATGATGTCATCCAGGTAAGGTCATTGATGAGGTAGCCTAGGTAAGGTCATTGATGAGGTAATCCAGGTAAGGTCATCGATGAGGTAATCTAGGTGAGGTCATCCATGATGCAATCCAGGTAAGGTCATCGATGATGTAATCCAGGTAAGGTCATTGATGAGGTAATCCAGGTAAGGTCATCGATGAGGTAATCCAGGTAAGGTCATCGATGATGTCATCCAGGTAAGGTCATCGATGAGGTAATCCAGGTAAGGTCATCGATGATGTAATCCAGGTAAGGAAGGTCATTGATGAGGTAATCCAGGTAAGGTCATCGATGATGTAATCCAGGTAAGGAAGGTCATTGATGAGGTAATCCAGGTAAGGAAGGTCATTGATGAGGTAATCCAGGTAAGGAAGGTCATTGATGAGGTAATCCAGGTAAGGTCATCGATGAGGTAGCCTAGGTAAGGTCATCGATGATGTCATCCATGTAAGGTCATCGATGAGGTAATCCAGGTAAGGTCATCGATGATGTAATCCAGGTAAGGAAGGTCATTGATGAGGTAATCCAGGTAAGGAAGGTCATTGATGAGGTAATCCAGGTAAGGTCATCGATGAGGTAGCCTAGGTAAGGTCATCGATGATGTCATCCAGGTAAGGTCATCGATGAGGTAATCTAGGTGAGGACATCGATGATGTCATCCAGGTAAGGTCATCGATGAGGTAATCTAGGTGAGGTCATCCATGATGCAATCCAGGGAAATAAGGAACAGAGGACATTTTGGATTCAAAGTTTGTTAGATTCCATCTAAGAAGAATCGTAGCTGTTTTAAATCTTTGCGATAAGATCCTCCATGCGCTTCTGGACAGGCCAACCTTACTGCTCATCATGCCGAAACCCTTCCAACTTTCTTTGCAGGTACAGCTCGTAGGCACTCGATTTTCAATCAGAGGAGGGCTTTGATTTTGTGAGTCTTGAAGGTACATGTGTGTGTTGAATGTGAGACAGCATCTAAAACATAAACTGAGGACCTGTCTACATCTCAAGGAAAATCTCTTCCCAACTTTACTATATTTACTTGAGCTTATAACGATATTATATGATATTTACATTAGTTTATAGTAAAATGCATGTCCCTGGTTATGAACCGTTAATTACGTAAGCAGGCGGCCTGGGAGTAGAACAGAGGGGTCTTTAGTGAGCAGCACCCGGTGCACAGAGCTTCCAAGAGCAACCACTGTTCTAGCGCCGAGAGGCCTCTGTAGCAAGCACTATATCATTGCGTCATGTGCCATGCACACCCAGAGATGAAATCTATCAGAACAACCCGAGTCGTCGTAGCGCTTGATCCGATGCGCCAAGATGGCCACCAATTCTTGGCCAATTTTTGGACAGTAAAAAATATTTTCAGAAGAATATCAGCTACACAGTATAGCAAATGAGACCTTGCACGCGGTTAGCTCTAAATTCCGAATGCAGACAGGAGGCCACACAGTTATGGTTACTACCTAGTACGGAGTC
Organism: Calotriton arnoldi; assembly: GCA_963921515.1. Lineage (NCBI taxonomy): Eukaryota > Metazoa > Chordata > Amphibia > Caudata > Salamandridae > Calotriton > Calotriton arnoldi. Next base: position 1,803,257 of record CAWUFW010002046.1, read on the forward strand.
ATCAGGGCGCTATGTTTCCAGATGGGGGCTTTATTTTGACAACCTAGTGTCTTCTGGGAGTTGTAGTCTTGGGTTCTTTGCACTGAACCAACTGTACTAACGCACTGATAGCAATGATGTGGAACAGAAAAGCAGTCCTAGGGGCTGAAATATGGGATCCTAACATGCTAGAGCTAAGTGGTATCTCTGCACGTGCACCAGGCTTAGCTTATCCCTTAATGTCATATTATATGGATTTGTAGAGTGCGACTTATCACCAGAAGGGTATCCAGGTGCTGGAGCAGGTGCGTAGGTCGTCTGCTGGGGGTCAGTAGAAGAGCCAGGTCTTGCGCCTCTTGCGGGATTCAAGAAGCGAGGAGGCGGCCCTTAGGTGTAGAGGGAGGTCGTTGCATGTTTTGGGTGCGAGGTATGAGAAGGCGAGCCCTCCTGTTCTGCTTCTGTGGATGCGGGGTGTGTGTGTGAGGGAGAGTCGGTGTCTGCTGGGGGTCAGTAGAAGAGCCAGGTCTTGCGCCTCTTGCGGGATTCAAGAAGCGAGGAGGCGGCCCCTAGGTGTAGAGGGAGGTCGTTGCATGTTTTGGGTGCGAGGTATGCGAAGGCGAGCCCTCCTGTTCTGCTTCTGTGGATGCGGGGTGTGTGTGTGTGGGAGAGAGTCGGTGTCTGGTGGGTTGGTGGGAGTGGAGGCGGCAGCTGAGGTATACTGGTCCTATGTTGTGCAGTGCCTTGTATGTATGTTTGAGGAGCTTGAATTGGCAGCATTTGTGTATCGGCAGCCAGTGGAGTTCCCTGAGGTGCGCGGTGATGTATGTGCGACATGGGAGTCTAGCTGTGGATGGTCTGAAGTCAGTGGAGGAGGTGGGCTGGTATTCCTGCATAGAGCGCGCTGCCGTAGTCTAGACTGCTAGTGACTAGGGCTTGAGTGACGGTACGCCTGGTGTTCGTCGGGATACATTTGAAGATTTTTCCGAGGTGCTTTCTAATGCTGGGCACCTACAGATCTCAGAGCCAGGGAGGGGAGATCGAAGCAAAACAGGCAGACGAGCTACCACTGCCTCCTAGAGTGTTCACTTCGTCCGATCTAAAGTCCAACAATGTATGCTTCTTGGCGCAATAACAAAGCTATCCCGTTCCTAACAATGCCCAGGACCGCACGTGCCAAGATGGAAGGACAGCGATGCACAAATGTTCATGATTGGGTTTTTAAAAGAGGGGTTGCAGCCTTTAGGACTTTGAACTGCTCTAAAAGTCACGTGATAACAAAAGGTGTGGCTCTCCTTCCAGACCCCTGTGGTATAAGGGCAGTGATGTCACTGCCTGTTGTCCTTGTTCCTCTACCAGGAATGATCCCAGAGTAAGAGGGGTTAGTGTTTCAGGTTCAAAAATATGTTCCTTACCTCAGCTGAGATAAAAGTTGAGGAATAATTCTGCCTCTCCTGGGAATATTGTACCTGCAGAAGCCCCTCCTATGCTCTCGACCAATGGTGGGTGGGACTACTCTCCCAGCTTATGGTACCCTGGTGCACAAGGCGATCGCAGCCCCTGAAGGCTTTGTGCAAAGCGCACAACTCTTAGCATTCAATATCCTGGCACATGGACACCATGTGTAGTGTCATCAGACAAGGTGCGGTGCTCCCCGGTGTGTGTAGTGTCATCAGACAAGGTGGGGTGCTCCCCGGTGTGGTACATGGGCTTGTCGTGCTGCGTTGATTTCAATCCAGTCTTTCCAGTTGCTCTTTGTGGTGGCCCTAAGAAGGTCCTCACCATGAGGTGAAAGATCAGCTCCAAGATACTGGATACCAGATCCTGGCTGACTGACGTTGGTCACGTATATTCTTTCCCACTAGTTTGACCCATTAAGGGATAGATCACTGGTGGCCCGACATCTCTCTCAGGTTTCCATCGGTAGTCTTCAGACTGCGGAAGAGTTCTCGTAAAGTGAAGATGAACACTTCAGACTGAAAATCACTTCTCAATGCTTTATGTCCCTCATCCCATTGGCAGCCATATTGGAATGGAAGAACAGGAGGACAGCTGGGAATCCTCTGCCCAAGCTCCACAGCGACCTGTTGTTCCTCAGGAGATCTTCTATCAGTAAGATCTACCGATAGAAACTTAGCTATCAACGAGAGACTCTTCGTGGTGAGGCTGAGGCTGAATGTGGACGACCACGGCTGGTCAACGTCAGTCACCTGCAACCGTGCCTGATCTGTGAGCCCCAGGAGATCTTCTATCAGGAAGATCTACTGATAGAAACACAGCTATCAACGAGAGACTCTTCGTGGTAAGACTGCGGCTCAATGTGGACGACCACGGCTGGTCAACGTCAGTCACCCACAATCATGCCTGATGTGTGAGCCCCAGGAGATCTTCTATCAGGAAGATCTACTGATAGAAACACAGCTATCAACGAGAGACTCTTCGTGGTAAGACTGCGGCTCAATGTGGACGACCACGGCTGGTCAACGTCAGTCACCCACAATCATGCCTGATGTGTGAGCCCCAGGAGATCTTCTATCAGGAAGATCTACCAATAGAAACTTAGCTATCAACGAGAGACTTTGTGGTGAGGCTGCGGCTCAATGTGGACGACCACGGCTGGTCAACGTCAGTCACCCGCAACTGTGCCTGATCTGTGAGCCCCAGGAGATCTTCTATCAGTAAGATCTACCGATAGAAACTTAGCTATCAACGAGAGACTCTTCGTGGTGAGGCTGAGGCACAATGTGGACGACCACGGCTGGTCAACGTCAGTCACCCGCAACTGTGCCTGATCTGTGAGCCCCAGGAGATCTTCTATCAGGAAGATCTACTGATAGAAACACAGCTATCAACGAGAGACTCTTCGTGGTAAGACTGCGGCTCAATGTGGACGACCACGGCTGGTCAACGTCAGTCACCCACAATCATGCCTGATGTGTGAGCCCCAGGAGATCTTCTATCAGGAAGATCTACCGATAGAAACTTAGCTATCAACGAGAGACTTTGTGGTGAGGCTGCGGCTCAATGTAGACGACCACGGCTGGTCAACGTCAATCACTCACAACCGTGCTTTATCTGTGAGGCTTCGCCCAAGTGCACTCCAGTGTCCACCACCCTTCTCCACTGTCACCAACTGCATCTTGGAATATATGGAAACATCCCAACTGGCCATCCGGTGCAAGGGTCCACCTGCTCCGGGCAGCGCACGCCAACGTGCAAGTAATCTTCATTACAATGGGCGCTCTTTCCTTGGATAGCTTTCTCAACTTGTAAAGATTCTGCAGAGAATTGAAAACCTTTCCGGTTCATCAAGACTTTGCCCAGTTAGTGCCATGCAGGACGTCAGTTTCCAAGACAGTAGTGCCCAGAAGCCTGCATCCGCTCCAGAAGGTCAGGGTATCTACAGGAGACAGGTGTGCACACATTTAACTCACATAGGACTCTGGTACCCAACAGTCATGGCCTAGCTGATGCCCCCGGGGATGACTCAAGATACGGCGTCCTCCAGTGAGGGTTCATCCCCTGGTGTCTGGAAGCTACAAGCGAGGCGCCCGTGGAAGTCTGTCAATACAAACTTTGGCAGTTTCTTTCTTCATGGAAAGTAAAGTGGAGAAGAGGCTCAGAAGACTGCCTATTTTAAGCTCGGTTTGAATAATGGGACCTGGGGGGGGCACTTAAAATGGGAAACTACATGTCCCAGCATGCCAAGTGTTGGAGGCTGAAGAGCCAGGCGTGGCAGGAGGCCAGCCTCTTGACAGGGGGCCCTGGGTAGGTATTTGATAATAAGGCCTGGGCAGGCCTGTGCCTGAACATTCATTCACCAGGAAGGGCTGAGACAGCCTCCTCGGTTCTTCCAACACTGACTTGCATAAATGCATCTTTCCCGATGCAAACCTTTCCCGCCTTCGTCCTGAAAGGCCGCGTTTAGACTCTGCAGAAACGGCCACCGAATGTTCGGCGCTGTGGGCCAGCAGTGTGGAAAGTCCACCCAACATTCATGTTTTTTTTTCTGGCCAATATGATGTGGTTTCTTAGTTAATAGTTATTCAGTGACTCCTCGAAGGCATCAAGCAGGCGCTGTGGCTCGTCCCAATGTCTGAACAGCCGGCCAGCCCAGCTTCGAGGCGCTATGCAATGAATGTAAAGCTTTGTCACACAGGGGGGGATACAGGAGGACACCCCATGGCTAAGAAGCCTCACTTTCGTTTTCATGTATAAAAGTCTTGGGCAGCGGAAGGCAGCTTCTGGCTGTGAAGACGGGCTCTGTTCCACAGATGCCCCCGTAGATGGTTCACAGTGTGTCTGTCTGCGGGGTTAGAACTGAGAAGGGCTTGGGGGGCCTGGCAGGGGTGCCGCGACACAACGGAGGCTGTGCCAGCCTGTGCCAGCATTGCAGATGGCACCGGCCCACCATCTGGGAACTCCTCGGCAGTCCTCACTCCGTAGGTGACTCAGGCTGGCACCTGGGCTCACAACAGGCTCTACCAGCTCTGCGGGTGGCACTGGACTGCACTCCAGGCGCACCACAGGCAGAGGGCACAGCCCTGCACACTGGGCACGCCGACGGCCGTGGCGTGCGCTCTGGGCCTGTCAGACACTGTACCAGCTCTGCAGGTGCAACTGGCGGGCTCTCTGAGCACACCAAGGGCTATGCCAGCTCTGAGGGTGGCAAGGGCCCGCAATCTGTGGACACCACTGACTGTGCCAGCTCTGACGGTGGCAAGGACCCGTGATCTGTGGACACCACAGTCTTTACCAGCTCTGAGGGTGGCAAGGACCCGCGATCTGTGGACACCACTGACTGTGCCAGCTCTGAGGGTGGCAAGGGCCCACGATCTGTGGACACCACTGACTGTGCCAGCTCTGAGGGTGCAAGGGCCCGCGATCTGTGGACACCACAGTCTTTACGAGCTCTGCAGGTGGCAAGGGCCCGCAATCTGCGGACACCACAGGCAGTGCCAGCTCCGATGGCGGCAAGGGCCCGCAATCTCTGGACACCACAGGGCCTACCAGCTCTGTGGGTGGCAAGGGCCCGCAATCTCTGGACACCACAGGCAGTGCCAGCTCCGATGGTGGCAAGGGCCCCCAATCTGGGCACACCACAGGCTCTACCAGCTCTGAGGGTGGCAAGGGCCCGCAGTCTGTGGACACCACGGGCTGTGCCAGCTCTGAGGGGCCCCCAGTCTGTGGACACCACGGGCTGTGCCAGCTCTGAGGGGCCCGCAATCTGTGGACACCACGGGCTCTGCCAGCTCTGAGGGGTCCCCAGTCTGTGGACACCACGGGCTGTGCCAGCTCTGAGGTTGGCAAGGGCCCGCATTCTGGGCACACCCCTGGCTGTAAAGCGCACCGGGGTCCTAAGTTTCCGCGTCAGAGAGCTCGCCCGCTCCCACTGACTCCACGCAGGGTTCACGGCGCGAAAACAGCATTAAGATGAAAGCGCCGTGCGGTTCCAGGGATCAGACTCCGCTGGGCTCCGGCAGGGCGCGTCCTGCCCCGGGGAGCGTGCGCTGCGCCCACAGCCCTGCCAGCCGCACAGCAAACACGCCAGAAATGTGCGAATTGTTTTTCAAGTTTAGGTCGTTTTGTTTCGTTTTCAAGACAGAAAATATATAATTAAAGACTGTATTTAAAAAACAACAACACTAACAAGCGCCTTGAAGCCCCTCTCCAAAGGACTGAGTTCCGCCTTCTGTAAAGCGCCACATATGAACGGGCTACTGTGAACTGCTGCATCTGAGCCATTTCCTACCATATGGTGCCTCGAAACCAACAGGTGCCAACGGCACAAAAGAATAAATGTATTAGGCGATGGAAGGACGGACTTATTGTATTGGTGTTTGGAAAGCACTACAGTCGGCGCTGTACTGTACCACGTACCCAGGGGCGCAGTCACTGTCCCACGGACCCAAGGGCGCAGTCACTGTCCCACGGACCCAGGGGCGCAGTCACTGTGCCACGAACCCAGGGGCGCAGTCACTGTCCCACGGACCCAGGGGCGCAGTCACTGTGCCACGGACCCAGGGGCGCAGTCACTGTGCCACGGACCCTAGTGCAAGGAATGAAATGGGCCCACCGGCTCCTGTTTGAACAGTGAAATAAACCAATAATCAGGGTTCAGTGGGCCCTCAGGACCCCGGTGCCACTGCACCTGCTGCACCAACGGTAGCTACGTCGCTGAACGTACCAATAAAGAGAAACACGCCCGTGCAGTGTGTGCGCTGCTGAGGATGGAGGCCCTCTGGGACCCCCTGCTCGTAGGGGGGGGGAGTGGGGGGGCTGGCCGAGGGAGGGCGCTGTCATCGCGGCAGTATTCTAGCGTTTGAAGCACTCCCCCTGTGCTCGGCGCTGTACAGTGCAGTCCGACAGGCACCCGGGCAGTACGGGGCCGGGTACAGCTGTGTGCATGGAATGTTTAAGGACCTAGGGGCGCTGGCCTTTTAAGTGGGGCTCCACTTTACGATGAAATGCTCCTGTGTACAACACCACACTCTGCCTGTACGTGGCGCTGTGTGTTGGGTTCAGACAAACTGAGGGCACAGCACGTCACGGCTGACACACAGCTGCCTTCAACGCAATGCTCCCCACTTTATTGTAGGGGTGCGCAGGACCCGTGCTGCATGCACCGGGGTCCGGGGGCGAGGCCTTCAGAAATAATACACCTGCCTGAAGCCCGCGTCGCCTGCACTAGCGCTATACACAGCACCAAGTCACAAAATCAGAAAAAAAATTAAACGTGACCGGAGGCCTGAAATCCGATCAGGGCAGCTGCCCCTGTGTGTTAAGTGAGCTGACAGGGCAGAGCCTGGGCTCGGGGGTGCAGCAGAGACTGCCCTCGGCTGAGAGGCCCCCTGGAGCCTGGGCTCGGGAGTGCAGCAGAGACTGCCCTCGGCTGAGAGGCCCCCTGGAGCCTGGGCTCGGGAGTGCAGCAGAGACTGCCCTCGGCTGAGAGACCCCCTGGAGCCTGGGCTCGGGGGTGCAGCAGAGACTGCCCTCGGCTGAGAGGCCCCCTGGAGCCTGGGCTCGGGAGTGCAGCAGAGACTGCCCTCGGCTGAGAGGCCCCCTGGAGCCTGGGCTCGGGGGTGCAGCAGAGACTGCCCTCGGCTGAGAGGCCCCCTGGTGCCTGGGCTCGGGAGTGCAGCAGAGACTGCTCTCAGATGAGAGGTCCCCCTAGTATAGAGGTCGAAGGGACAGCCTGGGCCAGGAGTGCAGCAGAGACTGCTCTCAGATGAGAGGCCCCCTGGAGCCTGGGCTCGGGAGTGCAGCAGAGACTGCTTTCGGCTGAGAGGCCCCTGGAGCCTGGGCTCGGGAGTGAGACTGCTCTCAGATGAGAGGTCCCCCTAGTATAGAGATCGAAGAGACAGCTTGGGCCAGGAGTGCAGCAGAGACTGCTCTCAGATGAGAGGCCCCTGGAGCCTGGGCTCGGGAGTGCAGCAGAGACTGCTCTCAGATGAGAGGTCCCCCTAGTATAGAGATCGAAGAGACAGCCTGGGCCAGGAGTGCAGCAGAGACTGCTCTCAGATGAGAGGCCCCTGGAGCCTGGGCTCTGGGGTGCAGCAGAGACGGCTCTCAGCTGAGAGGCCTCCTAGTATAGAGACCAGGAGTGCAGCAGAGACTGCTCTCGGATGAGAGGCCCCTGGTGCCTGGGCTCGGGAGTGCAGCAGAGACTGCTCTCAGATGAGAGGCCCCTGGAGCCTGGGCTCGGGAGTGCAGCAGACCGAAGCACAGACAGAGGAGGACAGACTAACAGACACAGGAGTATCTGCAGATGGACAGGCGCACGGTCAGGCATGAACAACGCCAGTTACATTGTCTTCGAGACCTGGGCACAGACCTGCCCAGAGTGTACAGAGACATTGGGTCAGCCAGGGACAGACATACGGGGCAGACTGACAGACACACGGGGCAGACTGACAGACACTCGAGTCCAAGCGCACATGCTCAGTGAAGAGGTTTAGAGGGGGCAAGTACAAGCAGGGGCCTAGGGGAGGAGGGGCAAGTACAAGCAGGGGCCTACGGGAGGAGGGGCTCAAGCAGGGGCCTAGGGGAGGGGCAGGTACAAGCAGGGGCCTAGGGGAGGAGGGGCAGGTACAAGCAGGGGCCTAGGGGAGGAGGGGCAGGTACAAGCAGGGGCCTAGGGGAGGAGGGGCAAGTACAAGCAGGGGCCTAGGGGAGGGGCAGGTACAAGCAGGGGCCTAGGGGAGGAGGGGCAGGTACAAGCAGAGGCCTAGGGGAGGAGGGGCCTGTACAAGCAGGGGCCTAGGGGAGGAGGGGCATGTACAAGCAGGGGAGGAGGGGCTCAAGCAGGGGCCTAGGGGAGGGGCAGGTACACGCAGGGGCCTAGGGGAGGAGGGGCAGGTACAAGCAGGGGCCTAGGGGAGGGGCAGGTACAAGCAGGGGCCTAGGGGAGGAGGGGCAGGTACAAGCAGGGGCCTAGGGGAGGGGCAGGTACAAGCAGGGGCCTAGGGGAGGGGCAGGTACAAGCAGGGGCCTAGGGGAGGGGCAGGTACAAGCAGGGTCCTAGGGGGGGAGGGGCAGGTACAAGCAGGGGCCTAGGGGAGGAGGGGCAGGTACAAGCAGGGGCCTAGGGGAGGAGGGGCAGGTACTAGCAGGGTCCTAGGGGAGGAGGGGCAGGTACAAGCAGGGGCCTAGGGGAGGGGGGGCAGGTACAAGCAGGGGCCTAGGGGAGGAGGGGCAGGTACAAGCAGGGTCCTAGGGGAGGGGGGCAGGTACAAGCAGGGGCCTAGGGGAGGGGCAGGTACAAGCAGGGGCCTAGGGGAGGAGGGGCAGGTACAAGCAGAGGCAGCGTGCGTAGCATCGCACGAAGAAAGACACTAAAACGACGTCCACTGACGGATGTGCAGGAACGCAGGAACAGGTGATCTTACATACATGCTGGCATGAAAGCAGGTAAATTGAGAGAGGCCCAGGGGTCAGAGGTGACATAGGGCACAGGGTCAGAGGGGCACAGGACACCAGTGAGAGACACATGGAGGCACAGGGTCATATATACATGGGGACAGCTAGATACAAGGACATAGATAGACAGGGGCATCATGACATAGGCACAGGTGTTACCACCCACCCCAAGGACTCTCCGCTCTTGCCCCAGCCCCCCCCCCCCGAGCCCCCCTCTCTCTCCCCCCCTCCGTCTACCTTCTGTTCCTACCCTGCCCCTGCCCGGTCTCCAGCCTTGCCCCTCCCCGGATCTCTCGGTGCCCAGTGCCAGCCTGCGCCGCCTTCCTTCACTGCCAGCCCCCCCGCAGCACCGCCAGGCAGCCCTCGGTGCGAGCAACGGGGGGCCGCAGCCCAGACATGAATACAAGCCCCCACCCAACACCTCTCCTCCAATGCGAGACGCGAGAGTGGGGGGCGGGTGTGGGGGTGAGGGAAGCATGTAGGGGGAGGAGGAGGCGACTCTAAAGACATGCTGCAGAAACTAATCTGTGTTTACAAGTAAAAGCTGCAACAAGGCACTGCCAGCACTCTTGCCCCCGCACGAGATTTAATGAAACAAGAAGAGAGAAGCTCTGTAAGTACAAAAAGACTGAAGTACTAGCAAGAAAACGCAACCACACAAAAAAGCAGGCAAGAAAACAAATTAGTAAACGTATTCTGCAAAATAAGTACCATAGCAGCGTGTTCTCCTGTCCAGGGCTGAGTCTGGGGTCCTCGCGGCAGCGTAGAGCCCGGGTGGGCTCTGTTTTGGGGGGGCGGTGCTCTCGGCGCTGCCGCTGATCCCCGGGCTGGAGTTGTGCAGAACAGGGGGAAAGGCAATGGCATGCTCAGAGAGCTGTTTCTCCTCCTCCCTCTCTCACCACAGGCCTGACAGTGCAGGAGGAGGAGGGCGGGCTTTAAAGAAACAGAGTGTGCTCTGCTCTCTCCTCACACTGGCTTAACACTTTGCAGGAACGTGCCACGCACGGCACAGTCAGAAACACCTTCTACAAAGTGCCGGAGAAAACACGGCGTGAACGAGGCACCTCCAGAAACCGCTAAAACACTTTACCCATTCCAAACACACCTCATGCACAGAAAAACACTACTGTGTACTGCAGAAAGTATTCATACATTGCAGAAGGCTTAATAAACAAAAAGAAAACGTTTTTAAGCCCACTTGATTGCAATGAAAAAAATACTGCAATGCACAAATACTTAATGAAGAACAAAATCACCTTTTATGCATTTCAAAACTTCACTTATTGGGAAAAAATATATTAAAAAACTGTTAAAACACTTCAAGCATTGCAAAACAACGTCAAACAAAGCAAACAAGCAAACAATACAAAACACATCAATTTTTTCTTGAATCCACCTTATGTAATGAAAATACAGTTTCATACTCTGCAAAAACATACTTCTTACATTGCAAAATCGCCCTCCATGCAAGTCAAGCATGTGGGTGTAAATAAAACATCTTCACTATTTTCGAAAATTCTTTAAGCATTGCAAAACACCTTCAGGCATAGCAAAAATAGTTTCAGGTTTGTTGTAAAGTGTTAATATGCTGCAAAACAGATTACTAAATAAATATTTTACACTCACGTCTTATAATGAAAAACATGTTCATACATTACATTGCATAACTTCAAAGTAAACTTTTATACAAAGCAAAACACGTTCAGTTATTGGAAATAAGAAACACTTACAAACAAATAAAACTCTCTAAGGATTGCAAAACACCTCTGCACATAGCGAAAATACTTAAGTGTGCTACAAAAACACTGATGCACTTCAACATGCTTAATATAAAACAATTTAGAACCTACCTCACACAATGACAAATATTACTATACAATTAAAAATTCTTTAATACAATGCAAAACATTCACCATGCATTGCAGAATCACCTTAATACATGGAAAAACACATTCACATTAAGCAAATAAAGAGCTTCACAAATTGCTAAAACTCGTTAAGAGTTTCAAAATACTTTCAGGCACAGAAAAACGTACTTCTTTGAGCTGCAATAATGATATTCTGCAACATGCTTAATATATACATTTTTAAAACCACCTGATAGAACAAAAAAGTATTTTCACATAATGAAAAAAATCTTTCATACAATACAAACACATCCTTCATAATTTCCAAAACGACACAAATTGTGATACAGGTTTGTAGACTGCAAATAAAACACCTTCACAAACTGCTAAAACTCTTTAAGCATTTGAAAACATCTCTGTGCATAAGATAACCCGCCAGAGTACTGCAAAATATCTATACACTGCAAAGCACATAATAAAAAAAGTCTTGCAAACCAACTGCATGATAAGAAAAACAGTTAATACAATGAAAAAATACTTTCATACAATGCAGTCTTTACCTTAATATTCAAAGAAAACACCTAAACAAACTTCAACTAGTACAAAATGCACCAGCTAGACTGCTGACTGGGACACCAAAATTTGTTTCTGTTAAAAAAAAAAAAAAAAGGCTACATTGGCTCCCAGTGAAACAACGGGTTCATTTTAAATCCCTGTGTACGGTTTTTAAAGCCCTTCACGGAACAGGCCCAGACTACTTGAAACGGCGTTTACCAATGGTACATCCCCAGAAGAGCTCTTCGTTCCGCTGAAGCAAAAGGGGTGGTTATACCTCTAGCTAAAAAAGCTAGCTGGGGAGGCAGAAGCTTTGTGACATGCGCCGCTCGGGCATGGAACGAGCTTCCTTTTCACCTCAGGAACACCACGGAGCTGTTGACATTTAGGAAGGGGCTAAAAACCTGGCTGTTTGCCACATATGACCAATACGTACTCTGTAATTTAGATAGACAGTAGCCAGCGCCAGGACACCCTCGGGTAACCGTGCAAGAAATGCAATTAACATAACATAACATAACAATGCAAAAACATACTACATACATTACAAAATTATCTTATATGCATAGCACAGGCGTTCATACCTATAAAAACTGCAAAATCTCTTTACTCACTGTAAAATACCTCCATGCATTGTAAAAACACTTTAGTGTGCTATAAAAATATTCATACACTGCGAAACACTGAATTAAAAAAGTTTAATCCACTCCTACAGTGAAAATGCACTTTCAGACTAACCAAAATATACTTAATAATTTTCAAAAACTCCTTTCATACATGGCAAAATTCTTGCGTGTATTGTAGTTAAAATGTCCCCACACTGCAAAAATCCTTTTACAAATTGCAAAAAAATGTCTGTTCCACAAAAACAGTCATACACCTAAAAGAACACTTCATACAGTGCAAAAAGACATACAACAATGCAAAGAATGATCTTGAATATTGCACAAATCACCTAACATACTTAAGTTGTCAATAAAATTATTATAAAAAAAAAAAAATCACCTAACATACACAGCAAAAGTAACCGTAAACACTGTAAAAAAACCACTTTTGGATCTTGCTAAAATTATATGCTTTTATGAACTTAAACACATTTTATATAAAAAAATCCCTTAAGTCATTGTAAAACATTCATATACAGAACAAAAATACCCTGCAAACATCATATTAAAACACAGATTTCATACATACATTTTTGACACTCTGCAAATTACGCTTTTCGAAACTACAAAGAAAGATATACATTACAGCATCACATTAATACTTCACACACTGCAAAAACACGAACACACTTTCATACTTTGCTGAGAGCCACTTTCAGGCATTTTTTTTAAACACTAACATACTTTATAAAAGCACATTCACTTTTGCAAAAAACTCACTTTCATTCTTTATAGAAAGTTACTTTCCATTCATTCGTTACTGGGCAACACTAAGATAAATTGCAAAAACGCTTTAACATTTGCAAAAAAAAAGTACTTTCATATATTGCAAAACACAGACTTTCATAAATTACAGAAAGCCAGTTTCAGGGATTGTTGGAAAAAAATATAAATTGCAAAATGCTGCTCCATTTGCAAAAGTAGTATCATACATTTCAGAAAGCACACTTTCATAGTTTGTAGAAAACAGCTTTCATACCTAGCTTTAAAAACACTTAAATTATAGCAATAAATTCAAATTAAAAAAAATCCCAGTACACATTGTGTAAAGCACACTTTCATACTTTGTAGAAAACAACTTTTATGTACAGCAGAAAAAACACTTACATTGCAAAAACAATTTTCATTTCCAGAAAGCACTTTCATATATTGCAGTAAATTCACTTTTATACATTGTACAAATCACTTTCATATATTTCTCAGAAAAACCCTTTCACACATTTGAGCAAAATAGCTGACATAGATTGCGGCAAATACATATTCAAACACATTGCATAGCTACATTTATAGTTTCAAAAATACAGGAAATAAACATTCAAACACATTGCAAAGCTACATTTATAGTTTCAAGAAGACTTTCTTACATTTAAAAAGCCCTTTATCTACCTTAACATTAGTTATTATAAGTCAGAAACAAACCAATAAGTTACAAAAATCCTCTCATGTACTGTTAAAAAGAGTGTGCACACAACACAAACTAGTCTGTGTATTATCCCCTAATCCTTCAATTACACCTAGCCTCTTCTGCCTGTAGTTGCTGCAATTGCATCTCTTGCCTTCTATTTAGGGGCCGATTCCGATCTCGGTCGGAGGCGCACCTAACATCATTCGGTCTGGAAAAAAGCCATGCGAATGCCTGTTTCCCGACCGATCCGCACATTATTCCGAACGAGCAAGTACGATGCGCACAACAACATAGATTCTGACCCAGTCGTACTCACCCAATCCAGGTCCTGTTCCCCGACCGAGCCGGATCCGTAAACGCAGAATCGAGTCGCACGGAAGCCAAAATGCAGCCCCGTCCGGCCGGACAAGTACGATGCGCTTCCCGTACGCGCCGAACCCGTCGCTACGCACGGCACGTCAAAGCATCCGGGAGAGGCGCACATAAGCTCCGATTCGCGCCACAACACGATCCACGGCTACGAGACGAACATGCCAGCGACGAGGACGAGGCGAAGCAACGAGAAAGACGAACGAGACGAACCAACCATGAATCCCATCGTGCCGATCCTACTAATATTCTACATCTACTACCGGAACAGGTACGGACGCGTACGGCGCAGAAGGTAAGACAGACACCAACCACAAAAACAAACTACACGTACCCGACATATCACACACACACAGAGGGATGCAGAAATTACTTACACCAGCAACAGCAGCACCATAGGGGCGGGATGGCCATCACCAATGCCACAAATACACATAGGGGCCCAGATGCCTACCACTACTACCACCTCTACCCAGGGGGTGCCAGATGCCTACCACTACTACCACCTCTACCCATGGGGGGCTGGATGCCTGTCACTACTACCACCCTTACCCAGGGGGTGCCAGATGCCTACCACTACTACCACCCTTACCCAGGGGTGCCAGATGCCTACCACTACTACCACCTCTACCCAGGGGTGCCAGATGCCTACCACTACTACCACCTCTACCCAGGGGGTGTCAGATGCCTACCACTACTACCACCTCTACCCAGGGGGTGCCAGATGCCTACCACTACTACCACCTCTACCCTGGGGGTGCCAGATGCCTACCACTACTACCACCCCTACCCAGGGGGTGCCAGATGCCTACCACTACTACCACCTCTACCCAGGGGGTGCCAGATGCCTACCACTACTACCACCTCTACCCATGGGGGGCTGGATGCCTGTCACTACTACCACCCCTACCCAGGGGGTGCCAGATGCCTACCACTACTACCACCTCTACCCAGGGGTGTCAGATGCCTACCACTACTACCACCTCTACCCAGGGGTGCCAGATGCCTACCACTACTACCACCTCTACCCAGGGGGTGCCAGATGCCTACCACTACTACCACCCCTACCCAGGGGGTGCCAGATGCCTACCACTAGTACCACCCTTACCCAGGGGGTGCCAGATGCCTACCACTACTACCACCTCTACCCATGGGGGCTGGATGCCTGTCACTACTACCACCCTTACCCAGGGGGTGCCAGATGCCTACCACTACTACCACCTCTACCCAGGGGGTGCCAGATGCCTACCACTACTACCACCTCTACCCATGGGGGGCTGGATGCCTGTCACTACTACCACCCTTACCCAGGGGGTGCCAGATGCCTACCACTACTACCACCTCTACCCATGGGGGCTGGATGCCTGTCACTACTACCACCCTTACCCAGGGGTGTCAGATGCCTACCACTACTACCACCTCTACCCAGGGGGTGCCAGATGCCTACCACTACTACCACCTCTACCCAGGGGGTGCCAGATGCCTACCACTACTACCACCTCTACCCATGGGGGGCTGGATGCCTGTCACTACTTCCACCTCTACCCAGGGGTGCCAGATGCCTACCACTACTACCACCTCTACCCAGGGGTGTCAGATGCCTACCACTACTACCACCTCTACCCAGGAGTGCCAGATGCCCACCACTACTACCACCTCTACCCAGGGGTGCCAGATGCCTACCACTACTACCACCTCTACCCATGGGGGGCTGGATGCCTGTCACTACTACCACCCTTACCCAGGGGGTAACAGATGCCTACCACTACTACCACCTCTACCCAGGGGGTGTCAGATGCCTACCACTACTACCACCTCTACCCAGGGGGTGCCAGATGCCTACCACTACTACCACCTCTACCCAGGGGTGCCAGATGCCTACCACTACTACCACCCTTACCCAGGGGGTGCCAGATGCCTACCACTACTACCACCTCTACCCAGGGGTGCCAGATGCCTACCACTACTACCACCCCTACCCAGGGGGTACCAGATGCCTACCACTACTACCAGCCTTACCCAGGGGTGCCAGATGCCTACCACTACTACCACCTCTACCCAGGGGGTGCCAGATGCCTACCACTACTACCACCCTTACCCAGGGGTGCCAGATGCCTACCACTACTACCACCCTTACCCAGGGGTGCCAGATGCCTACCACTACTACCACCTCTACCCAGGGGTGCCAGATGCCTACCACTACTACCACTCCTACCCAGGGGGTGCCAGATGCCTACCACTACTACCACCTCTACCCATGGGGGCTGGATGCCTGTCACTACTACCACCCTTACCCAGGGGGTGCCAGATGCCTACCACTACTACCACCTCTACCCAGGGGTGTCAGATGCCTACCACTACTACCACCTCTACCCAGGGGGTGCCAGATGCCTACCACTACTACCACCTCTACCCAGGGGGTGCCAGATGCCTACCACTACTACCACCCTTACCCAGGGGGTGCCAGATGCCTACCACTACTACCACCTCTACCCAGGGGGTGCCAGATGCCTACCACTACTACCACCTCTACCCATGGGGGGCTGGATGCCTGTCACTACTACCACCCTTACCCAGGGGGTGCCAGATGCCTACCACTACTACCACCTCTACCCAGGGGTGTCAGATGCCTACCACTACTACCACCTCTACCCAGGGGGTGCCAGATGCCTACCACTACTACCACCTCTACCCAGGGGGTGCCAGATGCCTACCACTACTACCACCTCTACCCATGGGGGCTGGATGCCTGTCACTACTACCACCCTTACCCAGGGGGTACCAGATGCCTACCACTACTACCACCTCTACCCAGGGGTGTCAGATGCCTACCACTACTACCACCTCTACCCAGGGGGTGCCAGATGCCTACCACTACTACCACCTCTACCCAGGGGTGCCAGATGCCTACCACT
Organism: Calotriton arnoldi; assembly: GCA_963921515.1. Taxonomy (NCBI): domain Eukaryota; kingdom Metazoa; phylum Chordata; class Amphibia; order Caudata; family Salamandridae; genus Calotriton; species Calotriton arnoldi. Next base: position 1,819,908 of record CAWUFW010002046.1, read on the forward strand.
ACTACCACCTCTACCCAGGGGGTGCCAGATGCCTACCACTACTACCACCCCTACCCAGGGGTGCCAGATGCCTACCACTACTACCACCCTTACCCAGGGGTGCCAGATGCCTACCACTACTACCACCCTTACCCAGGGGTGCCAGATGCCTACCACTACTACCACCTCTACCCAGGAGGTACCAGATGCCTACCACTACTACCACCCCTACCCAGGGGTGCCAGATGCCTACCACTACTACCACCTCTACCCATGGGGGCTGGATGCCTGTTACTACTACCACCCTTACCCAGGGGTGCCAGATGCCTACCACTACTACCACCCTTACCCAGGGGGTGCCAGATGCCTACCACTACTACCACCTCTACCCAGGGGGTGCCAGATGCCTACCACTACTACCACCCCTACCCAGGGGGTGCCAGATGCCTACCACTACTACCACCTCTACCCAGGGGGTGCCAGATGCCTACCACTACTACCACCTCTACCCAGGGGGTGCCAGATGCCTACCACTACTACCACCTCTACCCATGGGGGGCTGGATGCATGTCACTACTACCACCCTTACCCAGGGGGTGCCAGATGCCTACCACTACTACCACCTCTACCCAGGGGTGTCAGATGCCTACCACTACTACCACCTCTACCCAGGGGGTGCCAGATGCCTACCACTACTACCACCTCTACCCAGGGGGTGCCAGATGCCTACCACTACTACCACCTCTACCCATGGGGGCTGGATGCCTGTCACTACTACCACCTCTACCCAGGGGTGCCAGATGCCTACCACTACTACCACCTCTACCCAGGGGTGTCAGATGCCTACCACTACTACCACCTCTACCCAGGGGGTGCCAGATGCCTACCACTACTCCCACCTCTACCCAGGGGTGTCAGATGCCTACCACTACTACCACCTCTACCCAGGGGTGCCAGATGCCTACCACTACTACCACCTCTACCCAGGGGGTGCCAGATGCCTACCACTACTACCACCTCTACCCATGGGGGCTGGATGCCTGTCACTACTACCACCCTTACCCAGGGGGTACCAGATGCCTACCACTACTACCACCTCTACCCAGGGGGTGTCAGATGCCTACCACTACTACTACCTCTACCCAGGGGGTGCCAGATGCCTACCACTACTACCACCTCTACCCAGGGGTGCCAGATGCCTACCACTACTACCACCCTTACCCAGGGGGTGCCAGATGCCTACCACTACTACCACCTCTACCCAGGGGTGCCAGATGCCTACCACTACTACCACCCCTACCCAGGGGGTGCCAGATGCCTACCACTACTACCACCCTTACCCAGGGGTGCCAGATGCCTACCACTACTACCACCTCTACCCAGGGGTGCCAGATGCCTACCACTACTACCACCTCTACCCATGGGGGCTGGATGCCTGTCAATACTACCACCCCTACCCATGGGGGGCTGGATGCCTACCACCAACAACACCCCCACTCACAGGATGGCTAATACATGACACAACAAGCACACACCAACATAAAGAATGCAACATAAAGACATCCCCCCCCAACACCATGACAAGCGTGTGTAGACTGTGTCAAATGCCTACAACACTGAACATGACTTTGAACATACAATGTGACCCCCTATCACATGTGCCACACATAAATGTGTATGGCCCCCACAATGCAAGCAGGCCATAACCATTGTGGCAATGGGGTCCAAACCCCCATCATCACAGTGCCCAAAATGTAATTGTGGGGTCCATAGCTGAAGCACATTTTGAACATTGTGGCAATGGGGTCCAAACCCCCATCATCACAGTGACCAAAATGTAAGTGTGGGGTCCATAGCTGAAGCACATTTTGAACATTGTGGCAATGGGGTCCAAACCCCCATCATCACAGTGACCAAAATGTAAGTGTGGGGTCCATAGCTGAAGCACATTTTGAACAATGTGGCAATGGGGTCCAAACCCCCATCATCACAGTGACCAAAATGTAAGTGTTGACAAAGAAAAAGCTGCAACTGCCAAACTGCAAGGATGATTCCTGGTCACAGAACAACAAACACATCAGTGGCAAAGTAGTGCTTGGGTCCCATAGCAACATAGATTGGGGGAGACAAACAGTGCAGTGCAAATAAGACATACCTTTGGCCATGTGCAGACAAACATCACCCATGGGGGCTGACACTGTCAACATTCATCAATGACACAATGACAGAAGTGACCATCAGAATACAGACCCACATATTTGCACCAATGGGCACACAAATGCAGATACCCTGTGGAGACTGTAGATGTGAGGTGAACAGATACCATACCATGGCAGCAATGGGACACATAAACAATGATCATTGTGCTGACTGATGACCTAGGAGTCCCAGGGACAGCAGGGGAAACACACCAAACAACATACAGCCAATGGCACACTAAAGATATGCCAATGCAGTGGTGCAGATGCACAAACACAAACAGGCAGACCCACACTGCACATCAAACACTACAGGTGAGGGGGGGGTACCAGTGTCCCCAGGCAACCACACAACACATGAGGAGGCCTGAATATCAATTACACAGATGTGCATACAGTGCCACACAAAGGTAACTCATGGATCCAAATCCCCTATGTGGGCAATCAGGCATTGTCAGATGAGAGGGAGCACAAATCACACATGTCACACAAGCATGTAGGAACAGCAACTGACACAGCAAGACACAGAGACACCACAGCACTACCCCCAGGGCCCCCACAATGTGGTGACCCTGGGCTGCATTACAATCCCACTGTGATGACAAAGCTAGATGTCGTTCACACTGTGAACCACAGTCATGTGTCCTGAGCAACAAACTACCATCACACCTACACAAGCACAAATCAATCAGCACGGCCAGTAAGCCAAGGCCAACATGGAGGCAGGGGTCTAGCCGGGCAACAACTCTCATCTGCACACACTCAACACCACACACCTCGACCTCCAACAATGTGCAGCAGTGAAGCTCACATGCACTGGTGACATTGCACATGCACCCATGACAATCGCAGGGGGGTGGTGGGAACCAAGGTGCAGAAACACATCACACATGGCCACTCAACAAGACTCCTGAATGTCTGACACACTGCACACTACGCTGTACATGGACATGACGGCAATACCACACCAACCAATGGGATCCCAGCCACAGTCCCACACCAATGAAGAAGCCAAGGTCACCCACAAAGAACACACATAGACAACTACCAACATTGCAGCCCTGACCCTGAGGAGTGCCAGCAGTCACACACACAACGTGTCACAACCAATGAAAGCTAACACAAACCGGAAATCACATGACAGGTGTAAACAACAAGTGCCAAGGGGAATCCTGACTGTGACCCATCAGCGTCTGCCCACAAACTCAGCCCTGACAGCAAACACACCTATGGGTGACACCCTGATGACCAGTAATGTGCCATGCACCCACATCACAGAGAACCCAGGGAGAAGACTTTGGGGGAACATAGGTCAACTCAGCAAGCATCACAAACAGGAACATCACTAGGGATCCCAGCATGCACAGCAAAATGGAAGTGAACACACAGACATGCTCATACAACACACACCTTGGGCGCAGGCGATGTCACAGGAGTACACACTGCCATGAGGGGACTCCACTCCTGTGTGAGGAAAGCTGTGCCATATGTCGCCTCAGTAGGGCTCCATCATGTCAGCAGAACACTTGGTCACACAGTCAACAATTAGCACCAAATGAAGGCTCCCGTCACATCAGCCTGGTCATGGGAGTGTCAACGAAATCATCAGCACAGATCCAACACACATGTATAGCAAGTTGCACTGACAACACAGATGAGTCCTTCCCCATTGATGGCCAAACCTGCATGTCCAGTGGAGATGGCCACACGGTCAGGGAAGTAGACTAATTGAACAATGGCAAGCACAACAGATGTGCAGGGGTGGAAGCCACAGATGTGACATTGCTAATGTAAGTAGGAAATCCCATTGCCAAATATTGAAAACATGACACCCTCAGATGCTGCTAAGGATGACATGGATACACCACAGGATAGGACACAGTCCCCCTGGACCACATGGGTTCCTGCACAGTAACACTTCATTTTCATGAGACCAAATATCACCATCACTGCAGCAAGGGCATGGTTAGCATCATCAACATCATGTACATCAGAAGCAAAAGCACTAGAGAACAGAAAGTTGCTTTATTCAGCATATGTGGGTTCAAAACTTGAAGTCATGTAAAAAATAAACAAAGGCCAATGGCCAGTCCATCATGAAAGTCAAAACAGGGTGACAGTGGCAGATGTCACCCTACGCATGCCTGCACTGATAAAAACCAGGGACAATCCCCTCGGAGGGGCATACGGGTGGGCAGGCCAGGCACCGCAGGGACAGGATCAGGGCTCACCAGAAGGAGGCAGGGAAGGGGTGGTGGGTGCTGGAGAGCCACTGACAACTGCAGTGGAGGTGTCTGACATGGTGTGTGCCGGCACAACTGGGGGGCATGACTCAGATGGTGTGGGTGCCGGCACGACTGCAGTGGACCGTGCAGATGGAGTGGACAGGTTCGCCACTGCAGTGCCCAAGTCAGACAGGGTGGTAGTGGACTCCACTGCAGTGCCTACCTCCAGGGGAGGAGAATGGGGATCAGGTAAGGTGGGCAGGACAGAGGGGAGGACACCCTCACCACACCAGTGGCACAGACAAGCGCAGCGGGGGTGTGGGGCCGGAAGAGCAAGTGGCAGGGGGAGAAGGCCTGATCCTTTTGGGGATGGTGTATCTGTGGGTGGGAGAACCTGGGGCAGGGTGTGGTGGGGGCACCTGTGGAGTGGGGGCCTGAGGGATGGAGGAAGGAGACTTGGTGCCTGAGCTGCAGGGCGGCGGCGGGGTCTTGCTCTTCCGGGTCCGGGGGGACTTGCGGGTGGGGGCGTCAGTCGGTCTGCGCCTGGGGGAGGGTGTCCGGGGGCGAGGGGCACTCCGCTCCGTGTGGGTGGGCTTCCTCTTCCCCCTGAATGCTGTATCAGCTGGATCGGAGGGGAAGAGGCCGAGGTCACTGAGGAAGAGCCGCTGTGTCTTTGGGGTTGCAGGTGAGGCAAGGGAGGGGGCTTTGGAGGGAGAGGCAACTGAGGACTGCGCAGTGCTCGTGGATGCGTGTGTGTGTGCCTGGGCCCCATCCCCTGTGAGTGTGGTTTCAGTCCCCTGACTGTGCGTGCGTGTGCGTCTTGTTTGTGGCGTGTGTGTCTGTGTGCTGCTCGTGTCTGTGCTGGTGTGTGCCTGTGCCGGTGTGTGTGTGCTTGGGACAGGTAAGGTGCTGGGGAGTGTGGATGGGGCAGAGGCAGGAGGGGTGAGGGACTGTCGGAGGAGGGACACTGCTGCCGTCAGGGAGGAGTCCATGGACCTATTGCCCCTCTGTAGGGCAGACATGCCCGATGAGATGCCCTCCATGAACGACACCAGCTGAGTCAACAGAGTGGTGTGTGCATGGAGGACACTCAGCATCGCTGTCTGCCCTACATGGAGCTGGCGAAGGAGGTACACAGACTCCTCACTCAGGGCAGCAGGGGACACAGGGGCAGGGGGTGCGGTGCCTGGCCCGAAGGAGACACGCTCCCGAACATGGGAGCCTCCACGGACCTCGGGAATGGGAGCCGATGGGAGGGCGGTGGTGGTGCTGGTGGTGGCGGGGACAGCAACACTAGCTGGGGTGTGGTGGCTGCTGACACCCGCCTCCATAAGGGAGTCATCCTCCGAGCTGCTGTGGTCCTCAGCTGAGGTGGATGGTGCTGAGGACTCCTCGGTGTGGCTCCCCTCGCCCTCCGTGCCACTGGGTCCCTCCGACCACTCCTCGGCTGCTGACCCAGTCTGGCTCTGCGGCTCCTCCTGGTCCGTGGAGCTGTCCCCTCCTGTGGCCGTGGATGTATCTGCAATCAATAGGGAAACAGACAGACATCAGTCACCTGCACCGAACGCACACACCACAGTAAGTACAGCACATTACAGAGCAAGCCCTGGCATCCTTAGTTGAACATTGCTAAAAGTGCCCAAACAGAACAGGAGAAGCCAATTGTCAGTCTGATGGTCAACCATGGCACTCACATCCCACCTGGCCTTGCACCCATCTGTCTGGTGTCTGTTGGATGGCAATACCCCAGTGTGGACACATGCACCACCTACACAGTAGTTGGACAGTGCAGAGAACCCGGTTAAGCATGTGAACATGCACACATCACAACTCTTGCCACTGAGTCAGTACAGGTGTCCGGATGAAAGGGATGCCCAGAGTCAAATAGGAAATGCATGTGATGCATACCAGCGACAGACACCATGATGCACCCATGTCCTGATAGCCATTGCCACAATGGTGTGCATGTAGCACATGTCACTCCCCTGCAGGATCACTAATAGGAAGTCACATGCCATGGCACAGGCATGCCTGCTAAGTCATACATCACTGTCTCCAGTCACATGGGCAGGGCAGCCAGACAACAACACTCTGCACTGTGTCACAATAGTAGGTCATGGGGAATGCAAGTCCTGGAGCTGAACAAGTGCACATGTACATCCCCCACACACCACATCATCTGAACCCTTATCTGTCCAGGTCATACCGATTGGACATATGGGAGACCTGTAACACAACCCTCTGAACCTGAGCACCTCACAATCTGCTGTGAATGGGAAACAGCTGCCTGAACTTCACATTCGCATACCCCAGTCTGCACGGTCAGGTGATCAAACACCTATGTGTCACACAAGTATCGTCTCCTATGGTCACATCTCCGGTGGCATGCTGAGCCCCAACCGAGAAACACCCCAGCAGTCCTGACAACGAAGCCACAGCACACTGACACAGAGGCAGACACCTGAGGGGACAAATCACTGAGCACAACGTGTCAGCTGATACACGGGAGTGGGAGTACAGAGTGTATTGTATGGCCTGGAGTAGGCATGACTGTCCTGCCCCACATGAATGAGGGATGAGCCCTGGACAGTAGGCAGCTGGCTAAGTATGTGTGACACACGTAATATACACACTCCTGGGGCCCAAACATTGTTCCCACCCGCAGCATGGGTGTGTGCCAGATACCCCAGGCACATGTGGTGGATCAGCTCAGCAATTGGACCACATATCAAAGTAACACGCAGATTACATGTCAGAACACAGGCATTGTGTAAGCAATGGACCCACCCATGATGCCCACCACAGAGTTAGGGAAACAGATGCTGTCCCCCACCTTGAGTCAAGCAAACTGCAAGGACACAGTACCCAAGTGACACAATTCCCTGACTGTAAGGGCCACACCTGGGTATCAGATGAGGAGTGGGCAGTGCACAATAGAGGGACATGGGTCCTGGACCACATGACTGATGTACTGTGGAAGTTTAACCAGGCCAGAGGAGGGCACATAGCATGGCAGACATAGTTCACAATGCAGTCATGGACTCACCCCCTCCTTGCTGCTCTCTGGCCTTCAGCTGCCCATCCAGATCAGGGAAGACCACCGCCAGGATCCTGAGCATGTGGGGGGTCAGGGTCCGGTGTCCGCCCCTCCTGCGAGGAGGCGACAGCTTCAGCTGGACCCGTGCGATCCTCCGGGTCCAGCCCCTAAGGTCCTGCCACCTCTTCTGGCAGTTGCGGATCCGGCGCTTGTAGACCCCCACGGATCTCACTGCCCGGACGATGGTCAGCCATATCTGCTGCTTCTGGTGGGCATCAACCTGTGAGGATGACAAAGTGAGAATGCCATTACTACACATGCAACATATCCGTGCATTACACAGTTGGATATACATGTCTCAATCACAGGGGCACATGATGTACACAGGCAGTGCAACGATGGCCATGGACAGTATGCCAGCAGTTACTACATGGTATCATTGCCTGGGAAGTAAAACCTTGTTTAAATGCACTGTCACTGCACTATACCTGTCCAGTGCATGTAACTACACACTATGGGGGGTGACAACTACTCAGTGAGCCTGCTAGCCAGTGGCGTGCAGACTGTTAGCCTTGCTAGTCAGACAACATGCACATTTAGAAAGGCAGTGGACAGAACACTCACCTGCTCCCCTGCTTTCCCATACAGCTTGCTGTACTGTGGAAGGAGGCTGTCCAGCAGGGCCTGGTTCTCCTCAGTGCTGAAGGCTGGGGCTCTCTCCACAGTACGTGCCATTGCAGGGTCCAGAGGGTGCAGATACAGCAGCAGTGGTGGTGGCAGATGTCGTCCTGGAGCATGTAGTGCAGGCAAGTGAGCTCTCAGGGGAACAGCCAGCATTATATGTGTGCTGCAGAGGCAGATACTGTCCCATGTGTCCAAAGTGATAGGTCCAAGTCGTTTGCATCTTCTGAATCTGGCCAATCCATGGAATTGCACCACTTACACACGCCCACAGCATCCTTCAAAAGTTCAACTTCATGACACCCATGAATTTGCAACATTGTTGTGGGTGACCAACTGAATTTACAGCATCAGACTCGTTCAAAATTTGAAAACGCGTCCGTTGCCAGGCCAGGCCATAGCCAATGGGTGCGCACCGATCGGTCCATTGCTGTTCAACGCGTACCCAGGATACAACGCGTACCCGCACACATTGAATGCAATGGGCCGGCCGGGCACACCGATCGGTCCATTGCTGTTCAACGCGTACCCAGGATACAACGCGTACCCGCACACATTGAATGCAATGGGCCGGCCGGGCACACCGATCGGTCCATTGCTGTTCAACGCGTACCCAGGATACAACGCGTACCCGCACACATTGAATGCAATGGGCCGGCCGGGCACACCGATCGGTCCATTGCTGTTCAACGCGTACCCAGGATACAACGCGTACCCGCACACATTGAATGCAATGGGCCGGCCGGGCACACCGATCGGTCCATTGCTGTTCAACGCGTACCCAGGATACAACGCGTACCCGCACACATTGAATGCAATGGGCCGGCCGGGCACACCGATCGGTCCATTGCTGTTCAACGCGTACCCAGGATACAACGCGTACCCGCACACATTGAATGCAATGGGCCAGCCGGGCACACCGATCGGTCCATTGCTGTTCAACGCGTACCCAGGATACAACGCGTACCCGCACACATTGAATGCAATGGCCAATGTGTGTGCACCGATCGGTCCATTGCTGTTCAACGCGTACCCAGGATACAACGCGTACCAGCACACATTGAATGCAATGGCCAATGTGTGCGCACCGATCGGTCCATTGCTGTCCAACGCGTATTGCGAATACAACGCGTACCAGCACACATTGAATGCAATGGCCAATGTGTGCGCACCGATCGGTCCATTGCTGTCCAACGCGTATTGCGAATACAACGCGTACCAGCACACATTGAATGCAATGGCCAATGTGTGCGCACCGATCGGTCCATTGCTGTCCAACGCGTATTGCGAATACAACGCGTACCAGCACACATTGAATGCAATGGCCAATGTGTGCGCACCGATCGGTCCATTGCTGTCCAACGCGTATTGCGAATACAACGCGTACCAGCACACATTGAATGCAATGGCCAATGTGTGCGCACCGATCGGTCCATTGCTGTCCAACGCGTCCCTGTACAAGTCACTGGCATATGTCACCATGCCTGTCACAGGTGAACATATGCCAGCCACATATACTTCCCAGGGAGTGAGGGGCACACCTACAACACCACAGCCTGTCCAAACTGTATCCTAAGGCATGTAAGGCTGCATTACCTATTCCGTGTATGGGGGTGAACATGTTGTTCTGTGGGTGTCACTTGGGGGCAGCCACCCCCAGGCTGTGCACGTGTTCATGGGGACAGAATCCTTGGTGTTTCGTGTACATGACCACTGTGATGTGCAACTGTTCATATCTGAGCATGTGGCATGGTCACATTTCACGGTGGTGTATGTGTATGTCATGTCACATACCCCCTGAGTCCCATGTGGGACGGTATGTTTAACCCAGGGTGACCCATTGGCACAATAGTGATGGTCCTCCACAGTCTGTGTGCATGTTGTGTTTACAATGTCTCTGATTTCATGTGCACAATGGGAGACAGTCTCCACATCCACGTTGTTTGTGCATGGACTTTGATGTTGTGCGTGTGTGTGTCACAGACGTCCATGTCTGTCCTGCCGAGGCAACAGGGACCACTACCTGTGGGGGTCATGGTTGTTTTGCTGTGGTGTATACATGATACACCATGTCATGCCAGTGTCCATGTGGCAATACAGGGTCCCTGGGAATCTACCTGTCATTGAGCTGTGATGCCTGGGGCACATCTGTCCTCACATGTCACTGTGGGGTGTGTTTGTAACGTGGCAGCAGGAGATGGGAACTGTGACACGGCCTCATGATATCCAATGGCACAACCTGGGACTTATTGATGCCACTTGTTGAACTGTGATGTTAGATGTTGGCCATGTATGTGCCATACATGTCCTTACGGAACTGCACACATCATGTACTTGTGCCTCATAATGATGTATCATGTGATATTGAGTGTGTTCAATGCCACATATGTGGGGTGACTGACAATCTTTCTTTCTTCACCTATGCACTGCAGGGCACCAGCTGTCCATAGACCATTCCCTGACCTGGCAACGATGGTGGAACGTGACAGCATCCGACGGTACCGCTTCACCAGGCAGCTGATTGAGGATTTGGCAGTGCGCTTGGCACCACATTTGCAACCTGGCCGGCCGTACCCTACAGCGCTGACCCCCAAGGTGAAGGTGATGGCAGCCCTACACTTCTTTGCCACCGGTACCTTTCAACACACTGTGGCGACTGCTGGTGGGATGTCACAGACCATGTTCAGCCGTGTGCTCCGCGATGTTTTGGAGGCTATGTTGATATACCTGAACCAGTACATCTATTTCCCTAGACTCCAACAACTCACTGACGTGAAGAGTGACTTCTATGCCCTGGGGAGGATGCCGCATGTCATTGGCTCCATTGATGGGACACATGTGGCTTTGGTACCACCACAGGCCCAAGAGCAGGCATACAGGAACCGCAAACACTACCACTCGGTCAATGCACTGGTGGTCTGTCTTGCAGATATGAGCATCTCACACGTGTGTGCCCGTTTCCCCGGTTCTGCACACGATGCCTACGTGATGAGGAGTAGTCGCATCCCGAGGATGATGTCACAGATGCGGAACCAGCGTGCCTGGCTTGTTGGTGTGTACTGACTTTGTACCATTGTGTGTGTTCTGCAATGTAGTGTTCCACCCTCTTTTCCAACTCAGCTAATGTGCAATTGTCTGTATGTAGGTGACTCCGGATACCCCAACATGCCGTGGTTGCTGACGCCCCTCAGGAACCCTGTGACACCAGCCCAGATGCGCTACAATGAGGCACATGGTCGGACGAGGAGAGTGATTGAGCGGACATTTGGTCTCCTGAAGAGCCGCTTCCGCTGCCTGGACAAGACAGGAGGGGCCCTCCCATATGCCCCAGCAAAGGTGTGCAAGATTGTCATCGTCTGCTGCATGCTACACAACCTGGCAGTGCGGAAGGAGTTGCCTCTCATCCTGGATGACGATGACCAACGTCCGCCACCTGTGGAGGATCCTGGCCTGGACCACGATGCCAGTGATGATGATGATGATGGTGATGGTGATGTCCGCACACAGCTCATCACCAACTTCTTCAGCTGAATGTGAGTATCCAGAGATGTCATGTCAATGATGTGAGTTTGCATGATATGTGTTGGTGGTGCTCTGGTGCTGTTTGAGTGTGTCCATGGGCTACATGACTGTATGCGTGTAGCGATGTGTCCTTACAGGTAGTCTGTACTCCCCAACAGTGTTGACATGCTAACTTGGTTCTGGGTGGGTATCTTGTGACATGTATTGGGCATGAGTATTGCAGTTCTGTCCTGTTCTTCAGTGCTTTTGACTGTGTGTCATTTCTGTCCTTCACAGGGTACTTTCAGAGTCGTTTGGTCAACTGTGATCCCCGACACCGTGATTCGACTTCCAGGGTGGTAGCTGTCGTGTCCCTACAGGTGATGTGCGCCACACCCATGGACTTCCTTCCTTCTACACTTGTTGACTGTGTGCCCGCTGCCAGGTGGGATTACCTTGCATCTGTAGTGGTTACAACATGTTGCAAATGTGTAATAAACCTGTGCTTCACTTTGTGATGTGCGTTGTCTGTGGTCACACATTTGACTGACATTTGCTTACTGCACCAGTGGGCTAGTTGACTAAGACTGTGAATAGGTGTTGTGTCTGTGCATTGCACCGTATTTCCTGGCAACATCAGTGTAGGCAATGAGTCAGATGGCCTAGGTGTGTATTTGTTGTGTAGCCCTGGTGGTGTGTCTCCCTCATATGTGTCACGTTGCCATGACTCACATGCCTGTGTTGTACTTGCTGTAGCAGTTAGCATGCACAGTGTAATTTCGCTGGTCATCATCTCCATGACAGAAACCACGTTGGAATCACGACAGAGGCAGGTATGGTGTATTAGTGTGTTTATTGTCATACATGTGTGTGAATAGTGCACAGGATGGTGAGTGCTGTACATTTTGATTGCAATCCAAAGTTCCTAGATGAATTGGAAGTCCTGGTAGCAGAAATGTCCTGTATCAAGTCCACAGTCATCTGAGACATTGGTCCAACTTGTACTCCCCATGTCATGTGGGGGAGTTGTGTTGCAGTCAACAGGGTGAACAGTTTGCGCACAAAGGTGATTATCCAGAACAGGTGTTGGCTTCCTGGGGGTTGTGCATGGCCATCAGCCTCTCAGTTGTCCTTCCTCGGACGACCCCTCTTCTTTGGGGGGGACCCTCACGTGCAGGCTGCTGCGGTGCAGGGGACTCTCCGCCAGAGTCATCCTGCCTCCCTGTGGCAGTTGCAGTTGTTTCAGCACCAGATGTTGTGGGCACACAGGGAGGTGTTGACTGGTTGCTGCTCATCTGGCGGAGGCATTGTAATATGTCCCTATGCACCGCCGTCATCTCTTGCAGTGTGTCCCACTTGGACTCCACGCGGGACATGTGTGAGTCCAAGCGGGCATGATGGGCAGCCTGCTGCTGTTTAATGTCCCTGAGGAGCCCCACTACCTGGCTGAGCTCTCCGGTGCTGGACTGGTACGCATCGGCTATGCGTGCCAGTTGTGGGTCATCATGCAGTCCAGACCCCTCTGCGAGCAGCGACCTATGTCTCCCACCCCTCCCACCACCCCTGGCGACACGTGCAGTACCTGAGGTGGCACGCACAGGTGACCCTGGGCCCCCTTGGGGGTTGTTGGTGGTGTTGGTGTCCATGGCCCCACGTTGGTCCAGGGTCCCTGTGCTGGTGGTGGTGGTGCTCCTTGGTCTGTCCATGTCGGCAGGGGTGGTATGTGTGTTGACAGTCGTTGGAGGGGTGGGTGCAGGGGGTGCAGCTGGTGGTCCTGCTGGTGCTGCATGATGACTTGCTCCGGAGGTGCCAGGTGGGTCTTCTTCATCCGAGGAGGGCAGAGGCTGTTCCACACCAGTGAGCTCCGTATCCTCTTGAGCCTGGGACGGGGACTCCTCAGCGTCTGCTGCTGTGTCCCCATCATCACCTGTTTTTGGGAGACACACACAATGTATGTTATGTTTCTGCAGGCATCAATGGTTGACACACCTGACAGTTGTGACTGTGCCTCTGGATGCGGGCCTGTACATTGCATTGTCCTAAGTTGTCACAGTCAGGGGTTGATATTGGTGTAGCACATTGTCCTGCATTATTTGGGCATTTCTATGTGAATGTTGGGGTGTGTACATGGTCTGCATTGGTTGTATTTGGTTGACATCCGGCCCTCCTTCCCACCCAGCCAGATATTCCACCATGGAACGTGCTTCCATTGCAGGGAGTGCAAGTTGTCTTTCAGGATGTCAGTCAGTGGTGTCCTGCTGTTGGTTGGTGCACAGTTGCCAGCAGGGCCTTGTGCTCCCCACAGCAGTAGCCAGTGTCAGCCATCTTGTGAGTTGTTTTCCACTCCCTGTGATGTGCGCATGGTTCAGGGTGGTGTTGATGGGACAGTTGTGGGGGTGACCAATATCTGTGACTACCACTCCCATCATGCTATTGCCTCCACCCCCCTTCCCAGCATGCCCATGCTTCCTTCCCTTTGACTCTGCTTCCCTGTGGGGTTGTGTGCCTGTGCTGACAAGATGGCTGACAGTGTTATCCTGGGGTTAGTTTTGCTACAAGTCCCATGTGTGTCCCTGTGCTTCACTCAGCATGACCCAGGGTTGTGGTTCTTTGTGGGATATTTGATTGGAGTGTGAGGCAATGCATTCTCCCAGGTGAGTTTTGTGGAGTTTGTGTTAGGGGTGTGTGTGAGAAACGCTGCTGGTAACTATGGTCAGGGCTGTGAGTCCTCCTTCCCACCCAGCCAGATATCCCACCATGGAACGTGCTTCCATTGCAGGGAGTGCAAGTTGTCTTTCAGGATGTCAGTCAGTGGTGTCCTGCTGTTGGTTGGTGCACAGTTGCCAGCAGGGCCTTGTGCTCCCCACAGCAGTAGCCAGTGTCAGCCATCTTGTCAGTTGTTTTCCACTCCCTGTGATGTGTGCATGGTTCAGGGTGGTGTTGATGGGACAGTTGTGGGGGTGACCAGTATCTGTGACTACCACTCCCATCATGCTATTGCCTCCACCCCACTTCCCAGCATGCCCATACTTACTTGCTCTTGGGTGGACTTCACTGTGTGTGAGTGTGAGAGCAATGGCAAGATGGCTGGCAGTGGTGTCCTGCTGTTAGTTGGTGGCCAGTTCCCAGCATTGCCTTGTGCTCCCCACAACAGAGCACCAGTGTCAGACATCTTTGATGGGGCTTTCCACTCTCTGTGGGGTGTGCATGCTTGAGTGTGAGCTTGCTGGGCCATGTGGTTGGGGGATGTTGAGCTGTGACTACCACTCCCATCATGCTATTGCCTCCACCCCACTTCCCAGCATGCCCATACTTACTTGCTTTTGGGTGGACTTCACTGTGTGTGAGTGTGAGAGCAATGGCAAGATGGCTGACAGTGGTGTCCTGCTGTTGGTTGGTGGCCAGTTCCCAGCATGGCCTTGTGCTCCCCACAACAGAGCACCAGTGTCAGACATCTTTGATGGGGCTTTCCACTCTCTGTGGGGTGTGCATGCTTGAGTGTGAGCTTGCTGGGCCATGTGGGTGGGGGATGTTGAGCTGTGACTACCACTCCCATCATGCTATTGCCTCCACCCCACTTCCCAGCATGCCCATACTTACTTGCTTTTGGGTGGACTTCACTGTGTGTGAGTGTGAGAGCAATGGCAAGATGGCTGACAGTGGTGTCCTGCTGTTAGTTGGTGGCCAGTTCCCAGCATGGCCTTGTGCTCCCCACAACAGAGCACCAGTGTCAGACATCTTTGATGGGGCTTTCCACTCTCTGTGGGGTGTGCATGCTTGAGTGTGAGCTTGCTGGGCCATGTGGGTGGGGGATGTTGAGCTGTGACTACCACTCCCATCATGCTATTGCCTCCACCCCCCTTCCCAGCATGCCCATGCTTCCTTCCCTTTGACTCTGCTTCCCTGTGGGGTTGTGTGCCTGTGCTGACAAGATGGCTGACAGTGTTATCCTGGGGTTAGTTTTGCTACAAGTCCCATGTGTGTCCCTGTGCTTCACTCAGCATGACCCAGGGTTGTGGTTCTTTGTGGGATATTTGATTGGAGTGTGAGGCAATGCATTCTCCCAGGTGAGTTATGTGGAGTTTGTGTTAGGGGTGTGTGTGAGAAACGCTGCTGGTAACTATGGTCAGGGCTGTGAGTCCTCCTTCCCACCCAGCCAGATATCCCACCATGGAACGTGCTTCCATTGCAGGGAGTGCAAGTTGTCTTTCAGGATGTCAGTCAGTGGTGTCCTGCTGTTGGTTGGTGCACAGTTGCCAGCAGGGCCTTGTGCTCCCCACAGCAGTAGCCAGTGTCAGCCATCTTGTCAGTTGTTTTCCACTCCCTGTGATGTGCGCATGGTTCAGGGTGGTGTTGATGGGACAGTTGTGGGGGTGACCAATATCTGTGACTACCACTCCCATCATGCTATTGCCTCCACCCCACTTCCCAGCATGCCCATACTTACTTGCTTTTGGGTGGACTTCACTGTGTGTGAGTGTGAGAGCAATGGCAAGATGTCAGTCAGTGGTGTCCTGCTGTTGGTTGGTGCACAGTTGCCAGCAGGACCTTGTGCTCCCCACAGCAGTAGCCAGTGTCAGCCATCTTGTCAGTTGTTTTCCACTCCCTGTGATGTGAGCATGGTTCATGGTGGTGTTGATGTGCGCATTGTGAGGGTGGGCAATATCTGTGACTACGACTCCCATGATGCTATTGGCTACACTGACTTGCCCAGCATACACAGAATTCCTTCCTTTCAGTGGGCTTCACTGTGTGGTGGTGTTGTAGTGGTGGCTACATGTCTGGATGTGTTTGTTAGTTATATTTGTGCCACTGCCTAGCTGTAGTTGTAGTTGTGTTTGTACATGTGATGACACAGTTACATGTCACTATGAGATGGCATGTGTTGTGTTTATCTGACTGACATACACATTTTGGGATGATTCTGTTCTGGTTGCTGTGTATTTGCTAAGGGTGCATGGTTTGACTCTCCCCTTGACAGTGATGTGTGTGTATTGTCGCACAATATTGTGTACATTTGTTGTGTACTCACCAGGCTCTGGGATGTTTTCTAGTCCATATACGCTCACTGGTGGTAGGATGGCCCGCACCTTCTCCTCCCAGGGCCTGAGGTATACTGGTTTGGCAGGAGGGCCACTGCCGGTGTGTTGGCTCAAGAGGTAGTCCTTCTTCAACAGCTCCCTGACCCTCCTGCGCACGTCATACCACCTGTTCTGGATGTCTATCTTTGTGCGCAAACATGGTGATTGTGCGTTCACCCTGTCGACGATCCTCTCCCACATCTTGGTTTTCTGCGACATGGGTGTCTGTTGGACCAGTGTACCAAACAGCTGTGGCTCTACCCTGAGGATCTCATCTACCAGGACTTCCAATTCACTATCTAGGAACTTATGATTCTTCTTTGGGGGCATGGTGATGGGTGGTGATGGTGAGTGATGTGTGTGTTGGTGTGCAGGTGAAGGTGTGTGAGTATGTGTTTTGCTGGGTGTATGTGAGGTTGCTATTTGTTGAGGTGCTGATGGTGTGTGGCTTGTGTGATGGATGAGCTGTGGGTGTGTGGTTGCTGTCTGTTGAGTGCTGGCAGGTAATTTGAATTTGCAAAGGATCATGGTAGGGATTTGTGTCCTTTATATGGGTGGAGTTGTGGGTGTGTCTTTGTTCCCTGCCCCCCCCAGTATTTATTGGCTTTGTAATTGCTTGTTTGGCCTTTTTTTGTGTATTTTCCCTTTGTACTTTTTGTGCATGTAGGAGACGTTCTTGTGACCGAGTCGGACCCTGCAGTTGTCTCGTACGAGCTTCTCCGATTCGTTCACGCTGTGTTTGTGCTGTTATATGCTGCGTACGCGTCGGTAGCGGTGTTTTGGGTTGCTTCGGCTCGCAGTTTTGTATGCGTGTCGGTCGTACGGCTTGTCCTCCGTGCGACTCGGTCGTGTTTTCCACGCGTTGCATCGTACTTGGCGGGCAAGAGTTCGCGGGTACGTTTCGTTCGGGATTGTTCCGGGTGCGTGTCGGTCGGTTCGATTTGCGTGTTTTTCCGGCCGGATTGCTGTTTTCCGCGCGGCTTGGTCGTTCGGCTTGTGTTCCGTACGAGTCGGTCGGTACGTGTCGGTCGGAATGTATTCCGGCTCCGAGTCGGTCGGTACGTTTTCCGGCCCGAATCGGAATCGACCCCTTAGTGTCAGGGCACATTTCTGCCTCTTAAGTGGCAGAGCCTCTCTTTTCCAATTATTGTCAGATTCTCTCTTCCTCTGTAATTAATTTGGCAGGGTCCCACTCTTCGCAATATTAATCTCAAGATGTTTCTCGACCTCAAATTTATGCTAGGACCCCTAGCTCTCAAATAGTGTTAGTCTTGCTCTCCTCAAATTAGTTTAAATGACACAAGATATTTCTATCTCTTAAACACAATAGAAAACTGTAGAATTCACAGAGGTCTCGTTACAAGGCCCCCTGCTATCTGCATGAGAGTCCACATTTCTGAAAAGACACACAGAAAAAATTCACGGATACACAGGTGTATATGCCATACATGGTATTAACATCCAAAATAACAATACTGGGGCCGATTCCGATCTCGGTCGGAGGCGCACCCAATACTATTCGGTCGGGAAAAAAGCCATGCGAAAGCCAGTTTCCCGACCGATCCGTACAGCACACCGAACGAGCAAGTACGATGCGCACAACAGCAAAAATCCCGGCCGAGCCGTACTCACCCAAACCAGGTCCTGTTCTCCGACCGAGGCGAATCCGGAAACGCCGAATCGAGTCGCACGGAAGGGAAAATGCAGCCCCGTCCGGCCGGACAAGTACGATGCGCTTTCCGTACGCGCCGAACCCGTCGCTACGCACGGCACGTCAAAGCATCCGGGAGAGGCGCACATAAGCTCCGAATCGCGCCACAACACGATCCACGGCTACGAGACGAACACAGCACCGACGAGGACGACGCGAAGCGACGAGGACGAAGCCAAGCGACGAGGACGAAGCCAAGCGACGAGGACGACGCGAAGCAACGAGAAGGACGAACGACACGAACCAACCATGAATCCCTTCGTCCCGATCATACCAATATTCTACATCTACTACCGGAACAGGCACGGACGCGTACGGCGCAGAAGGTAAGTCAGACACCAACCACAAAACACATACAACACGGACACGACACATCACACACATACACTGGGAATCTGAATATACTTACACCAGCAACAGCAGCACCATAGGGGCGGGATGCCCATCACCAATGCCACATATGCACACAGGGGCCTGAATGCGCGCCACCACCCCAACCCAGGGGGGGCTGGATGCCAACCACCACAACCACCCTTAGCCAGGGGGGTGCCAGATGCCCACCACCACTACCACCCTTAGCCAGGGGGGGCTGGATGCCTACCACTACTACCACCCTCACCCAGGGCGGGCTGGATGCCTACCACCACCCTTAGCCAGGGGGGGCTGGATGCCTACCACTACTACCACCCTTAGCCAGGGGGGGCAGGATGCCCACCACTACTACCACCCCCACCCAGGGGGGCTGGATGCCTACCACTACTACCACCCTCAACCAGGGGGGGCTGGATGCCTACCACTACTACCACCCTCACCCAGGGGGGGCTGGATGCCTACCACCACCCTTAGCCAGGGGGGGCTGGATGCCTACCACTACTACCACCCCCACCCAGGGGGGCAGGATGCCTACCACTACTACCACCCTCACCCAGGGGGGCAGGATGCCCACCACTACTACCACCCCCACCCAGGGGGCAGGATGCCTACCACTACTACCACCCTCACCCAGGGGGGCAGGATGCCCACCACTACTACCACCCTTAGCCAGGGGGGCTGGATGCCTACCACCACCCTTAGCCAGGGGGGGCTGGATGCCTACCACTACTACCACCCCCACCCAGGGGGGCAGGATGCCTACCACTACTACCACCCTCACCCAGGGGGGGCAGGATGCCCACCACTACT
Organism: Calotriton arnoldi; assembly: GCA_963921515.1. Classification (NCBI taxonomy): domain Eukaryota; kingdom Metazoa; phylum Chordata; class Amphibia; order Caudata; family Salamandridae; genus Calotriton; species Calotriton arnoldi. The sequence continues at coordinate 1,839,503 of CAWUFW010002046.1, forward strand.
ACCACCCTCACCCAGGGGGGGCAGGATGCCCACCACTACTACCACCCTTAGCCAGGGGGCAGGATGCCCACCACTACTACCACCCTTAGCCAGGGGGCTGGATGCCTACCACCACCCTTAGCCAGGGGGGCTGGATGCCTACCACTACTACCACCCTCAACCAGGGGGGCAGGATGCCTACCACTACTACCACCCTCACCCAGGGGGGCAGGATGCCCACCACTACTACCACCCTTAGCCAGGGGGTGCCAGATGCCCACCACCACTACCACCCTTAGCCAGGGGGGCTGGATGCCTACCACTACTACCACCCTCACCCAGGGCGGGCTGGATGCCTACCACCACCCTTAGCCAGGGGGGCTGGATGCCAACCACCACAACCACCCTTAGCCAGGGGGGTGCCAGATGCCCACCACCACTACCACCCTTAGCCAGGGGGGGCAGGATGCCTACCACTACTACCACCCTCACCCAGGGGGGGCAGGATGCCCACCACTACTACCACCCTTAGCCAGGGGGGCAGGATGCCCACCACTACTACCACCCTTAGCCAGGGGGGGCTGGATGCCTACCACCACCCTTAGCCAGGGGGGGCTGGATGCCTACCACTACTACCACCCCCACCCAGGGGGGCAGGATGCCTACCACTACTACCACCCTCAACCAGGGGGGGCAGGATGCCTACCACTACTACCACCCTCACCCAGGGGGGGCAGGATGCCCACCACTACTACCACCCTCACCCAGGGGGGCAGGATGCCCACCACTACTACCACCCTTAGCCAGGGGGGCTGGATGCCTACCACTACTACCACCCTTAGCCAGGGGGGCTGGATGCCTACCACTACTACCACCCTCAACCAGGGGGGCAGGATGCCTACCACTACTACCACCCTCACCCAGGGGGGCAGGATGCCCACCACTACTACCACCCTTAGCCAGGGGGGCTGGATGCCTACCACTACTACCACCCCCACTCATAGGATGGACAATGCATGACACAACAAGCACACCACAACCTAGGGAATGCAAGATTAAGACATCCCCCCACCACCATGACAAGCGTGTGAGCAGGCTGTGTCAAATGCCTACAACACCGAACATGACATTGAACATACAATGTGACCCCCTAGCACATGTGCCACACATATATGTGTGTGGCACCCACAATGCAAGTAGCCCATGACCATTGTGGCAATGGGGCCTAAACCCCCATCATCACAGTGACCAAAAGGTAAGTGTGGGGTCCATAGCTGAAGCACAGTTTGACCATTGTGCCAATGGGGTCTAAACCCCCATCATCACAGTGACCAAAAGGCAAGTGTGGGGTCCATAGCTGAAGCACATTTTGACCATTGTGGCAATGGGGTCTACACCCTCATCATCACAGTGACCAAAAGGTAATTGTTGACAAAGAAAGAGCTGCAACTGCCAAACTGCATGGATCATTCCTGGTCACAGAACCAAAAACTCATCTGTGGCAAAGTCGTGTATGTGTCCCATTGCAACATAAATTGGGGGAGCCAAATACTGCAGTGCAAATGAAACATTCCTTTGGCCATGTGCAGACAAACAACACCCATGGTGGCTGAGACCGTCAACAGTCATCAATGACACAATGACAGAAGTGACCATCAGAATGCAGAACCACATATTTGCACCAATGGGCACACAAATGCAGATACCCTGTGGAGACAGCAGATGTGAGGTGAACAGATACCATACCATGGCAGCAATGGGACACACAAACCATGATCACTGTGCTGACCGATGACCTAGGAGTCCCAGGGACAGCAGGGGAAACACACCAAACAACATACAGCCAATGGCACACCCAAGATATGCCAATGCAGTGGTGCAGATGCACAAACACAAACAGGCAGACCAACACTGTCATCATACACAGCAGGTGAGGGGTGGGGGTGCCATTGTCCCCAGGCAACAACACAACACATGAGGAGAGCTGAATACCAATCATACAGATGTGCATACACTGCCACACTAAGGTAACTCATGGATCCAAATCCCCTATGTGGGCAAGCAGGCATTGACAGGTGAGAGGGAGCACAAAACACACATGTCACACAGGCACGTAGGAACAACAACTGACACAGCAAGTCACAGACACACCACAGCACCACCCCCAGGGCCCCCACAATGTGGTGACCCTGGGCTGAAGAAAAATACCACTGTGATGACAAAGCTAAATGTCATTCACACTGTGAACCACAGTCAGGTGTCCTGAGCAACTAACTACCATCACACCTACACAAGCACAAATCAATCAGCATGGCCAGTAAGCCAAGGCCAACATGGAGGCAGGGGACTAGCCGGGCAACAACTCTCATCTGCACACACTCAAGACCACACCCCTCGACCTCCAACAATGTGCAGCAGTGAAGTACACATGCACTGGTGACATTGCACATGCACCCATGACTATTCCAGGGTGGTGGGTGGGAACCAAGGTGTAGAAACACATCACACATGGACACTCAACAAGACTCCTGAATGTCTGACACACTGCACACTACGCTGTACATGGACATGACGGCAATACCACACCGACCAATGGGATCCCAGCCACAGTCACACACCAATGAAGAAGCCAAGGTCACCCACAAAGAACACACATAGACAACAACCAACATTGCAGCCCGGACCCTAAGGAGTGCCAGCAGTCACACACACAACGTGTCACAATCACTGAAAGATAACACAAACTGGAAATCACATGACAGGGGCAAACAACAAGTGCCAAAGGGAAACCTGACTGTGACCCATCTGCGTCAGCACACAAACTCTGCCCTGACAGCAAACACACCTATGGGTGACACCCTGATGACCAGTAATGTGCCATGCACCCACATCACAGAGAACACAGGGAGAAGACTTTGGGGGAACATAGCTCAAGTCAGCAAGCATCACAAACAGGTACAACACTAGGGATCACAGCATGCGCAGATGAATGGAAGTGAACACACAGACATGCACATACAACACACACCTTGGGCGCAGGCAATGTCACACGTGTACACACTGCCATGAGGGGACTCCACTCCTGTGTGAGGAAAGCTGTGCCATATGTTGCCTCAGTAGGGCCCCATCATGTCAGCTGAGCACTTGGTCACACAATCAACAATTAGCACCAAATGAGGGCTCCCATCACATCAGCCTGGTCATGGATGTGCCAACGGAATCATCAGCACAGATCCAACACACTTGTATAGCAATGTTGCACTGACTACACGGATGAGTCCCTCCCCATTGATGCCCAAACCTGCATGTCCACTGGAGATGGCAACACGGTCAGGGAAGTAGACAAATGCAACGATGGCAGGCACAACAGATGTGCAGGGGTGGAAGCCACAGATATGAAATTGCCAATGTAAGTAGGAAACCCATTGCCAAATACTGAACACATGACACCCTCAGATGCTGCTATTGATGACATGGATACACCACATGATAGGACACATTCCCCCTGGACCACATGGGTTCCTGCACAGTAACACTTCATAATCATGAGACCAGATATCACCATCACTGCAGCAAGGGCATGGTTAGCTGCACCAACAACATGTACATCTGAAGCATGAGCACTAGAGAAAAGAAAGTTGCTTTATTCAGCATATGTGTTGAGGCCAAACGAAGTCCTGAAAAAAGAGCAAAGGCCAATGGCCAGTCCATTGTCAAAGTTCAAACAGGGTGACACTGGCAGATGTCACCCTACGCATGCCTGCACAATACCAGGGACAATCCACTAGGAGGGGCAACCGGGGGGCAGGCCAGGCACCGCAGGGACAGGATCAGGGCTCACCAGGGGGAGTCAGGGAAGGGGTGGTGGGTGCTGGAGAGCCACTGACAACTGCAGTGGAGGTGTCTGACATGGTGTGTGCCGGCACAACTGGGGGGCATGACACAGATGTCGTGGGTGCCGGCACAACTGCAGTGGACCCTGCAGATGGGGTGGACAGGTCCGCCACTGCAGTGCCCAAGTCAGACAGGGCGGTAGTGGACTCCACTGCAGTGCCTACCTCCAGGGGAGGAGAATGGGGAACAGGCAAGGTGGGTTGGACAGAGGGGGGACACCCTCACCACATCAGTGGCACAGACAAGCGCAGCGGGGGGTGTGGTGCTGGGAGAGCAAGTGGCAGGGGGAGAAGGCCGGAGCATCTTGGGGATGGTATATCTGTGGGTGGGGGAACCTGGGGCAGGGTGTGGTGGGGGCACCTGTGCAGTGGGGGCCTGAGGGATGGAGGATGGAGACCTTGTGCCTGAGCTGCAGGGCGGTGGCGGGGTCTTGCTCTTAGCACTCCGGGGGACTTGCGGGTGGGGGCCTCAGTCCGTCTGCGCCTGGGGGAGGGTGTCCGGGGACGAGGGGCACTCTGCTCCGTGTGGGTGGGCTTCCTCTTCCCCCGGGATGCTGGAGCAGCTTCATCGGTGGGGAAGAGGCCGAGGTCACAGAGGAAGAGCTGCTGTGACTTTGGGGTTGCAGGTGAGGCAAGGGAGGGTGCTTTGGAGGGAGAGGGAACTGAGGACTGCGCAGTGCATGTGGATGCGTGTGTGTGTTCCAGGGCCCCATCCCCTGTGAGTCTGGCTTCAGTCCCCTGAATGTGCTTGCGTGTGCGTTTTGTCATTGGCGTGTGTGTCAGTGTGCTGGATGTGTGTGTGCTGGTGTGTGCCAGTGTGTGTGTGCCTGGGATGGGTAAGGTGCTGGGGAGTGTGGATGGAGCAGAGGCAGGAGGGGTGAGGGACCGTTTGAGGAGGGACACTGCTGCCGTCAGGGAGGAGTCCATGGACCTATTGCCCCTCTGTAGGTCAGACATGCCCGATGAGATGCCCTCCATGAACGACACCAGCTGAGTCAACAGCGCGGTGTGCGCATGGAGGACACTCAGCATGGCTGTCTGCCCTACATGGAGCTGGCGAAGGAGGTACACAGACTCCTCACTCAGGGCAGCAGGGGACACAGGGGCAGGGGGTGCGGTGCCTGGCCCAAAGGAGACACGCTCCCGGACATGGGAGCCTCCACGGACCTGGGGAATGGGAGCCGATGGGAGGGCGGTGGTGGTGCTGGTGGTGGCGGGGACAGCAACACTAGCTGGGGTGTGGTGGCTGCTGACACCCGCCTCCACAAGGGAGTCATCCTCCGAGTTGCTCTGGTCCTCAGCTGAGGTGGATGCTGCTGAGGACTCCTCGGTGTGGCTCCCCTCGCCCTCCGTGCCACTGGGTCCCTCCGACCACTCCTCGGCTGCTGACCCAGTCTGGCTCTCCGGCTCCTCCTGGTCCGTGGAGCTGTCCCCTTCCGTGGCCGTGGATGTATCTGCAAACAATGGGGAAACAGACAGACATCAGTCACCTGCACATAACGCACACACCACTGTGAGCACAGCACATCACAGAGCAAGCCCTGGCATCATTAGTTGTACATTGCTAAAAGTGCACTAATTGAACAGGAGAAGTCAATTGTCAGTCTGATGCCAAGCATGGCACTCACATCCCACATGGCCTTGCACCCATCTGTCTGGTGTCTGTTGGATTGCAACACCCCAGTGTTGACACATGCACCAAGTACACAGTAGTTGGACAGTGCAGAGGACACGGTGTGGACACATCACAGCTCTTGCCACTGAGTCAGTACAGGTTTACGGATGTAAGGGATGCCCAGAGTCAAATAGGAAATGCATGTGATGCATACCAGCGACAGACACCATGATGCACCCATGTCCTGATAGCCAGCGCCACTATGGTGTGCATGTAGCACATGTCACTCCCCTGCAGGATCACCAATCAGTAGACACATGCCATGGCGGAGGCATGACTGCAAAGTCATACATCACTGTCTCAGTGATGTATGACTTTGCAGCCAGACAACAACACTCTGCACTGTGTCACAATAGTAGGTCATGGGGAATGCAAGTCCTGGAGCTGCACAAGTGCACATGTACATCCCCCCCACAACACATCCTCTTAACCCTCATCTGTCCAGGTCATACCTATTGGACATATGGGAGACCTGTGACACTACCCTCTGAACCTGAGCCCCTCACACTCTGCTGTGCATGGGGAACAGCTGCCTGAACTTCACATTTACATGCCCCAGTCTGCATGGGCAGCTGATCAGACACCTATGTGTCACACAAGTATCGTCTCCTATGGTCACATCTCCAGTGGCATGCTGAGCCCCTACCAAGAAACTCCACAGCAGTCCTGGCGACTAATCCACAGCACACTGACACAGAGGCAGACACCTGAGGGGCAAATCACTGTGCACAATGTGTCCTCTGATACACGGGAGTGGGAGTACAGAGTGTATTGTATGGCCTGGAGTAGGCATGACTGTCCTGCCCCACATGAATGAGGGATGAGCCCTGGACTGTAGGCAGCTGGCTAAGTATGTGTGACACACGTCATATACATACTCCTGGGGCCCAAACATTGTTCCCACCCGCAGCATGGGTGTGTGCCAGGTACCCCAGCCACATGTGGTGGATCAGCTCAGCAATTGGACCACAGATCAAAGTAACACGCTGAATACATGTCAGAATACAGGCATTGTGTAAGCAATGGACCCACCCATGATGCCCACCACAGAGTCAGGGAAACAGATGCTGTCTCCCACCTTGAGTCAAGCAAACTGCAAGGACACAGTCCTAAGTGACAGAATTCCCTGCATGTAAGGGCCACACCTGGGTATCAGATGAGGAGTGGGCAGTGCACAATAGAGGGACATGGCTCCTGGACAACATGACTGCTGTACTGTGGCAGTTCAACCTGGCCCGAGGAGGGCACATAACATGTTAGACAGAGTACACAGTGCAGTCTTTGACTCACCCCCTCCTTGCTGCTCTCTGGCCTTCAGCTGCCCATCCAGGTCTGGAAAGACCACCGCCAGGATCCTGAGCATGTGGGGGTCAGGGTCCGTGTTCCGCCCCTCCTGCGAGGAGGCGACAGCTTCAGCTGGACCCGTGCAATCCTCCGGGTCCAGCCCCGAAGGTCCTGCCACCTCTTTTGGCAGTTGCGGATCCGGCGCTTGTAGACCCCCACGGACCGGACAGCCCGGACGATGTCCTTCCAGATCTCATGCTTCCGATGGGCAGAAGCCTGTCAGGATGACAAAGTGATAAGGACATTACTACACATGCAACATATCCGTGCATGACACAGTTGCATTTACATGTCGCAATCATAGGGGCACATGGTGTACCCAGGCAGTGCACGGCTGCCCATGGACAGTTTTCCAGAAGTCACTACATGGTATCATAGCATGGGGAGTAAAACCCTGTTCAGAAGCACTGTCACTGCACCATACCTGTCCAGTGCAAGTCACTACACACTATGGGGGTGACAACTACTCAGTGAGCCTGCTAGCCAGTGGTGTGCTGACTCTCAGCCTTGCTAGTCAGACAAAATGCACATTCAGAAAGGCAGTGCACAGAACACTCACCTGCTCCCCTGGTGTCCCATACAGCTTGCTGTACTGTGGAAGTAGGCTGTCCAGCAGGGCCTGGTTCTCTTCAAGGCTGAAGGCTGGGGCTCTCTCCACAGTACGTGCCATTGCAGGGTCCAGAGGGGCAGAGACAGCAGCAGTGCAGTGGCAGATGTCGTCCTGGAGCATGTAGTGCAGGCAAGTGGGCTCTCAGGGGAACATGCAGCAATATATATGTGCTGGAGAGGCAGATACTGTCCCTTGTGTCCAAAGAGATAGGTCCAAGTCGTTTGCATCTTCTGAATCTGGCCAATCCATGGAATAGCAGCACCAAAACACGCCCACAGCATCCTTCAAATCTTCAACTTCATGACATACATGATTTTGCAACATTGTTGTGGGTGACCAACTGATTTTCCAGCAACCGACTCGTTCGAATATTCGAAAACGCGTCCGTTGCCAGGCAAGCCCATTGTCAATGGGTGCGCACCGATCGGTCCATTGCAGTACAACGCGCACAGGGGTACAACGCGTACCCGCACACATTGAATGCAATGGGCCGGCCGGAGGCACCGATCGGTCCATTGCTGTTCAACGCGCACAGGGGTACAACGCGTACCCGCACACATTGAATGCAATGGGCCGGCCGGAGGCACCGATCGGTCCATTGCAGTACAACGCGCACAGGGGTACAACGCGTACCCGCACACATTGAATGCAATGGGCCGGCCGGAGGCACCGATCGGTCCATTGCTGTTCAACGCGCACAGGGGTACAACGCGTACCCGCACACATTGAATGCAATGGGCCGGCCGGAGGCACCGATCGGTCCATTGCAGTACAACGCGCACAGGGGTACAACGCGTACCCGCACACATTGAATGCAATGGGCCGGCCGGAGGCACCGATCGGTCCATTGCTGTTCAACGCGCACAGGGGTACAACGCGTACCCGCACACATTGAATGCAATGGGCCGGCCGGAGGCACCGATCGGTCCATTGCTGTTCAACGCGCACAGGGGTACAACGCGTACCCGCACACATTGAAAGCAATGGGCCGGCCGGAGGCACCGATCGGTCCATTGCTGTTCAACGCGCACAGGGGTACAACGCGTACCCGCACACATTGAATGCAATGGGCCGGCCGGAGGCACCGATAGGTCCATTGCAGTACAACGCATCACTGTACATGTGACTGGCATATGTCAGCATGCCTGTCTCAGATGGACATATGCCAGCCACAGATAGCTCCCAGGGAGTGAGGGGCACACCTACATCACGACAGCCTGTCCAAACCTTATCATAAGGCATGTAAGGCTGCATTTCCTATTGTGTGTATGTTGGTGTACATGTTGTCCTGTGGGTGTCACCTGTGGGCAGCCACCCCCAGGCTGTGCACGTGTTCATGGGGACAGGATCATGGGTGTTACGTGTACGTGACCACTGTGATGTGCAACTGTTCATATCTGTGCATGTGCCATGGTCACATTTCACAGTGGTGTTTGTGTATGTCATGTCACATACCCCGTGAGTCCCATGTGGGACGGTATGTTTGAGCCAGGGTGTCCCAGTGGCACAATAGTGATGGCCCTCCACAGTCTTTGTGCATGTAGTGTTTACAATGTCTCTGATTTCATGTGCACAATGGGAGACAGTCTCCACATCCACGTTGTGTGTGCATGGACTCTGATGTTGTGCGTGTGTGTCACAGACGTCCATGGCTCTCCTGCCATGGCAAGTGTGGCCACTACCTGTGGGGGTCATGTTTGTTTTGTTGTGGTGTACACATGATACTCCAGGTGATGCCAGTGTCCATGTGGCATTACAGGGTCCCTGGGAATGTGCCTGTCGTTGAGCTGTGGTGCCTGGGGCACATCTGTCCTCACATGTCACTGGGGGGTGACTGTGACACAGCATCATGATATCCAATGGGCCAAACAGGGACAAATTGATGCCACCTGTAGGACCGTGTTGACAGATGTTGGCCATGTATGTACCATAAATGTCGTTCCGGTACTGCACACTTCATGTAGTTGTGCCTCATGATGATGTATGTTGGGATCTTGAGTGTGTTCAATGCCGCATATGTGGGGTGACTGACGATCTTGCTTACTTCTCCTCTGCACTGCAGGGCTCCTGCTGTCCATCGGCCATTCCCAGACCTGGCAACGATGGTGGAACGGGACAGCATCCGACGGTACCGCTTCACCAGGCAGCTGATTGAGGATTTTGCAGTGCAGTTGTCCCCACATTTGCAGCCTGGCCGGCCGTATCCTACAGCGCTGACCCCCAAGGTGAAGGTGATGGCAGCCCTACACTTCTTTGCCACCGGTACCTTCCAACATACTGTGGCGTCTGCTGGTGGGATGTCACAGACCATGTTCAGCCGTGTGCTCCGCGATGTTTTGGCGGCAATGTTGCTCTTCCTGAACCGGTACATCTATTTCCCTAGACTGCGACGACTCACTGACGTGAAGAGTGACTTTTATGCCCTGGGGAGGATGCCGCATGTCATTGGCTCCATTGATGGGACACATGTGGCTTTGGTACCACCACAGGCCCAGGAGCAGGCCTACAGGAACCGCAAGCACTACCACTCGGTCAATGCACTGGTGGTGTGTCTTGCAGACATGACCATCACACACGTGTGTGCCCGTTTCCCTGGTTCAGCACACGATGCCTTTGTGATGAGGAGTAGTCGCATCCCCAGGTTGATGGCACAGATGCAGAACCAGCGTGCCTGGCTTGTCGGTGTGTACTGACTTTGTGCCATTGTGTGTGATCTGATCTGTAGTATTCCGCCCACTTTTCCAAGTCAGCTGATGTGCACTTGTCTGTCCGTAGGTGACTCGGGATACCCCAACATGCCGTGGTTGCTGACACCCCTCAGGAACCCTGTGACACCTGCCCAGATGCGCTACAATGAGGCACATGGTCGGACCAGGAGAGTGATTGAGCGGACCTTTGGTCTCCTGAAGAGCCGCTTCCGCTGCCTGGACAAGACCGGAGGGTCCCTCCCATATGCCCCTGCAAAAGTGTGCAAGATTATCATCGTCTGCTGCATGCTCCACAACCTGGCAGTGCGGAAGGAGTTGCCTCTCATCCAGGATGACGATGACCAACATCCGCCACCTGTGGAGGATCCTGGCCTGGACCACGATGCCAGTGACGATGATGATGATGATGGTGATGGTGATGTCCGCACACAGCTCATCACCAACTTCTTTAGCTGAATGTGAGTATCCTGAGGTGTCATGTGAATGATGTGAGTTGGCATGATGTGTGGGTGGTGCTCTGGTGCTGTTGGAGTGTGTCCATGGGCTACTTGACAGGATGTGTGTTGCGATGTGTGGTGACAGGTGGGCTGTACTCCCCAACAGTGTTGACATGCTAACTTGGTTCTGGGTGGGTATCTTGTAACATGTATTGTGCATGAGTTTTGCTGTTCTGTCCTGTACTGCATTGCTTTTGACTGTGTGTCATTTCTGTCCTTCACAGGGTACTTTCAGATTCGTTTGGTCAACTGTGTCCACCGACGACGTGATTGCACATCCAGGCTGGTAGCTGTTGTGTCCCTACAGGTGATGTGCGCCACACCCATGGACTTCCTTCTGTCTACAGTTGTTGACTGTGTGCCCGCTACCAGGTGGGGTTACCTTGCATCTGTAATGGTTACGGCATGTTGCTACTGTGTAATAAACATGTGCTTCACTTAGTGATGTGCGTTGTCTGTGGTCACACATTTGACTGCCATTTGCTTACTGCACCTGTGGGCTACTTGACTACAACTGGGAATGGGTGTGGTGTCTGTGCATTGCACCGTCTTCCCTGGCAACATCAGTGTAGGCAATGAGTCAGATGGCCTAGGTGTGTATGTGTTGTGTAGCCCTGGTGGTGTGTCTCCCTCATATGTGTCACGTTGCCTGTACTCACATGCCTGTGTTGTCCTTGCTGTTGCAGTTCGCATACACTGTGTAATTTTGCAGTTCATCATCCCCATAACAGCACCCACGTTGGAATCACGACAGAGGCAAGTATGGTGTATTAGTGTGTTTATTGTGATAATAGTGCATAGGATGGATTGTGCTGTACATGAATCTTGCAATCCCAAGTTCCTAGATGAATAGAAAGTCCAGGTAGACAGGATCCCCAGTATCGGGGCCACTGTTGTCTGACACATTGTTCCAACTTATACTCCCCATGCAATGTGTGGGAGTAGTGTTGCCATCAACAGGGTGAACAGTCTGTGCACAAAGGCGAAAATCCAGAACAGGTTCAGGCTTCCTGGGAGTTGCGCTTGGCCATCAGCCTCTCACTTTCCCCTCCTCGGACGACCCCTCTTCTTGGGGGGGGCCCTCAAGTGCAGGCTGCTGCGGTGCAGGGGACTCTCCGCCAGAGTCCTCCTCCCTCCCTGTGGCAGTTGCAGTTTGTTCGGTACCAGATGTTGTTGGCACACAGGGAGGTGTGGACTGGTTGCTGTTCATCTGGCGGAGGCATTGTAAAATGTCCCTGTGCACCGCCGTCATCTCATGTAGTACATCCCACTTGGACTCCACGCGGGTCATGTGGGAGTCCACACGTGACATGTGGGAGTCCACACGTGACATGTGTGACTCCACTTGGGACATGTGGGAGTCCAAGCGGGCATGATGGGCAGCCTGCTGCTGTTTGATGTCTCTGAGGAGCCCCACTACCTGGCTGAGCTCTCCGGTGCTGGACTGGTACGCATCAGCTATGCGTACCAGTTGTGGGTCTTCATGCACACCAGCAACGTCTGCAAGCAGCGACCTCTGTCTCCCACCCCTCCCACCACCCCTGCTGACATGTGCAGTGTGTGCAGTTGCACGCACAGATAACCCTGGTCCACCTTGGGGGTTGGTGGTGGTGGTGGTGTCCATGGCCCCAGGTTGGTCCAGGGTCACTGCGCTGGTGTTGTTCCTTATTCTGTCCATGTCGGCAGGGATGGTATTCGTGGTGACAGTCGTTGGAGGGGTGGGTGCAGGGGGTGCAGCTGGTGGACCTGCTGGTGCTGCAGCTGGTGGTCCTGCTGGTGCAGCATGTTGACTTGCACCGGATGTGCCAGGTTGTTCTTCATCGTCCGAGGAGGACAGAGGCTGTACGACGCCAGTGAGCTCGGCATCCTCTTGAGCCTGGGACTGGGACTCCTCAGCGTCTGCTGCTGTGTCCCTATCATCACCTGTTTTTGGGAGACACAAACAATGTATGTCATGTTTCTGCAGGCATCAGTGGTTGACACACCTGACAGTTGTGACTGTGCCTCGGGGTGCGGGCCTGTACATTGTATTGTCCTAAGTCGTCACAGTCAGGGGTTGATATTGGTGTGGCACATTGTCCTGCATTATTTGGGCATTTCTATGTATTCTCTGGGGTGTGAACATGGTCTGCATTGATTGTGTTTGGTTGACAGCCAGACCTCCTTCCCACCCACCCACCCACCCAGTCAGTTATCCCACCATGGAACGTGCTTGCATTGCAGGGAGTGTAAGTTGTCTCTCAGGATGTCAGTCAGTGGTGTCCTGCTGTTTGTTGGTGCACAGTTGGCAGCAGGGCCTTGTGCTCCCCACAGCAGTAGCCAGTGTCAGCCATCTTGTGAGTCCTTCTCCACTCCCTGTGATGTGAGCATGGTTCAGGGTGGTGTTGATGGGCCAGTTGTGAGGCTGAGCAATGTCTGTGACTACGACTCCCATCATGCTATTGCCTCCACCCCCCTTCCCAGCATGCCCATGCTTCCTTCCTTTTGACTCTGCTTCCCTGTGGGGTGGGCTGGCTGTGCTGACAGGATGGCTGGGAGTGTTGTCCTGGCAGTTGTTTGGCTAAGAGTCCCAAGAGTGTCCCTGTGCTTCACACAACATAAGCCAGGGTGGTGGTGCTTTGTGGGATCTTGTGTTAGGATGGAGGGCATTGCATTCTACCAGGTGGGTACTGTGGAGTTTGTTTTGGGGGGGGTGTGAGGGGAGGTGCTGGTGACTATGGTCAGTGCTGCAAGTCCCCCTTCCCACCCAGCCAGCCAGATATCCCACCATGGAACGTGCTTGCATTGCAGGGAGTGTAAGTTGTCTCTCAGGATGTCAGTCAGTGGTGTCCTGCTGTTTGTTGGTGCACAGTTGGCAGCAGGGCCTTGTGCTCCCCACAGCAGTAGCCAGTGTCAGCCATCTTGTGAGTCCTTCTCCACTCCCTGTGATGTGAGCATGGTTCAGGGTGGTGTTGATGGGCCAGTTGTGAGGCTGAGCAATGTCTGTGACTACGACTCCCATCATGCTATTGCCTCCACCCCCTTCCCAGCATGCCCATGCTTCCTTCCTTTTGACTCTGCTTCCCTGTGGGGTGGGCTGGCTGTGCTGACAGGATGGCTGGGAGTGTTGTCCTGGCAGTTGTTTGGCTAAGAGTCCCAAGAGTGTCCCTGTGCTTCACACAACATAAGCCAGGGTGGTGGTGCTTTGTGGGATCTTGTGTTGGGATGGAGGGCATTGCATTCTACCAGGTGGGTACTGTGGAGTTTGTGTTGGGGGGGGTGTGAGGGGAGGTGCTGGTGACTATGGTCAGTGCTGCAAGTCCCCCTTCCCACCCAGCCAGCCAGATAGCCCACCATGGAACGTGCTTGCATTGCAGGGAGTGTAAGTTGTCTCTCAGGATGTCAGTCAGTGGTGTCCTGCTGTTTGTTGGTGCACAGTTGGCAGCAGGGCCTTGTGCTCCCCACAGCAGTAGCCAGTGTCAGCCATCTTGTGAGTCCTTCTCCACTCCCTGTGATGTGAGCATGGTTCAGGGTGGTGTTGATGGGCCAGTTGTGAGGCTGAGCAATGTCTGTGACTACGACTCCCATCATGCTATTGCCTCCACCCCCTTCCCAGCATGCCCATGCTTCCTTCCTTTTGACTCTGCTTCCCTGTGGGGTGGGCTGGCTGTGCTGACAGGATGGCTGGGAGTGTTGTCCTGGCAGTTGTTTGGCTAAGAGTCCCAAGAGTGTCCCTGTGCTTCACACAACATAAGCCAGGGTGGTGGTGCTTTGTGGGATCTTGTGTTAGGATGGAGGGCATTGCATTCTACCAGGTGGGTACTGTGGAGTTTGTGTTGGGGGGGGGTGTGAGGGGAGGTGCTGGTGACTATGGTCAGTGCTGCAAGTCCCCCTTCCCACCCAGCCAGCCAGATATCCCACCATGGAACGTGCTTGCATTGCAGGGAGTGTAAGTTGTCTCTCAGGATGTCAGTCAGTGGTGTCCTGCTGTTTGTTGGTGCACAGTTGGCAGCAGGGCCTTGTGCTCCCCACAGCAGTAGCCAGTGTCAGCCATCTTGTGAGTCCTTCTCCACTCCCTGTGATGTGAGCATGGTTCAGGGTGGTGTTGATGGGCCAGTTGTGAGGCTGAGCAATGTCTGTGACTACGACTCCCATCATGCTATTGCCTCCACCCCCTTCCCAGCATGCCCATGCTTCCTTCCTTTTGACTCTGCTTCCCTGTGGGGTGGGCTGGCTGTGCTGACAGGATGGCTGGGAGTGTTGTCCTGGCAGTTGTTTGGCTAAGAGTCCCAAGAGTGTCCCTGTGCTTCACACAACATAAGCCAGGGTGGTGGTGCTTTGTGGGATCTTGTGTTGGGATGGAGGGCATTGCATTCTACCAGGTGGGTACTGTGGAGTTTGTGTTGGGGGGGGTGTGAGGGGAGGTGCTGGTGACTATGGTCAGTGCTGCAAGTCCCCCTTCCCATCCAGCCAGCCAGATAGCCCACCATGGAACGTGCTTGCATTGCAGGGAGTGTAAGTTGTCTCTCAGGATGTCAGTCAGTGGTGTCCTGCTGTTTGTTGGTGCACAGTTGGCAGCAGGGCCTTGTGCTCCCCCAGCAGTAGCCAGTGTCAGCCATCTTGTGAGTCCTTCTCCACTCCCTGTGATTTGAGCATGGTTCAGGGTGGTGTTGATGGGACAGTTGTGGGGGGGCAATATGTGTGACTGCGACTCCCATGATGCTATTGGCTACACTGACTTGGCCAGCATACACAGAATTCCTTCCTTTGAGTGGTCTTCACTGTGTGTTGGTGTTGTTGTGGTGGCTACATGTGTGGATGTGTGTTAGTTCTATTTGTGCCACTGCCTAGCTGTAGTTGTGGTTGTGTTTGTACATGTGTTGGCACAGTTGGATGTGACTTTTTTGATGGCATGTGTTGTGTTTATCTGACTGACATACACATTTTGGGATGATTCTGTTCTAGTTGCTGTGTAATTGCTATGTGTGCATGGTTTGACTCTCCCCTTGACAGTGATGTGTGTGTTTTGTGGCAGTTTATTGTGTACATTTGTTGTGTACTCACCAGGCTCTGGGATGTTCTCTAGTCCATATACGCTCACTGGCGGAAGGATGGCCCGCACCTTCTCCTCCCAGGGCCTGAGGTATATTGGCTTGGCAGGAGGGCCACTGCCGGTCTGTTGGCTGTTGCTGTAGTCTATCTTCAGCAGGTCCCGTACCCTCCTGCGCACGTCATACCACCTGTTCTGGATGTCCGTCTTTGTGCGCCGACATGATGATTGGGCGTTCACCCTGTTGATGATCCTCTCCCACATCTTGGTTTTCTGCGACATGGGGGTCTGTTGGACCAGAGTGCCAAACAGCTGTGGCTCCACCCTGAGGATCTCGTCTACCAGGACTTCCAATTCACAATCTAGGAACTTGGGATTCTTCTTGGGGGGCATGGTGATGGGTGGTGATGGTGAGTGATGTGTGTGTTGGTGTGCAGGTGAGGGTGTGTGAGTGTGTGTTTTGCTGGGTGTATGTGAGGTAGGTATTTGTTGGTGTGCTGATGGTGTGTGGCTTGTGTGAGGGATGAGCTGTGGGTGTGTGGTTGCTTTCTCTTGGGTGCTGGCAGTGAAATGGCATTTGCAAAGGCTCATGGTAGTGATTTGTGTCCTTTATATAGGTGGAGTTGTGGGTGTGTCTTTGTTCTCTGTCCCCACCCCCCCAGTATTTATTGGCTTGGTAATTGCTTGTTTGGCCTTTTTTTGGTTGATTTTTCCTTTGTGCTGTTTGTGTATGTTGGAAACGTTCTTGTGACCGAGTCGGACCCTGCATTGGTCTCGTACGGTGTTTTCCGTTTCGTTCACGCTGTGTTTGTGCAGTTTTGTATGCTGCGTACGCGTCGGTCGCGGTGTATTGTGTTGCTTCGGCTCGGTTTTGTATGCGTGTCGGTCGTACGGCTTGTACTCCGTCCGACTCGGTCGTGTTTTTCGCGCCTTGCATCGTACTTTGCGGGTTGGAGTTGGCGGGTACGATTCGGTCGGATTTGTTCCGGGTGCGTGTCGGTCGGTTGGATTCGCGTGTTTTTCCGGCCGGATTGCTATTTTCCGAGCGGCTCGGTCGGTCGGCTTGGTTTCCTGACGTGTCGGTCGGATTTATCGCGGCTTGCATCGTACTTGGCGTGTCGGGCGCCACTGGTACGTGTCGGTCGGTATTTTTTCCGGATCCGAGTCGGTCGGTGCTTTTTCCGGCCCGAATCGGAATCGACCCCACTGTTGTCAATAAACACCCTCAAGCGTTGATTGCACAAAATAGTTAGTTTATAATATTGCAGTACCTAAATGTCATGTCAAGAATATAATTAGTACAAAAATACTGTGCCACAGAATACTGCTGTCAAAAATATAGTTTTGTTGGTAAATACTCTTGTTTTAAATACTCTTGTTTTATTTGATATTTTTTACTTAAATATAGTTGTGAAATTTATTTTTTGTTTATTTTAATATATATTAGTTACAATACTAATTGTAGGTATTAGCACTGTTAGCATAATTGTTATTATTTTTTTAAACTATAGTTTGTAATTTAAATTGTTTACTTGATTAAAAAAAAAAAATCAATTAGCAATTTATAATGTGTTAGCAGGGTATTGAGTTTATAGAGGAACAGGGTGGTAAGTAATCTAAATTATAAATATTTAATTTTATTGTCAAATAATTTTGTATTGTAAATTACATTTTTATTGATTATTAGGTAAATTGTTTCATTGTTTAATGTTGATTTTATGTATCTAGCTTTATTTTGTTATTTTTTATGCATATCTAAAGTTTTAATTTTTTGTTAATTGTATCGCTTTTAGTAGTGGGTTGTGGAGTTTGTAGGGGAATAGGGTGGGAAGATAATTAAATATATATCACTTTGTATTAATTTGAATTACTTTTAATTGTTAATTATGTAATTTATTATTAAGTATGTATATTGTTTTGTTTTGCAATTGTTTTATTAATTTTATTTTTAATTTTACAATAATTTTTGCTAATTGTATTGCTTTTAGTAGTGAGTTGTGGGGTTCGTATGGGAATTGGGTGGGAAGATAATTAAATATATATCATTTTGTATTAATTCGAATTGCTTTTAATTGTTGATTATGTAATTTATTATTAGGCATGTACATTGTTTGCAATTGTTATTTTATTAAAACATTTTTTTTTAAATGTTACAATGTGTTTAAATGGTGCACACATTATGTAAATTAATTGTATGTTTGAATTACTTAGTAATTGTTCATTACGTGCTTTATTAATAATGTTTGTAAAATGTATTTTAAATTTTTTGTATTTTTAAACAAATACTTATTTTGTTCATTTAATTTTTTACAAGAAATTTAATAGGATTGTTTATTTATGTTTTTTTAATGTTGACAGTTTTTTGTAGGAAAGGAATTATATTATATTTGAATTATTAACTATTTTAAGTTTATTATGTAGTTTTTAATTTTGTAGCACTATATGACTAATAATGTTTATTTATAATATGATATTATTTTTGCCTGATAATAGGTATTTATTTACATGTTTTGTATAGAATGATTAGGAGGTGGAATGATGTTTGTGGTCCCTCCAAAGTCCAACATTTTCTCTACTGTTGCTTGGACTGGAGTCGGAATAATAAATTAAACCCCTCCGAAGTCAAACACTTACCCTACTCTTTATTTGGATGGAGTGAGATCTGCATATTAAGCCCTTGCAAGGTAGCAAGGTACATACATTATAGTAATTATTTTTTGTATTGTTATAAAATATTATATGCTTTTATTTTTCTAATTTGTACTTTTTTCTTCATAAAATGTTTAGAAAAATGTTGTTTTTAAAATTACATGTGTTATACTCATTAGTTTATTTATTTGGTATATTTTGTTAGATATGTTTTGATCATTGTTTTTGCTATTAATATTATTTTTGTAATTTTTCAAAATTGCAAAAAATTGTAAATATGTTCAGAATATTATATATACATGTGTGTGTGTATATATATATATATACACACATATATATGTTCATTACAATTTTTTGTTTATTTTGTACATTTAATTTAAAGTGATCAAATAAAACTGTTTTTATATGTTTATGTTTATATTTTAAATTAGTTATATATTTTTGTTGGGTATAAAAATTGTTTATTTGGTAATTTTGTTTATTTAGTGTATATATATATATATATATATATATATATATATATATATATATATATATATATATATATATATATATATATATATATATATTCCAGTTGTCCAAATAATGTGATCACTCAGAGGTAATTTGCAGTGCTATCAGCAGATAGTTTATTCCAGATAGGTTACGCGTTTCGCTTGACTCGCAAGCTTGATCACACAATTTGCCAACGTAGTGACATGCAATACATACTGATAATAGAAACAAATGAGGTGACAGGAACATCAAAATTCTGTGTTTACTGCGGCATCCATTTTGTAATGTGCATAATAACCCATACATTCCATTATATCATCGCAATGATAATGTAGACTGTGTTCAATATACGTACTCTATATGTTCAATAATGTTATATAGACTTAAATTCATGTTGAGACAACTACACCAACATCTTTGTACTATGTACATACGCTATATTGAGCCCCGAAAATCAATCTCCATATTGGTAATGTGTGTACTCCGTACGTTGTGCATACAAATAAATATAATGTTAGTACAATAAAGAATGCCGATTCTCTTAAGGTAAGGTCTAATGTTGCTCGTCGAGCACAATAGAGCAGTCTGCTCTTGGAAGATGCTATATAATGCTCATGTCTCTGTAATGTATGTACTCCATACGTTGAGCAATCGGCATACAAATAACAATATAATATTATGTACAATGAAAGATGCCAATACTCTAAAGGTAAGGTCTAATGTTTCTCGTCGAGCACAATAGAGCAGTCTGCTATTGAAAGATGCTGTATAATGCACAAAATTCATGTCTCTCCATTCGGACTAGTGCCTAATGTACAAGGAGTATCAAAAACTGTCACAGTTACAATGTCTCTGCTATTTATGCCCACAATAAATCATAATACCACATAAAACAGGACCGAAAAGAAAAGAAACTATGCTAAAAAATTAAAGCATAAAACAGGAGTTATCAATTTATCCATGAGGATAATGTCATTATGTTGGGTAAAAATCCCCATGCAACGGGCTGTAGGTACCTAATGGATAACGTAAATGATGAACTGTAAGTACCAGTAAAAATTCTATTTGCAGCCCATATATACAGGGGTGGCAATAGGGAGCTCCAACTAAGACAATGGGAATCTTGGCATATCATCAATTTACAAACCAAATACCCTGGGGGCCACAACCAAGACGAAGAATTAAGTGTACATTTACATGAACACTGATCCCAGTTTTTTCGCCACCTAAGTAACTATATAAAAAAATTGGGTAGACTGTATCTATAAACTCTGAGTTATAACTAGGTTGCGTAGACATATATCAAGGTGAACGGTGCAGAATAATCTGTGTGTCATATATGTAGAATTAGTTTTTAACCATAACCATAATATCAATTTATGGATTTTTTTGTGTTTTCTTTTAATCACAGGAGGAAAGGAAGGGGCCGACTCAGGAGTGGACTCGAATTTCCCCCCTACCCTTTTCTTCGACATCACGGACTAGAGTGATGGAAGATGCAATCGTTACACATTACAGATAAGAGAACCCTTTGTTCCTAATAATACATTTGTGTTCTTTTCTGTACATATTATTATTTAGAAGTGAAATGAGGGAAATAGGGAAGCACTTGATTGTAAATACTTGGTTTCTACTTCACTATTTTCAGTTTGGCAAAGGAACTGTGTGGGATGGCATATTACATTAGAAAGACGGAGGTTCATTGTCAGGTTGAGGGATGGCCTACTTTTATGGAATATAAGGCACTATGTCAATTTCAATACTGCCCAGGATCGCCTTTTAAATTTGTACCGAAGCTTGAATGAAAGGAGGTCAAAATTTATGAATTATGGCGCTTTCTAGATGACATTATTGTAATACTTATTACGCATTGAATGTAAAATAATTTATTAACAATGACGAAAACTGTTTAATATAACAGTCTTATGTGCAAGACCAACTATATGAATATATAGGGCACTATGTCGATGTTAGAAATAAAATCAATTAGGCATTTGAATGTAAAATGGTTTTTTGACAGTGACGAAAACGGTTTAAACCAACAGTCCTATGTGCATGACCAACTATATGAATGTATATGGCACTATGTCGATATTAGTATATTATGTTGGGTTTAGTATAACAATGCACATAGTAACAACCTTACTAGAAGCACCTGTAAAATGAACTATGTATGAATGGAGTACCATTCCATAATGGTCGCCATGAGAACAGACAATGCAGGACTGCCTGAGTTAAGTCCGGTTTCTCTTTTCATTCGTTATGTACTATACGTTATATATTCATGCCTGTCCCACACCTCAGTGTGTGAGCAAGCCTGCTGTGACAGGCGAAACGCGTTACTGAGAAATAAAGACCTGGTGGTGAAAATAACCTCTTCGTGATTGTCTATATTAGAAGTGTGTAAGAATATATATATATATATATATATATATATATATATATATATATATATATGCGTCACACTTCACCTTGAACTCGTCAATATGCCAGAAAAGTGAAGCACGGACCCAGATAATGCAGTTGCCAATATTTATTTCGCTCTTGCAGCAACCTCAGCAGCCATGACGCGTTTCGACACTCTTGGTGTCTTGATCATATATATATCCACCAACATCAACTCCGCAGGGGAGCCTTCGACCTCACAGGGCGGACTCAGCGTTCGGGGACGGAGCACCCCATATGCATCCGGCACAAAATTCTTTATCCTTTCACAAAGAAGAACGCCGCACACCAAACCTCATAGACATCAGGCGCTTTATTTGATAAAGAGGCAGCTTGCCTAAAATCTTTAACTTCCTCCTGACGCGTTTCGGCTTCTATCAAGCCTTGTTCACAGGTGAGCAATTAATGGGATTTGCGGTGTGACATCACGTTTTTATACGCCCCAATGAGACTACAGGATCTCTTCGTAGACTCAGAATACTGCAATCCCCAGAATGCACCTTGATGGACATGTCTGTTTTTTCGCTGACCAACAGTTTGTTTTCCAATCTTTAAATTGAGGGACACTGCAGTCTTCGCATTCCTTTTCCAGACTCTATTCAAGGCGCTGATTATTTGCTCATAACATATGCCTTGTTATATTTTGTTAGATATGTTTTGATAATTGTTTTTGCTATTAATATTACTTTTGTAATTTTTCAAAATTGCAAAAAATTGTAAATATGTTCAGAATATTATATATATATGTTTGTGTGTGTGTATATATATATTATATATATATATATATACATATATATATGTTCATTACAATTTTATGTTTATTTTGTACATTTAATTTAAAGTGGTAAATAAAACTGTTTTATATGTTTATGTTAATATGTTGAATTAGTTATTTATTTTTGCTGGGTATACAAATAGTTTATTTGGTAATTTTTTTTATTTAGTGTGTATATATATATATATATATATATGTCCAAAGACGTTCGTCACCATTCGAATATAAAAGACGAAATGCAGACCCAGAGTTGGTGCAATTACTGGTTTATTCGGTGAACTCCCGCACCTCTGCCAATACGCGTTTCAGCCTCACATGTGGCGACAAGAGAGGAGCAATAAAGACTTTTTGCACTGATCCTGGGTCTGTGTCCGTTGTTGGATGGATGTATCCTGTTGGAAGCGGAGGATAACACTGATATAAATATATATATATATATATATATATATATATATATATACTGAATAAACAAAATTACCAAATAAACAATTTATCTTTTAATAAATATATATATATAAATATATATATATATTTATATATATATATATACATATATACATATATATATATATATATTTCTAGATATCTGTGTAGTTATAGTTAGTACCTAGTTGCCATATAAAGAGCGTCTTTTGGTTTTCTAATAACTTTGGGCCTTTTCACAAATCTTCACAAAACTTCCAAAAACAAAGTTCCATCCACCTCAGCTCCTTCCTGGAAAGTTTCTGGGTGGTCCGTCAAGCGGCGGCTGAGAAAAAAGGGGGTCCTACTTTGCAATTTCTTTTGCAATTTTCCATAGGAAAATTGAACAGCGATACTGGGAAAATTGTTTGGAATTATACCAAATTTGGCATATTGTTAGATCTTGGTCCAGAAAGCATGCTTTTGTGATCTATTGTAAGTCTGTTCAGTAGTTTTCAAGAAATAAGGGTTAAAAAACTTTGTATATCTGGACCTTTGGGTTCGCGATAGGCTTACGAGAGTCCAGTGTTTATGCCACTTCTAATAATAGAGCTATCTGATTGGCTGAGGGGGCTTTTTTTCTTGTTGGCTGCCTCACTTCTGCGGGAGTGAAATGCTTCTGCGAACTCCTGCGGTAGCTTGTGCTCTATTGGCTGGCCGCAACTTGAAGAGAAATATTGCGGCCGTCATTTCAGAACACCGGGACTCGGTCCCCGTGACCTGAGGAAAAAAATAAAATAAATAAGGTATGTTTTATCACGCCACCCTGAGCCACTATGGACCCCGGGAACCCCATTCCCTGGGGCCTCTCTTTTTAGGGTCGAGCCTGCAAGAGCATGCACTAGCGCATGAGTCTCGCTTGAAAGACTCTACTGTTAACAAAAAGTTTTTGCAGCCTGCCTGTTGCTTACACATTTGTTGGCTTGTGTGCCACTCTTCTTTACAGCCTCGTAATTCTTCACTGCTGACCTAACATCATTTCCGTTCCCCTCTGTGGAGCAGGGACCAAGCACTGATTGATTCAACTTAATCAGTGCCTGTCCGCTGCTCCCTATCTTTTTAACTTTTAGAGCCATGCAAACAAAAGGCGTGTGACTGGCAAAAACATGCCTAGCAGGACAAACAAAATTGCAAGGATTTATTTTCTATAGTTAACTTTCTTTTATTTTGCCAAGTCTTCTTTTCTCACTTTGCACTCATGTTTTCTTTTGTTTTAACTCATGGGCACTGTTCTAAAAAAATGAGGATTATCTTGTTCTAAATATTGCAAAGTGACATTGTTTCTTTCTTATGTGTAATTTCTGAAATTATGCTTTTAACACATAATCGTGCAGTACACCTCATTACAACCTACTCCAATGCGCCCCACTTCAATCTGCCCCACTCCAACCCAAAACAATTTGCACCACTCCAATCTGCCCCACTTTAATCCGCCCGCTCCAATCTGCCCCACTCCAATCCAAAACAATATGCCCACACTAATCCGTCCCACTCCAATCTGTCTCACTCCAATCCAAAACAATCTACCCACTCCAATCCAAAACAATTGGCTCCACTCCAACCCACCCTACTCCAATCCAAAACAATCTGCCCCACTGCAATCCGCCCAACTCCTATCCAATCCACCTCACCTCACCTCAATGCACCTACTGCATCCCAATTCACCCCATTCTAATTCACTACAATCCACCCCTTTCCAATCCAATCCACCCCACACCAATTCAATCCAGCCCAATTGAATCTACCCCAATCCGATCCAATCCACCTCCACTCACCTCACCTCACCCCAATCCAATCCACGTCACTCCTGCCCCAATCCACCCCAATCTAATCTGCCACCACCCACCCCACTCCAATCCAAAACAATCTGCCTCACTGTAATGTTCCCCACTCCAATCTGCCCTACTCTAATCCAAAATAATCTGCCCAACTCCAGTCCAAAACAATCTACCCATCTCCCATCTGAAACAATCTGCCCCACTCCAAATCAAAACAATCCGCCTACTCCACTCTGCCCCACTCCAATCCAAAACAATCTTCCCCACTCCACTGTGCCCCACTCCAATCCAAAACAATCTGCCCCACTGCAATCCAAAGCATATCTGGCCCACTACAATACAATTTAGTCTGCCCAACTCCAGTCTGCCCCACTCCAACCCGAAACAATCCTCACCACTCCAATCCACCCCACTCAATCCATTTCACCCCACTCCAATGCATCCCACCTCAATGCAATCCACCCCACTCTGCCCAATCCAACCCACCGACCCCACCCCACCCCAATCCAATCAATCCAATCCACCCCACCCCATCCCACTCCAATCCACCCCACTCCAAACCACCTCACCCTAATCCAATACACCTCACCCTACCCCATTTCAATCCACCCCACTCCAATTTAATCCACCCCATCCAGTTCCCCACTCCAATCCACCACAGTCCAATCTACCCCACTGTACCCAATCCAATCCACTCCACCCCAGTTCAGTCCTCCTTACTCTATCAAATCCATCCAGCCCACAACACTCCAATCCACCCCTCTCCAGAAAAATCCACACTAATCCAATCCTCCCAAGTCCAGCCAAATCCAAACTACCCCACGCCAATCCACCCCACCCCATACCACCCCACTCCAATCCAATCAACACCACTCCACTCCACCCCAATCCACCTTATTCCAATCCAATCCACGCCAATCCAATCCACCTCACTGTATCCAATCCAACCTCCCTCTAGTCGAATCCACCCCACTGCAATCCAATCTACTCTACTCCAATCCACCCCACTCCAATTCACCCCACTGCATTCCACTCCACTCCACCCCACCCCATTCCACCTCACTCCATTCCACCCCTCTCCAGTCTACCCCACTCCAGCCCAATCCACCCCACTCAATCCATTTCACCCCACCCCAATCCACCCCACCTCAATGCAATCCACCCCACTCCATCCAATCCATCCCAACCCACCCCACCCTACCCCACCCCAATCCAATCAATCCAATCCACCCCACCCCAACCCACCCCATCCCACTCCAAACCACCCCACTCCAAACCACCTCACCCTAATCCAATACACCTCACCCCACCCCATCCCTTTCAATCCGCCCCACTCCAATTTAATCCACCCCATCCAGTCCCCCACTCCAATCCACCCCACTCCACCGCAGTCCAACCCACCCCACTCTACCCAATCCAATTCACTCCACCCCAGTTCAATCCACCCCACCCCACTCTATCCAATCCATCCCTCTCCAGAAAAATCCACACCAATCCAATCCTCCCCAATCCAGCCAAATCCAAACTACCCTACTCCAATCCACCCCACCCCTCCCCATACCACCCCACTCCAATCCAATCAACACCACTCCACTCTACCCCAATCCACCTCATTCCAATCCACGCCAATCCAATCCACCTCACTCTATCTAATCCAACCTCACTCTAGTCGAATCCACCCCACTGCAATCCAATCTGCTCTACTCCAATCCACCCCACTCCAATTCACCCCACTGCATTCCACTCCACCCCATTCCACCTCACTCCATTCCACCCCTCTCCAGTCTACCCCACTCCAGTCCAGTCCACCCCACTCAATCCATTTCACCCCACCTCAATGCAATCCACCCCACTCCATCCAATCCCACCCAACCCACCCCACCCTACCCCACCCCACCCCATCCCACTCCAATCCATCCGACTCCAAACCACCTCACCCTAATCCAATACACCTCACCCCACCCCATTTCAATCCACCCCACTCCATTTTAATCCACCCCATCCCGTCCCCCACTCCAATCCACCACACTCCACTGCAGTCCAATCCACCCCACTTTACCCAATCCAAACACTTCACCCCAGTTCAGTCCACCCCACTCTATCCAATCCATCCAGCCCACCACACTCCAATCCACCCCTCTCCAGAAAAATCCACACCAATCCAATCCTCCCCAATCCAGCCAAAACCAAACTACCCCACTCCAATCCACCCCATACCACCCACTCCAATCCAATCCACCCCACTCCACTCCAATTCAATCCACCTCATTCCAATCCACACCAATCCAAACCACCTCACTCTATCCAATCCAACATCACTCCAGTCCAATCCACCCCACTGCAATACAATCTACTCCACTCCAATCCACCCCATTCCAATTCACCCCACTGCATTCCACTTGACCCCATTCCACCTCACTCCATTCCACTCCTCTCCAGTCGACCCTACTCCAGTCCAATCCACCCCACTAAATCCATTTCACCCCACTCCAATCCACTCTACCTCAATGCAATCCACCCCACTCCACCCAATCCAATCAACCCACCACACCCCAATCCAATCCAATCCACAACACCCTATCCCACTCCAATCCACCCCACTCCAAACCACCCCACCCCAATACAATACACCTCACCCACCCCATTTCAATCCACCCACTCCAATCTAATCCACCCCATCCAGTCCCCCACTCCAATCCACCCCACTCCATCGTAGTCCAATCCACCCCACTCTACCCAATCCAATCCACTCCACCCCAGTTCAGTCCACCCAACTCTATCCAATCCAGTCAGCCCACCACACTCCAATACACCCCTCTCCAGAACAATCCACCCCACACCAATCCAGTCCAACCCACTTAAATCCTATCCACCCAGTCCAATCCACCCCACTCCAATCCACCCCTTTCAGTTCAGTCTAATCCACCCCACTCCACTACAATTCACCCAACTCCAAACCACCCTACTCTAATTCAGTCCACCCCACCGCAACTAATCCACCCCACCCCAGCCCTATAACTTCAATCCATATTCAGCCATCCCAAACCAATCTAATCCACCCCACTCTAATCCACCCACTCCAATCCACCACAATCCACCTCACCCCACTCCAATCCACCCACTCCAGTTTACTCCACTCAATCCAACCCAAGGTACCCCAATCCAATCCACCCCAAACTACTTCAATCCAATCCACCCCACTACCTCAATACACACCAACCCACTCCACCCTATTCAACCCCACTCCACCCTACGCCATTCCACTCTGACACTGCACTCTACAACACTGCACTCTACGACACTCTATGCCACTGAACCACTGAACTCTATTCCCCCCTACTCAATGCTATGACACTCTGCTCCCCATACTCCACTCTACAACCCTCTACTCCAACAAATCCTGTCTACGACACTCTACTACCCGCACTCCACTCTAGGACACTACATGCCACTAACTTTTAGCCATGATGAATAGCAGCCGCACTCGTGTACAACATGGCAAAAACACATTGCCAATCGCTCTTGTGTAGGCGAGACCTATTGGCTTTGCCAATGCTTGTTTTATTAAGGGGAGGTGGGCACGCAGTCCCCCTCACCAAGCCACTATGGGCCCTAGGGACCCCATTACTCAGGGCCTTCTTTTTTTTAAATCGGGAAGTATGCAGTCCCTCTCCCCGAACCAATAATGGTCCGGGGGCCCCATCCGGGGCACCCACTAAACAATACGTTGGGACCCGCAGAGGGAGCTCCAGGGCCCTCGCGGCCCCAGCCAGCACCATTTAGAGTGCTGGTGGGAGCTGGCACAATTCCTTTTCGCCGGGCAGGAGTAAAATGGAATTCCCTGCCTGGTAGAGTGTGGGCAGGGTATGCCCGCAATCTATTGGGCAGGAAACCACATTGTCCCGGGGTTGGGCTCCACGAGACACTCTGCATTATCACGCCCCTGTGAATGGGGTCACCAGGGCTGATATCAGCATAAGGAGGAGGCGTGTGGCCCCCCCTCCCCTACTTCTTGTTTTTTTGGCACTGGGGGATGAGGTGTTCTGGGCCCCACAGAGGCTCGGGGAAGGGAGCCAGCGCGCTTCCCCCTTTTTATCATATGGGCACTGGGGGATGGGTTCCACGGGACCCATGTGTGACTTGGGGAAGAGGACTGCATGCCCTCTCCCCTTTATCCTACATTTGGCCCTGGGGGATGGGGTCCCCGGGGCCCATTATCGACTCAGGTGAATGCCAGTTTAATCAACATTTGGGCCTGGGGGGTGGGGTTCCAGGGGCCCTGGGTGGCTCGGGAAGGGGGCCCCACTTACACTACCCCTACCCATACTTCTAAATATATTACATTAAAAACACTAGCAGGTGTTTTTTTTTACTTGCGACCCCACAGTAGTCCAGAGGGATCGCAACTTTTTTATTTATTTATTTAAAAAAAAAATATTTTGCCATTCTGGGACCCAGCCCACAAGGACCACGGGGGGCAGGGTATCCCTATTCTGCACCCTTATATTTTTTGATTGTTTATATTCAGGGCAGGGGACTAAGTCCCTGAGAACTGTAATGGCTGCCTCCAACATTTTTCTTCATGTTGCAAGGCATGTCTCACGTGGGAGCGAATTTGAAGGGAAGGAAAGTCATCTTGGCCAACCAGAATGTTCTATTCCTTTTAATTGGGCTTGAGAGACTCTCACAAGAGTCCCTCGAAACCAACCGTCCGGATAGACAAATATTTTTATCCCTTAATATCTCAAAAACTACTGAATAGATTTACACCACATCACAAAAACAGGCTTTCTGGACAAAGATCTAGCTTCCTGCCAAATTTTATGTAATTCCGTCGAGCAGTTTTTATCTATGGAAAATGCACGGGGACTTTCATTTTGGGACCTTTTTCTTGGACCCCACTTGATGGATCTACCAGAAACTTTCCATGCACAAACTAGGCACAAACAAGCACCTTTTTGGAAGGTTTTGTGGAGATTCAACAAAGTTATTAGCAAAACAATAAAGGTATTTCCTATAGAAACGCGGACATAACTATAAATATATATATATATATTATTATTAGAAAAAACACATCATTCACTTTTAATAGAGATTTTAGCTATTTTGTGTTATGCGCTGGGAAACTTAAGAAAAACCAATTAGATGTTGGGACTACAAAGGTTGAGTAACTGTGAGGGAGCTACATCAACCAAACCTTTAAATACAAGGAGGTCCCACCAGTGCAGGTAACAGCAAAAGGTTATAATCGAGAGGATTGGTTGCACTTTAATTGAACTTAAGCACTTTATATTAGCACGAAGCACTTTAGAATAATAGTTGCACTTTAGCAAGTTTTGCACACTATGAAAATGCTGTAAAAACCATTTTTTACGAAGGAATATTTGAGCTTTTATCTATTTTTAACTGAACTGTTATGAGGTTTTTTTATAATGTGAAAGCATGAAATGAACTATTAAGTACATGTTCCAAGATGGCGCCCATATTTACTCAGCAATATATGCAATCGATAGAAGCTGTCCCCTTTTCTATGTTTGTGCAAATGCAAAAGCATACTTAAATGAAAAAATGTTCGATGCTCACCATCGTAAACAAGGCTGCGTCTGGCAGCTGAAACGCGTGGATGATTGTGTCGCTCACAATTTAATAAATCAAAGTGAAAGATCCACAGGAGTGCCGATGCCATCTTATTTTGAAAGAACGAGGTGAATTGCTTTGTGTTTAATGAGACATGGCGGAAGTCTCATGATAGACACCGTCGGGGATAAGGAAGCACGCCTACAACTGCAAAACAGCAACATAACTGAGCAGATACGAGGCAGGCGTGCCCCCCAGATGCCCGCCGAAAACCGCCAGCGAAAGGAGAAGAGTGAGATGGGAATCGGAGGATCCTCATCGATAACGATCAGCTGAAACTCCGGTAAGAGGCGCGTATTGGGGAGACGGGAGTC
Source organism: Calotriton arnoldi (assembly GCA_963921515.1). Classification (NCBI taxonomy): domain Eukaryota; kingdom Metazoa; phylum Chordata; class Amphibia; order Caudata; family Salamandridae; genus Calotriton; species Calotriton arnoldi. The sequence continues at coordinate 1,869,793 of CAWUFW010002046.1, forward strand.
GGACTGCTAACCGCTGACTCTCCCGGGAGGAAGGAGAGAAACACAGGGGCTAGAGCAGCGTGGGGACACACTTGATTATTAAAGGAAGAAAAATGAGCAACGATGAATGCGCAATAAGGGAGCAAGAGGCTCTAAAGCTTTTTACGGAAACCACCTCGGCAAGAGAACACAACAAAGGTACAAATGCTACAGGAGGCCAACCGAGTAGTGATGTAGGTAAAAACCTGCAACAATTGGAGAAACTGAAGAAAAGGGAAATATCTCGTTGGTGGGAGGTCGCATCGTTGAGACAGTATGTGCAAGTGGGTCGTGTGCCTAGAGGCTTGAGAATAATGATCACACCCACTTATGAAAACCCCAACCCAGAGCTCCTTAAAGATTGGGCAGAAAATAGTGCAGAAAGCTCAATGAATATGATCAGGATCTTATTAAAATATGCCGAAATAGAAAGAAATGAAGTAGTGATAAAAATCAAAGAAATAACAGCGATTTTGGATAAAGGATCAGACCAAAGTAGAATAAAAAAAAAAAAAATGACCTAAAATATCGTCTAGAGAAATATGAGAAAAGAATAAAAGATAGAAAAGCAAACAAATTTCTATGGGACCGTTTGGATTATGAAAATGGCCAAATATACACATTCACCAAACGCTTTGACACAGTGAGAGGGTAAAAGGTTCAAAACAGTGAAGCCATGCGTAATGACACATCGCAGAGTGAACAAAGTTCAGACACAGGTTCAGAACAAGAGGAATCAAGAGGAAGAAGAGTGCCATCTACAAGACTCACTGTTGCTGATGAGTTGCGTTTTTTACAAATAGATCAAAGAGTAGACAACAGATCGATAAGGGGACGAGGAAGACCAAGAGGAAGAGGAAACAGAGGAGAGGAGGCGAAGGACGGAGAAGATCAAGAAGAAAAGACGGGGAGAACAACGAGATCGAATACGAAGCAGAAGACCAAATGGACCTCTCCACTGAAGATAGGACAACTTTGGAATTGGGTTTATCTTATTGTCACAATAATGAATTCAATTATGCAAATTGTAGGATGGATCTATTTAGATTTGTAAGAAAATTGAAATTGAAGAAATTACATGGAAATTCAACTAAGGATAATCAAACAAGAGAATATACTAGTGATCCAACAGTTCCTTCAAATCTGACAGCATCGGATCTACCAATTTTAGAAGATATGTGGTCTCTGCAAAATGAAATTGAGAATGATTATCAGAATGGAATGGAATCAACAAGTATGGTTGTTACTAACCCCATGAATCTATTAATAGGAGCAAGAGATGATACCCCCTTCCGACCCAAATGCAGGTATATACACCAAATGAGTCAGGACAATTTGGACATTTTCTCGGAGAATGTTATACAAGATTTAAGGCATTTTTACTATAAAACAGGTGATCAGACAAAATACTGTGATCCTAAAGAAAGGAGAATGTTTCAAACCATCCATAAAATCAAGAAAAGACCTGATGTAATAGTCAAGCCATCAGACACAGGAGGCAACGTAGTTAAGCCTGGGCGTAGTTCGCAGAGTTTTGGTACGCGGAACTCCGCAAAGTTACAAAAAAGCTCCGCGAAGTTCCACAAGTGGCGGAGTGTTGTGCGAACTGCTGTTCGCGCTGGTCTTTCTGCAGCTCGGGTAGAAATTCTACCCGAGCTGCAGCTCGCGCTCGGAAACTTACAGTTCGCGAGCGGGGAAAAAACTCCGCTGCACTACGCGAAGCGGGGTTTTCTTGCACTCTGCGTGCTCCGCGGAGTGCGGAAAACTCAGCAAACTCCGCAAACGGAGTGGAGTTCAATGCCCAGGCCTAAACGTAGTACTCTGGGGAAGGGAGTTAAGCGTTGAAACAGCTCAACAATGTTGAATGTTATAGGAGGATTACATTGAATGAATATGAAAGTGTGAAAGAAAAATTCTATGGCAAATTGACTATATGGAGAGAAAAAGGTCTTTTAAGTTGGGATGAATATCGCTTTTTGAAGCAGGAACATCCGGTTCTCCCCACCTTTTACATGATCCCCAAGGTGCATAAAGACAAAAGTAATCCACCTGGGAGACCAATAATCTCGGCTCAAAACAGTTTATTTGAGAATGTCTCGAAGTATATAGATTTCTTTTTAAATCCTATTGTGAAAACTTTGCCATCATCTCTAAGAGATTCAGCGGATTTTTGAAACATATCTACGATGTGAAATGGGAAAAGAACATGGTCCTTGTAACATTGGATGTTTCCACGTTATACACGAGTATAAAACATCGGGATGGGCTGAAAGCCACAGAACATTTTTTGCGGATGAAACCAATGAAATTCACTGAACATAATCGAATATTATTGGACATTATAGAAGACTGCCTAACAAGGAATATTTTCATGTTTGAAAATGAACTGTTCCAACAAGAACAAGGGACAGCCATGGGCACCTGCTTCGCCCTCAGTTATGCTAACTTACATCTAGGCTAGTGGGAGGAGCAGGATTGGAACAGCGGACAACAAGATCCTGTTATGGCTAAGGTTTATTGACGACGTCTTCGTGCTGTGGCAGGGCACGGAGACGGAGGTGGATCAATTTATCAATGACCTGAATGAAAATGATTTAAATTTGAATTTTGTGGGACATAAGAGTAAGATAACAGCAGACTTTTTAGACATATGAATGTGGGTGGAGGATGGTAGATTGAAAACAACAATATTCAGAAAGCCAACGGCAGGAAACACAATCCTGCACGCCAACAGTTCACACCCGGCCCCTTTAATAAGAAGTATCCTCTTCGGAGAATTTTATAGAGCCAGGAGGGCTTGCAGTTCACTAGAAGAATAAGATAAAGTAGAAAGGGAGATGAGATTTCGCTTCATCTAAAGAGAGTATTCACCTGGAATACTAGAAGCAGCCTCTAAAAAAGCTAGGAGCATGAATAGAGAGAAAGTATTATTTGAACCATCTAGAATAGCTATAAAGAAAATGAATAGAGGGCCAAGTAACACTCACAGATTCATAACAACCTATAACAGAGAACATATAAAAATCCGACAAATCTTACAAAAGCACTGGCACTTTATTAGACAAGATCCGGTAATAGGACACTAGGCCACTAGAAACCCACAAATTACATATAGAAAATCAAAGTCATTGAGGGATTATCTAGTGAGAAGTGACAGCCTGGGTGATACACAACAGAATACTTGGCTTCAACAAAAAGAAGGTTTTAGAAAATGTTTGAAGTGCAAGGCTTATTTGCATGGGGAAAATATTACAACTTTTAAAACGGTTTTCAACAGAACTGTTGTCATATGGCCGCTAGGGTCATTGTCGACATTGCTAACTGTTTTAGATTTATGCGTTTTACTGCTGGAAGTGGCCTGTATACTGTATTATAGAGCACTATAGTTAAAATAAACATTTTGAACCATAACAGTGACTCTGTCAATTCTTATTGTGGACAAGTACAAGTGAGTGAGCGAAAGGGTATGTCTTGCTACCGCGATTCTTGAGAGAGTCGGGAGTGTTGTGTCTTGGGTTGTCTAATCATTTGTAGCTTCGTGATTATGTAGGAGAGCGAATGAGACACTATAGCTAGTCGGTTCTGGGATTTTGGGTACTGAGGCGGTAGGAAGGCTCAGCCCCTACACACCGAGGTCCTGTTTTCCTGCACATAGTTCTGTGTATGTGCAGAATCCCCGCAACATGACGCCGCCAACGTTTGGTCTGGTACTTATCTGCGAGACTCCTGAGTAGTGCTTGTGCTTGTCCACAATACCCTCACATCTGTTTCCGGAGACAGTTGTGACGGTGTAGCCTCCTATATTGTGATGTTATAGGTTTTTCAAGCTTCGAATTCTAAAAGTTCCTTTTTCTTTCTTTTGCCCGTTATTGCGCTGCCGCTCGTAGGTTGTTATTCTTTTGCTTTGGTTATGGCGGTTGCCATA